>CM063598.1:5930718-6198001 GCA_032356905.1 Salix exigua
TAGCTTCATTGTATTCTCCATTCCACAGTCTACAAAAATTAAAAATATATGAATAAAACATGATCAAAAACAAAATTTAAAAGAAACCCACGATTTGATTTCAATATCTATGACAGAATGTGAAAATTCTCGCCTCTGCAGATGTAGCTGACAGGTTCTGGAGGATCCATGGCTCAGCAGTTGAGGATTTTAGTTTTTTTTTTTAACGACTAGGCGTGCGCATTCGAGTTTTATTTCGAGACTGTAGCATGTTGTCATGGGTAATTATTTTCTAAAATGTTTTTTATTTTAAAATATATTAA
Organism: Salix exigua; assembly: GCA_032356905.1. Taxonomy (NCBI): domain Eukaryota; kingdom Viridiplantae; phylum Streptophyta; class Magnoliopsida; order Malpighiales; family Salicaceae; genus Salix; species Salix exigua. The sequence goes on from CM063598.1 coordinate 5,931,021, forward strand.
AAAGACAAATTGCTATTAATATATCAAAACAATGAAATAAAAAAATATTATTTAAAAAAAACTCTTAAAAAATTGCAGACTTTTTATATTCCAGGGTGGTTGTCACTTGTGTTTTAAAAATATTTTAATTTTTTATATTTATTCTCTATTTTAAATTAAAAAAATTATATTTTTAAGTCATTTTCGTTGATACCAAAAATAATTTTAAAAAAATATTATTATTTTAATATATTTCCAAACAAAAAACATTTTAAAAAATAAAAACATAGACACTATATGTTATGCTGGGTATGCTTGGTTGTACAGTTTAATTTATTTTTCATTAAAATTTGAAAGAAATTTTTTTTTTAATAAGTTAATATAAAAATATTTTAAAAAAAATATTCATTGAAAACATTTTTAAATAAAAAATACTTTAAAAAATAATCTATATTATACTTTCAAATATCTTTATAATTAAACAGCAATATCAATATTGAGCCCCTCCTAACCCGATTTAAAAATAATTAAATTTAAAGTTGACTTGTAAGATTAATACATTACATTAATTTTTGACTTCTTTATTTATTATTTTTGACTTCTCGTTAACTTGGATTAATTTCTTCAACCCATAATTAAGTCTTGAATTGAATTATGAATAGGATATTTTTTCCTCATGTATTTTAGGTAAAGAAAAGTAATCTTTTTTTTTAAAAAAGTAAATGAATACCTTAAATTTAATTAGAAGCTAATATTTATTAAATAAATTATTATAATAAATCCACTTTATATTAATTATTTCTTTAAGAAATTTCACAACTACCTAAGATTATTATTATTATTATTATTATTATTATTATTATTTTATTACCTCAAATATCAAATATAGTTGTTAAAACTCGACTGGCCTACCCAATAAATTGATAAAAAAACACACTATAATTTAAAGCTTAATTTAGATTGGATTTCAAATTAATTAACTATGACATCAAGTAAAACAATATTAACCACCATTTTTTTTTATATTCTTTTTCTTGGATGCGAGGAAACTCCATCTCAAAAAAATATACTTTGTAGATCTAGATAAACGAGTAAAAATCTAGTTGTTCATTATCAATAAACTACTACGAAAATTAAAGGTTAGAGTACACACACACACACACACATATATATATATATATATAATTCAGTTAATACATTATTTGTTTGTTTAATTTTTTTCTATCTTTTTAGTTTCCATTCTTTTTTTAGTGGCTGCATCACTAGCCTCGTTATGAAACAATTAAAAATATATAAATCAATACTTAAAACGAAACAAAGACTTATTGGAATATAGAGTTTGAAGGGTCTAAGTGGAAAATCTTACCTCCAACTTTAAATTCACATTTTATTAATAATTTTTATGGTAAATAAAGAGATAGATATAAAAAAGAAAGAGAATATAAATTCCATGATCTTTTAAAATTACTAAAAGCTTGAGTTTTTCTAATATATATATATATATATAATTGATTTAAAATAAAATCAAACCAAAAATTTCTAGTTTTTTTTATGCTTACATATATTAATTAATAACAAGATATATATTTTATTTAGAAATGATGAATTCGTGAAACAGCTTCATATAAAAATATAAAAATTATTTTCTTATAAATTGTAACACATCACTCAAAATGTATAGTACTGATTATAAGTTTGATATCAAAACATAGTTATAAACTTGATTGTTTTTGGAAAAACAAAATATATAGTACAATTAATAAAAACCCTTAATTTCCTAAAAGTGTTAAAAAATAACAGAAAATTGATAGAGAAATCTGGAAGAATGGTGACTTGTTTCTATATTTAAATAGTATTTTTCATAATATTGTTTTCTGTAAAATTAAATTAAATTAATATTTTTATTTTTATTTTTTATAGAGTTTAACATACTAAAAAATATTTTTAAAATTTAATGATTAATTTTTAATTAGAAAAACAGGCTGGAAATAAATGTAAAACACCACCTTCAAATCAATCTCGTTGAATAGATGAGCATCTCCACTTGTCTTGTTCCCACCAGAGTTTCGTGAAGCTTCCGTTGTTATCTCAGCCACAAAACAGGAGAAGTTCACATTAACTGTCCGAGGAAAAATCAATCAAACAAAATCCATCGTTTTAACGACACTTGCACATGTGCATGTCCACTCCTCTTTTCTATCCCTTATTCTCCTGTAACAGCTGTGCATCCTCTCGTTTCCCTGGCAACATGGGTTTTTCTCAGGACTTGTTTTTGATCATCTCAACTTTAGTGGTCCTTGTTGATGTTGCTACAGCTTGCTCTAATGGACAATGCAAGGTTTGTGTCTTCTCTTTTACTTGCACGTGATCAAGAGCACATTAACCTCTAATTGGTGCTGTTTTTTTGCGGCTAATTCATCTTTTATTTAGATACTTGATGAATGTTCATCGAACCAAGATTGTGAAGCTGGACTCTATTGTTTCTCTTGTCCGGCAGGATTTTCAGGTTCTAGATGTGTAAGATCAACCGTCACAAACCAGTTCAAGCTTCTGGTACTTCCCTGATTCTCTTTTTGCTTAATAATTATGAGGGTCATGAGTTTGCTAGGCAACAGTTAGCTCACACACGCTTGATTGATTCATCACAGTGGTTTTTTTTGCAATTTGTGTTTCCATGATGAACACAAGTAATCAAGAAGAGGAAAAGTAATAGATATAGGCCATACATTTCCTTCATCAAGTGAAAATAAGAATGGATATTAATGGGAATGTTATCTATCAACCAAGGATTTATTTCTGGGAAGTTTCCAGGAAGGTCATCAGTCACAACCAACTGGAATTCACACTGCACCACTCGAATTGGACGATTATTAGGGTCCTTATTGTAGGGCTGTTATTGAAATGGAGGGCCTGCCTTGGCAATGGCTCATTTAATAATAGATTGAGATCTGCCTAGATAAAAAAGGGCCCTCCTTAAGATGGAGAAAAACCAACTGAATTTCAGTGACTGTTGATACAGAGTTTCAGAGTATGTGTAACTCTTGTTGTGGATCAGGAACCTGGTAAAATAAGAATTATAAAGAAGCTGAGAATTATGAGTGGAAAGCTGCAGAATTGGAATTAGATATTGCATAAAAACTTGAATCACTTGTTTGGAACATCATTTTCAACTTGAATCATTGTTACTAAGTGTGTTTGGCATTCTCGTTGTGTGTTTTTTGGTTGTTAGGTTGGTTTATTGTTTTTTTACATATTTTAACTTTTTCTGAACCAAGATTTCAAGAAAGAGTTTGGGGTGAAACCATGGTTTGTATTGATTATCTAAACACTTTTACACTAAAACACGAAGCCTAAATTAGTTTAAACATGAATTTTCAGTAGCTTTGAGCACCAGCCCTACTAGATTATGAATCGAGACTGGAGGGGGATTATATGATACAGCTATAATTCAGTCTCCAAACCAGCAACTAATATACAAATCAGATAGTTTTTCTTCTTCCTTTTCTTAATAGAACAATTCCCTGCCGTTCAACAAATACGCGTTTTTGACGACCCACAATGCATTTGCTATTGATGAATATCCTTCTCACACCGGGGTCCCTCGGATCACAGTTACCAATCAAGAAGACAGCATCACAGAGCAACTAAATGTAAATGTTTTTTCCCCTTTAAACATTTCACTTTTTTCTTTACCATGCCAGAGCTTTTTTCTGTCAAATAACAAGTGCCATTAATCATTTGACTGCAGAATGGAGCTCGAGCCTTGATGCTTGATACCTATGATTTTCGTGGGGATGTATGGTTATGCCATTCGTTTAAAGGAAAATGCTATGACTTTACTGCATTTGTATGTACATTGATTCCCCACTGAGTTATATAATTTTTTTCCTTTTATTTTCTATGATGTGTGAAAATGTAAATGTTTTCCCTAGTAGGGTCCAGCTATTGACACTCTAAAGGAAATTGAAGTTTTCTTATCAGCAAACCCAGCAGAGATTGTTACATTAATCTTAGAAGATTATGTTCAAGCCCCAAATGGACTGACCAAGGTCTTCGCCGAATCTGGGTTAACGAAATACTGGTTTCCTGTGTCAAAAATGCCCAAAAATGGTCAAGATTGGCCATTAGTTAGTGACATGGTACAGAACAACCAAAGGCTACTTGTTTTCACTTCAATTCAATCCAAGGAAGCAAGTGAAGGCATTGCTTACCAGTGGAATTACATGGTTGAAAATCAATGTAAGAGATTTTCTTTCAATTTTTTACTTTCATACAGTAGTAGGATTTGTGATACCATATGCATATAATATTGGTTTATGTACAGAATAATATAAATATATTCTGGGATCTCATCTAATATTTTAAATTTTTAGATGAAATGGTTCCTTGACATGGTATCAGAGCCTTATTGACCCAGCGGTCACGAGTTCGAATCTCACTATTCCCATTTTATTTGATAAAAATCAAGCACAAGGTAGTATGAAACCGTGCGAGTTTCAAGTCCAAAACAACTTTCACTTGAGGATGTGTATTAGAGAATAATATAAATCATATTCTGGGACCTTACCTAACAGCTTAAGTTTTTAAATGAGATGGTTTCTTGATAGTTGAAACACCTTTTTTTTTCTGTGGCAGATGGGGATGATGGCATGAAAGCAGGAAGCTGCCCTAGCAGAAAAGAATCACCTCCTCTTGATGACAAGAGTAGATCATTGGTGCTGGTAAATTACTTCAGGTCTATTTCCATGAAGGATTTCTCTTGTGAAGATAACTCGGCGAATCTCATAAACATGCTTCGCACTTGTGATGGTGCTGCTGCCGGCAGATGGGCAAATTTCGTTGCTGTAAATTATTACAAGGTATACTTATCACATGCAAATTATCTAATATATTCAAGTTCAGTTAGCATTAGTAATAGAATAGAAGAGCTCAAGAGAAATATAATGAAGTTTTTTGGGTGCATGGGGGATGCAGAGGAGTGAAGGAGGAGGATCATTTCAAGCTGTGGACCTGCTAAATGGGAAGCTACTATGTGGGTGTGACGATATCCATGCATGTGTGGTAAGTTATAATGAAGATTATGTGTTTGGAAAGCATTTTTGAAAAAAAATAAAAAAAAATATATTTTTATTTTTTTCTTTAAATTAAAATTTTGGTTTTTTAGATCATTTTAATGTATTTCTGAACGAAAAACACTTTCAAAAGTAAATTTAATCACACTCCCAAACAGATACTAAGTTTATACAGTAACATCTCAAATTAATTTTAATGCCTGCATTGCTATTCAAAACCACATTTTTATGTTCATTTTTACAGTTGTGATTGCATGAACATGATGCATTTTCTTCTACTTGCAGCCTGGATCCGCTTCAGGAGCCTGCACTCTCTAATAGCAGCGACAGTCATCCAGAAGAATTTCAATATTATTCTTTTAAAGTTAGAATTAAAAACTCAATAATTAAACTAAAACTTGTGCTAAATAAAAAAGTTTCAAATATCCAAATGTAATAGGTCATTTATGTATTGAGAAATCTCTCAATTTTAATATATTAAAAAAACTGATAATTTATTTGAAATAAAATAAAATTTAGAGTGTTTGAAAGGGTAATCTCTTAAGTTCTTAAGGTGAGGGATGATTGTAGAACCCTACCAAATCTTATGGAGGATAGCATAAAATCCTCAACTTTATCCTAAAATTTATTTTTTCTGGTATTCACAACAACAACATAAACATAAAGTGCATGTTTGAGAGTGTCATGAAGTTGTTTTTTAAAGTGTTTTTTATTTAGAAATATATTAAAATGATATTTTTTTTTAAAAAAAATATTTTTGACATCAGTGCATGGAAATGATTTAAAAAAAACTATTTTTTTAATTTAAAATAAAAAAATAAAAATATATTTTTTTTCAAAAATATTTTCCAAACATATCCTAAGAATAAATCAATTTTTATTCAGTTGCTAAGGTCATGAATAAATCAATTTAGAATTTTAATATAGTTATATCAAATTAATTATTTTTATATAATTTAATGAAATTTAAGGTCACATGGTTAAGTTTTGAAACATTGATTTTATATATACAAAAATGAATTTAATTGTGAAAAATACTCAGCTGCATTAAGGGGGGGCAATGTACTATATCTACAATGCGTGAGAGATGCCGAAATGATATTCTGATTCTTAAGAACAGCGTAATACAAAAACTTGCCGTCCATGTGAGCTGCGATACAGCGCGCCAACCTCCAAAACCGTCCTATCTCTCCGCTCCGCCTCTCAAGCCTCTCCTCCTCTCTCTCTAACATTTTTAATATTATATTTTAATCACTATCCTAGCCCTTAATATCGGACTTTCAAGCCGCGAGGTTCGCCGGCGTCAACCCAAATCCGACGTCCACATGGACAAAGCCGTCGGCGAACCCCTGAAACCATGTCGTGGTCAGCGTCACCACCACAACGATCATCGGAATTTACAACCTCCGACGTCTTTAAAGGCGTCGGATGCTCTGCCATTGCCACTTTACCTTACGAACGGTTTGTTCTTCGGGCTGTTTTTCTCCGTAGCCTACTTCCTCCTTCACCGTTGGCGTGAAAAGATCCGCAACTCCACTCCCCTTCATATCCTTACTTTCCCTGAAATCGCCGGGATAATTTGTTTGGCTTCTTCGGTTGTTTATCTTCTTGGTTTCTTTGGGATTGGCATTGCTCAATCTTTTATCTCTCGAGGATCTCAGGATTCTTGGGATGTAGAGGAAGATCATATGACACAGAAAAAAAGTGGTCTTTGTGCTGCGGAAATATGTTCAGGCCCTGCAAAAAGTCCCGCAGCATCGCTTGCTCCGGTTCCGAGTGAGAAAGCTGTTAATACAATGTTTCAATCACCAATGTTAGGCAGTGATGACGAGGAGGTTATCAAAGGAGTATTATCTGGGGACATTCCTTCGTATTCTCTCGAATCAAAACTTAGAGATTGCAAAAGGGCAGCTGTTATCCGTCGTGAAGCGCTTCAGAGAATGACAGGGAGGTCTCTGGAGGGACTGCCACTGGAGGGGTTTGATTATGAGTCAATATTGGGGCAGTGCTGTGAGATGCCTGTTGGGTATGTGCAGATTCCTGTGGGGGTTGCAGGGCCTTTGTTGCTTGACGGGAAGGAGTATTCGGTCCCAATGGCTACGACTGAGGGGTGCCTGGTGGCCTCTACAAATAGAGGGTGCAAGGCTATTTATGCATCAGGTGGGGCTAGTTCTGTTTTGCTTAGAGATGGCATGACCAGAGCTCCAGTTGTCAGGTTTGGGACTGCTAAAAGGGCTGCTGAGTTGAAGTTCTTTATCGAGGATCCTGCAAATTTCGACACCCTTTCTGTTGTTTTCAACAGGTTCTTGTTTTTCTCATAATCCTTATGTTTTTCCTATTTTTTTTGAAGAAAATAAATGTTTTTTTGTGGTTAGATATATGTTTAGTCTTCCTTTTACAAATTGAATCCTTGTCTTTCTAGTTTTCTTTGGCTTGAAATGATTGATATTTTAAAATTGAAAATTGTCCATCTCCTAAAGATTAGTTTCTGCCAATGAGCTAGAAAGTTGGAACCATATGATTTCGGATGCTTCTTTGATTTTTCTATCTGATTTGCTTTTGTTTTGTTTTTAATTTAAAAGGTGTCTGTTTTTTCCTCCTGGTATAAATTTTGTTGTTCTTTTGGAAATATTTTGTTTTTGGTGGATGAAGCCTTATTGATGTTGATGGGTTCTAATTTTCTTCATTATTATATCTGCCTATTCTATAATTATCCACTACAAGAAGTTTTGGTTTCTAATTTTCTTGTTACTATTAGGAATATATTTATATTCCAAAAGGAAAATTATGGTTGAATTATTTACTTCACACGAGCGTAGTTGTTTAATGTGGTAGATGATATGCAGGTCAAGCAGATTTGGAAAGCTACAAAACATTAAATGTACAATAGCAGGAAAGAATTTGTACATGAGGTTTAGTTGCAGCACAGGGGATGCTATGGGAATGAACATGGTCTCCAAAGGAGTCCAAAATGTCCTTGATTATCTCCAAACTGATTTTCCTGACATGGAGATCATCGGCATCTCTGGTAAAATTCCCTGCAGCTCAGTTGCCATATTTGGATTCATTATCAGGTGATAGTCAATGATTCATTATTTTCAATCTGTGTTTTGAATGTTCAGGCAACTTCTGTTCAGATAAGAAACCAGCAGCTGTTAATTGGATCGAAGGCCGTGGAAAGTCGGTTGTATGCGAGGCAATCATAAAGGAAGAGGTGGTCCAGAAGGTATTGAAGACCAATGTAGCCACTCTGGTGGAGCTTAACATGCTCAAAAACCTTACTGGTTCAGCCATGGCTGGTGCTCTTGGTGGGTTTAATGCCCATGCCAGCAATATCGTTACTGCAGTCTACATCGCCACCGGGCAGGATCCTGCTCAGAATGTCGAGAGCTCCCACTGCATTACCATGATGGAAGCTGTTAATGATGGCAAAGACCTTCACATCTCAGTCACCATGCCTTCAATTGAGGTAAAGTTTTATACTATAAAATCAATTTATTTAACTGGCAGGACAATAACCTGAATTATTAGTTTTTTTTCTTCAAAATATACACTTCCGAGGTCTACATATCTTCAAAAAATCTATTTAATTTGAGATCTGGCATCCAAACCAAAGCTCCAACTCTCTTTTTTCTGATAAGGTATCAACAATTTGGTTCAGGTGGGCACAGTTGGAGGTGGCACCCAACTAGCATCTCAGTCAGCTTGCTTGAACCTACTTGGAGTGAAGGGTGCTTGCAATGACTCCCCAGGATCAAACTCAAGACTCTTGTCCACCATCGTTGCTGGGTCTGTTTTGGCAGGGGAGCTGTCTCTGATGTCTGCTATTGCAGCTGGTCAGCTTGTCAAGAGCCACATGAAATACAACAGATCTAGCAAAGACGTGTCAAAGATGGCATCCTCAAATTGAATCCTACAATCTTATAATGAAAAATCAGAAATAAATCTCCAGTAAAAGACATGTGGGAAGTACAGAAATCAAGAGTGGTTGTTGGCTAGTATTTGAGGACTTGAGGAGACAAAAAAAGGGAAGGCCATGTGGAGGAACTAGTACCTATGAAATAAACAAAGCCAGTTCATGTTGCTGGAACCATGTGACTCTGGTGGGCTTCTCTTTCCAAGACTATTAGGATTCTTCCAATTGTGAGTTGTTTTTTTGGTGGATATATAGTGGACGAGACACCATGATTTGTTCAAATCTCTGTCTTTTTCATGATATGCCAAATGTTTGCCTTTACACCAAGAGGTTCCCCGAACCTGGTTTCTCTGTTCCAACCTGTGATCTTCACCAGCCCTGTTCAAGTAATTTAATTAATGTTGCTAGTTGTATCTTAGATCTGTTTTAACTTTAGAAAAAGAGCATCTCCTGTTCAGATCAGATCCTTTTCAAGTGTTTTGTATTGTAAATCACTCATTGACTGTTATCAGGCTAATCACATGGTGCTAGTCGGGAAATTAGTCCAGGCTTTGTCCAAATACTCTCTGCTTGTGTATCGATACTTTTATGGGTGCCTGGTTAGATTTTTTAGCACTGTGGTCACTAATCATGGAAACCAGGTTCATGGATCGCATCTTCCATGTCCCTCTTTAATGAGATTAGATGACTAAAATTATCAATTCTAGAACTATTATTAAATAACTTAAGTATTTTAGAACTGCTAGATGATTTAAGCTTTAACATGAGTATCGTTAACATTATCGTTTACCCAATGAGCCACTTAATTCAAATCTCACCACCGCTACTCTATTTGATTAAAATCAAGCATAAAGTAATGTGATTAAAATCAAGCATAAAGTAATGTGAACATGTACAAGTTTCAATCCCAAAAGCTTTCACTTGAAGGGGTTAATATAAATTATATTATGGGATCTTACCTAACAGATTAAATTTTTAAATGAAATAATTTCTTAACATAGATGACAGGGAAAATAGCAGAAAAGCGAGTCCATATCTAGCTTTCACACAAAGGAAAATGACTCTAAAAACCTCTCTTCAAGGGGATTGCAGGATTGAACTTTCCAAAAACAAATTGGTTTGCTTTGACAGATTGTGAGATCTGCTACTGGGCACCATTGCCTATCCTTCTGGGATGAAGGTGATAGCTTAACCCCACCCCTACAATTAATCAGAGACATGAACTAGATTGGTATATTAAAATAATATTTTTAAATTTTTTATATAAAATAATATAAAAACACCATATATTTTTTTTTATTTAAAGTAAAAATTAAAAACTTTTAAATTTTTCAAGTGGTAGACGCAAGTGAAGGCTGTGCTAATTAATTGATCTACAATGTACAGGATGTCGAGCAAGTTATTTGCCACAATTTGTATAAAATGGCGTGCTTGAACATATCTTATTATACGGGTTAAAAAAAATGAGGAAAAAACACGAATTTATTACAAAAAAAAAAAAAGAAGAGGCAGCAGCTCGGTTTTACCATTGGATACAAGTGTGCGAGGGACGAAAAATGGCTTCGCCGTCTGTGGGAATCGAACCCACGACCACATGGTTAAAAGCCATGCGCTCTACCAGCTGAGCTAAGACGGCTTGTTTGAATTGGGCATTACTCCATATATTACAGTGATATATACATGAACAAGTTTCACTTCGAAGTATTTCGGCGTATCGTTTCGAGATTGTAATGTTCATATATAATTATATATATATAGAAAAATATTAATTTAACAAGTATAATTTAAATTCAAGATAAATTCACTTTAAATTATACAATACAAATACAAAGTCAAACAAATATAATCTCAAAATTAGAAACATATCTAAAATTCCAAAATATTATGATAGTAAAATATTCTAAAATAAAAAAATATTATGATTTTGAGCTGGAATGGTACCGAGATGTTCCAACCAGAATTTAACCGGAATTTCCAGAACGGGCCGGGATTAAAACCAAGATGAAAACGACGCTGTTTTGTCTTGATTTTTTAATGGCACAGAACGTTTCAGCCATTCTGGCTAGAACAGAATATAATTAACAACCCTGCTATGAACAAGTGATTTGGTTTAAAATTTTCCATATTAATAATTTCCTTTTCAAAAATACTCCTATCCCAAGAATGGCTAAGAAAAAAAAACAAAATATTATAATTATTTGTTGAGTTTTAATTTTTAGTGTGATATTGAGTTTTAATCTAGTTATTATCTCAGAATATAATAAATAAAAATAACAAGGATAAAAATATATATTTACCTTTTAAAAATACACAAAAAAATTAAAAATATCTTAAGAACATATGTATTTTGTACTCTTTTCTTCTCAACCAAACTCATTTTTGTTTTTCTTTGATCCTGTTGAGTGCATACATGCTAGCTAGGAATTAAATTGGAACTTTCAAATCTAAAAAGTTAGCAACACTAGGAGATTTAAACTACAGGGGTTGAAATGGAGCACTGTTGAATCTATAGGGACTAAACATAGCGCATTTACCATATCTTTTGCCTCCTGCTCAACTCCCAAAGGTATGGAGTATGGTTTTTTTAGCTCATCCTTGGACTTATAAGGGGAACATTTCCATGTGTCACGTTGTGAAGTTATTCAGCATATTATTTGATAATTTTATTCATATTTAATTAGTATTTTATTTATGTTTTATATATAAAATGTCTTGAAATTCTTTGTTTTTTATTTTATTTTCAAGATATTTTGGATGAAAGATGCAAAAATAAGTAAATTAGAGGTGAGTGACATATTTGACCGTTAATCAATGTTTTGTGCAGAGCGTGAGCTCTAGAATTTAAAATGAAATAATTCTAGTGACATTAAAAAAGATAACATCACATCCATACCTTTATGGGAATCTAAGGCAATAAAATAAAATAAGGAAGAGCATGGAAATTGCGGCCTTCAAAGTTAAATCTCGCAATCTGTCAGTGTTAACTTTTGATCATTCCAACTTGAATATATGGAGCTATAGAAGTCCAATTGATACAAACTCAATTCTGTTAGATTCCTGACTGGAAGACCTATCAACGCTCCAAATTTAAGCCCAGAACGATGTCATATCATGAAGATATGATTTTTCAAAAATAACAATTGATTTCTGTCAACAAACAGGTTTCGTGAAGAAACGAGTCTAAAATGTATTCTAAAGCTTCGAAACGGACATCCAAGTCTTTATTTTGACAATTTAGTTCTTTTAAGTTAAAGATTGAAGATTTCATGCAAGATTATTTCTCTTTTTTTTCGAAAATAATTATTGAAGTATTTAAATATAACACTATCTACTTAGAGATTGACTATTTTGTAAAGTAGGAAATTATGGTTTCTTAGGCTATAAAAAGAAATAGTGAAAGGAAAGAACAAAAAGGTGAGAGGTTAGCGAATATAAAAGAAAATTCATCCCTTCTACTTCACAAATCCAAAAATCATGTTTTGTTTTGTTTCATTAATTATTCGAGAAACAGGCAAGGCTAAACTTTTTTTTATTACAAGGACACAAAACCTTCAACTTTCAAGAATTGTGAGATCTATTTTTACATTTTCTTTTCAGTTTACATGACAAATATGTTTGTTCTACTTTGCTTATTTTTTCTATGATTATTTATTTTAATTAACAGAATGGACTCTAAATTATTGTTGTAGATAATCTTTTACTAAGTTTGATATAAAAACCAAAGTTGTGACATATAAACTTGTGAAACAACTGAGTTTAATAATTGTGATGAATCTAAGCTATTAATTTTAGGAATAACATTCAATCAAATCAAACATAAACCGTAAACAATTATAATTGTTTTCTTAATTAATCAATTTATCTGGTTTTTAAGACTGCAATTGAATTAAATTACTAGTGTAGACACTATGATTATTTTATGGTAAAGATAAGTTAAACGACAATCCGTTAAATAACCAATGTTAAGAAGAGATAAATATTCAAAATATAAATTGATATTTCGTTTTCATAATCAATTATGACTTTTATAGGTGAATATTTACTTGCGACTAAAATTTATTTTCTTGATAAATTTCAGTTTTATTTAATTTTCGCTTGTTTTAGCCTAAACAACTTTCAACCCCTCTCAAATTGCATGTTATATAGCATGAAAATCTAACTTGAACCTTCCTTGTGGGATCAACTCCTTGCTTGCTCTATATTATCTTATATATTATGTTTCAAGCTAGAATAATTAATTTGTGTGACCGCAATTGAGCAACGTATGGAAAACAAATGGCCTAGAACCGGAGCTTATATTTTGAAGCTTTGATCAGCTCCATTTTTATTAGGGCACCATGGGTGTTGGACACAAACCATCCAAACTGATTTGCAATGAAGTTCCAGATTTACTCGTCCAATTAAGAAATTTAATCACAGAAGATGGAAAAAACAGTGGAAACATAAAATATGTCCGGCAAGTTTTATTTTGAAATGCAATAATGGGAGTGATAGTATAGCAATAAAGTCGTGTGCCGACTATATGATGCAACCATCAGAGAAGAATGTTATTTGGAGTACCCATTTCATATCTTAGAGAGTCAATCACTTTTGCCCTCTTGAGCTCCCATCTCTTGCAAGTAATGCTCTGCGTCCAGCGCTGCCATGCAGCCTGCATCATCATGAAGCAACAGATTTTAAGTCGATCAGAATGGGAATAAGAAATCAGGTAAGCTGGATGAAACAAAAATGAAAGGAAATCTTTTCCTTCCAGTGATGAGAATGTAGTCCAGATGATTCATCAAGCAAACAAAAAAAAAAGGATAAAGCTTGACTGCTCGTATCAGAAAATCAGATATCGCAAAGAACATTTTTCCCATGTTAATTGAAGTATCACAAACCTCATTGCCTGAAAAATATTAGAGATCTTTCAAGATTTATCTGGATTAAAAAGATAGCAGAGACAGGTATAATGCATCTAAATTAAATGATGGAACAAAGAAGCAAGCCTAGTAACCGTTTAAGAGTTCTTCAAGCTTGAGCAGAAATCAGGCATTCATGCTTTAAAAAACAGATACCAAATGAATTGGATCTCAGCTCAAGTCACCTAGATAGATCAAACAAGCATGGCTTGATCTCAAATTCAGTCCAATAAGCCAATATTATCATAAACCGGTGAGGTCTAGTTGAAATGAAGGATCGGAGCGCAAAGCAACTAACACTACTGGAGAAAGAATTGAGAACATGAATGACAGGGTGAGGGAAGAAGCATTGCTCAAAGATGAATCGTGAATAAACATGTTCAATAACAAGAACAAAACCACTGAAGTTTGATGTTACCAAAACAGCATACCTAAAGCTTCTCACAGGTAACAAGAATTCCTATAAAATCATCTTTAAATCCAGACTACTAAATCAGACCTTGAATTTGACCAGTTCCATTCACCATTGGAAACAATAATTGCAACTTTTGTACTTTTAAAATAACATATGGAGCAATGCTCCTCTCCTAATTCACAGAGTGCTCTTTGAAAGAAAATTCTTCAAATTTCAAGCCATCCCTCAGTCTCAGCCTCAAAGTTAGCTAAAAAATTAATTTATCGATGAACCAGGTAAGCAGGTAGGAGTTAATCATTTTCTTCAAATTCATTCAGTCAAGAGGGGATCATGAGAGAAGTTTTGGCACCCAACATCACACAAGACTAATCCAACAGCACCAAGCCACCAATCATATCACAGCCATCCTTTACAAACCTCTGTCAAGGGTCCAGGGATGGAGTTACATCGTGAGCTTTGAAACTCTATTTGAAACAAAAATTTAAACCCACATTAAATTGGCTAATCTCTTAGGTAGTTCCCGGTAGATTCAACCATTGACAGAGACAGCTATTTCAGAAAAATCAACGAAATTAGTAGGCTTATCAAGACTAGATAATGTCGAGCTCATTCCCAATTCTGGAATAGTTTGCTCAATTGAACAACACGAGTAGGTGTGGATAAATCGTGTCCTTGACAGTGGTAAAACCTATGACTTGTAAAGAAAAGCTTCAACGTAACAAGGACCAGACTACCAACAAGATTCAAGATCCACCATCAAACATAGCACAACGGTGCTATGTTCAATTTTTCCTGCAGGACTCAGGATCATAATTTATGCTACGAGGTTTATGCCTGCCCGTTAAACTATCAATCAAAACATTCATGTTGATATTACAGAGAAACCATGAGATACGACTCTTAAAAACCAAACAATAAAATTAATATGAGGACATAAAAAGTCAAGTTAATGAAACAAACCAGTGCCAGCAGCAGTAATAGCTTGTCTATACTTCTTATCCTGAACATCACCAGCAGCAAAAACCCCACGAACACTAGTCTTTGTAGTCCCCGGTTTAGTCACAACATACCCATCAGAATCCAACTCCAACTGCCCATCCAAAAACCTAGTCGCAGGCTCGTGTCCAATAGCAAAAAACAACCCATTAACCTTCAAATCCGAAACCTCGCCAGTAACCATATTCTTCACTTTAAGCCCACCTAAAACCCTCTCTCCATAAGCCTCCTCCACTGCAGAATCCCAAATAACCTCAATCTTCGGATTCGACAATGCCCTGCTTTGCATTATCTTCGAAGCCCTAAATGTATCCCGCCTGTGAATAATATAAACCTTGGACCCATACTTGGTCAAAAAATTAGCTTCTTCCATTGCTGAATCTCCCCCTCCAATCACAGCCAATGCCTTCTCCCTAAAAATTGGAGCAGCCCCATCACACACCGCGCAAGCTGAAATCCCTTTATTCCAAAACTTTTCCGACCCTACAAAATTCAGCTTCTTCGCCACCGCCCCAGTAGCAACAACAACCGAATCCGCAACAACACGTTTGGAATCAGTGACAACCTCAAACGGGGTTCTAGAAAAATCGACTTTTGTAACCGTCTCAGTGAAAATTTGGGTCCCAAAACGAGCAGATTGAGCCCGGAACTTCTCAGTTAGCTCACCCCCCATTATTCCTTCAGGAAAACCAGGAAAGTTTTCCACGTCGGTTGTGGTCGTCAGCTGGCCTCCTGGGGCGATATCATTTGCCATCCATCCTTCAAACAAGATGGGTTTTAGCTCTGCTCGTGAGGCATAGATTGCTGCCGTATGTGCAGCGGGCCCGCTCCCGATTATACAGACACGGGTCTTGAGTTCTTCCATGGCGGTTGAGGTTGCGGTGGTTAGTTTGGGAGTAGCAGTGGTGGAGAAGGAAGCAGCGGCTATGGATGTGGTGGCTAGGCCAAGGAAATTGCGGAATTTAAAGAGGATGGATTTTAGGCTGACTGGGGTTTGATTCATTCCTCTAGTTTTATTATATATTTTTCAGGGGTTTTCCTTTCATCTCCTTGCGGTATTTAAGGCGCGAGAAATGACCGAAGGGTCGATTTCCCTCCAAAAGGAGTAGGGTTTTTGCTTTCTTGTTAAGGTTGCTAAGGTATATAGTATCTTTTATCCTATTTTATGAAGAGATGGATTGATGCCATTGTTAGATGATTTGGTTTGTGTTTATGCTTTTCTTGGGGTTAATAAATTGACTTTTTCCCAGCAAACAATCCTGGCTCTCACCAAGTCTTCGGCTGAAAAATATGAAATGGACGTGATGGGCCTCCGGTTTTCTCAGATAAAAACCACCGTGAGTTATACTTATCGGAACCCAGCACCCTCCGGTGCAGGGGGGCTGCTCAGGGACTCCACCGGTCATGTTTTGCTGCTGGAGTTGGATGGGGAACTACATTCAGAGGAGCTTCGGGCTGTCAAAACCGGCCTAGAAGTGGCTTGGAATTGTGACGCAGGGGCAAATCTGTTTAAACTATAATTTTGTGTGGAAGCTTTTTTTTTTTGTAATTTTTACTCCCTTTTTAAAATGTCTTTTATAAAATTTTAAAAAATATATTTTTATTTTAAATTAATTCTTTTAAATTTTTTAAATCATTTTTATATATTGATAATAAAAATATTTTTTTAAAATTAAAAAATATTTTTTTTAATTACAAACACTCACAGACACGCAACAAGGAACGCAGGATTTCCCATGTGAACAGTTGAAGCTATAGATTTGGTGCTGAGCCATCAACTTTTATAAACGGTGGGCTCTCGTAATTGTTTAATCTGGTTTGGATCTCGAAGTTTTTTTTACTCTATGAAACATAAATGGGCCTTCTTTGATGTTTTTCATGACTTGATTGATAAATCTGAATAAATCAATAAAAAATAACAAAATTATATTATTTCAGCTCTAATTTGTATATATAAACAGAGGATAAGAGATTAAAAAAAAAATGTGTTCGGGGTAATAAAATGTAAATCATTGCTTTCTTACAATGTACGGTATAATGATTTAAGATAGGATAAAATATATATATAAATTATTTTTATTATTGATAATTTTTATATTACTATTTAATTTGCCCATTTTAAAAAATAATTAGATTGTTTATTATTTTTTAATTTATATCAAGTTTTAAAATTAATATTATTATATACCCCGAACTAACTTGATGAGTTGACCCAGAACCTAGTCAATGCAGCACCTAAATCAAATCAATATAAGTTTCGCTAAAAATATTGGAAGAGTTGACCTCATATGAACCAATCAAAAATCCAAGTTTATCTATGACCTCGTTAACTTAAAATAAAATATAGGTATAAAAACCATTGACTTTTTTTTGTTAAATTTGTTCTTTAAATTGAGGTTGTTTTATTTTTTAAACAATCTAATTTTAAAAAATATTAAATTATTTATTTATATTAAGTGTTAAAATTAATATTATTATATAACTCATACTAACTTGGCAGGTTGACCCAGGACCTAGTCAACCCAACACCCAGACTAATGTAAGTTTAAATAAAAATAGTGGAAGAGTTGACCTGACATGAACCGATCAAAATTCCAAGTGCACCCATGACATTGTTAACTTAAGACAAAATACAAGTACAAAAATATTTAACTTTTTTTTTGTTGAATTTGTTTTTTTAAAATGAGGTTGCTTTATTTTTTAAACAATCTAATTAAAAAAAATAGTTAGATTGTTTATTTATTTTAATTTCTATCAAGTGTTAAAATTAATATTATTATATAACTCGAACTAACTTGATGGGTTGACCCAGCATCTGGTACACCTAGACTAATATAAGCTTAAGTAAACATAATGGAAGAGCTGACATGAGATGAACCGATCAATAATCCAACTATACCCATGAATTGAATTTGTTTTTTTAAAAACAAGTCAACTCGAGTAAATTTTCAAGTTGGATTTTAAAATCATAATAATTATTTTTTTTATTTTTATAATAATTGGAGAGAACCAAAAGCAGCCTATGAAATGGGCTTGCTTTGGATTTACATCTAAGTGTGATTTAAGGCCTTAAGGCCTTGTTTTCAAAAAACAAAAGCCCACGAGGCCATGACTTCAAACAGTATTGAACTCATCGCCTATTGCAATTTCAGATTCAAACGATAATTAACAGATTACAAGAAGAAAGGGTGAGGGGTGGCATCATTGGTCATCATGGAGATACCCCTCTCTTTAAGTAAAATCAATTAAAAGGATTAGTAACATCATAATTAAGACTTTAACTGGCTAACTTTATAGAAAGTCCAAAAAACAATGGCTCCAGGTCCTAAATTTCAACAAAAGCTCTGCCCTTTGTCTGAAACCTAACTTTGTTTAGTCAAATAATATCAATGTGTTAGGTGGAGTAATTATAGTAACTTTGATTAAAATCTTCTTTTCATACCAACCATGATCCTTCCCAGGATTCCCTGGTAATTATATGATCAGCTTCTCCGGACGGCTGCACAGCTAGGCTCTGATCAATTCCTGCAAATTTCATCCTTAGCTCCGACAGTGCATGGCCGTATCTAAGACTACTGTTCGTGGTGTTGCTCTAATGTTTCTTTTGGATATTCTAGCACTTATTCAGTTGTAGCATTTCTCATTAATTTTATCCAAGATTATCTTGCTTTTTTTACAGAAAAATTCATGGCGTCCCAAAATTCTTGATTACATATATACACAAGGCGAGGAGGGGAGGACGGCAACTTTCAAGCACTCTTGAAGAGGCAAACAAAAAAGGGGGGTGGGGAGACATAAAAACGCACAAATGAAGGAGACAGAAATACTATGATGTTTTATACAAAATGATCATACGATGGATGAAATTATCTTGGGCTGACTTGTTTCTGTTCCACAGAAATGGAGGACCTCTTGATGAACTGATCTAAGCACTCTGCGATGGCTTCAGAGAAGAAAGAATTTGATCTCCCAAATGATCTGAACCTGCACTGATCATCGAGTGTTTTAAACAAAATCATACGATGGATGAAATTATCTTGGGCTGACTTGTTTCTGCTCCACAGAAATGGAGGACCTCTTGATGAACTCTAAGCAATCTGCGATGGCTTCCGAGTAGAAAGAATTTGATCTCCCGAATGATCTGAACCTGCACTGATCGTCGAGTTTTCCCATGTAGTGGCATCTGGTTGAATCCATCATGAACCCCCTCTCGCTGCTGCCACATCTGTCGATGATGCTACTATTTCTACTCATGCCTCTCTTCAGATATTGTACTGCTCGTCCATAAGAAGATCTCCATCTTCTAAAAACCCTAAATAAGTAGAAAAACCTGGCTCTTAATCTTTGAACTGAAAATCTTCTGGGATACTTTAGCCTGAAACCTCTGGTGCTGCCGGCTCCATGGCGACGAAGACTTCTCTTCCCAACTTTGGTGTAGTTCATATGACTCATTTTTCTGATGCTTATGCAGCCAAATAAAGACCGACGCCCTAAGTTTCGTATATAGTAAGGCCGAAGGATGACTTTTTGGAGGGCGAGTTGTAATGATGAAATTTAACAAGGGACTTGGAAAACGGTGGGATTTCTTCTCTCTTTTTTGGACTTTGAATGGTCTAGCAAGGAGAGATTTCTGCGTTTACAACGTGGATATCATCATATTGATATAATTATATTTCGATACTTCACCTAACATCTTGAGTTTTGAGGTGAGATGGTTCATTAATATAATATTAAAATCTTGTTGACTTAGCGTGTATGAATTCGAATCTCATTACTCTCATTCTATTTGATAAAAATTAAGTACAAGATAATATAAATTTGTACAAATTTTAAATTCAAAAGTTTTTATTTAAAGGATTATATTAGAAAATAATATAAATTATATTTTGACAATTTTCATTACCGGTTTGAGCTTTTAAATAAAATGATTTGCTAACAAATAATAGCAATCAATTTAAAGTTATAATTGAAACAAACATGAACGAAGAGTAAGTGTGATATGATTGGAATGGTAGGGCCAAGGGGGACAATGAAAAGAAATGAAAATGAAAGTGTCCCTTTTCATATTAGGTGACAAAAGTATAGCCTTACAGGACAAGATCACAAAAACAATTTGTATAAAAAGAGTGAAATCAGGGAAGATCGAGCAACTTGCGATTGTGGGAGACATGGAATTAGTAGATAAACCATATTGAATTTCTTAGGTTAAATATGGTTAGTCTAACAATGTCTGACCTACAAAATGTCTTCTTCTCCTAGGGATCACAATATTTTCTTCTTTATTTGTTTTCTTTCCTTAGGGCTCTGTCAATCTATAGTGGGTGTTTTCCATATTAGACCATGGAAGACGATGGTGATATTTTTTTCTATTTTTTATTTTTTTTCTATTTTTTGTGCGTGATAAAACATTAGCTTTGATGGGGTTTTTTTGGGGTGTGTGTGTGTTTTTGAAGGAGCAATGTCTCTTGGTTGCAAGGCTAGAGAGAAATTTCCACGAAAGAAATTCATTTCAAAGTCGTTTAGAACGACCGATTAAAAAAAAAGGGTAAATCTTAAATTAATAATCAAACTATAATCCCAATCTTAATCATAACGTCAGAGATTTCTTTGTCTTAATTGGGCTTTAATTTTTCAATTTTTTATTTAAGACTCCAATCCTCCTGTCGGACGCTCTTGATTAGATTTAAAATCTTAAAATGTTTTTAGAGTAAGTTTGTGGACGGACATGAATGAAAGGATTCAAAAGGGAATTTTCAGGATCTTTGTGAATTTTTTTAAAAAAAAAAGAAAAAAGAAAATAGGATTGGAGAGAGGCTCAATCAAGAGGGATATCGCATCCTTCTAATAAATCTTTTCACTGATCTCTGTCTTTTTTTTTCTTTTTTTATCTCCAAAAATATTTTAGAGACTAATCCCTTTCACGCAGCTGTGGGTGGCACTCCCCATGTGTCTTGCTGTAGATAAAGAAGGAGGTCGAACCTCTAACCTCGTAAGCAGTCCGAGATATCATTGCCACCTCGACCAGCTATATATATTTTAGTTTTTCTTATATTTGGAGAAATATTCACTATAAATATAACAATCCGAATTCTATTTAAAATATTATCCAGTTAAATATAATTTGATTCTGTCATGATTTTCAAATAGAATCATAGTTTTTTTTTCCTGGTGATAATCTTTAATCAATAAGCAGTTAAAAAGTCTTTTCAACATAAAATAAATAAATAAATTACATGATAGCAAATTAATTTCTGTCCTTTTTTGAAAAGATAATTTTGAAGAGAAAGATCGTCCAGCTCCTAGCTAGCAAAATAGGATAAAGAGAGACTCATTCAAAGCTACCTTTCTTTCTTTCTTTCTTTCTTTCTTTCTTTCTAGAGAGGCTAACAGGTGTGTGTTTACAGGCAGCTACAAGGGCTAATCTCCTCCACAAAAACTGTTTGCAGCGATGGAAGTTCCTGCTTCCACATCAGCTTGACCAGTTGAAGGCTTGAATAAGCTGTCTGAAGTCCAAGTAAAATATCAGGACTCGCAATTTGTATCCATCTGTGTGTTTCTATTAAAAAAAAAAGCATTTTACAAGTAAACAAAATGTATGGTTATCAGTTTGGTCAGCGACTCTGGTCTGGTCATCAGCTTGCCATGCTAAGTGTGTCTTTTAATCATATTATTTATGTAAGAATATAATTTATATTATTTTTTAATATATATTTTTAATTAGAAGTTTTACTATTTTGTACTTGATTTTTCATTAGATAGAATGAAAATGCTGAGATTCAAACTCGTGATTTTTAGATAAATATTAAGAATTATTTTATTTAAAATTTAAAATTATTAAATGAAATTTTAAAATATAATTTATATTATTATAAAATTTCGTCTGCAGCTTTTATATATATATATATATCTTCTATGCTGATCATTTCATGCTCAGGATCAGACGGGACACGTAAATTCTGCAGAAGAAAGGAAGCAAAGATTCTCAGTGGAGTGAATTTAATTAGTTCAAGTGGGTGAATCACTCTTATAATTTTTTATCTAAGCATGGGACTCACAACTTGTCTGTGTTTTTTTATTTAAAAATATATATTAAAATGATTAGTTAAAAAACCTAGTGGGCTTAAGGTTGGGCTAAGACACAAATCTAAGGCCTAAATTGCTTGATACTGGGCCGAACTGTGAAGGGCATGGCTCATGGGGTCGAGCTCAATTTACGAGTCCTTCAAGTTTTTAGACAACGATCGGAAAAGTGAAGCAAGGACACAAAGACCAAATTAACTTACTTGAATGGCCAATGGATGCCCGAAGTAGCAAAGTCAATGGCAAAAGTTTTTTTTGGAGAATTAAATTATTTTTATTATTAGAGCCAATGACCAAATATATACACCCAATTTTAGCTCTGCAACACAATCCTGTAGGAATGACTGCCAATTTAAAACAACCATTTTGGCTGCTCATTTGTTTGAGACCAAAAAATAACAAAAACAACCATAAATTTAAAAATATAGCTTTGGATGCAGGATGCCTCTCCATTAGACTTACCTAAAACACTAAGACAGCCATCGTTAATGTAAGTTTGGGGGGCTGAAACGAGAGAATTAGCTGTAGATGGCTTTATATGTGGTGTTTAGAAGAGAGGAGTGATGGGGAATTGAGTTTTCTAGGCAACAATGAGTGGCGGTGGCTGGTGTGGAGGGGTGTGTGTGTGTATATTTTTTTTTTCTTTCTTTCCTTATTTATTTTTTCTCCCTTTCGTACTAAGACCCGACTATTTTATTTAATACTCTATAGTCTATACAAATGAACAACCTGTTTGGCAATACTTTGGGTTTTAAAATTATTTTTGAAAAAAAAAATTATTTTATTTTATCATTTTAAATTAATGTTTTTTATTATTTTAAATTATCAAAATAATAATTTACACCAGGAATGGCTAAATCGATTGAAGGAAGAAGAAATCAAAATCACAACGTATTCAAGCTTCACACGACTATATTTTAAATTCATTTTTTTTAAATTTAAATCCAATTTGTATGTTGATAATGATGTTATTTTACTTGTATTAATTAAATTTTTTTATAAGTTTATTACAGCTGTAAGTTTGATAGAATTTGAGTTTATTAATACTGTAATTTATTAATATTGTATTTCAAATTTAAAATATCAAGGGTATTTTATTTTAAATTGATTATTTTAATTTTAATGTAATTAAAAAATAATAAATTTTATTGTTGGAGGGTTTTTTAAAAGCAATTATTTACTCCTATTAATTGTATAATTAATTGCATAATTAAACTATATACAAAATAATTGTACTATATTTATAATAATATAAAAAATAGCTCTCCAAAATAACTTTTATCAACAAAAAAGTCATATAAACACACTATTTAATAAGCTATTTTAGAGATTTGGCTCTCCAAAATGATTTTTGCCATTGGCGTTGCTCTAAATAGGGAGAATTTTGTTCCGGATTCAAAACTTGAGTTATTGTTTGTCATTATATTTCAAAAGTATTTTTGAAAAAAAATAATTTTTATTTTGTTGTTTACTTTATATTATTTTTTTTTGATATTTTTAGATTATTTTCATGTACTGCTGTTAAAAATGTTTTTTAAAAAACAAGAAAAATATTAATTTAATGTATTCCTGAATAAAAAATACTTTTAAAAATAACATCAACCTCACTCTCAAACCGACATAAAATACCAATGGTGGTCAGGTGTTATACCATACCATAAGCATGAGCTCAATCAATGCCCGAGACTAGGCTTAGGTCACAACAACTAGATCCATTGGGAAAAAAAACATTAATGAATCCTAATCCATCACCTTCTTTTTTTTTCTTTTATTTTTTTTTTCATGGTTTTGATTAAGCTTGTTTATCCTATTTATCACTAACTATATAAATACTTTTTTTTATAAGTGAAAATTGGTTTGAAAAGACAAGTTAGCCCTTCTCAATAAATAAACACAAAGTTTTTTTTTATGTATAGTGGGTGTATGTTTTCACGAGACATGCATGTTATCATTGATTTAATTAGAAATAACTTTTTTATTTTTTATTTTTTAGCATGATGGAAATTTTTATTTTTAAGCACAATATAATGGCTATACAACCCTTAGATTTTGCAATGGCTTATTGTTACCTCCACCTTTTCTTTTGTAATTTTAATGTAATATTAGAGTTAAATTGATATACAAAATAATAAATAAAAATAGCTAACACATGCATTAACATACAAATAATAAAGGTTTTTATTAAATTTTTAACCTCCTAATATTTTTATATTAGTTTTACAATTAGAAAAAATCCGACCCTTAAGGTTAAAAAATATAATTCATATACAAAATGCCATAAAAACCAGGTAAAAAAATGAAAATGAACAGTAGGTTTTAGCTTGACCGGAGACGCCATTTTTATACACCGACAGTAGCAGTGTAAAGTGTAAACACCACCCCACAGAAAAAAGGACCATGGCAGATTCATGGTCATCTGCCCCCCCGTCGGATCCCAAACCCGCCACCGCCACCAATTCACCAGAGGAAGCAACAACCACCGCATCCTCCACGACAACTACATCCTCCACCCCAGAAGGTCCAACCCCACCACCAGTTCAGATCCCTCTATCATGGCCTGCCGATTCTTCCCTCACCCTCGACTGGATCCAAAATCTCATTTCCGCCTTCGATTGGTCTTCCAAAAACCTCCCTCCATCTGAACTTCCTTCTGTCCTCCCTGTTTCCGTCTTTGACACCTTAGTCCTCACCGCGTCTAAAATTCTTCACAAAGAGCCTAATTGTGTCAGGATCGATGACTGTAATGATAACTCAAGAGTTGTAGTTGTAGGAGACGTTCATGGGCAACTTCATGATGTCATTTTTTTGTTGCAAGATGCTGGGTTTCCTTGTGACGATCGTTTTTTTGTGTTTAATGGAGATTATGTTGATCGAGGAGCTTGGGGTCTTGAGACTTTCTTGCTCTTGTTAGCGTGGAAGGTAATTTTCTCGTAAACAATACTGTCTTCAAGGATCCTGATTCTCTTTCTTGAAAGATTCTCTTTTTTGTTTTAATTTATGAAGAAATTGTGAATCTTATACTTGGATGGGATTTAATGAGAGTGGAAGTAGTCGAAAATATACAAAAATGGAGACTTGGGTGAGCTGGGTCGGGCTTGTCTCCAGTGGAAACTCATTCAGATGCTTAAGATAGCAGTTTATGGCTAGATCAATGTAATGGTAATTGATAATGGGAAGCTAAAGAGTGCCTGAAGGTATTCGAATTCGGATATATGTAGCAATTTATTATAAACTCTTTCAAGCAGTGTGGTGTGATTCACTTTATATCCGCTGCTAGCGCCGAGTGATTAGAGCATGGTAGGCAGTCTAGGTGTATTGGGAGAGTATCTGCTTAGTATCACATAAAGCACTTAAATGCTGTGAATTATGATTGTTGGCTGATGGCGATAATAGTGTTACCGTTATGTAACCATCATGGATTAGTAAGTTAGTACCTTTGATTGGATCTTGAATGATAGATGAAGGATAATAAGTGGTTTCGAATGGACTTTTGGACACACCTTATATACTGCTGAATAAGATCATGAAATGGTTTTTTTGATGGGGACTGGTCCAAGCTTCAAACCAGATACACCTGGAGGAAGATGGTGGGGTGAGGGATCAATTGACAGGTTCCATGAGTGAAGAGGAGTGATTCAGGGAGAGAGAAAATGTCAGTGGTGTGTCTGTGAGAGAGTGCACGGGTGAAAATCCCTCCTCAAGAGATACCCTTTCTTTCCTTTTATTTTAGGCTTATTTTAACCAAGTATTTTAGATTCATTCAAACTATATGGTCTCTTTTCTTTCTTCTTAGTGGTGTCACATGCCTACTTATTATGCTATAAGCCAATATATCATCCAGCCTTAGTTATATATATCATCCAGCCTTAGTTATAATACTAAATTTCTAATCTTTCTGGACTATTTGTGTAATCTTAAGACAATTTTAGGTTGATATGGGGTGATGAATGTTCTCTAGATAAAAAAAAAAAAACAATTGCTAGACGGAGGATTTTGCTTTATGGAATTGTGAATTTGTTTGTTATTGTTGTCATTTCCTATGTTGTACTTGCACACAAAAAAAATTAGACCCTAACTTCAGCATTTTGTTGTAAAAATTCAAAAATGTACTGACTTCATATTGCTAAGTTACTAGGGATGTGGTGGGCTTGCTTTACCTTTTAAAAATTAGTACTCTTCATTAATGTTATTTTGAGTATGCTAGATGTCCAAGCTCCATGTTTTTCTTATATGTCTTTTCCGCCCCCCCTCTTCTAGGATATAAATTATGAATTCTTACTTAAACTCAGATTTATTTATTTTTTAATAAAAAAGAGCAATGTTTATGAATTGGTATCTTGCTTAGGTATTTTTGCCTCAGAGGGTATACCTCCTCCGCGGCAATCATGAATCCAAGTATTGTACATCTGTTTATGGTTTTGAGAAAGAAGTTTTGGCGAAGTATGGCGATAAAGGTAAGCATGCTTATCAGAAGTGTTTGGGCTGCTTTGAAGGCCTTCCCTTGGCCTCTATTATAGCAGGACATGTATATACTGCTCATGGAGGACTTTTCCGCAGTGTTTCTATCACTCCATCAAAGAGATCAAAGGGAAAGAAGAACCGAAGAATAATTTTAAATTCTGAAACCAAACCATTATGTCTGGGTTCTTTGGAGGAGTTATCCAAAGCACGAAGATCAGTTCTTGACCCTCCATGGGAAGGTCAGAACTTAATTCCTGGAGATGTTTTATGGTCGGATCCAACAATGAAATCTGGACTGTCACCAAATACAGAGAGAGGCATTGGTTTATTATGGGGACCTGATTGTACTGAAGACTTCTTAAAGAAGTTCGAACTAAAGGTTGTGCAAGTTCATATTTACGTTTAAGTTGACACATGACTGCATTGAAAATTCTCATTATTGGAATGTTGTTGGGAAATTTTACTACGTTGTCAAATGCTAATTTTAATTTTTTCAAGCATAGAATTTTAAATAATCGACCTATCCCCAATCAGAACTACAACAAACTTTCTATTGTGTGATGTTGTTATGATGATTCCTTTTCTTTTAATCACATGTTTCAATCATGATACTGGTCCAGTTTGACATTATATACATTAGTAGCTAATTTGGACTATGAAGTGCTTTTGACATTATATTCAGAAATTTAAAGAATTGGTCTTTTTTCTGCATTTATGAACAGTAGAAAGATTATGTATTGCATTTTTATCTGTCATGCATTTCACTATTTCAGCAATTCATGCTACTATTAAGATGATGCTTTACTATTCAAGAATTGACACTTTAGTCACTGGTTCATGTTGTGGCCTTAGCTAATCATCAGATCACATGAAGGCCCTGATGCAAGGGAAAAAAGGCCAGGTCTTGGAGGAATGGATATAGGGTACACCATAGATCATGTTGTACCATCAGGAAAGCTGATTACTCTCTTTAGTGCTCCAGACTATCCACAATTTCAGGTTTTTTTACAATCCTTCACTCCTACACTTTTCAAACTTCTTACAAGATCTCCAATCTCATCTAGGAAAGACAGTTTTGCATCTTTTGGCTTCAAATATCTGTTACATTTAGGGTTGAGCGTGGGTTCCTTGATTGTATCTTAGCCTTGCGATGATTAACATGTTTGGAGATGTTACATGTTCTTGTTTGGCTTCCATATAGAAAGTGTCAGCTATGTTTTCCTGGGAGATGATATGATTTCCAAATTTGACATTTTAATTTCCAGGTTTTGATATATTTAACATCCTGTCACAGGGGGAAACATTATGCATACCGGACAATATTTTAAACTCTGTTTTCATGTTAAATCATATTAGGTATACTTGGAAATGATGTGATCTACATTAGATAAACAATCTGGCTTGAGCTTACTAAGAGGAAAATTATTCTTTAAATAAAGCACATTCCTTCCATGGCTTTTAACTTTATTTGATGTTGATGATGTGAAAAAAAGACTTGAATTAGTTCTTGAATTACTTGGCCAGATGAAACTAATGGATATCATTTGATTGACCAATCAAAATTTAACATTACATTTGCCGCATTATGTAAATTTTGTAAGAAATTGTCTTGTTTTTTAGGCAACTGAGGAGAGATTCAAAAATAAAGGAGCATATATTATCCTAAACCCCCCTTCTTTTGATGTTCCGGAGTTCCACACTTTTGAAGCAATTACTCCGAGACCAGCGGTATGAATTTTCATCCATGTCCCATTAACTAGCAGACTGAATGATTCTCCTTAATGGGCTTTCCATTGCTTAAGCAAGCTCTCCTTATTTCGTTCTCCATTGCAGGCGAAACCTTATTATGATTATGAAGATGTGATCGACTCGGATGAAGAATTAGACCTGGCATCAATGGTGACTGCTACTTAGAGGTCGTCACCTTCCCTTTTCTAATAGTGGAATTCTGAATATTTTGAAGTTTAACATGTATTGTCTCCATGATCTTGCTGCTTGTCTTATCATTTATTGCTTCATTATACCGAAAGAAATACTTTTTGGTTCATGGGGTTCCCATGGTGGTGCCGTTGACGCATGTATAAAATTGTATGTAACCTCACAGATTGGTTATAGTGCAATTCTTTTTGTTGCGGAACTTAAGTTCGTTTCTTGTTTTGATGGGTAAAAACTACCATGCGAAGTGGCATATTTGGTGCAGCCTGGCTCTCGGAAATCCAATTTAAATCCCTTTCCTTCTTTCCTGGGCTGTGTTTCCTTAAGACTGTTCCTCACAAATTGCACCAGCAAAAATTGTTTCAAACAAAGGATCCTTGAATCGTAGGTTGCTCTGCTGTGTAGTAAAATTTGCCAGTGATCGGGAAATAAAATTTGCCACAGTGATGGCTAGAACCATTGTGAAAACATGTAGGTTTCATTTGGATAAAAGTGAAGCTAGACATGTAAACAAGTGCCGGTGGAGAACACAAGTTGAATTAAAAGATAATTCTCCTATCTCGATAGTATAGTCTAATAAGTAATGAAAGACAATTACAACCACGACTGAAATCCATTCAGTTCCACCAACTCACTTCCCTAACTGGGTATTATTAACATCCATGGAGATTTTTCACCGGATCAGTCTTGCTGCCCGAATGGGACACGAACGTACAATTGTCCATGCAGGGTGACCACTGCGGTTGTCAGATGTGGATCAATCCTCGAGGGTAAGCTGACAACCTGAAAAAAAAGGCTGTTCTTAGTGACCCCACAAGGAAATTGCAAATTTAGCAAGTCTTGAATGAGCACGGAAATCAAATATTTTCTATTCCTCAGCAGGCATTGCCAAAAAGAGAAGGAAAAAGTACCTTTTTGAATGGCGCAACACCCCAAGGATTATCCTCATGCTCTGGTTCACCACTGATTACCACGCGCCCTGCTGGATCTGATTGAACCCGTACCTGATTTTGGAGAATTACATGGTCATAACACATTCACTGATGTCTCATTTGATATCATCTACATAAATGCTGGTGTTTCTAGTTTCCAGCAAAAAAGTGACATGTATCAGCTAGAAAGCAATGAGTGGCATCAAAACCACTACCAGAAAGTCATAACCAGAACATTTCATTCTAGTCCAATCCTGCAGACGCATTCTTATATCTCTGAAATTAAGCGTAATGAGAGGCTGGACTCTTTATCGATTCAAAGGCAATCTTGTGGCAGTGTGCTCATCAAGGTGGTGGTATACAAAAACTTGGCACCCACTACCTATAGATAATGTAAAGTAGTTCACCAAGTGTGTAGAAACGGCCTTGGAAACTTTGAGTTCTACTGATTATAATCAAGCTACCAGGCAAGGTAAAGACGTGCTTCCTAGTCTGGCAAGAATATCTAAATTCGCTGATAAGCGACATCAGATTACTTATGATAAAATGAGAACTATATGGAAGGTGATGTAAAAAAGAATAGAAACAAGATTTTGGTCCTCACCTCTTCACGGAGGAGACCTGGAACCAAAGCATACACCTCAAAACTATCTTCCTGTAGACATAATTTAATGTTCCATATTAGAAATTGTACAGATCACAATGTTGCCCTCTAATGGGGGGAAAAATCATGCAATAACTTACTGTTTTCTGTACATTGATCTTCACCCAATCAGCTGGGGTTCCAACATCAGTCACCTCCACATCCAATCTACTAAAAAAACAACCAAGCCACTCAAGTCAATGCCAGTACATATTTCTCATGAACACAAATATTTGATAACAATGGGTAAATCTAATGAACTGGGTAACTAGAATCCTAACCGTGCACTTTTGGCATGTGGAGATTTGACAGCATGTTCCACATACGATGGTTTCTTGCGTTTCAGTGAACCTGAGCCAAAAGTTCGAGATTTAACAATTGGTGTAAGCTGCCAACAAATTAGGAAGTAACAAATTGAAAAATTGATAAACCCTGTTACTCACCAAGGTTTTTTAGTTCCTTTTCACGCTTTTGCACGGGTATAGAGTTCTTGTCCTACAAAATACAGATACATCACTGTAAACAATAGTTTGCACGAATATACTTTGTAAATGAAACAGAAAAATGTTTGAAATGAGTTCAACAGACCTTAACGATAGGGCTACTAACTTCACCGTTACCAAGAAAACGGAGTGAATGCCAACCCTGCATTGCACGTGCTGCAGCATCCCTACGAGTTCTACCTGATCCCGATGCCTGAATATCACCAGCAAGTAAAGACAACGTAGGCACAAGGACAACAATGAAAAGGAGAGGGTGCTCAATGCCTAAG
Source organism: Salix exigua (assembly GCA_032356905.1). Lineage (NCBI taxonomy): Eukaryota > Viridiplantae > Streptophyta > Magnoliopsida > Malpighiales > Salicaceae > Salix > Salix exigua. Next base: position 5,962,123 of record CM063598.1, read on the forward strand.
GTGAAAAAAGAAGAAAGAAAATAGCATGCCAAATGAGCAAAAGCTCCTTGGGTATATTATCAGGATAAAACTTCAAAAGCAAAGAAGGTTAGGCACACAGGTTTCAAGTTCATTGCACCCACTTGTGAACCAGGGATGTTCTGCTGCTAGTACAGTTACTACTGATCATGAGGGAACTGGATGACCCATTTCTAGATTGGTTCTTGCATGGCTGACAGTGCTGGGAGAGTCTTCAATAGATGGGCTTTCCAATGCCCTGAAGTAGTGTTTGGGAGTTTGAGTAAAATATCTTAAACTTCCCAGTTAGGAAAGTCACCTTCATTGTTAGATCCCCATATGAGCTTAACACTTTTCATGAATTTATCAGCATTTAGTTGGCATTTAGTTGGAATATAGAATTGAGCATATTGAGTCAATCTCCAAGTCAGGCATTTTGATAGCACGGATGACATCTTAAGTAACAGGGGGCACATGATTGGCAGGCATTTGTGGTTGTGGTAGAATGATAATAACAGTAAAACAAACAAAAAGGTCAGAAGCAACTCCATCTTTCATGATGGCATTACCTTTAAATGAATTTTCAATGGTGAATGGTCCAGGTTAACCCTTTTTGAGAAAAGACTCAGTTTTTGTCCAGCTTATACTCAGCTGAACTCTATATAAACAATAATTCTTACATTTTAGTAACATAAATAAATAAGAAAAGGGTATGACACATATGGTACCATGATGCCAACCTGGAAAAAAAATCATGTTCACAAAAAAGTCATGAATTGTTATGCCAGATGTAGATTATGTACGCCATCTGATTCCACAAATACCTGGAATTTGTGTTTAATGGTCCATTGAAAACAAATCCGAAACCACTAAATTCTCAGAATGATCAGCCTCCAGTAAAATTTACTCCACGTCACTTCAACATAAATCATTTCAGAAGGTCGGATCAGTTAGTCTGAACACTGACCAAAGGAAAACCAATAAAAATTGGAAATTATACCACTACAAACACTTTACGCTGTTTATGAAAAGCTCTGGGAAGAGAAAAGGACTACAACATGCTCTGGAATTATTCTATATGGCATGGGTTATAAGTAAGGAGTAGAATGCTAAAATATTCAGTACCACTGTGTGATCAAATGTTTTTTAGCTTCAACATCTTCAGCTCATGATGTCTTTAAGGAACTTCTATAACTAATATACAAAGAAACTAGAAAACCATAATGTGCTGAGTTCTGTTAGCTCTTTGATCCTTTTTTTTTTTTTGGATAATGCATCTCTTTCTTATGTACTTGTCCTTATTCTTTTCTTTCATGAGAATTTCTTATTTATCAAAAGAAAAAAAAAACCACAAAAATTTCTGCGCACACCTTGATACATCACAAACAATTGTCTTCAATACACCCAACCAGTTTTACAAGGTAGATTAAAAATATTACCACCAAACAGCAAACAAGAGGTATCATAAAATTATGATCTATATTGAAAAATACAGTCTCATAAGGAAGTTTGAAATTTACCTTATTGTCTGCATTCTTAGGCTCTGACCTGGGAAGCTTTGGTGGTTTTGGCAGCTTGGGCTCAGACTTGGAAGCAATGACGATGCTAAGCTCACCGCCATCAGCAATTGTTATGTGTCTTTCATAATCAAGGAGTACCTGGTGAAACACATACATGTATAAGTAATAATTTTAAACAGAAGTTTCAATAGACAAGCAAACAAAACACCAAATAATAGCAAAATTTGTAGCCAGAGAAGGATAACCAAAGGACTGAGAAAACAAAAATGCCATATTTCAGGCTTTTGTAACAAGTTCAAGTTATATAGCAGGTTAATAAATCTACTTGAGAAAACTATCAATCTGGTGTGACTTCATTCTAGCAATACATCCATATTTCATGTTCTTAGGAACCAAAATAATGACATTGCTTATTCTTATACTATTAAAAAACTAAAATAACAAGTACTCTCCTGTTACATATTGCTTCTACTATGATCGCAGGTTGTTACAATAAAAAAACAGTTATCTAGACAACGTAAATTAATCATCGAGCTAAATGGAAATCAATTTGCTAAGATATCCTGCCAAGTCAATTTCACTAATGCTTTTCAAATTAATCTTTTTAATCATTCCTTCTCTAACTGATTTTGTGCAACTGCCAACCTTTTACTTTATTTATCAATGCTTTTCCATTTTCTTGTTGTAAACCAAGATGTTTTCATCTCCTCTCCATTTCCTCTCCCTAACTGTTCTCCCCTCTTTTGGCAATATTTTCCCTTCTGTCCGCATACATATTCCATCTCTACTCTCATTTCCTCATTATCAGAACTTTTAATTAAAAATAATCCCTTACAGTATTTTACATTCGTATTTTAAAGGACGGTATTTTGAACCCAGTTTAAACATCTATGTATCCCATTGCATTAGAAATAGCAATGAAAGAAAAGGGATAGAAAACAACAACTCAGTGAACAGAAACTTAAGTCATATTATAAACTACAAACATTATACAACAGCAACCAAGCCTCAATCCCAAACAAGTTGGGGTCAGTTATATGGATCCTTTTGGGCCATTCCCATGATCATATATCAAGACCACAAACATGTACATACAGTTGTGTTTATACACTTGTATGCACATCTAAGTAAAGTTCAAAATATCCACTAAATAGCGATTAAGGAAAGAGAATGCAAAGGGTAAAGCGGTATATGCTCATGTTATCAACATATAGTCACCTTCTCATAAAACCCTCGAAATGTCCATGATACTGTAGTGCATGTCCTGCAAAGGCAGTGGAAAGGGGGAAACAACATTAAAATATAGGCAAATAATGTAAGAGCCATTTGTTGTGGAAACAAAGGTAACATGGCAAACATGTGGGTGTGCCATTTGATGGTTAAATGCTACTCTTAAAGAACCAATATAGGTCAAATAAATCAATATTATGAAAAGCAATCTCAATTTCCAGATTTCTGGAGTTTCCATGATCAGTCAAAACCTTATGCATTTTCAAGCGAAGAATTTTGCATCGAAGAGATGACTCAATGTGTTTAGCTATACAGATACTTCATCTGGCTCTTTTCTGTTTCTGTGTCCCACCATCATTCATCTGCTCCCCAAAAGACTCGCTTCATATGTCTTAGATTTTCCCCTTTCATTGATAATCTAGCTGGGAAATGATCTTCCTTAAACATAGTTTCTGTCTTGACAGTTATATGCAATCATATTTTGTACAAGTAGTATCCTATCATCGTTTACGAATTAAAATGAACTTAAATTCGCTTTACTTAACAAGAGAAATGGGTATACAATGTTTTTGATCTTCTAGTACCCAAATATATTTCTATCTTAAACCTTGACAATAATGGTAAATGATGGTCGGAAAGCAGCAAGTAATATGTAATAGGTTTCTAATTCCGTAATTGTTAATTTTCAAACCCAAGAGACTGTTTCATGAATTTGGATAGTTTCATTACTATCACCTATGGTTGTGCATTATGAGATGCTTTTCAAATCTTTCTTCTTTTCTTTTCTTCTTTTACTTTTCTCCACATGCTAGTTTAAGAAACCGGCTAGAAAATAAATGCAAGATGCTCTGGAGTTTAAAAACATGAGAAATGGATGATCTTGGAGCAATCAGTATTCAGTAACACAATCGAACTATTATTTATATACGATATATATTGCTCCTTACTTTGGGGGATTAAAGGACTCCCCTACTTGTCTCCACAGCTTACATGAGGTCACCTGTCAATCAGAAATAAGCCAGGTATATGATCATTAGAAACAACCTCCAAGAAAGAAAGAAAAAGTGCCAGGAAACAATCTCCAGCAATTATATCAACAGAGATCAGCTCAAATTGCATGGCCAACCTCGGCAAAATCTTCAATTAAGATAAAGTTGATAAAACATGAGAATGAAAAACACCATTCACATTTAAGATTCACACAGTATTTAATGACAGCTTTTAAAATTTCCTGTCTATGTGACATTAATATAGAAGGCCTCCGCTTCCATGAAATAACTTGCAAATTTGCGTGTATTCAAAATCATGTAAATGCATTTGCATGCTTGTTTGGGTTATTATGCTTTGCCCTGGCTCTTATATAATCGGGTTTATTAAATATACATCAAGCACAGCTATTAACTATCAAAGAAATTAATTTAAGATACATGTATAAAAGGAAATGGTTTTGAATCATGGGTAAGAGGATATGTACCTTGTCATAGCCACCCAATCTCATCACAGATCTCCATAGCCTTGTCACCATATGAGGGTACATATTAGAAAAATGCATCTCCAAAGAAGACAATAATCTCAGAAGAAGAACATGAAATTTGCTAGTCATTAGAATCTTACTTAAGACAGTTTAAGAGATCTCCGTAGAACTTGGGAGGTTTGAACTCCATGCCCTTCTCGCTAAAGAAAGTATGAAGCTCGCTCAGAAAATCGTTTTGTTCCTCTTCAGTCCCTGATTCACTACCACCAATGTTTTCATCCAAAAGAAATGAACGCCTTGGTGTTAATTTTCCAGTAGTTTTTGGTGTAGATGTATCTATATCATTTGATCCTCTCTTGTCATCAACTTTATCTTCAACATCTGAAGATCCTGCCTGAGGTGCAGCAGGTTCGTTGCTCTCTTCAGGAACTGCCCCAGGATCACCACCAGGTGATATGTCTAAGGGTTTGTTTTCAGTATCTACAGTGGGTTTAGCAGTTTCAATATGATTACTTGGAATAGCAATTCCATTGTCAGCACACGTTTCAGGTTTCAAATCACTATTTCCATTGGCTTTGACATCTTCCATGGATTCAATTTCAGGTGTGTCTAAACTTTTTTCATCATCCGATGGAGATGGGGGAGCAGATTCTTGATGGGGTTGCTGTGGGCTGGAATTCAACTCCCCAGTGCTCTTATCAGCAGCTTCCTCAACCTGAGGTGAAGGATTCCCATTCTCCACAGGGTCTGGCACATCAACTTCCACGGTGTCAGAGTTAGGAGGAGGAGGAGAATTATCAGCTTTTTCAATAGGAACTTGTGCATTAACCAGCTGCTCTGTCCCTAAAGTACTAGGCGCCTGATGAGCTGATCCATCCTCATTATCAGCTTTTTCAATAGGAACTTGTGCATTAATCAGCTGCTCCGTCTCTAAAGTACTAGGTGCCTGATGAGCTGATCCATCCTCATTTTCCTTGGTATTACTCATCTCTAATTCTACACACAACACATACAAAAAAAAAGAAGACCATAAATCCCATTTCCCCGAAAACAAATCCTAACATAAAGACCCCCACCTCTTAAAAGAGCAAAACAAGCTCAAAACCACAATTAAAGGAGCAAGAGTGGTGATTATCACTCAAAATCACAAATTCTAGACACCCCTAACCTACCTTTTCTTCATTCATTCAAAGTTCAAGCCTTAAATTTCTCCTTTTCCCTTAGCTCTTCCTTAAAAATCACATGCATAAACACACATGCATAACAAAAGCAAAAAAAAAAAAAGCAAATTAAATTGTTATATCACAGCTAAGGGTTTCTAACCCTAATTTTCTTTTCGTGCCATTACACTACAGCTTCAATTCTTAAAAAAAAAATAACCACAAAAAGGCAAGATCATGAAGAGAGAGAGAGAGAGAGAGAGACTTACCTGCAATGCAAAGGAAAGGAATGTCTGAGCAGCAAAACCAGGAGGAGGCGAAATTTGCTGTCTGGTGATTCTTGTAGGCTTAAATAGCAAAGAAACAAACATAACAAAAAAAGAAAACCCTAAATCTTGAATGCTCTATTTAGCCTTAGCTGTTGACACTGCAATATTTGTGTGTTTATTGGCAAGCTATTTACTGATATGAGCACGCTCTCCCCCCCTCTTTAAAATATTAAAAATAAAAAATCTCCCTCTGCTTTGTCTTCTCTCTCGGGTTTTTTTTTTCCTTTGAAGAACAGATTCATTCAACAGAACACTGAGTTACCTGAAACAGATAATACCACACGTGTACGTTTGTTAAAGTTTTTCGAGATTCCTTCAAAAGCATGACTTTGGATTTGTGTTTGACTCCAGACATTTGGATTTCAAAATTGGCCCAAGACGGTAGTGGGCGTGCTTTTTTATTTTTTATTTTATTTTTTTTGATAATAAAAATTATTAAATAAAAAATATTTTAAAAAACAATTTTTATCATAATTTTAAATATACTCTCAATCATATTTATTAAATTAAATTAAAATCAACTTAAAATAGAATTTGAGTCCTCAGTCGATAGGGTTGATATGGATTAATCTATTTTTTTAGAAAAACAATGTTGTTTTGAAAAGAAAAAAAATCAAAGTTTTTAATCTTTTTATTTTATTTTTTATATAAAATCTATATATGTCTAGAGTCAAAGTCAAAATCAGATCCTGTATGTATGCGTGTATGTTCAGCAAGGTAGTTTTAACAAATTTTAATTAAAATTTCACCTTTTTTTTCCATTCTGCAACCAAATATATGTTCTCCTACAAATACATTAAAATTATTTTTAAAACATGGGTCTGTTTGGCACAGTTGTTGTTGTTGTGGTTGAAGTTGAAAAAAATAATTTCATAAAAAGTATTTTTAGCTGCAGTTCATAACTGAAATTTAAGTGTTTGGTTGAAACTATGGTTTAGATTGAGTTTAATGAAAATCAGTTTTGTATGTTTAGTTACCATGCGCACACACAAATACACACACACACGTGTGTGTGTGAGTGAGTGTGTGTGTGGCTATTAAAAATTTTATTTAAATTATTTTGTTTGCATAATTATCAATTATTCAATAATTTTTTTTTATCAATTATTCTCATCCCTATAAACTAGAGGCAACTGAAAAAATTGCATTTTGTTTGTATTTTTTTTATCTTGAATAATTGATTAAAAAAGAAAAATTGGGATTCAACATACAAAAACAAAAGGGATATTGAGTAATTGATAAAATAAAAAAATGAGATATTTAATCATTAACATAAAAAAACAAAAAATAAATTGTACTTGATTAATTGATTAAAAAACAAGAAAAAAAAAGAGTGATCAAGAATATTTGATAAAATCAAAAAATAAAAATTGTGATCTTGAATAAATAACATAAAAAAACCAAAAAAAAATTATTTCAATTATTTCAAACATTTTGTTATTATAATTATTAATAAACATACAAAAATATTCCAACAAAAATATTTATATATATATGTATGTATGTATGTATGTATGTATACATGTGTATTTTTAATTAATTTTATAAGTTGACAACAATATAAAAAACATGGTAACCAAATATACAAAACTGCTTTTCATTAAACTCGACCTCAATTACAGTTTTAATTAAACACTTAAATTTCATTTACGAACTATATTTTTCATGAAACTATTTTTTTTTTCAACCTCAACTACAATAAGTGTGCGGAACAGGCTCTTAAAATAGCAGGCCACCAGCTCCAAGATTAATTAGTTTACTATTTTTTCCGGCTAATCAACGAGGAAAACTATGCCATATCACATCAACCCCATACTCCAGTCAAAACATGCGACCAGTGATCAGTGTTGTTTTTATTAACCAATTAGTATTCATGTATTTGAATTAAAATTAATTGATTTTAAAATTAATTGTTTTTATTAACCAATTAGTATTCATGTATTTGAATTAAAATTTATCAATTTTAAAATTAATGATCATGTAATTTTTTAATAATCATTATATTAATAATTATAAAGGAATCAAACCCTTTATTTCTAAATTTTTACCACTAGATCCCATACCAGATGATTAATAGTTCTTGGAGTGTGTGTTCCTAACTGTTTCTTAAATTGTTTTTTATAATAAATAAATTATTTTATATTTTTAAATTATTTTAATGTACTAATATTAAAATAAATTTTAATATATCAAACAAAAAATATTTTAAGAAACCATCGTAAACTTACTCGAGGAAAATGATCCAGCATCAACGATGGAGAAATATTGAAAAAAAATAAAAATGGAAGGACAAATTTTATTTTGGCCGGCCAACATGATCTTCGAGGAGAGTGGAGAAAAAAGATAGCAGACGAAAAATATCTAACGAGAGGCACCACACACGCGTCCTCAAAGAGCAAGTATGACTCACACGTTGATGTGTGTCGCGCACGTGTTATCAGTTTTTTATTTAATATTTTTTATTTTCTAAATCATGGAATTACTCGTGAATCAACTTGATAAGGTTGTTAACCAAACACATGAAACTGTTTTTCATGAATCTCAAACTCAATTTTTTTTTTAACCAAACACTTCAAAATTTATTTTGAACCACAACTAAAGTACTTTTTATGAAACTACTTTTTTAAAACCTCAACAACAAAAACAAAATAAATACCAAATTCTTAAAAAAACCCAAATCGAACTAGACCAGAAGATCTTACAGATGTTCAAATCATTTTTTTTTTAATAATAATTCAGTTTTTTCAGTTGATTTTTTTTCAATTATGTCAGTTTAATCATTTTTTGGTTCTTTTCTAACAATAAAATGACCATGGGGTCCATAGAACATGATTGCGCATGTTGCAATGCCAGCAGGCTAGTTTATGGGGTCTGGCAGCAACAGCTATCACATGTCTTTTCCTAAATTATGATCCTTGTTAACCCCCCAAAAAAAAATAATTGTTTACAGATCGACACAGCACTTGAAAAAAAAAAAAATCAGCAGCGAGTTACAGCTAGCTTCTTCAAAAAGATAGACCCCTCCATTTAATTTAAATGTGAATATAATAATGGTTTCCAACCAAGAAGACGAGGAGCTTTTGATTAAGTGGCCTACGAGGGGCTTTTTATTTTTCAAAATAAATATTTCCCAAATAGAATATCATGAACAAAATTCTGGTAGTATTTCCTATTTAAATGATCAGAACTCTGTTGGCTGATCAGAACTCTATTGGAATGTATGTAAAAAACAAGCATTTTCTGTAATTTTTGGCTCCAAAGTGTCAGCAGAAGCTTGAGTTTGCTTAGGACTATCCAAACTTGTCGGAACAGGTACACCTGTACCTTTTTCTTTCCATTGGATTCGATTCCATAGTTTTCACTCCAAAGTTCTTCGGAAACGTTGAAAGATCTCTCCCTTCTCTTTTTCAGAGGAGTGTCAAGAGATCAACTTGCAGGTTTTGCAGATAAGTTGTGTGTAATGGGATTTCTTGATCTCTTTTTTGTGGCATTAATGCCAGTTCTGAAAGTGCTCTTGATCACTGGACTTGGCCTGTTCTTAGCGCTCGAACGAATAGATCTCTTGGGAGCGAATGCGAGATACTATATGAATAACGTGAGTCCAATATATTTGTACTTGCATGATTCTGTTCTTCACATCTCATCAAAAAAGAAATTTGATTTGTGTATTTGCAGCTTGTATTCTATCTGTTTACTCCAGCGCTCGTGGTTAGCCAGCTTGGAGAAACCATCACTTTCCAAAGTTTGCGTACCCTGTAAGTGATCATACAGTTCCTACAAATTTTCACTCTTAAGGCCATCTTGAAACTAATTCTTGGCACAAAAAAACTGCTGTGGCGATGGTGTAGATGGTTTATGCCAGTGAATATCCTTCTGACATTCATAATTGGCTCTATACTGGCTTGGATTCTCATTAAAATCACAAAAACTCCGCCGCACCTCCAAGGCCTTGTCACTGGTTGCTGTTCTGCTGGAAATCTGGGGAATTTGCTTCTGATTATTGTTCCTGCAGTCTGCATGGAGTCCAATAGCCCATTTGGAGATTCAACTATCTGCTCCATAAATGGAACAACTTATGCTTCTCTTTCGATGGCGGTATGATCTGCCATTCCAGTATTCATTTCAGTTTTGTTATACAAGGATTTGTATGCTACTATATGTGTATTCTGATTCTGCAGGTTGGAGCTATTTACATATGGACCTATGTGTATATTATCATGAGGATATATGCAGATAAGAGCGCCGAAGATACTGGTACAAATCAATCCATATCAGATTCTGAAAGTTATAATGCATTGCTTTCAAGAAAAAACTCTGGCCCCAGCGGCTGTTCTAAGGAAGATGAACTTCCTCTAACTATTTCTGAGGAAAAAGTAAGATTTCCTTGGCCTTAGTTTATTATTACAAATGCTAGTAGTATCTGTGTGTTCTTTTAATGCATAATGTAGCTCTTCCTCTGAAGAAATTGGATGGGGTAACCTTGCTAACTAGATTCTTTTGGTGATAGTTGACAATTATGGAAAAGATTTTTCAGTCTGTTAACAAATTTACAGCAAAGATCAACCTGAAGATGGTGTTTGCACCGGCAACAATTGCAGCGGTAGGCTACAAATTTAGTGATAAATCTTTTCCTTTCAATGTTTTTCTTTGTTAGAGACAATCAGCAAAGATCAACTGGAGAATTTTTGTCGAGTTGGTCAGTGATCTACCAAGTACATATTACTAATTTGTTTCGTTTTCCTTAATTTCCATCAGATTTTTGGGTTTATAATTGGCATAGTCTCTCCAATTCGAAAACTGATGATCGGGGATAGTGCTCCTCTTCGCGTGATTGATAGTTCTGCATCTTTGCTGGGGTAATAAATCAATTATGGACTTTGTTTGGCTCATGATGATAGCAAGTCTATCTTTATAGTTGATGATTATAGAACTAGCTCCCTAAAGGGCGTGACGTGATGACAAAGAACTTGAGATCTGCTAGTCAAAACGTGTACTCTTTGTAAGAGCCCGGAACAGCCTGAGTTTTATTCGCTCATTTAAGCTCATAAAATACATTTTTCAGTGGGTGGGGTTTACTCGCATAAAAAAAAGAAGAGATTATAGAACTAGCGTGGTTAGCTAAATTTTAGTCTAATTATATAATTTTCTGACCTGCAGAGAGGCAACAATTCCGTGCATGACACTGATAGTAGGATCTAACCTTCTTAGAGGTAATTTCCTGAATCTACCCTGATCATCTCATGCTTGACATATATCCTGCGTCTAGTTTCTGAGAATCAAATATACACCCTCAGGATTTCTAATCACTGGCTTCATATTCTTCCAGGTTTAAGAAAGTCAGGGGTTAGTGTATCAGTCATTGCAGGGATTTTAGCTGTGCGAAATATTTTCTTGCCAATTATTGGCATTGGTATTGTCAAAGGGGCACATCATTTCGGGATGGTTGAATCAGACTCCTTGTATCAGTTTATCCTCCTCCTTCAATTTGCACTTCCACCTGCAATGACTGTAGGTATGGCAGCTTGATACTAAAAGTTGAAACTAATGAACTGATAAATATTTCGACAGCAAGAATTGTCCTCGAGCTAGCGACGCGGCTATCGGCTATCATATTCTATAGCCCAATCTAATTAATAACTTAAGTTTTTAGGTGAAATAGTTCTTTAATATAGTGTCAGAGTCTTATTGACTCACCAATCATGAATTCGAATCTCACTATCCCATTCTATTCGATATAAAATCAAGCAAAAAGGTAGTATAAGTCTGTGCAAGTTTCAAGCTAAAAAATCTTTCACTTGAAAGGGCGTGTTAGAGAATAATATAAATCATATTCCAGAACCTAGTTTCTTAACCTGTAAAACCGATAATAATCTGTTTTTTTTTTATTAATTTGACAGGGGTTATTGCACAGCTTTTCGAGGCCGGTGAAGGTGAATGTTCAGTCATCATGCTGTGGAGTTATGCTTTATCAGCACTGTCTCTTACCCTCTGGTCAACCTTTTACATGTGGCTGCTGCAGTGAGCACAGTAGTTTGCATCCATCAATCAAATGGGGCACCAGTAATTTAGTAGTACATTAAGCTAATGAAGGTCTGTTCCATGAGAGCGATCATGATATTTATTTAATTATTGCAACCATATTATTTGATTAAATTTGTAAAATATATAGGGTCAATCATTTTGGGATATGGAAATCTGTGTACTTCTGAATCGTGATTTTATTGTCATGGATTTAAGCATTGGTCCGACTGGTAAATTGATAAAGATTATTTTTAAAATTTATTTCTTTTAAATTTTCTATTTAAATTTATTGTAGAGCCTTACAAAAATTATATAATCGAAAATCATTGGTTATACAGATGTATAAAAGATATCTTTTTTGCTCTTAATTTATATATAATGTTAAATTATCTGTTTATTGTCTATTAAATCGACTTGTTTCAAGATTCTTTTTTTCTTAATAAATTAATAAATTAATAAATCCATTATCTATTGCAAGGTATTTAATATTGGAGATCTTTTTAAAATGCACAACCTTAGACGGTCGGATCCACCTGGATATTTACCAGGTTATTCTAGAGATCTTATTTTTAATAGGGTTAATTTTTCTAAGTAATTAAAGATTGGGAAGACCATTTAACAATGACTAGAAAAATACTGATTTAGATTTGCTATATTTTTCTATTTGATTTAAGATTATTTTTTCTATTTGGATTAAATGTCTTTTATTATATTTTAAGAAAAATACTCATTTCAGAAGCATAACTAGAGACAAACATGTTCTTGACCAGGATGACTAGTATTCATGGATCCAGGAGGCAAGTGAGAGTTATTTGACGAGCCACATGAAGAATGCTGACCAAAGCGTCACCGAAACTGAGGCCGAGGCATAGGTCCATAGCATGATCACCGAGAATTCGGCTTCGCCAGCTCCAAACAACTGGGTCATTGTACCTGCCAAATCAGGCCAAAGAACATGCCAGAGATTGATTTCCAGCTAGTTAGGAACCAGTTCAATCTGTTTCTAGATAAGGGCATGGTTGAGCTTTGAATGAATGTCAAAACAAGGTATAATTTGTCAACGAACCATCTCATCTAGAAATTCAAGCGGTTAGATGGAACCTTAAAGTATAAATTGTATTATTCTATAACATCCTCTCAAGTGAAAGCTCTTTGGACCTGAAACTTCCATACAAACTCACACTACCTCGTGCTTTATATTTATCAAATAGAATGAAGATAATGAGATTCTAACTCGTGACTCATTGAGTCAACAAAATTTTGAATATCATGTCAAAACAAGATATAATTTGTCAACGAACCATCTCATCTAGAAATTCAAGCGGTTAGATGAGACCTTAAAGTATAAATTGTATTATTCTATAACATCCTTTCAAGTGAAAGTTATTTCGGCTTGAAACTTTCATACAAACTCACACTACCTCGTGCTTTATATTTATCAAATAGAATGAAGGTGATGAGATTCTAACTCGTGATCGCTGGGTCAACAAAGCTTTGAATATCATGTCAAAAAACTATCTCACCAGATAAAGAGTTCTCAAAACATGAACTGCATTATTATATAACATAATTCACCAATAATAGCTGACAGACCTATGTTGATTGCTGGAGGCAGTGCATATTGAAGCAGCAGTACAAACTTGTACAGCGGATCTGAGCTCACCGCGCCTAAATGGACTGCATATTTGACAGCACCAACTCCCAATATCGGCAAAAATATATAACGGACTGCCATTATACCGATAATCACTGAGATCGGCACCTTTGACCCCCTGAAACCTGCGAGCGCTTTCTGTTCATCATTCTATCCATGCTTCGGAAAGTTTAACTAGTGAAGAAAGGCAGGCTTGTGAAAATAAAAATCAAAATGATTCGCGATTACCCTTCAGAAGATTTGATCCTACAATCAAAGTGGTGATTGTAATTGCCGACTCCCTGCAAACACACAACATAAAGGAATTCTAGGGGAGCATGTTAGGCAGCAGAAAATAAGAGTGTTTTTTTTTTTTTCTTTCTGGTTTCTCATGAATGTTCATATATATCATCGAGGAGGGATGCTGACCCAACACTGTATGCAGAATCTTCGAGCACATGAAGAGGAGCACTGCCACCGATTAGAGCTTTTCGGAAAGGAGGGATAGTGCCGACAGTAAATCCAACAATCTATAAAGATAAAGCAGTGAGGAGGTCAATCTCGCACCGATGCTGAAACATAAAGTGGCCTGTTTAGTCTATTCAACATTAGATTCTTTAATGTGATCAAGAACAGAAGAGGAGCAACAATTTATTAAGAAACCAAAGTTTAAGCTATTAGGTAAGGTTTTAAAATATGATATATATTATTCTCTAATATATTTTCTTAAGTGAAGGTCTTTTAGCCTTGAAACTTGCGCAGACTCACACTACCTTGTGTTTTATATTTATTAAATAAAATGAGAGTGGTAAAATTAAAACTTGTGACCACTAGGTCAACAAGACTCCGATATCATGTTAAACCATCAAGTTGCTTGCTAATGGCAATGTCTCCATTAAAGGTCTTTACATTTCGATAGGGTTCATAATTTCAATGAGGCATGTATGAAGAGCGATGTAAATATATAATTCTTTATTAGAGAATGGTTTGTTCTAGAAAATGCATGCAAGAAATGGAATAGCACGACAGAAGAAGTGGACTTGGCTACCCAACAGGAATATTCTTGCTCATGAACTATTATTTTGATGCTTAAGCCTTTCTGCAATGTGCATGCCAGTCTCTAATATGTATGATCATTTCAGCATGCGATATAATGTTAGCAAATTTGAAATCTGAGACTTCTCTTGTTTTTATTGATCTCCAAACTAGAAAAAAGAGAGTAATGGATGCATTAGTGGTTCCATAAAGAATCAATATGCCCTGTGGTTAACACAGAAAAAATAAGAACTTTCCATTAACGTACCGCTCCGTTAATTGAAGGTGAAAGCACTCTCTTCAGGTTGAGTTTATCCAGAACCTTTTGAAATCCTTGCTTGATGTTTTCTGGAAATGGAACCTGTCAGGAAAATTTGATTGGTAGGTTGATGACTGCTCTCGATAACATGCATTTTATTCAAAATGTGCTCAAAATGAGCATCAAACAATATATGGAAAGGGATGAGAGAGTCCAGAATGAAATGAAAGTATAATGTTTTCAAGCAACCTTCGCCTTCCCCTTTGGCACTGCACGATCAATCTCAAAGTTCTCCACACCCTCATTGATCGAGGGCTCTTTTAAGAAAAGCTTGGGCCCCGGTGTTATTTCTCGAGCAGATTCTAAACCCTCTGGTAAGGCATCCGGTTTGGTTTCATCAGAAGCCGTGCTTGAATATATTCGCACAACGTTGTACACATATAACCACATGTAGATGGATCCAATCTGAAATATCATGAAAATTTGGAAAGAAGTTTAAGCAACTCAAGACCTCTTATACGTACTGCCATTATTGGAGCACAAAACAAATTAAATTCAAGTAAGAAACACTGTCATACTGCCATGGAGAGCGTGGCATATGCCAATCCATGCATGTTACAGATGCTGGGGTCGCCAAATGGGCTGTCTTTTTCTTCACAGACAGCTGGAATGATTATGAGAGGCATGTTGCCCAGATTCCCTGTCCACACGCAACATCCCATGTAAACTAGAAATCAGGCACAAAAGGTCGAATTTAATGAAGCTTGACCCACAGCTTCAATTTATCGATTCATTGTGACAAATATAATGCTGCCGCTAACATAACATGATATTACTGTCAAGAGTGTGAATCAACTTAACTCATTTGAAAACTTAATCTGTTAGGTGAAAAAAGTTTTTTGAGTTTAAAACTTGCACAGACTCATATTAATTTGTGCTTGATTTTTATCAAATAGAATGTGGGTGGTGAGATTTGAACTCGTGACCGTTGGTTCAACAAAGCTCCGATACCATATTAAAGAACCAACTCATCTAAGAACTTAAACTGTCAGGTGAGACTCTAGAATATGATCTATATTATTCTTTTACAAAGAGAGCCTTAAATAGTTGAATAAAAAACAAATATTGATGTGTGACAGGCATACATAATTAAATTAGAGTGTCCGAAGTTTTTCATCACAGCACATAGTGACCAGACCAATGGTAGCAAAATTACTAGACTTTCATTTCTGCTTAATTCACTTGCAGGAACTATCACAGAAGCCGGAAAGACAGAAGGAGATGAATCAAAAACTTGTTTCATTTAGGTGGAAGGATGATCAGTTAACAAAGCTGAAGCCTCCTGGACATGGAATTAATATCTGACAGAAATCTAAAAGGCAACTAAAAGATGTAAGAACCTATACTTCAAATCACAATCATCAGTAAAAGGGAACATCACCAGAAACTTATTTACTATTGATACCAATGCCAGTGAATTAAATTGTTCAGACCATTTCTCTTATTTCATGAAGATTTCGGTTAATCAACAAATAATTTGTGAAAATTTATAAATCAGCAAGGAACACTCGAAATCTGTGCATATATCTTCCTACAGCCAGAAATAATGAGACCCACCTGCAGCACAGCAGCCCAGGATGAGGCCCCGCAGGCGATTAGGAGCTCTTGTAATTTTTATAAGTAACCATCCAAGCGCTGAGCCAGCGATAAAGGTGATAAGAACACTGAGTGGCATGAACCACCTACATGATAATTCAACCACAGTTGATTGTAATAAACTCGCAGAAAAAAAAAAACCACAGTGAAAGAAAACAGCCACAGAAAAGTCGATTAGAGTAATTAACTCACAGCATAGCTAAGCTTTTTACTGTTATGAATTTCGCCAGGTTGCTACCAACAAGTGCTGGATTCAAGACATAAAACACAAGCTGCACAAGAATTGAAATGGAAAATCCACATATATTCTTAGGGAACTCTGCGCAGGAAAAACTAGAGCGGCATTGAAAGGAGAAAGCAATTGCTAAACAATTCATCTGCATATATATATATATATATATATATATATATATATAGGTTTTCATACTTCAAAGGGGAGATGTTATAATATAAGTTCAAAAAAGAATGGACCATTATACCAAATAATCAGCTGTATACTCAACCCCCGAAAGAAATTGTCTAGCATACATTGGCAGACATCCAGGTGATCCTTCATACTATATATGTTCTTTTGTTAAATTAATCATCTATTCTAAAATCCTTTTGGAAAAATATTGGTGCTTACATTATTCAGATGCTTTCGCGCACCCATCCCCAAAATATCCACGCGATCAATTGCAAGAAATGCACCTACTGCAGTAATAAGGAGCACCTTCACAACTGGCATCAGTGCAACGACGAACAGTTTCCAAAGCCCCATGGAAACTTAAGAAGATCTCAGATTCAATTCCACACCTTACTGGATGAAAGGTAACAACACATTCAGGGTCTTTAATCTTGAACAAGATTACAGGTCACTGAAGATGATTCTCGTAATTAACATTTCTGAATTTCTAAAATATACTAATGATTGCATGCTGTGTCAGGCGTGTGAGGGTGTCAGCTGCTTTAATTAGAACTCACTATGTTTGGAACAGTCTGAGGCCGCAAACATCAGCAACTTGTCAGCCAGTTCTTGATGCAGAACTGGGAAATTGATTAGAAGTTCAGAACACAAGGTATTTATAAAGAAAATATCTTAAGAAACAGGGAATTTAGGCTCATGAAACTTATAAAATAAACCCAAAAGACCCAAGAAAAGAAGTGGCCATCTTCATCAGAATAAAACTAAGAAAAATCACTCATATAAATAATCAAACCTTGGCACTCGAAAACGATCAACAATATAGAAACCCCACAGATATTTTTTATGCAAGGCAGGCACGCAAGCAACGAGAGATCGATCAACAATATAGAAACCCCACAGATATTTTTTATGCAAGGCAGGCAGGCACGCAAACAACGAGAGATCAAGCATGCATGCATGCATGATCTCCACAAACTTTTGGCATGCAAGAAATTAATTTCTGACAGAAATACTTTTGAAAGTAAATCAGATAGAGAGATGGTAACAGAAGGAATTGAAAGAGGAAATGATAATGACCCAAAAGAGAGAACACGAAAGCAAAACAAGACTGATAAAGAAAGAAGTTGGCAGGCTTGAAAAGTTACCTGAAAGTATATGAAAGGATTTCTTTTCTTCCGACTATCAAAATGGGTGAAGCTATTTAACACTTTTGCCAGACAAGAGATGCAATGAACACTCTGTGAAGTGTTTGACAAAACCAACGGAAACCCCCACTTGTTTCGCTTCCGCATGGACTAGTGGTGATTGCTTTTGTTGGCAGCGGGCACGTATTTTTCATATCTGAGTAGAGTACTGGTAAAAGTTAGATTAAAAACTATTTTAAAATTCTATCTTACATTGAAAAACACAATTATCTTTTTTGAGTATATAATAAAATTTGAGATAGAATAATAATAATCAAAGTAAAAACCTCTAATTTGTCTTCCCGGTATATTCTCTAAAATTTACTTTTTTATTAAAATATTTTTTGATATTTTCTTCAACTGAAATTATAATATTGAACATTCACAATAAAAACCTTTATTTATTTTTTATAGTAGTTATAACTATCACAATTACTCAATTCTTTAATAATTATATTTTAAATCATTGCAACAACCATTTTAATTTCATAATAAATTTAAACATGACCGTCACATGAATATCATGTGATTTTTTCAAACAAGCAACAATTCGAAATACTTTTCGTTTTTAGTTTGTTGATTTTCTTTCTTTTCAAGTTATTTCTGTGCTACCCTTTTCTATTAACTTTTCTATTAAGAAAAAACTTGTTCAATCCGGAATAGTCCATGTGATGATTAGAGAAATATCATTAAAAATAATATTCAAACACACCTCAAATTTTCTGTTTTTGTTCCTTGCCTTCATTCTTTGCAAGAAAGAGGTCTGAAACTATGGCATTACTTAATTTAGGAAAATTTTATGGGAGAAAAAATAAACGTTTCTTTGAATTTAATTTTTTATTATTGTAGTGCCAAATGGACTTGTGGAACACAGACGGGTATAATCTCTTTCTTTTCCATCCAAATATGAGCTAGATTCAATGATACAACGTGTCATATGGTGATTTTGGACCCTAACGGCTCTCTTAAAAAGCTTTTGGATGAAAGCAAAACAAGATTTTCATATACATGAGATGAATAGTGTAGAGTGTTTTTTAAGATTTCGAGTTTAAGTCAGGATATATATAAAAATTTGAGATTCATAAAATGTATTTCTCAAGAGGTGAGTTTTTTTCCGTAGAAAACATCATTAAAAGTCTTGAAAAGTTGAAGAGAGTATTTCTTTTTCTGTCAAGACATAAAATGACATAAATGAAATTTTAATGCCTATCCATGCAAGTTCCTTTCGGTCAATACTTGGTTCGAGTTCTACACAGGTTAACTGGTGGGAAAAAAAACAAAACAAAACAAAAAAAGCATCATTTAGTGCTCCATTAGTGCTTAATGGAAGTTGCATCAACTAGTGCTCCATTAATACTTTAATGGGAGCTCCATCAGTTAATTCTGATCATATGTGTACATTGCATATAAATGAATAACATGTAGAACAAGGAATATGATGCAGTAGAAAAACACAAGGAATACGAGAAACGTTGATATTATATAAATAATTCTAGGTTGAGAGGAACTCTAAAAAAAAGGTTCAAACTTTATTCAATAATTCTATAATTTGGCCAGAGGCTTACAACCATATTTAAAGTAGAAACCTAGTTTTAACCCTTGTCAAATAAGGAAACAACACTAATTATTAAAAATTATCAAAAATGAAAAATTTGAGATAAATACAAAAATTGAAAATGCTAGAAATCCCGAGCAAGCCAGAATTGACGGAAGTCGATTCAGACTTGGAAACCAAGAGTCATGGCTAAAACAAAACTTTCCTAAAATGACAAAAACATTAATTTCGGGGCCTAAACAATGGAATTCAATAAAAAAATGCTATGCAGCAACAACAAAGGTGTTGACTAACTCTGGAAACGCCGAGACGCATAAACTGAGTGAGTTTCGTGTCATTCCAACTTCAGCGTCCGAATTGCTGAAAATTTAGTTGCCTTTGAATTTTTGATGTTATCTCTTGAGCATGTACGCCTCTGCCATTTGTTCCACATCATAATAAAGACAAAAAAAAATGCTAGAACACTTGTTTTCTCCATTCACTATTACCACTCTCTCTTTCCTAATGTCCTTGCAATATTCTCTGTATTTTTTTCCACGGATATAATTTGTTACGGTGCTATCTCCATATACACACATATTTGTTTTGGACGTGAGAAACCCTACCTCGTGGAAAACATACTTTGTGAGTTTAGATGAACGAGTAAATTACCGATTGTCTCAGGCTCTTAGAAGGGGTGCACGTACTAACTTAAACTCGAGATCTGCTGTGTAAATCACAAGTTCTCTGTCATTACATCACGCTCCTTGACAACTCTATCTCCTTACACACATTTTGTTTGGACGTGAGAAACCTCACTACACACATTTTGTTTGGATGTGAGAAACCTCACCTCGCGAAAAACATATTTTGTGAGTTTAGGCGAATGAGTAAATCCTTGATTGTCCCAGGCTATTGCAAGGGTTACGTGTCCTAACTCAAACTCGAGATCTGCTGCGAAGATCACAAGTTATCTGTCATTACGCCGCGCCCCTCGACAACTCTATCTCCTTATACATGTGATAAAACCTATTTTCTTTATTCACTGTTTCCTTTGCTCTTTCTATCACCTCTTTGATATTTTTACGAACAACGTACCATACACACTCACAATACCCATATACGGTATGTTTCTTTCTTGATTTATTAACTTGAGCTTTGCACATAAGGGAGCCTGTTTCCAGGAGAGCGCAGATCAAGTCCAAGGCCTGTATTTCCAACAGCATTCATCGGTCTAAATCCAATAAACGTTTTTTTCTTGATATTAATGGTACATTGAAGTTGTTTTTTAAAATATTTTTCATTTGAAAATGGATTAAAATGATGTTTTTTATTTTTATAAAATCATTTTTAACATCAACATAAAAAAAATGATCTGAAAACATCAATTATTTTTAAATTTTTTTAAAAATATTTTTAAAATACAGTGTCAAACATCCATATGAGTGATATGAGTAGCGTCGTCTATCAAAAACTAAACAAATGGATCAGTAGCTGACTGCTTTCCAAAGGAAAAGTCCATACTTTTTTCTGCATTTGTTTAATTTGAACTGTATATTCAAGGTTCTCAAAAGGCATATATACATATATGACAATTCCTTGCAATAAATTCTTACTTTCTGTCATGGCACCATCTGCACTTCAAAACGTGGTTTCTACTGGTGCAACTGGGATGCAAACGAAGTGATACTCCACAACGTACAACAAATCTCCAAATAAGATAACGATAAATCATAAACCAGTTCATGATATATACTATTATCAGAAAATCAGCTAATTCATATAAAAATACAAATAAGATAGCATTACTATCATGTATTTCCATCAATCTCTTACAGACATCATTACCGACGGCATGATTTCGTCAATAAATATCAGCAATAAACACAGAGAAAATCACAATGAAATTCAAAAACTTATAGAATTACCGATGAAGTTACTAACAGATATATTCTGTAGGTACCAACAAATACCGATGGCTGGTTCAAAATATCGGTTTATAGTTATTCAATAACTTTCTTTCATCGTAAGTTGCATGGTTTTAAAAAGCAGCAATGCCCATTTCACTTTGGTACTCTTTACATATGAAGATACAGTGACAGGAGCAAACAACTCTAGTCCATCCTGGAATGAAAGAGTCGGTGTTTTGATCGCTTAATTTGTTGAAAACTTACTGCATCTGTTCTCCATCTGTCATGAATCGCTAAAATTTTGAGCTGCATTAGTTATATATCTACTCCCTGATAACATTTCAAGACTCCTCGTAACTTCCTCCTCCTTCACCAGCCTGTTCTTGGGATGGAAAAGAATTCATGAAATTATATAATGTCGATTGTTTTTGAAGTAACAGAACGAAAAGATTTGAAGCATAGAGATATGCTCTGAGTTTCTCAGACCAGATTTTCTCAGGCAATTTCGTGCTAGTTAATTTATAAAGCGTAGTTATGCTGTGAATTTCTCTGTTCAGAGCTTGGATGGCTACTTAATTAATAATATGATCACAGGCTCCCTGGATCACTTTTAACGTGACAATCTGGGCAAAGAACTTAGCTTAGATTTGATTCGGTACTAGTTTTGGCACTTGCAATTGAAGAAATTATGAGATGTGGACACAGAAGCTTACTAGCCAGACTAAAATGTATCTCAGAGACCTTCACAAGGACAAAAACATTATGCAACCTGCAGTTGCCTAACGTTGTCTGAAGATGCTGACGGTGTGATTGATATTACTGTAGTTATTGTGGTTATAGTTTGAAAAACATAGATTATTTTTTTGTAATTAAAATTTCAAAGTAGAGATTTAGTGAAAACCGAATGTTGATCAATTAATTTTATATAAGATAGTAGCATTGTTAATACATTACTATTAGAAGTTTACATGATCATTAATTTAGACCATAAGATTTTTGGATAACTACGTGTCCAACGCTGACTAATCAAGTTCACACGTTGGACTCAGGATGAAAGTGCTCCAATAGCTCATACAAGAAGGATTAACTCACTTCTAAGGAAAATACTTCACCACTCATACCATAACCATAAATTAATTTAGATACATAAATGCTATAACCAATAGAATGTATTGTTGTGTGTTATAATTTTTCTTTCCCCGAAGATTCTGTCAGCTTTTTTTATTTGATCTCAGAAAACAAATTTGATCCTCCAAAAAAAAAATATGAATCTACAGCTTTTTTTATTAGAGAAAAAAATATGCACACACACGCAGTTTTTAAATCCCACCATATTAATCTGAGTTTTAAAACAGTATCTATAAATAGTTTAACAACATAATTCGAATCTCATTAATTTTCAGCCCCCCAAATCAGCTTTTATAACTTTCTCATAAAAAGGAAAACCTTTTCATGACAAATAAAAATAAGAGTATATTGTGTATCAACCCTTGTAGTTTTTAGAATCTAACACTTTAGTCCCTCTGCTTCCTAAGAACAAATAATGGACTGAGTTACAGTATATAGGTAGGAAGTAACACAAGAAATATGTTCAACTGTGAAAGGTTCCAAGGTTTGTGATATCATTATAGGTTTTTGTCCGTTGATTTAAATCTCAATATAGATATAAATAAATATGAGTTCTATGAAATTTCTCTAAATATATGTCCTACTAATAATTTGGAAAAAAACTATAAAAAATAAAAATAGAGAGAGAAAAAAACATCACTTAGTTTATCAAATAGCAAAAAAAAGTTTGAATTTATTTTTTTACAAGATTAAATCATACTTGAGATGTAAAATATTATAGTATTATTTACACTAAAATCAACTATAGCACAATTCCTCTAGCTTTTGTGATGATGGGAATTGACCAAGGAATGAAACTTGTAGAGAAGAACAATCGAGCGGTTTAAGTCCTGATATGTTATTCACTTTATATTATGTATACTGATTTGTAGTTATCTCAAACACGAATAGGAAACAAAGACATCTCTGCTCTGTCTGATTACTTGCAAAATTTAGTCCTCGTCCTTAAGCCTTCGATTCTGCAAATGGGTTTCTAACATCCATTGCTGTTTGATTTTCAAGAAGAAATGTTCTATGAAGTGACCGAGTGAACTCATATGAATATCATGTGTGTATCCTCTCAGGTGCTGAGAAAGTGAAAACTTTCACCTCCTTATTTCATACAAGCCAAGCCCAAGTGGGTCAGTCTTCTTCATTTTCTCTCTCTTTCAAGTTTTCATTATTGGGTTTCTTTATTACAGGATTTATTTGCTGTTTGTGGTAGTGTTGTTTCTTTTCTTTGTTTTCTGTTTAAAGATTGGAACTTTTTTCACCTTGGGCTTGAAAGTTTTTGTCTTTAGTTGGAAACGAAGTAGCAGTGTTTGATTTCTTGATATTTGTAACTCTGCTTAGATTTTCTTTTTCTTTTTTTATAGTGGTTGGTATGATAATGGAGTTGGAACCACTGACTATGGGGAATGAAGTTATTGAATTTGACATGGTGGGTTTGGGAGACGATGCTGTGGATGATATTCAGCATCATTCTGTTGATGAAGTGGAAGAAGAGGATGGAGGAGATGGAGAAGTTGAAGAAAACCATTTCCTGCTGAATTTTTATGACCCCCCTAGTTCCCACAATTCCATTTCTGGTCAAGTCTGTACCCCTCAAGGGGACACTAATCTCGAGCCTTATGAGGGTATGGAATTTGAGTCTGAGGAGGCTGCGAAGGCTTTTTACAATTCCTATGCTCGTCGCGTAGGATTTAGTACTCGTGTCAGTATGTCTCGCAGGTCTAGACGTGATGGTGCTATCATTCAGAGGTCTTTTGTTTGTGCAAAAGAGGGTTTCCGTGTTGACAAGGATAAGCCTGCACGTTCTGATGTGCGTATCAAACGCCCTCGTGCTGAAACCCGTGTTGGTTGCAAGGCCATGTTGGTTGTTAAAATCCAGGATTCTGGTAGATGGGTTGTTTCGGCATTTGTAAGGGAACATAACCATGAGCTTGTTCCACCTGACAAGGTACATTGTCTCCGCTCTCACCGCCATGTATCCGGCTCTGCCAAATCATTGATTGATACCTTGCAGGGTGCTGGGATTGGTCCCAGTGGTATTATGTCTGCCCTCATCAAAGAATATGGTGGAATCAGTAATGTTGGTTTTACTGAACGAGACTGTAGGAATTACATGAGGAGCAGTCGACAAAGAACTCTTGGTGGTGACACTCAGCACCTTCTGGACTACTTGCGCAACAAGCAGACTGAGAATTCTGCATTTTTCTATGCTGTGCAGGGTGATGAAGATCAGTGTATGAGCAATATCTTCTGGTCTGATGCAAAGGCTAGGGCTAACTACACATACTTTGGTGACACTGTTACCTTTGATACAACTTACCGGTCAAATCGCTATCGATTGCCATTTGCACCTTTCACTGGAGTTAACCATCATGGGCAGCCTGTTTTGTTTGGTTGTGCTCTCTTGGTCAATGAATCTGAGGCATCTTTTCTTTGGCTTTTCAAAACATGGCTTATGGCAATGTCTGAACGGCCTCCTGTTTCAATCACTACTGATCATGATAGGGTAATTTGTCTAGCCGTAAACCAGGTTTTTCCAGAAACCCGTCATCGTTTCTGCAAGTGGCACATCTTTAAAGAATTCCAGGAGAAGCTGTCCCATGTGCTTTCTGAGCATCCTAATTTTGAAGTAGAGCTCCATAAATGTGTTAACCTCACAGAGTCAGTTGAGGAATTTGAGTCTTGTTGGTTGTCTCTACTTAATAGATATCATCTCGGGGACCACGAGTGGCTACAAGCAGTTTATAATGATCGACGCCAATGGGTCCCGGCTTACTTGAGAGATGCATTCTTTGCAGAAATGTCTATTACACAGCGCAGTGACAGCATCAACTCTTACTTTGATGGATACATCAATGCCTCAACTACCCTACAGCTGTTTGTTAAGCAGTATGAGAAGGCTTTGGAAAGCCGCTATGAGAAAGAAGTCAAAGCAGACTATGATTCGATAAATACTGCCCCAGTTCTGAAGACACCTTCACCTATGGAGAAGCAAGTGGCTGAGCTCTATTCCAGGAAATTGTTTTTAAAATTTCAAGAAGAGTTGGTTGAGACATTAACTTTCATGGCAACCAAAGTTGAGGACGAGGGGGCAATCACCACTTATAGAGTTGCTAAGTATGGTGAAAATCATAAAGCTTATATTGTTAACTTTAATGTTCGTGAGATGAAAGCCTCTTGTAGCTGTCTGATGTTTGAGTTCTCCGGCCTTCCTTGCAGACACATATTGACAGTCTTTAGGGTGACAAATGTTCTTACACTGCCTTCCCATTATGTTTTGAAACGATGGACAAGGAATGCCAAGAGTGGTGTCATATTGGAAGAACATGCCAGTGATTTTATTAGTAGTTCTCGAGAATCCCTTACCTTTCGATACAGCAACCTTCGTCATGAGGCCCTGAAGTATGTTGATAATGGAATCCAAAGTTTAGAAATTTACAATGTTTCAATGAATGCTTTGCAAGAGGCAGCAAAAAAAGTGGCTCTTGCAAGAAAGAATGGTGGGAAAGTTGCAATAGCAAATAGAGCTGGCAGAGAAGAGTATACTCATCAGGGAAGCCAAGCAAATAATACCAATCAAAATAAGCAGCAGGGTTTAGAACTGCCTGCTTCTGGGGTCAGTTTTTCACTC
Source organism: Salix exigua (assembly GCA_032356905.1). Taxonomy (NCBI): domain Eukaryota; kingdom Viridiplantae; phylum Streptophyta; class Magnoliopsida; order Malpighiales; family Salicaceae; genus Salix; species Salix exigua. Next base: position 5,988,221 of record CM063598.1, read on the forward strand.
CTTTTCTCTCACACCAGTTATTTATTCATTTAAGTTTTCCTCTCAGTAATATTTGATACTTATTTTTGCCTCTTTTTTTTATAGATTTCTCTTTAAATGCTGCAATATAGATGCTATTAATGCCAACAAGTGCTAGTTTAATTCCGATTAACTAATGACTGTCAGTTGAGATTAATTCGTTGACTTCAATGGGGGTCTCTTTGTAGTTTGTAGCAGAAACATGCTATTAAGATTCATGGCAATCATCATCATTGCCATACCAATGTCTGATTTTGTTTCCATGAACAGCCTAAACTCTCACTGCATCTGCTGTATTGGAACATTTGTCTCTCTTTTTTTTCCTCTTTTTTTTTTGAATAGAATACTTATTTTTAAGCAGAATGTCTCTTATTTTTTTCTTTTCTATTCTTTTCTTACTCGTAAGGTGTCCTATTGAACTGTTTCTCGTCAGTTTTTTCCTTATATCATGTCTGGTTGAATTTATGTATCTATCTTGGAAAAATTCTTTTGATGATGTAGAGTTTTGGTCCCGATAGTTGCATTCTACTTTGTGGGATAGTAGAATAAAATAAAGCTGGCTTTTTTTTTTTGTTCCTAAGCTAAATGTAACTGAATATTACATGTATCAATTTGCAGGATGACCAGGACAAGAAAATCCATAAACTGCATCGCAAACTGGAGCGTGCACAACGAAAATGTGAAGTATATAGAGCAAACTTGCTTTCAGTGCTGAAAGATATTGAGGAGCAGAAATTACAGTTGTCTATTAAAGTTCAAAATATTAAGTTGGGAATGAAAGATTAACCAAAATGGCTTGTAGGTATCAGCTCCTCGTCTCCCCCTCCCCCCTCTCCTTCCCTTCCAATGGCTTACTCTAGCTAGATGAGAAGCACAAATGATTAAGTGTAATTTGTTTTTGATGATAGAAGATGAAAAAATAACCCCTTTTTGGCTTGTGTTATATCATCCTTTTTAGTTTTTTAGTGTTCTAATCTCATTTGGTGGTGGTTTTCATCCTGCCCACAGCCGTAATACCACTCACCGGAACAAGTGATCTATAGTGCAATTACTTTCCTGTCAATTGAGTCTGATGGCTTTAGTCTATGAATTTTTTTATACTGCACTTGGCCCTGGTGAAAATGCTATCGTCTAAAGGTAAAAGAGAAGACGATAAATACAACATATAAACAAATAAACATAGAAGACGATAAATAAATGTATAAGAGAAACATTCAGAAACAAGTCTTAGAGTTGTGTAGTCAAATTATAGAATTTTCAATTCAAGATCAGCAAACCCAACCCGTGCCTTGTGCCTTTCAAAGAGATCTTTCAGTGCGGCAACAAACTGACTGTGCACTTCAGCGAGCTGCAAAATGAATCCATGTATAAGCAACAGTTGGAGATTAATATCACTCAGTCGTTAGTCTATAGACTTGGTGAAAATACGAGCTTTACGTCCACCTTAACTCTTTTAGTACCAATACTAGGGTCTTAAGGTTCTGAGTAAATTATAACAGCTTCATTTTGTACAGCATCTAACTAGTTTGGCACTGGGAATGCTGGCATCTTAAATTGCGAGCTATGGATTTTAACAACAAAATGGCAGGATGGGAATCTGACCAGCCTGGGCACCAACTTTCACTTGATGGTATTTAAGTTGTATACTTGTATCAAATGGTCGACCAGAAATGTAACCAAGACTCTTCCTACAAACAAAGGTTTTTCTTGGCCCCTCTTGGGTAGCTTTGCCACTAGCCAGAGCAGGAAGTATTACTAACCATCACTGAAGAACAAGGAATCCACATATTAAAAAAGGGGCCTGGAGCACAATGGTTCTCTTGCGAAGCAAGAGGGGCGAGGTCTCGCCTTTATTAATCTAAAACATTAAAGGAATTTATTGTACTTTGCACTCAAACAAAAAGGATATGGTCACCATTTCCATTCACAACTAATTCATTAGATTGTAGATTTAAGTGGCACCATACCTCTTCCACAGTGGGCTGTAGATTTTGCTTAAGCTCAATAGGTCTACCAACCACGATATGCATTGGGCGTTGGAAGGGCAAAGGAGTCCTGAAAAGCAGCAAAAAATTATAAATTGCAAATATGTTTTTGTTTAATCTTATATATATATATATATATAAAGAGGGGTGTTCTGTCAAATTTCAAATCTACAGAGGAAATAATACAACAAACCCACTTCTCTAATACAAAAAGGAGTCAATATTGTCTTTCTCGTTAAACAGTAGCAGATTTTTCAGAGAAAACTGCACCAAGTGGCAGTGGGTATAACATGGGCCTAAACTCTAAAAACAAATGGAGTTTCTCTGAACATAGATAGAATTTCCTCAAATTTTTACTTACCCAAAAATTCCCCCAAAGACAACTGGAGTGAATTTAATTGCTCTAGAAATTTTCAAGAATAACTTTCCGCCAGGTTTCCACCAGTTATACAATTTTGACTGCAGCAAGAATAAGAAAATTAACCATGTTGTCAATGGAAAATGTGTAATTGGAAACGGAAGAAATAATCTACAAGATGAAAACAATGAAAACCCAGTTCTTCAAACATTAAGCTCAAGCAGTACGCAAGAGGACCAATATGTTGTACAATGGACCAAACAACATAATCCCAGCATCCACTTGCGAAGCAAGTGAGGTACATAAGAAGACAATACTATACTTTGCATTTAACCAGAAGGTGACAAAGTGAAAGAGAAAAGAATCAATACTTGACCAAAGCAGAAAACTGGAACTAAGGGCGCACCCTTCTCCATGGCTATCTTGACAAACCCTCTTCTTGACTCGAGGAAAGCAATCTGAAAGCAAGCAGCACCCAAGATTAACAACCAAGCTATTCACCAGGGTGAAAAAAAACTGTCTCTTCCAGTTTGGTTTGCATATGATGTCAGTCAATTTCAAGTCCCAAGCCTGTATTCTACATAAAAGGGATGTAAAAGTAATAGCTTTCCTTACCATCTAAATAAGAGAAAAGGGCAGATTAAAGAGTGTTAAAGAACCATCTCATCTAAAAACTTAACCTGTTAGGTGAGGCCTCAAAATATGATTTATATTATTATCTAACACCCCCCCTCAAGTGAAACCTTTTTGGGCTTGAAATTTATATAGACTCACACTAACTTGTACTTGTTTTTTATCAGATAGAATGAGGGTGATGAGATTCAAACTTGTAACCGCTGGATCAACAAGATTTTGATATCATGTTAAGGAACCATCTCGCCTAAAAGTTTAAACTGTTAGGTAAGCTCCTAGAATATGATTTATATTATTCTCTAACAAAGAGTAAGAAGGAACAATGATAAACACACAAACATGTAAGAACAAGATTGTAAAATAAATCAACAACACATGAACCAGCAAAGACCAGGCAGGGTAGGATGTAAGTCCTACATCCAAAACTTTCAAAACCAGGGGAGGGAAAAGTCTACTTGGGTACAAAAGGGGGAAGAGAGAGAGCATAAAGAGAAGACCTCATTATCATGCTCCATGTAAAATGTCTCTTGTACTCCACCCGGATTTACAATGCAAGTATAACCATCTGACAGAAGGGAAGTAAAATTTTTCCTTGTCGCAGGTGTAAGACCACACCATGTCCATATATGTCTCAAAAATGGTACCAGGAAAACCTAAATTTTAATTCCCATGTGTTCAGAAAGAGAAGGAAAAGCTCTAAATATTTAAAAATACAGAGAGGGGAAAATGCCTTACAGTGCTACTAGCAAGGACCTTTACTTTTGGGAGAGGCAAGAAACCTGTATGATCTGCTAATGCAACGACCCCAATGGGCCAAACTGAATGTGGCTCATAACCAAAGACTGCATGAAGCACGAAAAAAATCTCCTGTTACTTGCTCAAAGAAGCTATTTGCAATTTAGCACAGCTAAAAAGTAGAGATCCACATAAAATTGTAAAGTTAACTGCCTCCTGAACAACATCCTCGCAGAAAAATCCAACACCCCAACCACTTGAATTTCAAACCCGACAAAGTAATTTAATCTAATAAATATCCACTCTTCTGAAATCACATCTTGAAGCAAAATGCCAATTTCTCAAAGATAACACAAGCCCTATTCTGACATCATTTGGAAATTATACTACTGATGTTCCTAGACCATTTCATATTTACACCTTTTGTTAAGAGTTACAATATCCTAGTGCTATTGTCACACATAATCCGGAAATTGGATGAAGGTGATGATATCAATAGGAATGAAGAAAGTGGGGCATTGAACCATTAATAAGACAATTCTATTAAAAAACTGGCCAGTGAAGAATCACTAAGCCTTAGACCAGTAACCCCCTGTGAATTTATTGTCTCAACGAAGTCCTGTTTCAGATTCACTATCATTTAAGAAATAGCAACCCAAAAGTCAATCGCAAACCATAATTTTCATGTTCTGCAAACAAACACTGATGAGAAAAAATCCTACAAATAAAAGATATACCATAAGCACGATCAGGATGGAGGGCATTTATATCCTCGACATGTAAAGTCACTGGAAAATAGCTGCAAGCATGTCTACATATAAACCTGCATTTGTCATCAAAAAGCAATAGGGATGCAATCTTTATCATGCCACAAAAGAAAAAGAAATTCAAAGATTCAATCTTTTTTGAACAACAAAAGCAAAAATTCATTCCTTTTTCCCTTTCAAGAAAGTAAGAGTACTAACAAAAGGAGTAAGATAGTTTCCTTACCCACAAAAGCGACGGCCCAACTTGTTATCGTCATCAATTGGAACGATAGCAAGCAACAAAAGCAATCCAAAAACACTAAAAACCAAAACAAAAAAGAGCTCATGTGTTGATCTTCATGTTGAAGAGAGAAAAGATCAACGATTGAGTACGGAAAAGGGCGTTTATACTTACAGGAGACATTTGGAGAAGGAGAGAAAAAGGAGAGAAAAAATAATTGAAAAAACAACAAAATGGATTGGACCAAGCCATATTGCTACTGCTGTCACGCTGAGAAGTATGTTCGATGAAAATAATTCTCTTGCTTTGAATATCGTTAGCTCTCCTTGCTCCTTTTCTCCCTGCTCATGATTCTCCATGGTTTTACTGGTGATGCTAGCTTAATGCGGGGCGGGTGCCTTCTGCTTCTCGTGCTTTCTCTGCTTGATCTCTCCACCAGTTCTTTACCTGACTTTAAATGTCATTTTCTTAAATAAACAATATTTATGAAGAACTAATGACCGGTAGCATATTATAAATATGGCCCCAGCTCTTTTCCAGCTTCTCTCCTGCTATTTCTTCCATTATTATTATCATTATTATCATTATTATTTTTATTTTTTTGTAATGGTGCTATTTTTTATTTTGTTAATGAAAAAAAACTTAGAATTTCAAGAAAAAAAATATTTATTTGATGAAAACAATTCTCAAGATTTTTTTTAGTTTATCTTTTTATAATTAAACGATGATCTCAAGGCATCTTTCAGCAGAATGAGATCAAATCCATGTCTTTATATCTGATTAGAGACAGATAATATATACTGATTTAATATTTATTTTTAAAATTTAAATTATGTTAAATTTGGCGTGTTATTACCTTAAAAAATTATTCATATTTATATATTAGTATCACTTTTCATAATAAAAAACAGTTAATAACTTTACTTTTAATCATTAAATTTATAAATATTATTTATATTCAAATAAAGATAAAAATCTAAGACAATTGTAATCAAATTTGGATTCAGTGATTGTTTGGAAGTTTGGTTGATGATTTGAAGTTGTTTTTTAAAATGTATTTTATTTAGAAAAACATCAAAATAATATTTTAAAAAAAATATTATTTTTTATATCAATAAATCAAAATTATCTAAAAATACTATTTTTTTTTATTTAAAGTTAAAAATAAAAATAAAAATATTTTTTATATCAATAAATCAAAATAATCTAAAAATACTAAATTTTTTTATTTAAAATAAAAAATAAAAATAAAAATATTTTTTAAAAAATATATTTTTAAAACATAGTTCTACTAATATCGTAAGGATATTCACAGGATCTTATCTATAATAAAACTTTAAGAATATAAAAAAGAATTTGAAATAAAATAATAAAATGGGAGATGTAGATACCGATAGGTAGGAATATCTAAAATATGGTTGTTCGCTAAATTTAAGAATTTATTGCTCTTCGTTTCTTGTCTTTTTGGTTCATACCTTTGACTTCACAGATCATCGGCCTCTCTTTTTTCCCACCACACGCTTGGTCTTTTTTTTATTTTTTTCTTATGTTTGGTGAGATAATGTTTGTTTTTTTATTTAAAAATAAATTTTATTTTAAAATAATTTTTTAATATAACATATTAAAATAATTTTAAATTATATTCCAGAATTTGTTTTTTGTCCTTGCCTATCCGCTTAACCAAGAGAACTGGTACACGTAAGAAGATACAGGACACGTCAGCAAAGGTCAAGAAAAGACATAATATTTATAATAATAAATATGACATATTATAATATATTATAACATATTTTTTTGTCCTGGCCTATAAATATATTATAATAATATTTATAGAAGGAGTTTAATGATTTTTTTTAAAGTATTTTTTATTTTTAAAAATTATTTATTATATTAAAAATAATTCTAAATTAATTCTGGAATTTGTTTTTTGTCCTTGCCTATCCGTTTAACCAAGAGAACTGGTACACGTAAGAAGATCCAGGACACATCAGCAAAGGTCAAGAAAAGACATCAATCAGTTTCTGTTTTATTAGAAGTCCAGGTAAGATTATGAGGAGTAGCAATGACTGACGTGTGATTTATCTCCCTTCCACTTTTTTCTTGAAGGTTCTAGTAAATAACTTTTTTTTTATTTTTTGTGTTTTAAAAAACATTTTTTTGTATTTAAATTAATTTTCCTTATTTGTAATAAAAAAAAGTTAATGTAGAGGTACTTAGTGGTGGTAATATTGTAATTTTTTATTTTAAAAATAGGTTTTTTCTTATATTTGTTTCTTGGTATTTTTATCATTTTACACTAGACATAATTATCACTCTTTTTTTGTTCTTTTTTTTGTAATATTTTTGAAAAAGAATATTTATACTTGAATATTTATCGCTTTACACTTTTTCTATTTATAATATTATTATTTTTTATCTTTATTCTCTCATAATTATTTTTTATTGGAAAAACATTATTTGACATGAAAGTGAGTTGACTAAACATATTAATATTTTAATTTTTATATTTACTGACTTAGTTGGTTCTTGATGTATTTAATTAAATTCATGTATAAATTTTTTAATTAAAATTTAAAAGTATTAAAAAAATTACATTTATATTTTTTTCTAAAACAACTATCCAACTCGCGTGAAATACGAGTGAAATAACTAATTAAATACTAACTATGATAACAAATGCTTTTAAAAAATGATGTGCACTAATTAATTTAATGATTTATCTTTTCTCTGAATTGCTATCATTTACCGTTTAGCTGTGATATCAACAAATTGCAATAGGTGATTTAGTAGTAAAAGATTGAAAATAAGATTTTTTTTCTCTATAGTCTTAGGTCCGAGTCTCGTGGTTGTTAATATAATAACTACTAGAAATTTACATGGTCATTAACTTTAGAGCTTATGAAATTAATCAAAGTACGTGCAAGCTGGCTCAGATACTCATGTTAATAAAAAAACAAATTGCAATAGAACAAAAAAATGTTGGGTAAAAAAATTGAGACCTAGAGTAATCATTTCAATTAGTAATTTAAATAATATAAAAAATACAACTATAATAGATTAATTAAACAAATAAAAAAAACTAGACTTGAGCATTATAAAATTATTAAATAACTCAATATTAAAATATAAATTATATAAATTATTTAAAAAAAAACTAAAAAATCTTGTTGAATTGAGGAAACTCGTAATTTTTATAACCATGAATATAAGATTGAGATAATTTTATAAAAAAAAACATGTTTGAATAATAAAAACTAATTCTCATCGATCATTGAAACTGATTATTTTAGTCCTAAATCCAAGGATAACTCCATAGAAGTTATAAAAATAACAAAGAAAAAGGAAAAGAAAGGAAAACTTAAACCTAAGTTCATCTCCACCCTTAGTTTGGTGGAACAAAAGGTTTGGATTCGATATTGAAACATGAAAGATAGTGTAGAATGACCCCATTGAGATTCAACACTTGCCTTATTTGCAAATTTCATCAATTTCTTCTTATTTCCATAACTAGATTGATTTTTTTTTATGTGAGGAAACTTTATTCCTGTATTTTGTGAACTCAAATAAAGGAGTAAAATTCTAGTTGTTCTATCCTCTTAGTTCTAATTCGAATATGAGATCTACTGCATAAATCACAGTCTTTTGTGATCACGCCACGACTTTTAAGGATAAATTGATTGTATAACATAAACTTTTTTTTTTTTGTAAGACAATGCTATTTGCAGGAGTGGTTACTTGGAATTGATTTGCTCTTTCTTCTTAACCACATAAAGACAACATTTTTTTTGTTCGGAAGCACATAATCTTATGCTTAGTATATTGGGAAATTTATTAACATTTTGAGTAACAGGTGTTAGAGAATAATATAATTATATTCTGGGACCTCACCTACAAGCTTAAATTTTTAGGTGAGATGGTTCCTTAACATGGTATCAGAGCCTTGTTGACCCAGCGGTCACGGGTTCGAATCTCACCACCCCCATTCTATTTGATAAAAAAATCAAGTACAAGGTAATGTGGGTCTGTACAAGTTTCAAGCTCAAAGGGCTTTCACTTGAGGGGGCGTGTTAGAGAATAATATAATCATATTCTGGGGTCTCACCTACAAGCTTAAGCTTTTAGGTGAGATGGTTCCTTAACAACAGGATCAATGATTAGACATAGAAACAAGAAGAGCTTCGTGAAATCTGCAGGATGTGGAACTTGCAAGTGAAAACTGGTTTTCCCAAGTTGCTGGGGATAGCGAGCATTAGCATCCCATTGCGAGCCATCCCCTGTGCCTCTCTCTACCTTGGAAATTCTTGCACATGATTCTGCAGCACAAGTGATCTCCTGCAGAATTTCCAAAATATGTTTATGGTAGTAGAAAATACGTCTAGAATATTAGACGAGGACATCTAGAATACTATTCCAAGAAAGGAACTCTAACTTACCTTTTTTCAGGGCCCAGAAAGGAGGAAGAGCTTGACCTCGAATTTTTTTCTACATCCATCTCCAGGCTTAACTGATGAATTGAAGATAAGAGAAGATTCAGCAAGTAATAAGAGTTCAATCACCACAGATTTTACAGTGACATTTTTGGGACTTGAAACTTGAAGGGTTAGCAAATCTTCAAAGAAAGGGCTCTTGAAAATTCCCGCATAAAATCCAACTATCAGAATTGCAGATCAATGCAGATGTATGGAAAAAAATCAGTATTTATAATGATGTTTAGAAACCTGTAATGCTCGATTTTCGAGCATTTCAAGTCTATCCATCAGGGTGCCTTTGTGTTGAACTTCCTCAAGTACAGATGATAAATTCTTGCACTGATCTTCTGCTTCCACTGTCCTGACTACAGACTTGGCTTGTGCCTTCCTGACAAGAAAGCTGCATATACTCATCAAGATTCTGTCCGCAGAAAGATTATGATAGAAGATGGAAGCAATTCTTGAAGTAAAAAGAAGAAATGAATTAGAGGTCCTAAGCATATATTAGTACAATTAAATGCATTACCAAATGATCAAGGCGATCCAATCTTGGTAGAACAGGCAAAGGAGAAGAGAATTCCTGCATTTCTTCCTGCCCCATGATTGTCAAACTATGATCAGATCCTTTTCCAGTTTGCAGTTCAGAGTTTTCCTTTTGCAACCTTTCAAACTATCATATAAATACGGTGCTTCTATGGTGGCTGGCACGAAATGCTACCTTGCAGATTATAGCTTATTCCGGCCATCATCTACTCCAGATATTTTATTCTTATCCCATCATGAATGCCTTATCTAGTCTATCTTTGCTTCTTTTATTTCACAAAATCTTTTTCATCTTGGACATGGAGGCTTCTGTTAACAAACTTGTAAGGTATGGCTCATTGACTTGAGATGAGGCCAGAAGTCCCAATCCAGAATGGTGCCATTAAGTTTCTTGATTTGCCTCAACCACTCTTTATAATGTGATGCACTTCTGCAAATTCGCAATCATCCAAGTCGTGCAAGTCTCAATCTACGCACCGGTTAGCTTGATCATGTTCCAGTAGGGTTATCAGTTTCGTTTTGTTTTAACTGAAACGTTTCATACCAGTTAAAAAAACAAGATAAAACATCGTTGTTAACTTTATCATGCTCCACACTCTTAGCACAAGTATATTGGTACTTGCAGACCATTTTGCTCTCTATCGGATAAAGTGCCATCAAGGTATAGTGATGCGAGTGTTATTGATTAGCAAATTTAAATTTGTTAAACTTTGTGGATTGCCTGGCACGGTTAATACAAACCAATGGAACATGGTAAGTTAAAAAGAATCTGATAAAAATATTTATAACTTTGGATTCAATTGGTAGATTGTGTTGTAATTTAGCCTAAAGATTCTAAAGACTAGCTTCATAGGAGGGGCAACTCCCTATAACTAGCCGATGGCTTACTGTTCATGTTTATCAATATAACTATACTAGCTTCTAGGTACCATCGCTGCATGAATGAAAAGTTAAGAACCAAAAGGAAAATCCCAAGAAAAAAGAGAGCATAGACTCTGTTTATCTTTGAGATGCAATTGGATTCATATCAACTGCTTCAAAGCCAATTTTCTTGAATATTTGAGCATTTCTTCATCAGAAGCCAAAGCAGATACAGCTTAGGATGATGATAGCTGTTGTAGAAAACTCAAAATAGATTGAGAAAATGAGAAGGAATACATGCCTGTTGAATTTCGGGTTCGAACGCAAGGTCAGAGAGTGACGAGAATGAAGTGAAGCAGAGGATAAGCAGGGGTGCTTCTTAGCTGAGCCACATGCAACTCCAAAAGTCAAATGGTTTCTTCATTTCTTTAGCTCCTTTTGTTTTTCCCTTGGGATTTTAGGAAGACACGCGTTGATGGGCTGGGCTTTGACCAATCTGAAATCCGAAAAATTTCTGTTTTATGCATTTTCCTTGGCTCAAAAGCAATATTTTTTACCTCCATTATAAAAATAATATTATTTTTATATTTTAAAAAATATTTTTGATATCAATATATAAAAATAATCTAAAAACAATAATTTTTTTTAATTTAAAATAAAAAAAATTAAATTCTTTTAAGAGTATGAAACACCCCTTAGCAAGTCATTATGTATAACACTTGATGGAGTGATGCTTTGTCTCGTCTTTTATATACAATCCAACAAAATCTTTTTATCTTCAATTTTGTGGAAATGTCAAAAAGCAATTGTCAATCGAGAAAGAAAATCCAACCTCTTGCTCAAGAACACCATGTCCTTTCACATCATTGATTGAACAAACACTTGCACGTAGTCGGTGAGATTACTAATAAAAGCCTCTCGATCCCATCCCTTGATGTCCTCGAGAGATTGGTTGCCTTCTAAAACATCATTGATAAGATAGGCAAATTAAGCAACTATTTTGTAAGTTATCTTTCATCGTTGTCATGCATAATAATTTGAAAAGAATCAACTTTCTTAATATATTTGGATGTGTAAGCATTAAAGTTATTGAATTTATATAAAGATTCGGGTTATTGTTTGAGTGGATTGATCTAAATCAATTGAAACAATTCTCTTTCTATATATATTATTTTTAAAATATAAATGATTTTGTTTTAAGACAATAAAAAAATCGGGTTTTAACTATATTGTTTGGGTCATGAATTGACTCGTCAAGTCAACTACATCAACTCCAAGTAAACTTTATTAAAACTTAACTTGACTCGGGTCAATTTGATCTTAAATTGATGATCTTATAACTATGATAAACAAAATAAAAATTAAACCCGTACCGAGAGCTGAGTCATGATTGAATGGATTGATTCAAATCAATCAAAACAACTTTGCTCTAATTTATTTTTTATAATTAAATTTAGGAAAAAACACATTGATCATCTTACATTTTAGTTGTTTTTACCCATCGTGTTTTAAAAAATTACAATTTATATAATTGGTGAGAGACTATTAGATGACTTAGAATATAAATTATTATGCAGTAACAAAGTTTAGGATATAAACTATACTTTTAAAAAATATAGTCTGTAAGTGTAAAAATAATTAAACTATAAGACATTCCATGTATTTTTTCCTTAAAACTATGTTGTTATGAAAAATAAAAATTAGATTTTGACTAGGTTGTTTGAGTCACGAGCTAACCGATCAAATCAACCTCAAGTTAACTCTATTAAAACTCAACCTAGAATTCGACAGTTTTATAATCATGATCTATCATATACTCTTAAATAATATTGAAGAACATAAAAAAAAAAATCCTTAGCTCACCATGACAAGACAATAAATATATCATCCCACAATTTATAAAGATTCTGCAATAGTTTGAAAACCCCATTACTGCTTTGCACCGAACAAAATGATGAATGATTCTCCTCTAGTCAACTCGCACTTTCTCTCGAAAAGTAAATTTTTATATATCTGGTTAACGATTAAAATTTTAATTGTTTTAATTTATTTTATAAAAGATATACATATTAGTTTGTATTCAAAATTTACTGTTTAAATCGTAAGTCTTTTGATATCAACTCATGTATACTTTGCCATGCATTGCATTGCTGATGAATAGAGTGTCTCGTGTGATTTTAATATCTAATTTTTTATTTAGAATTATATTAAAATAATTTATTTTTTAATTTTTAAGATTTATTTTTTGTATTAGCATATTAAAACATATTTTTTTAACTTTAAGAAGAAGCATAAAGTAAAACTTGGATCATCATTTCTAAAAAGATTCTCAACATAATTATATAGTGAAGGCGTGCACTAGAGCGTGCCATGGAAGTGCTAGCCGTTATTCACTGCATGTGCGATGTGATCTCATTGTTTTATGACAACGCATGGTGTAACATGTAGTCCCTCCAGATTTCACCCGACTACTCTCAATTAAATCCAAAACAAAATTAATTTTTTAATTAAATCCCTTATTAATTATATACCATTTTGCTTATTATTTTAAAACATAAAAACCAAAAATAATTGAAACAAAAATGCACTCTCTATTTTATATTTTAATCCTTGTTACTTTAACTAAATATATTTTTGTTATTTCTATTTATATTTTCATGGAGATATTATGAATGTGCTCTGTGGATTTTCTAACAAGTTCATGATCCTTCATTTATACATCGGCATGCCCTTTAACATTCCATCCTCCTCCTCCTCCGCCGCCTGCAATTCATTCAGCTCAGCCCACACACACCGTCACAGCCTAATTTGTGCTCCACATGTACCCATCAGAAACTGCTGCCTCATCCCTCGCCCAAATCTCACAGTACTGTTCCGAGCTAGGCTCTTTCTCGATGGGAAAGCAATGATCAGCGCCGGCCAGTTTCTACCATGCTGGTTGCTTCACTGCATTTCCATGGCGGCGAATCTCACGGTGAAGCAACCCTCACAAGCGAAGCAGAAAACATATATATATATATATATATAGAGAGAGAGAGAGAGAGAGATCCAAGTAAACATGCTCTGTGATCTTCTGCCATCCTTGTATTATTGCTTCTTAGAAATTCCAGCGAGTGGTTTGTCATGTACCGTGATGGCATGCACATGGTGATGACCTTGAAGATGGGGCTGGCATTTTGGCTTTCTCAAGGCAGAAAATGACGCTTCTTCCTCCAAGGAAAAAACCAAATACAGAAACCCACCATGAAAACAAGTACTCACCAAAAACAAAATTTGTTTGGCGACCCTTTTTGTATCCACCTGTAGAATATATATTACCTTTGAATGTTAGTTTTGTTTGCAGGAAAAAAAAAGTGTAGGGACTCGGGAGCTTTTTATTACCCAGTCTTTTGATGGTTAATTTTTTTCAATTTAAAAATAAATATATTAAAATAATATTATTTTATTTTTTAAAAATCATTTTTAGCTTAATCACGTAAAAATGATCTAAAAAATTTTAAAGTAAAAAATAATAATAATATTTTTTTTTCAAAAGCGTTTTTGAAACGCAATGTCAAACATGATCTAAGTGTTTGTTTTCCAATGTGGTTGTGGTTGTTTTGAAAATGTTTTTCATTCAAAAATACATCAAAATAATATTTTTTATTTTTTAAAATTATTTTTGATAGCACATGAAAATAATTTAAAAACATAAAAAAATATTTTATTTAAAATAAAACATAAAAATAAAAATAAAAACTTTTTTTTTTCAAAAGTGTCAAGCACCTCTGAATAATGTTCCCTTTGTTGTGATTATCCATGTGAAATTTAGTAAGTTTGCTTTAGAGTATGGTTAAAGTTTTTTAATGTGTTTTTTTATTTATAAATATATCAAAATGATATTTATTTTATCTCTTAAATATTATTTTTAGTATCAGCACATCAAAACGATCCTAAAACACCCAAAAAATTAATTTAAAACAAAAAATATTTTTTTTTCAGAAATATTTTTCAAAAAAAATTCTAGAACAACTTCTACTCATCTAAATCAGGTTTCAAATTAAACAGGATAAGAGTTGATTTGTGACCGATCAACTTAAATGATCCAAATCTAGTTAAAACTTCAAAACAATGTATTTTTTAATTAAAGAAAATTAAAATAATACAACTAACTTGTTAATCTCATTCTTAACTCATAACCCCATTTTTAAATCTAAATGATGGGCGAGATCAAATTTAACAACTTTATTGTCGAGTGAGACAAAAGGAATGAAAGTGGGGGTAATGGGGAGTTATTAAAAAATATCACAGTCACCGTCCAATAAAACACCCTTCACCGCGCTGCCTATCATTACAAAGATTAAATGTTTTGACATTGCGATCTCAATTTTTAGCCGTAATTTAAAAAAAAAAATTAATTTTAAATAAATATATTTTTATGTATTTTATATCATTTTGATGTGTTGATTTCAAAAATAATTTTAAAAAAATAAAAAATATTATTTTGATATATTTTGGTACGATAAACATTTTGAAAAGCTATCGCAACCATACTCACAAACAGTTCCTAATTGTTTTATAATTATTTTTTTAAAAGTAAAATTTTATAAATAAATAATAATAATACTTTAATATATTCTTAATAAAAATAGTTTTAAAAATTGCCGAAGCCTAAACCACAGCTATTTTTTCATCTCAAAATTAACAAAAGTGAAAAAAGGACATTTGTTTTCCACCTTAACTCAACGGTCTGAATTAAAGGCTAAGCTAAACTTTTAGGTTGGTGGGGAGAGCGGCTGTTTTGTTTGCCCTTGAAGCTAAGCTTTCTCTCTCTTACGTGTACATGTATGGGGTGTGTAGAAAATGTGTTTATAATGTATAATATGGTTTATGCAAAATTTTAATGAATTATTTAATTATAGATAAAAAAAATGATGTAGAGGTTGTTTTAAAAGAATTTTATTTTTATTTTTTCTTGAAGTTTATAAAATTAAATAATATGGTTGATAATTTTAATTTTTCTTGTTTGTTAATGATTTTTATTACTTTTATTTTATTTTTAGGTCTATCAAGCTAACTATTCAATTTTATTTAAGAAGTTTTTTTTGGATACGAGTAAATATTTTGTAGGTCAAAGTGAATAAGTAAAACTTCGGTGTTCAGGTTCTTACAAGGATTACGTGCCCTGATTCAAACTCAAAATATATTGTGCAAATCGTGATTTTTCTGCCACCACGCAATGTAGTTTTAAATCTCTTAAAGAAAAAAAAAATACTTGGTGCGGTGAATTATTGAGAAATAAAATCTTAAATTAGAGTTTTTGGTGTGGTGTCCTTATAGGATAAATTTTTGTGTTGTTTTTTATTATTGTTTTTCTTGTTTTTGTTTTTATATGTATCAATTTTTATGATATTCAAGCTATAACTATCAAATACTTAATAGGAAATAGATAAATATAATAAAAATAGAGAAAACTCGTAAGAACTCCCACTAAAAATGATAATAATAGTTTAATTACACAAAAATCATAATTTTAATTCTATTCCTTGTTTCTCTTCTCTTGTTACTCTCTCACGTATTAAATAAATGGTGACAGTTTATGCTTGATAACTGTAAAGTTACTTCTTAGAATAGGTAATGTTATCATGAAAAAATAATATAAATGTACAAAATCGCTCAAAAAATTTGTTTCCATCTTCTCTCACATCCTCAATGTCCCCATTAACGAAATGGGGTCGGGAGCAATGTTGGCCTCCACTGTACTCGATATTTTTCACGTTATATCGGTGCTTGTGTCTTGAAAGCTTTATTTTTTGTCTCACGCATATATAAAGATGGTGGACTACATTGCATTCTTGTGAAGTGTGAACATTCTCTCCCTTGCCCACTTTCTGTTTTTTTTCTCTCTCTCCTTTTCGTTAATTATTATTCGTTTTTCTCCCTCCTTGGTTGCTGGTTCTTACACACACAGAGAGAGCCAACCAGTCCTTGTTTCAAGAATTTGTTGTTTTGATGGCTTCTTTGAGTTGGAGTTGCATTTTCTGTCTGTTTCTTGCTGGTTTTGGAGCACAAGTTGGTTTGTGCTTTTCTTCTAAGGTTTGTGTTGATTCTTAATATGATATGTGTTTTCTCTTGCTGGTTTCTGAGTGGGTTTGACTTGATGTTTTGTTTTGTTGAATTTGAAGGTTTATGTGGTTTATATGGGAAGCAAAAGTGGGGATGACCCAGATGATGTTTTGAGCCAAAATCATGACATGCTAGCTTCTGTTCATGGAGGAAGGTAAAAACTTTGTGCCATTTGTTTTTACTTTCATGTTATTTGTTGCTTTGCCTTTTGTTTTTTTATCTATTGGTTTAATGTGGTTTTCTGTTGGCAGTATTGAGCAAGCACAGGCCTCTCACCTTTATAGTTACAGACATGGCTTTAGAGGTTTTGCTGCTAAGTTGACTGATGACCAAGCTTCTCAGATTGCTCGTAAGTTCATAGCTTTGCTGTGCAATTTTTGTTTTGGATTGAAAATGAGATTTATAATAATATTTTGGTCTTTCTGGACAGAGATGCCTGGAGTGGTCTCTGTGTTTCCCAATTTGAAAAGGAAGTTGCACACCACTCGTTCATGGGATTTCATGGGGCTGCTGGGTGAAGAGACCATGGAGATACCTGGACATTCAACCAAGAACCAAGTCAATGTTATCATTGGTTTTATCGATACTGGTGAATGAACTGTTTGTTAAAAATTAAAACTAGTTTCCTGTGTACTAATTCTTGATTGAATACCCATGAGCCCGTGCGTTTTGATTAAATGCTGCTGCATGAACAGAAACATTTTCTTGACATACCTTCTTTCTGCTGAATAATGTTAGAGATTAGAGATTCATTCTGAAATTCCATCCTTGTTTGTTTACTGCCCAAGGAATTCTTGAACTCCTCCATTTCAGCGTTGTGTTCGACTCTAGTTTTAGACAACCCGATGTTACTGTTCATGCTTTGATCATTTGTGTGATAGAGGTGGTTGCATATAAATTTTAAAAACAATTTGGATTGATTCTTATGATCAGGAATTTGGCCTGAATCTCCAAGTTTTAGTGATGCTAATATGCCTCCGGTGCCAGCCATTTGGAGGGGGAAGTGCGAACCGGGAGAAGCATTCAATGCATCATCTTGCAACAGGTTCATTCATGCTAAATAATTTATTCAATGATTGTTTCCGTGGACATTAATTTACTAGTGGGGGGTCTAAATTTATTAATAGGAAAGTTATTGGAGCAAGATACTATATGAGTGGCTACGAAGCTGAAGAAGATCCAGCCAGGATAGTGTCATTTAGATCTCCAAGGGACAGCTCAGGTCATGGCAGTCATACAGCCTCAACAGCTGCTGGTCGTTATGTTACAAATGTGAATTATAAGGGGCTGGCAACTGGAGGAGCCAGAGGTGGTGCACCGATGGCTAGAATTGCAGTATACAAGACTTGTTGGGACTCAGGTTGCTATGATGTGGACTTGCTGGCTGCCTTTGATGATGCAATCAGAGATGGGGTTCATCTCTTGTCCTTGTCTTTGGGTCCTGATTCTCCCCAGGGAGATTATTTTAAGGATGCTATCTCCATTGGGTCATTTCATGCTGCTAGTCATGGAGTATTAGTAGTTGCTTCAGTTGGAAATGCAGGCAACCGTGGTTCTGCAACCAACATTGCCCCATGGATGATTACGGTTGGTGCTAGTTCAATGGATAGGGATTTTGCATCTGATATTGTTTTAGGAAATGGCGCAAAATTCACGGTAAAATTACTTCTTCCTTTTACTGAAAAATGGTTGCAGTAAATGGCAGAGCCTTATTAGTTCTCAATCCTGAAAATTAGGGGGAAAGTCTGAGTCTCTTTGAAATGAATGCTTCTGCAAGGATCATCTCTGCCTCTGAAGCCAATGCAGGATATTTCACACCTTATCAATCCAGGTGATGCAACAGGTAGTTGAAAGTGAGTGCATTTATATTTCAATGCATCGGAGAAATCTAAGTAATTTTCCCTTTTCCTGCTTCTTCCTGTAGTTATTGTTTGGAGAGTTCCTTAAACATTACCAAAGCCAGAGGGAAAGTTCTTGTCTGTCGAATTGCGGAGGGTTCGAGCGAGTCTAAGCTGGAAAAGAGCAAGGTGGTGAAAGAAGCTGGAGGAGCTGGAATGGTTCTTATTGATGAAGCTGATAAAGATGTTGCCATCCCTTTTGTCATTCCTTCAGCTATTGTGGGAAAAGAGATAGGAAGGAAGATCCTGTCCTATATAAATAACACTCGGTTAGTTTTTCGGCCTCATCAGTATGGAGACTAGGTGTTTAGCTTTCAAGTTTCTCCATTTTTCTGATTTGTTCTACTCTGATTGTGAACAGCAAACCAATGTCAAAAATTTCCCGTGCAAAGACAGTTTTGGGTTCTCAACCAGCACCCCGTATTGCCTCATTTTCTTCCAAAGGACCCAATTCCCTGACCCCTGAGATTTTGAAGGTAACATTTCAACTTGAGTTCAAGTGATTTTTGAGAATACCTACTGGCATTTTTTGATTATATCTGTCAACCTGTTTCATGACTCATTTATGATTAATCCAAGTTCTTACCTCTTTCCTTATGATCCTACCGCTTTGTAGCCTGATGTTGCGGCTCCTGGACTGAATATCCTTGCAGCCTGGTCACCAGCAGTTGGGAAAATGCAATTTAACATTCTTTCTGGTACTTCCATGTCAAGCCCACACATAACAGGAATTGCTACCTTGGTCAAAGCAGTTCATCCATCTTGGTCTCCATCTGCTATCAAGTCTGCAATCATGACGACTGGTGAGTTTACCATACCAACTTTCTGATTATCAGTTTGATATTTCCCATACAAGTTCTCTAGGTGAGATTGATGAAGTGGAAAAAATATAATCTTTTGTCGAGAACTATCTAAACAAGAATCTGATTTCAAATGGAAAATGCAGCTACCAATCTGAACAAGGATGGCAAACCCATCAGAGTGGATCCTGAAGGAACAATGGCCAATGCATTTGATTATGGATCAGGATTTGTCGACCCCAGAAGAGTCCTTGATCCTGGCCTCGTCTATGATGCCCATCAAATCGATTATAATGCTTTTCTCTGTTCAATCGGTTATGATGAGAAATCACTACGGCTAGTCACAAGAGATAACAGCACGTGTGACAAGACATTCACGACAGCTTCCAGCCTGAATTATCCTTCCATCACTGTTCCAAATCTTAAAGACAGCTTCTCAGTTACTCGAACTGTGACAAATGTTGGGAAACCAAGAAGTGTTTATAAAGCTGTAGTGTCTTATCCTGTCGGAATCAATGTTACTGTCGTGCCAGAGCAACTAATCTTCAACAGATATGGCCAGAAGATCAAATTCACGGTGAATTTCAAGGTGGCTGCCCCATCAAAGGGCTATGCATTTGGTTTTCTGACATGGAGGAGTGAAGATGCACGGGTCACCAGCCCCCTAGTTGTCAGGGCTGCACCCTCCCCCAAGGGCTTGATGAGATAACCTGGCTTAGTTTGTACATATCAGCCTAGAAATCTGGAGATCCTGACAACCCTACACAAATACAGTTGCAGAAATATATCTGAGCTCATAAGTCCACAGGACCTTACTATAACATACTTGGATCATGCAGCGATAGAATGGTTAATAAAATTTGTGAAGCAGGCAAAATAAAATGGAATATACAAGTACGAAGTCAAATTTCTGCTCTTTTTATCTATTTATTTACTTTTGATTTTTTTTTTCTTTTCTTTTTTTGTCTCTAGTGTTTTTTCTTTGGCCTATCAATCTAAACTTCATCACAGCATTGAACCCTGATCAGATTGGCATGTGATAACTATCTTGCAACTCCTGATGACTGATAACAGTCACAATTGTGAGAATTTGGTTTCCAGGGGCATTCGAATGGAATTTTTTTTTCCAGAAAGTCCTGCCTCCTGGCATTCGTTCCAGGTCTTTGATTTTTCAGAAAGATCAGGTCTATTCACTGTTTTTCCGTTCCCTTCTTTTTACAGTGCCAACCTGACTATCTGGGCGCTTATTTTGCTGGGAATCACCTCAATCCTTACCATTTTCAGAAAGAACTAGATAAATATGTGATCGCGTTTTTACATGATTTTTAACTTAAGAAACTCAATTGCGAAAAAGTTCAAGAGAACTATTTATGCAAATAAAAAAATTATAAAACTCAATTCCTAGTCAACTAAAATTAAACAAATAAACTGATGGCCTGGTTCTTCATAAACTCAACTGGGCTAAATCATTTTTTTAATATTTTATTTTATTTAAAATAGACATGTATAAAATTAAAAATCAATCAAATATTAAGATAATTAAATAAAAATATCAAACCAAACAAATTATGTTGCCCAATTAATATCAAACTAGGTGGTCTTCGAGAGAAATCACCATAAATAATGAACTCCTAAATTAAATCAAGAAAATAGGAACATCCACATCACAGGCATAATAATGCCTTAAAAAACAGATCAAATCCAAGTATTGACTTGATTAATCATAAAAGACTTCAGAAATCACACTAGTATAGGATATCATCTATTTCATTCTTGTTTCTACATTCAGTTCTAATTATATGAGTCTTTCAGCATCAGCCATTGGCAAATTTAAACACCCTTGTGGCCAGCCAGATTGAATAACATACTTTGGCAATTAACTCTGAAACCATGCACCGACGATAATGTACAAGTGCGCATATCATATCATTAAATGGGCACGGCGTGTAGAAAGTAAGGTTAACTAGAACTCATTGGGCTGCACTTTTGAAGGATCAATCAGACCTTCTAAAACAACAAGCTGGTCTAGTAACGCGAATTTCTCATCCTCAAGGTTCTTGACCTCATCCTCAACCTTGCTCAAAGCTCCCCCCACAGAAAAGCTATCTTCCTCCAACAACAAATACCTGTGTCTTAGATGCCGGTAATCATCTACTGGGGCAGAGGAATCTGGCAGTGAATCAGAGTTCGACCTCTCTGGTTGCTGGAACAATGGAGAGCCTTCTTTCTTCGAGCTCTTTTTGAAGGATTTCTGCCCTGGTCTTAAAGATGGAGGTATCCGCTGTTTGACTTCTCTGATATCATTTCCTTCCAGCTGAATCATGGAAGTTCTTGGGGCTGCAGCTTTCTTTTTACGGGGCTTGGCATTTTGAATTTCAGATGAGGGCGCCATCCTTGGATTTTGCATTTCTTTATCAGAAAATTCTGCAAGATCTCAGAGATAAATTATCGTTGTTATTAAAAAAAGGCACATAGAATGCTGCTGAAACACGCTTCGAGACCGCATGGCCATACATGGAGAGATCAATCAAGTATCAAAATAGTAGATTATGAAACTGAAAGAACCATCCATAAACATTTACAGGGGTTTTTTCATAAAATCAACCGTATTGAATTCATTTACTTATGAAAGTGATAATTATACTGGAAAAAACATAGAGGTTGATATAAAAAGAATTACTTAAGAACAAATTTCATGAATCCAAATGACCTTTATCTCTTTCATGAACTAGTCCCTTGCTCAATTCAAGAAAACTAGCTCGATTTACCCAGATAAGAACTCAATCACTCATTAATCTATTTTCCAGAGTTCACATTAAGTACCACCTGTTTCGAGCTGAAAATTGACAAGATTATATTACTAAACTCCCATATCAGTACCCACATGAAAACATAAACCTCCTGTTCCGTCTTGTAACCTAACTCTCATACTCTTGGAAGATAAATTCATTCAGATTTGCAGTTTTTATGGAACTATTGTGTCAACACACACATCTAAGCCTGAATCTTTCTAAGGGACTACTCCTGTCTAACTTCCATTATCACTGCTCTTCACAGCAGTTACCAAAACCTAAAATTCACAAGCTTCAAGATCCATTACCTTTCCAGTGTAAATCACAAAACCCACAATTTAAATCATCAAAATCTATTCTATACAACATGAAATCAAAACAAACACCCATAAAAAAAACATGTAGAACCCACAATAAAAAGATCCCTCCTTTTCAGCTCCTTTCAATTGAAATCAAACCCACAAAGGAATTTCACGAAAAGGGTTTCCTCATCAATAACATACACAAAAAAAGGGGGGGATTGCAAATAGAGAGGAAGAAATATTTTACCTTTCAAGCCGAGAGAAGATGTTTCAGTTTGTGTTTGGTGATAATTTTATGACAAGACGGACAACGTAAAAGCAAAAGGAAGAAGGTAAAAAGGTTTATTAATGGGGCTACTACTAGAATAACCTATATAATGGTCTGCTGTTGTATGGCTTGTCCGTATTGAAGAAGAACGAATGGGAGAGACAGGCTCCGACTTTTCTTTACTTTTCCATCTACTACTTGTATTAACAATCAAATCATGGTGAAAAAACCATATCCCTCCTGCACTCGGTTGACCAAAAAGGGCCCAACTGGTGGACGGACGGATGGATCCAGCCACTCTGGCTGCTTCGTTCGTGAAAAAGGAAATCATGGGGGACTTGTTCTTCTTTATTTATCTCTTCTGACTGTAAATCACTATCCTTCCTGTTTTTTGCCATTAAATAACTCATCCACGGATGGTCAGCGATGTAAGAACCAAAAAAAAAAAAAAACAATCCTTCATTTTCTACTCGAATTATTGACCTCAATGGTCCATTAAGTCTTACTGATTTCATTAAGAATTTTGTAGAATACAAATGTAATAATAATAATAATGAAAAAGTTCAATCTCTAATTAAATCAAATGATAAAATTGAAAAAAATATATAAAAAAAAAGACAAATAAATTTTTAGCCAATGCTATGCCACTTGCATAATAAGTTTTTTCTAACCTTGAAAAATGTAAAAAACAAAATAGTTACATTTTGAATGATATATTTTTTTAATTAAATATTGTGCAATCCATTTTTAATTATTTTTTAAACGAAAAATAAAGCCAACAAAAAAATGATAAGCAAAAAACCTAAGAAAATCCAAGCTATTCTCAATATTAGTGAAAATTTCAATAGAAGATAATAATAAAAATAATAATAATAATAATAAGAGAGTTCAATCTCTAATAAATTATGTTGAAAGATTAAACTAGAAAATATGAGTTTTTTTTATAAATAAAGTTGAGAAATTTTTTTAAACCTGAGTTAATTTCTTGAGCTCACAACTCGTTAAATACTAAACTCAAACACAATTAAGAAACTCAATTTAATATTAAAAGGTCAAATCATAAAATAATATTAATTTTAAAAACTTCCTAAAGTAAAAAACAAATAGCAATAAAAAGAATAAAGATAAAATCTGATGTGTAAATATAATGAAGGAGGATGAAATCATAAAAAAAAAAATTAAATCTTATATATAAAAAACTCCAGGGAGGGTGAAATTGAAAATATTTTAAATTGAGACTACAGCCCGTTTAACGAAACCTGCTGTGATATATTCGAAGAAGAGAGACCTGCCACGATCAGCAACAATGCCCTCCAGATTAATTCTATCAATGGAAACTTCACTCTAGCAAACCGGTCTGGTCGTGTATTTCTCAATAAGTCCTTCATCCTGCCGGAAGATGATGGGGCTGGCGGCGTAGGGGTGGATTCTTTCAACAGTTCGTTTGTTATTAACATCTTTCGCGTTACAACTCCACACCTGGAGAAGGGTTTTCATTTCTCATAGCCCCGGACCTTGTACTCCCGGAGAACAGAAACTGGCAGTATCTCGGCCTGACCAACTCTACTACAGACCGGAATCCGGAGAACGGCATAGTTGCCATTGCGCTTGATACTTTTATGCAGGAGTTTGATCCTGATGATAACCACATGGGCCTTAGCATCCACAGTGTCCTTTCTCCCAAGACTGTTTCCCTTGAGGACTCAGGCATCGGAATTGCTCCTGTTGGTGGCAGGAATCATGCGGTGTGGATTCATTATGATGGGAACAGTAAGAAAATGGGAGTGTATATGGCAGAGGAAGGAAAGGCCAAGCCAGCCACGCCAGCACTGGCAGCAGAACATGACCTCAAAGACCTTGTCCAGGAGAAGTCTTACTTTGGTTTTGCTGCATCCACAGGAAGCAATTCCCAGATTAACTGTGTCCTCAGGTGGAGCTTGACAGCGGAGAAGCTGTCTGATGACTCAGTTGAGAATGGTGGAAGTCATAATAAGAGGCTGATAAAATCTGTGTAGAAATTGGGGTTGCTCTATCTTCATTGCTGCTGATTGGGGTAGGAATTTTGTTCTGCTATCATCTTCACAAGAAGAAGGCAGCATCGGACCCTAATCTGTTAGGTGCTCTTAAGAGTTTGCCTGGAACGCCGAGGGAGTTCCCTCTCAAGGATCTGCAGAAGGCCACCAATAATTTCCATGAGAAGCATAAGCTTGGTGAAGGAGGTTTTGGTGTGGTCTACAAAGATTTGCTGACCAAAGAGAAAATTCAAATTGCAGTGAGAAAATTCTCTAGAGACGACATCAAGGGTCAGGATGATTTCCTATCTGAGCTCACCATCATTAATCGTCTCCGCCATAAACATCTTGTCCGATTGCTTGGTAAGTTTTCTTCTCCTTTTACATTTTCCCTAATATCCATACAAAGTCTATGCTTCTCATGTCATTATTTTCAGTGTCCTGATTAATATTTTTTCCTTCTTGAAAGTAAAAATAAACACACACACATATTTATAATTTTATTTAGAAAAATTATTTTATTGGATTTTTTTTAGATTAAATTGCACAATTCCAAATAATTTTATTTTTGGATTAGAACTAAATTTTTTTGAACTCATATATATATATAAACACAAAGGCATGCCAAAATGCTTTAAAAGTGAAACATTCTGTTCCAATTAAAAAAACAAAACACCAAACAAAATGAAGTTGACAACTTGGTTATAATCTTCCTGTTTCTAAATTTTTTTGAGACAAAGTGTTCCCCCACTTTCTGTTTTAAGACCAAGAACATGAAGAAGCATACTTTTGCTAGTTAGTTTATTAGAAATCATAATCTTATTGCATTGATTTAGGCAAAGAAGAATCTATGTCAGAATCTAAGAGATTCTTCTTTACAGTACTAGAAAGGTAAAACTAGAGTGACAGGCATCCCAATTTATTTTGTGTTCTACGCGAGTTCAGCAGCTCTACTGTCTGCAGATTGCGTGCTCTTTTATTTTCTAGGACTGGATGCGTTTAAGTTCAAGGGCTTCACCGGCCGGCAGTTTTGTGGCAAGTCTGAGCTTTCTATAATCTTCATAAGTGAAAGAGACATAGAGACGTGGGTGTTCAGAGTCCACAAGCTCCGGCGGAGCCTCCACTTCGTCCCTGGGACCGACCAGGAATGAAGCGATTGAGATCCGAATTGTGGATTCCTTGCACTGCACTCGATGCTTCACGTTACGAAGCCTTCCATTGCTCCATGCCTTTATCAGATGAACAAGATGAAATCAAACATCAAACTTATCTCTAGCATCTTAAAACTAAGAAGTCAATCTAGTACATATACTAGATTACCAAATGCAGGAACTCTGTAATTACCGTAGCAATGTCTCCAAGATTGACCAGGAGAGTGCCTGGTGAAGGATCAACTGCAATATACACACCAGATGGGTCCATCACTTCAAGTCCACCAACATTTTCATCATCTTGAAGGATAGTCAGGAACCCAGAATCTGTATGTATTTGGACTCCAGATGAGCCTATGGTTTCTGGGGTGAAGCTGTACTTGTTGATCCTGAACTGGGAAATCCATGACTCGAACAAGTTACCATTCAACCCCATACTTTCAGCCAACTTTCGAGCTATATCCATGGCTGCCCCATGAATTGCCTTAGCATACATCTCTATAACCTCTCTGGCAACAACAATCCCAAATAAAGAAAGTTACATAGTACATCTCTCTATGATAAGGTTTTTGCATGAGTTCAGAATCTACTGATTCCATAAAAGTTTTCCAATTGTTCTACCATAAGAGTGGTTTTTCCATTGCATTTTCCTGGGGCCAGAAATCATCTCAACCCCAAGAAAATGCAAAGGAAAAGATCCCGGAAAACTTTCTCCAGTAATAATGATGGTAGTTCCCGTTTTACCTTCCATCAGTCAATATGTTTATCCAAGTTGAAAACTGTAAGAAACTCCAATGAAAATGAAGTGAGGAGTAGTAGAACTACAGTAGAAATGAAAAAGAACCTTACCTTTGGTAAGGAGAGGCATCCAACTGGGCGCAGAAAGTTTCCACAGCTTGAGAAGAGCCAATATCATAAAGTCCCAGAGCCTCGTAGAGAGGGTTGACTTTGCTTGGGGCCATGTAGCCACTCCCAGCTATGACATCTATGTTGCGATTTTTGACATCAAATGGAAGATCTAGCAATGATCCCACAACACTCTTCATATCTGCCATGAGAGTCGAAGAGATGCCGTGATTCACAATCCTGAAACAGCCCCACTCCACACAAGCTCTCCTAAGTTTCTCATACTGTCCCGGAAACTCATGCAGATCAATTATTGGGACACCACCCTCACCCATGATTTCTTGTGATATTGTGTTTCGTTTATCGTGATATATATTGAGACCTCTTCATCGTTTTAGCAAGTTGTGTTATCACACGCCATTGATGCTTATATGCCTATACACTAAGGCTTGCTTTGTTTAGGCAGACATTATGTAGCAGACTTCAGAATATGTGCCTCACAAATATAAGAAGGCATGGCAAAATGTTCATGTAAAACAAAACAATGAGAACTTTATGCTTGCCTAACAACATCCCAAGAACAGCCAGCATCAGATAGAGTAGATAACATTGTGTCGCCCAAAACCCTATTTCGGAAAGATGAGTTGGAGATTTATATTTTCTTTCTACATATAGACCAGGAAGGAAATAATGGGATTCCTAGTTCACAAATGCCTGTAATAAAGGTGTGCTTTTCATTTTAAGTTTTGGAGAAACATCCAACATAGTCCCTGGACGTAGCGTGATGGTAAAGGACTTGAAATTTGCAAAGATATATATTTCTTATAAGAGTCTAAGACAGTCGTAATTTTACTTGCTCATCCAAGCCGACGTACGCTTTCCAATGATTTTCTCAAATCCAAAAAAAATAATAACATTCAACACTTTCCGATAAAGATGAACTGACTAAAAGGTTAGCAAGCACATCAATGTAGGCAGGAGGCATTATCATGTTCCATAACAAGACCGTAACCTCTGTCCTTGTTAAGTTCATCAATATTGCTGAAAATAAGCTCTAATGAATGACCTCTGTCTCCATTAAGTTCATCAATATTGCTGAAAATATGCTCTCAGTGAATGATCTCCTTTCAGACACAGGTTTAATAAATTAAAGCAACCATCTGTTGCAGAGACATGAAAGGTTAATGACAGATTAAATTCTGAAGTGTTGGGATTCATTTTGAAGTTAAAGATCTTTTAGCTCTTCCAAGTGTCTTCTGGGTATATGCATAACTATTAAAGAGTTTGTCTTTTTGAATTTCTTGATTTATCTCTATACTAAAATAACAAATCTATTGAAAATTTCGTTACGTACAAGTGCTATTTGTCTAGAATTATCATTAAAATAATATTTTTTTTTATTTTAAAAAAATTATATCTAAGAACCATTTTTTTTAATTTAAAATAAAATAAAAATTCAGATTTTTTAAAACCGTTTTCAAACCTATTCACAAACACCCCCGAAGATATGAAAAATGGTCAAAGAGAGCAACCTGAAGTAAAGTGGGCAAAAATAAAATGATAGCTTAAAAGAGTCAAATCTTGGAGGAGTATCCAAGGCAGACGCAAGAGATATTTCCAAAATAAAAATAAAAATTCTAAAAAAATTATATATATTGAAAGTTGCTATAAATTATCATCTATCACATTTTATTACATTTAAAATTAAAAAGAAATGTTGGGATTAATTTTGAAGCTGAAATTCTTCGAGTTTTAGTGAGTGAATACACAAGGTGTTTTCTTTGAGTCTCCTGGTTTATCTCAACATCCTTACGAGTAATGAAATTGTCGCCCACCATGAGGAAATTTTGGATTGACTTAAATTATAAAGAACACTAGGGAAGGACCTGTACCACACCCAAGAAGATTTTAAGCATACACATGCATGAAGATATTTTGGATTAATTAGTTAAATTGTCAACTCATTGATGAGTGATATCAACAGAAAAGGTGCAAATACTATATACAAACAATTCGGGCTATACAAGTCGAATCCTTTAGGCCAATTACAACCTCTTCAGCCTCAGTAAGGTATTGGTTAGAGATCATCAGATCCCATCCACAATTTAGTTAGTTGATCTCCAGTCATCCCAGTGGTTGAAGTCACCAAAAAGCCAATGAAAAAAACCTACAAAATCAATGGAGCTCAGAGATGAAAATTCACCCCTGGGAACAAAATACTCTACATTGAATGACGACCATCTGTCTTCTCTCGCACCGGTCTTTGTTCTTGAATCTCTTCAAGATCATCATCATCATCCCCTTTCTTACCTGCCTGTTCTTTCCAATATGCAACCACTTTTTTAAGCCGGGCAACCTCTTTTGAAGAAACATTTTTGCTTGGATCATTAACGATTGATCGAACTCTTGACGCATACCTGAAATGGAAAAAAGTTGAGATACCAAGAAAGGTGATAACATATATGAGACTGGGAGAAATTTAATGAGATAACATGCTGTTGGAATTTAATTTTATGGTCGTAAATATAACCAATACTTATCTTTGATAAGACATCTCACACATTAAGAATCACAAAACAAGCTATCAAAAACATTATGGATATGTAATGAATGTTTGGAAGAGAAACATACATTAGGGAATTGTATGATTCGTCTAAATTTGATTCTGCTGGAGATACATTCACGAACATAAGTGTCTTGGCATTACCACCCAGGGAATCACTCATTAACATGGTTAACTTGTGGTTCCTGTAAGGTATGTGTTGAGCACCAGAAGATAAAGCACTAATGACATCCCCGAGGGCCGAAAGTGATTTATTGATGCTTTGAGCTTCCTTAAGTTGACTACCTGAAGAGCCTGACTTCTTCACCCTTTCTGAACCAGCAAGGTCTACAAAACTTAACTGCACATGATATTGAGATGTGGTCACACAAATTACCAACTAAATAAAACTTCAACTCAAGTATGACATCAACAAGTGAGACTTGTACCAACACGCTATCACATATCTAGATGCAGCTATGAGCATGGGTCTTTGCATCTCATAAGAAAGAAGAACAAGTCAATGCACATGTACATTATCCTTCTGACACCGATCATTCAGTACATAGAAGCACCTTATATCAGTTCAAGAACAGCTAGATAGATACCTTTCCCCGTGCAACAGACTGAGTTTGAAGGTTGGTACTTTCAATAACAATTGAAAGTATCAGATGAGACCTCGAGCTTTCTTCATTCATTTGTGTCCCAGATATATGCCGCTGATCAGATCCTCTCTGAATAATGCTTTGTAATTCTTCAAATGTAGTGATGGATACAACTGTCACATTTTCTACAGAAACCATGCCCTGAAATTCATATAATACATAACACGTGAGATTCAAAAAACACCAATCACCTTTGAAATAGCAAATATTATCACTTTTTGAAATAGCAATCACCTTTGAATCTTTCTTAATATCCAATTTTACGCGCTTCATGTTCTTTGGTAATAGAAGGTCCACAAGTGTATCTTGATACAATTCCACCATATATGCCTGCATCATTTTTGTAAACAGGTTTGATTTTAGATAAAAATGAGTGCATTTCACACGGGTTTGAGGGTGTGTTTTGAATTGATTTTAAACATCTAACAAAGCTAATAGAAATGTATTACATGCAATGATACAAATGCACACAGCTTTGTGAGTGTGTTTTGAATGGATTTTAAATGCCTAACATAGATAATAGAAACATATTACATGCAATGATGCAAATGCATGCAGGAATTCGTGCGAGCAAACACAAAGACTGGTCAACATAGTCAAGCCAACAGGCAACTCATTGTTGATCAAGAGCCAGCAAGCAACTCAAGTTGATCATGAGCCTGTTTGTTTTTGCATTTCAAGTCTTCTGAAAAAAAAAAATGTTTCTTTCTTTGCTTTTGTTTTTTTCCAGTGTTTTCATATTGTTTTGATGTGCTAATGTCCAAAATGAATTTTAAAAAATAAAATAAAATAAACAATATTTTGATGCATTTCCAAGCAAAAACACTTTAAAAAGCAACAGTTGTCACACTACCAAACAGACTCTAAAACTTCTTATGTGCCTTCTGGATGGAATATAAATAATCTAGAAAGTGCCACGAGGTAGAATATGCATAAGCTGTCATCATTACCAGCATCAAACAATAAATCAAATTACCTTTAGCATAAATGAGAATTTATTTCTATCACGTCGTAAAATTTTAAAAAGTTCTGAAGTGGCCCGTGGTGTCAGTCCAGGATTGCCTTCAGAGCCATAAATGGTAAATGTCTTCCCGGAACCAGTTTGACCATAAGCAAATATGCAAACATTATACCCATCTACTGCAGACTGAACTAAATACTGCAACACAGTTTCCAAAAAAGAAAAAAAATTAATTAGTAGATAGTTGAAGAATCCCAAACTATTTACAAGGTTCCATCCAGCTTAAAAATTATAACAGGATATTAATAAATGAATAAAATTCAAACTCACTCGTGTATCCTCGAACACATCTTCCTGGGTGGCATTGCCATCAAACACCTGATCATACATATGTTGTTTTGCTTTGTCATCTTTCCATGGATGCTCAACTGTAAATTCATCTATACTTGTAAGCAGGCCTCTATCCTTTTCAGAAATCTCTTTCTCACTTAGAGGTCTCAACCGACAGAAAACCCTGATCTTGCCTTTCATATCTGAAATACATCAAGGGAAATGACTTCATTAGCTTTATGGTAATCATACACATAGTTTTCATGTAGAAAAAAACACTAATGTTAATGTTTATAAATGATCAATGAAACAGTTTATTCTTGAAAGTGTTGCGGCTTTGGAAGAAAATTTGTGGCTACTACCTCTCCCCCAACCTCCTTTTCTAACTATGAGCTCCTCTCTCTCGTTCTTACCTCTTTCACCAAATAAAATCATTTTCATTTCTAACCTTTCATTTCTTTCCTCAGAGGCTTCAGTCATTGACTGCAAGTTCCAGTTTTTTTTCTCTTTACAACCATTCCTTGCTAAAACTCTCATAGCAGTAAGTTACTTCTTACCCTGGATCTGTATGCCAGTTCTGGCATCTTAACCCTACAAAATCTTAGTTAATGAAAGCTGTATGAAGTAATCTGATGTCAAAGTGTTCCTACTGGTTAAATAATTTTAATTTTATTTGACAGTATTCAAAAACAACATTAAATGCCAGTTGTTATTTATTTATTTACTTTACCTTCCTAAAGTTCTCCTAATCAATTGCTAGGGATTTCAAAAAATCACAGGACTGCATCATGGAGAGCATTACAAGTGGGAGAGTGATGTTCCAATTCATTATTTAACATGCTGATGGTGTGGATTTTGTGTAGGCATTGATATAATATATTTGAGGCAATCCAACCTTCTATAGTATTAAAATAACGTTTCCTCAAAACTTGTTCTTCCTTATAAAGCACTTCTAGCTCAGCAAGTTGAGATGCTTGCATCTTTAAAATGGCAGCAGTCTGCTCATTCTTTCTGTCAATGTCCTGGAAGGATGTTCCAACTTATGGATTTAGTACGCAAATATACACGAAAATTTAACCAATTCATTAAATAATTGCATAAGATACAAGTATACACCAGAAATAATGCAAAAGATTATGTACCTCTTTCATTTCTCTCAATTCCTCTAATTCCTTCAAATTGTTCTGCGATGCAGCCAAATCTGCATTTACAATTGCAAGACTTGATTTGGAAGTGGCAAGATCTTGTGTGACAATTTCCACCTTTTGTTCAAGTTCAATCACCCGAAGCTTTAAGGATTGTCTTTCCTGCTCAAGCTTTTTCTCAATAACTTCCATCTGCATTATAACCAACAGTGAAATTAACCATTTTGCAGCAACAGGTCACCAATAGATGGTTAACAAATTCAACAAGGTATCAGTACCTCTTGAACTTTGCTTTCAAGTCTGGTGATCTTCTGTTCAAGAAATATGTTTTCATTTCCCAATCTTTGCATCCTTTCTTCTGCTGCATGCAGTTCCTCATTCTGCTGTTTCAATTCATCCTGGAGCTTGTGCAACACCTGTGTTTTCCACAGTTCAAATTGACAGCTATATAAAGCAAGCAATATGATTCTATCATACTAATGAGAACAGAGTCCAGACTAGAAAACACTGACAAATTACACACAAAACCAAAGCATATCAGTTCATATTTGTTTTCAGAATTCTACCTGGTTATTAGCTCCAACTAAACTGTTTTTGGTATTTTTCTCTAGTGCAAGGTTACTGAGGTTGGCCAACCTTGTTTCCACACTTCTTTTTTGTGATAATGCAGCCTAAAACACAACATAATATTAGCACGACATGGTGATTAAAGAAAGTATATGAGCTTCAGATTTAAAAACACTAACCTGAAGAGCTGCATCCTTTTCTGCACACAGTGACTTAAGTCTATCACGATCACACTCTACTTCTGTCAAGTTTTGCTTCTCTGATCTCAAGGAATCTTTCAAGCCCTCCAATTCTTCTTGCAATTTCACTTCTTGATTTTTCTTGTCATGCAATTCTTCCAATAACTGGATAAGCATTTAACCGGTTAATCATATTTAAAGTTCAAATAGATGCATAGAGAGAGAAAAATGTTCTCTAAATGAGGGTCTCAAATACATTATATAACGAAGCACTTGTTGATGATCATGCACCACTTGAAAATCACTTGTGGGGACCAAGCTAGCCTTCATGTATGTTAGGTTCCAATATAGACACTGATTGTAAATCATGCATGCAAGAACTTACCCTAGAAGAAACTCATTCAGAGCTGCGCTACACTTAATTTACATCTTAGCCCAAAATAAACATGCAAGTCAAGGCAAAATTAACTATGAAGCAGGACAAACAATAAGACAAGATAGACAGAAAAACCAGATCTTGACAAAAGGACAGAGATGCAACAATGAATACAAAAGTATTTCATAAATTAACAATTTTGTACTGCCTAAATCCATTTTCTACACTTATTTTTCTTTATAATATTTTTCAATTGATAATTATTACCAAATTTAGACTTGATTTTCATGTTTGGGTTGTGGCAAAAATGACTTAAAATGCATCAAATACTTTTTTGTGTTATATCTTCCTACATGTCCAAAGCATCCAAATGCTAGTTTTCACCACCACTACATGCCACAACTGATCATAAAACTTTTCAAAGAAAAAAAAAACACTAAACTTTAAAGCTTACCTGTTCAGATTTCTTCTGAGACACTTCAATAGTTCTAGACAATTCATGTAAACGTTTTTCATGCACTTGTGCACTGGGAGGTTTAAAATTGTTAGAAACATCTCCATCCACTGAGCCACTTGCAGCAGTCCGAGCTTTAGAATAACGACGCAACATGACATCATTAATATGTGTTTGCAGAGCAACACAAATTTCTTCTCCCTGATAAACAAAGTCTGGTTACTTGAGCAAATACAATTACGAAGATCAAGTTCCATATGGAGAACCAACATAGAGGGAAGTGACAATTTTTTTAACCTGCTTGGTCTCAAACTGAAATATGTGCAGAACACCTGCAACTCTCATCTTGAAGAATACAGCAGTATTGCTACTACCAAACTGCATTATGTCTCTTAATTCTGCTGAATGTAAATATTCCTTTGGAACTGGGCGGAAAAAATGCACCTGTGGACCAGTGAACAAAAATCAATTAAGGTACAGTAGATTCCATGATCTGAAATGTGAAAAGAATTTCACCATGTAGAATGCAGATATATTTAGACTTACCCCTCGCTTGTTAATGCCCAAAATAATTCGTCCAGGCAAAACTCCAATAGGATCATCAATCTTGCGAACACCAAAGAAAACAGAATTGCCATACGGAAGTGACCTTAATATCCGCAGAAATTGCTGTCTTGCATCATCCTTCGTCAAGTTTTCCTACCAGGTAACAGGACAATATCAAAAGAAGATTTTCACTGTAGAACAGAGAATAGATTGACAAGCAAAATGCCAACATTCTAAAAGTGTCTACTTAACAAAAATGGGTAGTAACACACAAGTTAAACAAATAGTAGAATATATTGAGTGCAATTGTCATCATTTTGGTACAATATTCCACCCCTTTGATTCCTTGTTGAAGGTTGCTCCTTGGTGATATTTAGTAACACACAAGTTAAACAAATAGTAGAATATTTTGAGTGCAATTGTCATCATTTTGGTACAATATTCCACCCCTTTGATTCCTTGTCGAAGGTAGCTCCTTGGTGCTAACAATTGAATCTAACTAAAAGTGGTAAACAGAGTAGCACAAGTCACTAGGAACTTGAAACCATAAGTTTTTGTTTTACATAATTTAAAACTCAACAGTATAAACCTCTACCAACCACATCTTTGATGTAAGTAGACACAAAAGTGGAAGAGGAAATCAAACCATCAACCACAATTTACAATGTTTTCTCAAACTGAAATAGAAAACAAAATGGAAAATGATGAAGAAATAAAAAAAAAAATTATTTGGCTGTCAAACTAACTAAAATAATGTTCTATCCGAGAAAAGGAAAAAATATACAAAAATCCTAGAAGCAACTTATTTTAAGCATTCCTTGATAACAAATCAGTAATCACAAGCCAACAAGCAGGTTATAACATTGATTTGAAAAAAAACAGAAACATATAAGACAAACAAAGTTTCTTGAAAGTTATGAAGACAGAAGTTTCAGATTTTACTTCTTACCATCGAACAGTAACGGGAAAGAATATCCATCTCCCACTCCCTCTTTCCCCGCGTGATAGCAATTTGTCTGGGCAGAAAACGCTCGAGGAGAGAAGTCCAATCACTGTAAAATATGTCAGCCTCAGCATGTCAAAATTCATAGGAATAGAGAGTAACTTGAGATCAAAATATGACCATAAAATCTACTACATTGTGGTCAAGCCTTAAACACTATGATTCCAAGATGAATCATTGCAAGTTTGGAAGTAAAAATGCTAGAATCTAACTTAAATTAGACAAACAAAAGGGGGAAGAGAGAAACTACTAACACAGATAATTCAGGACTACCAATATATCCAATTTCAACCAATATCTGCAACGCAGACAACTGTGCAGCATCCTCCCTCCCAACAGGATAATTGCCCAATATATAGTCATGTTGCAACTGTAGCAATAGAATCATGGATCAGTAAAGCAAGAAGCTAAAGGCTATGCTAAACTATAGAAATAGCATGGATGATCTTTCCATATTTTAATTTGAAGTTATAGCTATTCAATGATATTTAAGGACAAGGATGAGCTTACACACTTGAACATATGATAACTGCACAAACATTGGATCTGTTACAGCTTCATCTGACTCCCGAAATAGCTTTTTCTTCAATATCAGTTTGCAATGCAAAATTTCTCCCTTGCTTCGATCCTTTGCTGCTTTGAATTCTGCTAATAAATCTCCAATATATTTGTTATCATCTAACCCAATGTACTCCTCTGCATGAAAACAAGGTGCAGATTAAATGACAACTTCAATTGATCTTTGTCAAGAAAAATAACCAAGAAAGCCTAAGGATACATACCATTCCCAGGATCAGATGACTTGGAACCAGACACAACTTTACGGCATTCAAAAAGACTGAAGCTAGGAAATGCTGACAGCTTAATTATCCCAGCAAGTTCCTGAAAAACACAAGAAATGCATTAATGTAATATTTTTTTCAAATTGCAAAACAAAAACAAATCAGTTCTAACAGGTGGATAAGCTCAGCTGTCACTTTTTCTCACAATGCCAAACAGGCCATCAATAATGATAGCAAGATTTGAACAAATAAAAATGAAATTTGCATTTGGTAAACACCAATTTATGTTATGCATTTCATTTGAGAAAGAATAAACAAAACTATAGCTTAAGTGATGGCTGAACCTCCCAGTTGGTGGGAAGCCTTGACCAGCCACAGTAGTGTTACCACTGCAGTTCTGTACTCTTTGTTTAACCATTCAATCCAACTAGAATCAAACATCAAGCTCACAGGCTCCCTTGACCATTCACAATCATCGCAGCAGTTTCAAAATATACTTGTAGATGTTTTCTCATTACTATGAAACATGAAATTGTATTCAATAAGCATTTCAAAGTACAGAGTGTGCTCTTCCCAGAAACCTAGCAAAAGCGAAAGCCATATGCATGGCTGTCAAACAATCTCAAATTGAAAGATATGCACACCATGATCTCATTTCTAGTTGCATATTCCTTTTGCTGAGCATAATCATTCCCCATATTTATTTAGCTTCACCCAAATGAAAATTGATTTCAAAAATTTCCCTCATAAGATCAATTCTCCTTTCATCCATTTTTAAGCACGTCTTCCTCACAACCAAAATAGCAGATCCACCTACGATTTCTTTTTCTTTTTTTATTTCCAAGTTGACGTTGAGTTTCTTCTTTCACTATATCTATGCTACCTGGAATAAAACCATGGAAGAGAGATTTGATGGCTTTTTAAAATACCTCAACAGCATCAGACACTGTCGTTGCCATGTCATATGTGATTTCTTCGAAGGTTTCATCCAGAAAAAACACTATCGTTGTAAGCTTTCGACCAGTAAGAAGAGCTTCAATTTCCTCACGTCCTGGAATCAGATGCCTAGGGCCAGCTTTGACAGAACGCTTCAAGGCATTTAGTGTGTTTAATGCAAGGATTTGTACCTCGGAATCAGTGCTTGAACCATATGCTACATTATGGACATACTCGGACAAATATCCACCAATGTCCTTGCTAGGAGGCATAGAAGAAGCACATAAGTACATTAGCTCCCATCCTTTAATCAAGTATTGCCTGCAACATGAGAACCAGCAAAGCTAAATGGCATTAGATGGGAAGGGGGTGGGGGCAATCAGAGGCCCAAGTAAAATAAAACATGCAAACCAAGCATTTTACATGTATAAGAGAGATTTGTCCATGGTAATCATCTCTAGTAAAGAAAGGCCAGTTAGGATGGATTTTAAATTCACAAATTAAAAGCTGAGGAGGAAAAGCAACTTGCTAACAGAAAGTCAAATAAAAATTAAAACAAAAGAAGCTATGCATGCCTGTCAGGGTTATTCCTTGTTTGCTTTGAAATCTGAGCAAAAATTTCATCTCGAAGTTCTGCACGTTTTAATGTGTGCTTGAACAATTTTCCAACTAGCTCAATTCGCTCATCTAAGCTTGCTGGAGCAACTCTTTCAGATGAATCAACTCCCATGTACTTCAAAATTATCTGGAACAATTTAGTGGCTCGGCTTACCAGGTCACTATTAATTTTAAGCAATGAAGTTGGTATTGGATCCTGCAGAAGAGCACTAACTTAGCACTTCATGACTAGATATATCTTTGACAGAACATACTTCCATGATGCACAGCATAATTTTACCTTTTGGAAACACAGCATATCCTCAAATGTAAACTTCTCCCGAACTTGAGGGCCTACAGATTTTTTAGAAAAGAATCCACGTTTCCCAGTGGATTGAATTTGTTTCTGCATCAACTTTAAGAATCCCTCAACCTGCATGGAACAAAATTATGTATCATTTTACAAAAATGTAAATGACTGCACCAGCTGCAGCTCAATTCCAAACCAGTTTGGGTCAGCTTAATGTATACTTCTGCAGCATTCAACTTTTAGCGGCCAAATATGATAATCATAAGCTTAATTTGGATTCAACTCATTATTCAAGCAAGTAAACATAACTGAGAAGTCGAAGTTCTTCCACATATTACATTATTTGTTTGTTACCTGGAATTTATTAATCAATGGTATAGCACCAGCAAGTTCTGCCGGAATAGCTGTGGAGAGGGTTGCTGGTATGCTGTGAGAAACACAAAAAAATACCACTGAGAGTTAGAGGTTAGAGAAAATCTAACAGAAAAAAAAACATAAAATTACTTCCTGGAAGTTGTAAAGCTATCTAATCATCTTTTAAAAGCAACATAGAGATAATCAAAAGCAACATGAGTACTCTTATTAAAACGTTAACAATATAATGCACCAGCACCAGTATTAACAGGTCATAAAATCAAAAGCGAGGGCAACAAGAATTGGGCAGGCAAAACCAGTAAGAGAGGATGCACCTGAGAGAAAATGTTTATCAGGTCCTTTCCATTTTAACATATGTTGAAGCTTTTAAATAAATCTATGTATACAAGATCAAAAGCTTAGACCTTGAAATTAAGACCAACGCTACTTTCAATCCGAGTTTCATAATATCGCAACAGTAAGCAAACAAAGCAAATAAAAAGCCAACAACGGAAGCAACAAATATGGAGCTAAAATTGGTGCAGGAGACTTACGGGGTAGCGAAATTGGATCCATCGCTATCATATCCATCCCCATTACAGAAAGAAGCAGAAGGGTGCATAGGAGTCTCTTCATTTCCATTAGTGGAGCTAAAAGAAGACCTGCTTGATCTTATGCTTTGTGCCATTAACGACTGCACATCAAGTTTCATTTCCCACATACAAAAAAAACCCACTTCACATAACAAATAATTATTTCCTCACATAAACCAATCTCACCAGCATTTAGCTCCCCCAGCTACCTTTCCTTAATAACTGCAAAAGAAAAACACTTTAGGGATCAAAACACAAACTTTATCTAAAAGGGTAGCCAAAATTGCAATCCAGGAAGCCAACAAAATCCGATTTCAGTCAAGAAACACACACGCCCCTATCAATGTAGATCCACAAAGCAATCTATCTAAAACAACAAAAGAAACGAAACCCAGTTGAGGAAATGGCGTTGAAGTGACTAGAAGTGAGAAGGAGCTAGAATTTATCACTCAAGAAACGCATACACAAATGGGAACCAAGAAAATGTTATCACCTTTTGAAGCTGACAATCAAGAAAGGACGAACCTTTGAGCCATTAAGAGATCTGAAATGGTGATGGTGATAGTATATTGATGGCAGCGATGAACAAACGTGTGAAGAGAGAGAGAGTCACGAGAATGATATAAATGGGAGAGATGAGGAAAGGGAGGAGGAGGAGGAGGTAGTGTCTTCTTCTTCTATTACTAATTTCCTACACTTGTTTTCTTCTTCTTTTTGTTGTCCTTTCTTGTGTTCTGAGTATATATATCTGCAACTTCAAAATTCAAATCTACACATTAGTCATTATTATGGATTTATTGTATTTTTACTACAAAATCTCTCTTTTTATAAAGTATGCAATAAGACTATATAGTAATCTTATTAAATAATATTTTTTTATAAATGGAGTTTGAATATTTCGTTATATTCATAAACTAGTTTTAAAATAGTTTCATTATTGAAAAAAAAACAGTTTTATTTTTAACTTGAATAGCAATGCTTTCATTTTTATTAATTATTGGTCTGATTGCATAATAAAGATAACATCTTTTTTTGTTAACGACCTTTTAAGATTGCTGCTATAAAGAAATTACATTTTATTAATATATAATTCATTTAAAAAATACTAATAAAAAAATTATTGTTTGATATTATAGATATAGTTATTTTTAATTTTTAATTAATACATCAAAATAATTTAAAAATAAAAAGTGATATAAAATAATAAACTCTTTTAAAAAAATAACATACTTGGTGTGTGTGTGTGCATGTATTTTGGATTTCAATTTTTCCCCAGTCCACGAAAGGCCGTTTTTTTGTTTCGGCGCTAGGGTACCCTCCAAGATTTTGACTTTGCACCTTACAGGGACCCCATTTTAATGATCTTTAGCTGACTATCCTGTTTTCGTATTTATTATTTATTTATTTATTTCACATTTTAAGATGTGAGCCCCATTGTTTTTCGTTAGTGCTTGATAATTAAATTAATATATAATTTCCAGGTTAGATTAACAACTCTTTTTTGAAAAACAAAATTGGAAAAAAATATTTTATTCTCTATTTATTTTTTGATGTAGTTTTGAGATGAATTTGTATATTTTTAAAA
The DNA here is from genome assembly GCA_032356905.1 of Salix exigua. NCBI lineage: Eukaryota > Viridiplantae > Streptophyta > Magnoliopsida > Malpighiales > Salicaceae > Salix > Salix exigua. Next base: position 6,028,909 of record CM063598.1, read on the forward strand.
TAAAACGTAAAAAAAAGCATATTTTTTTTTATCTTTCATTAATTATACCTTTTTTTATCATGATTTAATAATCAAATACTTTGTGATAAAAAGAAAGAGAGAAAATCACTTTTATCCAATCTCATATACACAATAATTTATTTTATTTAAAAAAAACACAATTCAAATATATATATTTCAAGTAAAAAACAACACATAACACAATATTAAATGCTAAATTATTTATTTATTTATTTATTGAAATGGACCTTTGTGTCGTTAGTGCTTGGACAGTGCCTTTGATCCTTTCAAAAGGGAATTATAAATTATTATAGTCTAACAATTATTGCTTTACAGGCACATGCACGTCTGTGCCACAAATGACCCTCTCAAAGCAAATCTGCTGGATTGCCGCCGGGGCATCTCACTGTAGATTCATGCTTGTGTGGCTGGCCGGCCGGCCGGCAACACACTCCGATGACCACCAGCCATTTAGCTAAATCACTCTGTTCTGTAATCATCCCGTCCCTTTCGATGGAAGGGGCAGCAGCAGAAACGAAAACTGGAGGCAGCTCGGAAAGTATTTACTCACACAGTAGCATTTAAGACAAACATGAGAAACCTGGGGAATGGAAAGTCATCATTGTAAGAGCATTTACCAGCCACATGCTTTTAATTATTGCTCCGTGTGTGCTGTGTGTTCGTGGTTTCTATCCTGTTTTTATATTTTGGATTAGATTTGAGTTGATTCGACAAAAAAAAAGATTTTTAAATATAAATCCATCACATTCATAACCTATTCACCAAAAGCAAACTTCCCATCCCACTTGCCTTAGCTTTATCGTCAAGAATTTCGTTCATTTTTCTTGCCATAAGGGCACACAAGCTCCGAGAATGATAGCGCAGCCACACAACAAAAGGCGATCACAGCTCCTAGAAAAAGTAAATGGGTTATCTTGAAGGAATTCCAACCTGCATTCTGCCCTTACTTTTTATCCTGGGGTCCTTCATGATTGCACGTTCATTGGTTTCTGATAGCCCTAAAGTGAGATCCTGACAATAGTAAATCCACATTCTGTAATCTGTACCATAAAACTGCAGGGATTAGTGAATGTATATTTGCTGTACTTTCTACCATCTCACTGATAATTCTGTGTATGCAAGGTCCACCAGAGAAAAAGGGTATGAATGAAAACCCTACCCATGTTAGCTGCTCGACTAATTCTGTCTATGAAGGTCCCAGAAGGGAAAAAAAAGGGTATGGGTGCAGAGTCCAACTACAGTTGCCATTATCAAGTGAAAAACGAAAAAAGTGGTCTCAATTATGATTCCAAAGCTCATTATTTGATTGTGTGAGCATCAACTAACTCCAACACTACCTAGAAACTAGACATCTCAACTAAATGAGTGCATGGCCAAACTCTCCACTACAAACCACCACTAATGAAATTTTTTTGACTTCAATCATCCCTGCATTTCAGGTCAGCAGATTAGAAGAAAAGAAAATGATCAGAGAGCACCACTTCTGAACGTGCAAAACATTATTGTATATATTCAGGCAATAGAAGAAGATAATTCTATTAAAGAATACCATTGCGAAGATTACATGCATGGCAGATAGAACATCCCTCACAATAATATAACGATCTAGAATATCAAATTACAGCGCTCCAGCTCCAATGAATCTCAGCAGAGACTACTGTCAGCGCCCCAGTGGATAAACACCATAAAGAAGCCACAAAAAGTTGCTTCCATCACAATCATTCACCCTCCAGTATACCTCTAAAAGAATCAATTGTTGATCTACCACCCTGGGCAAGGATACCAATTGTCCAGCAAGAGGTTTTGATCATGTATTTGCCAACAATTACATTACATAAAACAAGCATCAAGAGGCAATGCTCGGTGAACTCTCCTCACTTGTTTCAAATCATTAGGATTGTCGTTTTAAGAACCTCAGGGAACAAGCTGCTTCTCATCCTTCCAGATACAATTTTTTCTAGGGGAAATGAATAGGGATTTGGAGAGCAAAATTATCACGCCTTTCTATCCGCCCTCAGAGATTAAAAAAGAATCAAGAATTTGAACTAATGAAAGGATGCCTTGTGATTCCCCGAAACGTGACCAAAACAAAGTGGTATTTATCATTACCAGAAACTTTTTAAAACAATCACATGCATATCCCCTACCACCATCCATGCTTGATAGAAGACATGCACGAAGATATTCTCTACTCTTCTACTTGTCCAGAATTCAGAGATTTTGCCCCAGATAACTTTTTACTTAAGCTCCTTAAGCTCTCCATGGAAGTATGAATCTGCTCCGAAATACTAGTGTAGAGACATCTCTGTGCTGCTTCATCCAATCCAGACGGGGAAAGGACAGGCCATCCTCTGGTAGGATTATGCATATTACGGGACATAGAAATTGCCATTTGTGTCATTTTAGGAAGGTTGAATTCCATAGGCTCTCCAATAACTATGTTGATGCTCTTATTAAACAACGGAAAAGGAGGCCTTCTCCCGAACAAAAAACTTTCAGGCATCACCTGCAAGTTATAGCCAATGATGTGAGATACTCAATGATGACTGCATTTTATGTCAGATCCAGATAGTTAACTAGTCCAGAAAAATTAGTGCATGAATTAAGAACTATTACATGTAGAGTGTTTGGTTAAAACTGTGGTTGAGTTTAAGTTTAATGAAAAACAGTTTCGTGTGTTTGGTTACCATGTTTTTCATATTGTTGTCAACTTGTGAAATTAATTTAAAGTACACATGTACACACACACACACACACACACACACACACACATATATATATATATATATTGTTGGAATAATTTCGTATATTTATTAATAATTATAATAACAAAATGTTTGAATTAATTGAATTAAACACTTGTTTTTATTCTACCATCAAACTACTTGCAATTCCATCACACACTTGTTTTTATTTTCTCATCAAACTACTTGCAATTCCATCATGAACTATCTACGAGTAATTAATAATTATATTTATATCAGGTTAATGTTTTGAGCAAAATGAGACATCCAAATCTTATCACTCTTGTCGGAGCAAGTCCAGAAGCTTGGACTCTTATCCACGAGTATCTTCCTAATGGAAGTCTTGAAGACATACTGAGCTGCAGGGACAACTCTCCGCCTTTATCTTGGCAAACTAGAATATGCATCGCCACTGAGTTATTCTCTGTCCTCATCTTTCTTCACTCTAGTAAACCACACAGCATGGTGCATGGTGATCTTAAGCCTACTAACATCCTCCTTGATGAAGATCTTGTCACTAAACTAAGTGACTTTGGAATCTGTCGTTTACTGGATCACAAGGAAGGTTCTAGCAACAACACAACAATATGCAGAACTGACCCCAAAGGAACTTTTACGTATATGGATCCTGAATTTGTTTCCACTGGAAAGCTTTCCCCAAAGTCAGATGTTTATTCATTTGGAATTATATTGTTAAGATAGTTGACTGCAAGACAGGCCTTTGTGTGTGTGTGGTTAGCGTGTGGAGACAGAGATGTCTGCATTGCAGGTAAATTACACCGCAGCTGCAAAAACAGTTGAGAGCTGCTTTTGCAGCTGCGGGCCCGGCCCTAAATTTTTGGTGGGACCCACAGTAAAAAACTGGGGTCCTGTTTGGTAATTGTTGTATTTGGTGCTACAGTTCAACGCAACCACAAGTTGAACCGTGGCACCAAACACGCCCACGTTAATGTCTAGCTTCCTGGTACATATGGAAAATGAGAACGCAGTCGCCTTTCAGTTCCACACATGTTCAAGTTACCTCTTCAAAATCTTTCAATTCTATGATTTTTAAAGAAAAGTTACCTCTTCAAAACCGCGATGAACTATTGGCAGAACTATTGGAGTTACAGGGGAGCGAACAATGAGACTAGCAGTTCCCCATTTCAATCGCCTTATAGGGGCATCTTCTTGAGACACTTTTCCTTCAGGAAAGGTATGTAGCTGCTCATTAAAAGCAAGATAAGCATCAGGACAGTGAGAGAGAAAGATTCCTCATAAAAAATAATGGAACAATTTGCATAATTTCTCAGACACACTGCCTGCTAGTGTAGTATATGCATCGCTATGATGGCATGTGAGACTGAAATATCACCCAGGTAAAGAAAGCCATTAAATCATGCATCCCACTGTTCACAAGTCCATTGAAACCTAATAATGTGCAATATTTTTCACAATATCTACTCCAATTCAGATTCTCATCATATTACTATTCAAGCTACTGGTATGAACTTGTAATGATTGAACTATACAAGTTACTGCCTGGCATTTTTTCATACTTCACAGTAATGCACCAATGTGTGAAAAACAGGACATTGACTGAGCAAAAACACATTAAACACTATGCTATCATGCATGAAAAATTGACATAACTAAACATAACATAAACCATCTCAATGTATCATTGACACTATGACAGCAATCTTTCTGTCAATCTAGTTACATCCATCACGAAAAAGTGTTGAATGATCGAGCTGCTTCAGACTAAAAAGGCTCACATCTTTCACAAAGTTGGCCAATGCTGAGAGAGAGAGGGAGGTGAAATTGCAAGGAATAATGTTTTAGCAGCCTAGTGAGGCCAGGGCATCATTGATACTATGAAGAACGCAGGGGCACTTTTAATAGCATAAGGCCTGCCAGGAGAGTTCACTAAGACATAAAAAATATAGTACTATAAATATTCAACACATTCATACACTAACCAATGTTTCAGTAGAAACTGGACAGCAAAACCATCCAATCATTACATCATATAATGGTAAAGCATTTTAAGTAAATACCCATTCTCCATCACTCAACCGCTCAAGCGCTTCATTCATGTGTTCTTGATAGATCCCACCACCCCTTGTAATCGGTATACATTTCCCTGCAGAATTTACCACTTCAGACCCAAAAGCTTACTCAAAAAGTATCACAAAAATTACTTGAAAACAAGGAGCAATGTCGCAACCAGAACCGAAGATAGAATAGAAAATGGCCTTTCCCAACATAGTACTTTCAAGTGATTGTTTCAGCAGCAACTAAGGTTTGAACCAACAACAGTACGCTAAATTGCAACTGATTTTCATATGCATAGCTCAATTGTTGTTTTTTTCAAATGAAATAAAGAAAACTCCAAAACCTAGAAACACAATAGACAATTTAACACAAAAATCATTAAAAAAAAATGATTACCAGTACGGAAAAAATAAGTCAGCAAGGGATTCTTAAAACAAATGTCTTCAGCGGCAAGTGCCCATCTAGCCAAATTTGAATCAGAAACAGGAAACCCCTTAAACCCCCACATCACTGGATCATCCAGCCTGTCAAGAACAGCAACAGAACTCTAAAAAACCAAACTTTTCCTTCAATGACGGTCAAAGAATCAATCTTTACCAAGAAATCAAGCATTAAGAAAACAACAAAAAGAATCCCAGGAAATAAAAGGCAACAAAATGAGCATAAGTTACGTGGACATGTGATTGCTAACAGTGATAAGGGGTACCCCAGGGGGTCTCGATCGAACAAGATTGATAAGTTTATCAGCATTATGGACTGTGGTGGTATTAAGGAAATTAGCAACTGCCTTTGCAAATGCTCCAACGGCCATAATCACCATCTTTCTTGGTATTCCTCTCATATGGTCCCCTCTTGCTGCCCACTCCATTGTTCGAGTCATCTTTTTCTTGCCTTGTTTGTTTTTTGCAGTCTGTGGTTGCTGTAATTTCTTTGCTGAAAATAAGAATAGTCTACACCTTGGGCCTTTAGTTAGTGTTTGTTTCGGGCCTATTGTGAGGGCTCTTGCAAGTAAAGCCCAGGTTTGTTTTCTATGCAAAGAACAACCGTATAATGCGGTGTAGATTTCGGTTTATTTTTTATTTCTTAAGTTAATATTTTGTTTTTTGTGTGTGTTCTCAAGCAAGGGAAAATAAACATACACGTAGCTCTGAGGCTTGGCCCACCATCCAAACAAGGGCCTAGCCCACCTCAGTAATAGCCCACAAACAAATTAGCTGGAAAAATTGAATGGCCATCTCCACAAGCTTTAAAATCGGCCCACTTTAAATTGAAATAAACAGAAAAAAACGTAACACCTCGGGTTGAAGCACTGATCACCTATGTTCATGCACAAACTAATTTAAAGATGCGTGTTGATGCATGCCTCAAAAAGAGTGAACTAACACCTCAGGTTGAAGCACTGATGATCACTTGCAAAAGGATGACAACTAATTATAAATGATTTCATTGTTTTTTTTATTATTAATGTTTGTGTTCGGACAGCTTGCGTGTACCTTGATTAATCTCACATGTCTTATAGTTAATGATCATGTAAGCTTCTAGTAGTCATTATATTAACAACCACAACGTTTAAAGATGAGATCACAAACCTCGTACAACTAATCACCTACTATATGGTTGTTTTAGTTCTTTTTAATGACCAGGGTGTCCGGGTCAGCTTGCGCGCACCACAACTAATCCCCGGGCTCACTGAACATCCTGCAAGCCCAATGAGCAGGTAAGGCACCGCGGGGTGACAGGCGTGTCTGACAAGGCTTGAACCTGGGGTGGGAGGAAGACAAACTCCCTCTCTGACCACCAGGCCAAGACCTTGTTGGCTTGTTTTAGTTCTTTGATATTATGAGAGTTGTCTTGTCTCCTTCTGCTTTGACAACCCACTCCAAACTTACATCTTCTCCAAAACAGTCGAAACATCTTGATTAAATAAATACATACAAATCTCTTAGATTTTTATGGTTGGAAACAATTTAAGATGAGTCAATTTATGAAACACGGGCAGATGGAGGTATAATTTGTTAAAAAATAATATAAATTATATTACGGGGTCTCGACTAACAAGCTTAAGTTTTTAGATGAAATGATTATTTGACATGGTATTAGAACCTTGTTGACCTAGCGATCACGAGTTCGAATCTAACTATCTCATTCTATTTGACAAAAATCAAACACTAGCTAATATAGGTTTGTCCAAGTTTCAAGATCAAAAGTTGTTATTTGAAAGATTATGTTTGAGAATAATATAAATTATATTTTAGAGCATCATTTAACAAATTAAATTTTAAGGTTAGATTATTCTTTTACATAATTATTCAGCGTAACTGAGATCCTAGAAACATGGTAATGAAAGTTTTGGGCGATGGAAATGAATGTTTGACAGAGCAAAAATAAGCTAGATAAGTGCAAATCGTGCTGTAAAATATAGCTTCTAGTTGTTATTTTTTTGTCATTTCATATTAAGAAAGTAAGAGGTTTTGTTATATGCTATAATACGAGGGATATCAAAGCATTTGAATTGTATTTTGAAGGGGAAATATGAAGGAAAGTAAAAAATGATATATATATATATATATGAATTGTATTTTGAAGGGGAAATATGAAGGAAAGTAAAAAATGATATATATATATATATATATTGGAATTAGTTAATTAAATTATCATGATTAATTAATTTAATAATTATACATGATAGCTTTACTAAGTTGTTCAATTTAATTTATGAAGGGTTTATGTATATATATAATATACATTTTAGTATATTTTTGTTATTTTTGCTATATTTTTTTTTTCCTGCATGTTTGTGACCTTAGTCATTAAAGGTTGTTTTTTTTAATCATGATAAGGAGCTTATTTTGCAAGAGTTCATGAGTTAAATGCCCAAACTAACTTTAAAAATATTTCTCTAAAGACTATTGCATCAGTCATGGAAAGTTTCAAGCACAATTTGAAATTTCTTTAAAGCTTATTGTTAATGATGTTGTCTATAGAGAATTTTAACAAAAGTCAATTTAATTCTTTTTCTTTCCTTGTTTTTTCCGTAACTAATAACATAAACATACCAGGACATTAAAGATTAACTGACCTATCCACTAGAGACATATCATCTCCTTTGAATCTTTCAAAAATTCATATAAATATACATGTAATAGTGCAAAAGATACACTCATACAACTGTAAAACAATGGATTAAGTGAGCTTTATTAAGTTATGTGTGATGGACCTACAACACATATAAAAATACAATAATATGTTGATTGATAGTCATTTCACAAGTCAAATATAACCGTTTATTAGGCATGTTTAATAAATCATTAACATATGCATCCTTAGTGCTACTTTCTTGTTCAAATTTCATTATAATTTCACTTATTATCGATTTATTATATTCACATCCATATCTTGGTTTATCCATACCAAAAATTATATGCAGGTAAATTACCACGAGGATGACAGAGCGTGTCTGACAAGACTTAAATTTAGGATGAGAGGAAGAGAGATGCCCTTCTTCACCACTAAACCAAGACCTCTGCAGACAAAAAAAAAGATTATAAACTTTTAACTATCATAAAATATTGATCTATTGGCAATAAGAATAGGAAATTTATTAAACTTCCAATGGAATCGGAAAAGAAAAGGATTTTTGTCAGTGATTTTATTGGCATTATAGGTGTCATTTTGTCAAAAAGTTACATAATAACTCAAAAGTTTTAAGATTTTTTTATAGAATTATGAATGGAAATTTTTTCGCCCATCTTTGGATTCCAGACTCGTTTTTGTCGAGGGTCTTTGTAATGATAGTGGATATAGTAAATAGATTTTGATACGTGAATATTATTGTTATCTTTAAAGTATTAATTGATTTTAATATATTTATTGAAAAGTTAAAATAACATGCACGTAGCTTTGTGGCTTGGCCCAACATCCATGCAACAAATCGGTAAAGGCCTGGCCCAACGTAGTATAAAGCTCAAACCGTTTAAATAGAGCTCAGGATCGGGCCCACAAACAAATTAGTTGGAGAAAATGAAGGGCCATCTCCACGGGGGGCGGGATTGATATTTTCTTTTTGTTTGAACACGTCATAACATCCTCTTTTCTCCCCACTACACACAACTTTTGCCCAAAAACACACTTTTTATTAAATATAAAATGATGTCGTTTCTTCAACCTATGTTAATTAGATCTTATACAACTTGTTTTCGGGATATAAACTATTTGCATTTTGACATATCTGAAATATTTTCTTCTCACACGAAAATAAAGATGCGTGTGTTCATGCATGCCTGAGAAAGTGATCTAACACCTCAGGTTGAAGCACTGATGATCAACTGTGCAAGGTTCACATATAATTAATTACAAATGATTTCATAGTTTTTTTTATATTAATGTGGATGTTCAGGATAGCTTGTACGTAACTCGATTAATTTTACGAATCTTAAAATTAATAAATATATAAACTTCCAATGATCATCATATTAATAATTAAAAAACTCAAATTTAGATCAAAGGGGAAGAGATCTTTGACTCTCAAGCTTTCATAGTTCTTTGATCCTATGGACAGTTGTCCTGTCTCCTGTTCGGTCCAATTTATGAACACGCGGGTAGTTGGGGGTATAATTCTTGTCATAACATGATAATGGAAGTACCGGTCGATGGAAATGAATGTTTGACATAAGGAAAAAAAAATGATTAATGTATTTAATGCACAACAGCAAGCTAGATAAGTGTTAAACGTGCTGTAAAATATATTCTATATTAGGTAGTTAATTTTGTTCTATTTCATATTAAAAAATTAAGAGGTTCTGTTATATTGAGGGATATCAAATCATTTGATTTGTATTTTATAGGAAAAACATGCAGGGAAAGTAATAATGTATGATATATAATTAAATTATTGGAATTAGTTCATTACATTCTCAGAATTAATTAATTTAATAATTATGCATGATACCTTTCATCAAGTTCAATTAAATTATATGAAGATTTGTTTTTTGAAGTCTACATGCATATAAAATTGAAGATACTCGCCTTTAAACTCTACAAACATACCTTTTATCAAGTTAAATTAATTTATATTTCTTCTTACACAGAACAAATATAGGAAAATTAGAAAAGAAATTATATGCAAAACACAGAAAATCATTACATTTTCACTTCATATATGTTTTTGACAACAATATTTCACAAGAAAAATACAAGATGATAACATTGTGAGATACATTTCTCACGTAGGAAATAAAAACACACAAAATAAGAACAGCGTCAGGCACTAAATTGCATCCAGAGATGGTGACTGAAGAGATGACAATCGCCACTCCAAGTGCACCCCCATTATTCAACTACACTGTAGGGCGTGGACTTAGAGTCGCATCAACTTTTTGTTCTTGGCAAACTTTATAATATACTAATTAAAAACAGCAGAGCCCCAGAACACCATTGCATGATCTCGCCTAGCGATGACGGAAGCTCCGGACTTGACGGGGTGGATCAACCTCCTCCTCTCGGAGCTTCACGGCCGTGTAGGTGCCAGCACCGCAGATGGCTCCAAGTGTAGGTGCCACCAGATAAATCCAAATATGTTTGTAATTTCCTGCAGCAACTGCTGGCCCCAAAGTCCTCACTGGATTCATTGAACCACCACTTGATGGCCTGCCCACGCCAAGAAGATTAATTACAATTATATATATCACTACTCTCCTATATTTTTCTTCACGAAATTAATTTTGTTTTTTGTATTGCAGGCATTATTATGGTAAAATCACTGTACTTCTCTTTGATCTATTATTGTTAGAACTGGACGAATAGTTAAATCAAAAGAAATTCAACAGGAAAGTATGTCAGCTAGCCAAAAATGTGTTAATTTCAACCAGATGATCATCAGATTAGCTTCCCGTGGTTTCTGATATTTCAACGATCGAGCAAGGTAGGCCTATCCCTTCATACTTTCATGCATTGCTAGCCTGCATGCCTACCCTACTCAGGGAATCAACTACGTACTGCTATCAGTTACGACATTTTTAGGCTCTTCCTAGTATATTATTGGAGGTTGGCATTGGAAATTATTTTTAAAATACAAGGCCTTTTATACGAGTTTGATAGCATTGGCTTTTATATATGGAGAGCTGGATTTTGTTTTCATGCATTTCAACTTTTTTATCCATATTTTGCTTCAAACACTTGATGATATCCTCGAATCAGATTACTGAAATGATGGAAATTTTCGAAAATCTATATAAACAAATAAATGATTGCCTAGAGAAAGAAGAAAGAGTTAGAGTAACATACCCGGCAACCAGAATGTTCAGCATAACCGCAGCTCCGACTGCTATTCCTGCCAACTCTCCCACCTTTCCATCAAAAAGAGATAAGAGACGATATATAAAAGTTTATACATGTGTTAAGTGCAAATCGAAATATTTGGGGACATAAAAGCAATTGAGTTTTCTTTTTTTAAGGATTAAACATTTTAAAATAAATAAAGGTACTAAATATGTCCATTTTAAAAGGGCAAACATCATTAATTTTTTTTTTTCATCTTCTCAAGGATTAAATTAAAATTCTTCAAGGAAAAGGACTATATATACTATATTACTTGGGAGGAACATGCATTGACCTCACCCCTTTTGTATTCGGCGTAACTCGAATGACATCCATATCCTAATTAATTTGGTATCTTTGAGAAGTTTCGGGTTCAAGTTTTTATTATAATAGCTTATTAAACTCAGAGAGACTTGATTTAAGGATTAAATTAAGTTTTTTTTTTTTAAATGGTTTCTACTTCTTAAGGAAAGAAAGACCATCTCGGTGGATATTGTAAAGAGATACTCACAGCTCGAGTGTCAGTGGCGACGGCAGTGACAACAAACAAGAGATTGAAAGTGATGAAGAACTCAAGCGCAAAAGCTTGGCCAACGCTCACAGACGGAACGGTAACTCCACCGGACATGAAGGGATGGAAGACTCCTTTGAGAGCAAAAGAAGCACAGATGGAGGCTGACACTTGTGCTGCGATGTAGGCAGGAACTTGGACCCACGGGAAGTGGCGTAGAGCTGCGAAAGCAATGGTGAGCGATGGGTTCAGATGAGCTCCAGAAATGTGTCCGGTTGATAGGATTATGATCATCACTGCTAGTCCGGCACAGGCTGCATTTCCGATCAGTGTTTCTGCATTATTATACTTCTCGTTCACTATTGGCCCTGCTGTCGCCATAAATATCAGGATGAAGGTTCCCACAAATTCTGCTCCAAGCTGCGTATACATGCGATCAGCAATTAACCCATGAACACCCAATCATCAATTACTGGTCATAGTATTTGAAATATTCTCTTATTCGAGATGAATATGTTGACACGAACAGCGTTTTACCGCATGACAATTCCAGCCACCAGTTAAAATCATTAAAGAAAGCAATCGCTCAACAAACAGCAAAAACAGCTCTTATAATTTACACATGCCAAATAAAATACAATCAGCAAAGGGGACACAGAATAATTTAGCTTCACATCAATTGTCTTTATATAGGAACTGGTACATTAATTCCAACCCTACTTTTCTAATGTTTAATTGACGAGGTTGCCGTGAAGAGACAGGTACATGGAAATATTATCTTCTAACAAGACGATGATGTAGTATTACTAACAAACCGTCCTACCATAATATATTCAGTAGGTGAGATGATTTCATGATTTTAATTTATTTTAATTTTTCTGGTTACCTTCTCTGTTTTATTGGTCATGAAGATTATTTATTTATTCCATTTTTTCACCTCTGTCGCCTGTTGAATTTCTAACCATAAATTTAATGTCCAATGAGAAGCTTACTAGAATAGAATTAACCCATAAGCTCCCCCCCTCCCCCGTAGCTTAACATGCTGATTTTCTTTAATTAATTAATTTGTAACATATATTTAAGTATAAAAACAATCATGCTCGATCAACTAGTCATATAATTAATTTAATGACAAAATAATTAATGAAAGAAGTGGATGGCTTAGTTTCTATTGTAGTTTTTCAAAGGGTATGCAAGACATGAAAAGGGTCACTTCAGTTTGCTAGATGCCATTAAAACAATATTAACGTCGGCTACATGAAATAGAAATAATAGAAACGTGATTGATTTCATAAACAAAAAATAAAGATAAAAAGTAATATTTTTAACATAATTCTAAATCTTTTTATTATAGAAAACACACTTTAGAAGTTCATATGAGCGAGTTAAACTCTAACTATTTTAGATTCTTATAAGGAATGTACATGACGGGCATAATTATAAATCTATAGGTATAAAAAACTTGGTTTTTTTTCCATGTTAGTGAGAAGGGACATCAGATTCAATTAAGATTTACAAGCCACTAGGCTTGTTCATGCATGTCAGGTACCAAACCTCCTCGGCCCACCATCGAAGACTATGGAGTTTGAATGGTTACTAAACCAGTCGGGGGGTTGATAATTGGATGCATGCAAACACTGCTATATCTTTTTATCAATCTCTTATGACATCAAACCAAACCATATGGTAAAAAAAATAATGCAATGTCACAATCATATATTAAAATACAATTATCTTCGCCCAAAATTTCACTAAAACTTAGGAGGATAACTGCGAAAAACGAAGTCAACATTGCGAGCTATAATAACTGCAGCGTTGAATAATGTATCCGTCTAAGGCGTGGGCTGGGAGTGTTAATGACCGCATTTTTCTAGATTATTTATTGTTTTAACAAGTGGATATTAAAAAATAAAATAAAAAAAACAAAAAAAATAATCTTCAATTACAATTTCAAACACGAATTCAGTAACCATCTCAGAGGTTCCACAATAAAAATATGAACAAGTCCTGAGAATCAAGTTGAAAATAGTTTTATACTAATTATATGACAGTTGAAAATAGTTTTATACTTGTTTGTGTCCCTGCACTGCAGCTGGAGGCGTTCATAGGAGTCCAAAAAAAAAAGAGGCAAGAACTAAAGAGAGAAGATCGTGGAGAGGTTACCTTGCGAGTTAGAGAAACATCAGGAGCTGGAAAATCAAGGAAGCACGTGTGGGGTTGACCCCAAGTTGGAGCAGTGACAGGCAAGCACTTGCACTTTGGCATTATTTTCCTATCTGAATAGGATAGAGAGTCCACCCTCAGCCCGGTAAAAAGTGGCCCTCCTGGTGTTCCCGGCGTATTCGGCGCCGTCGCCACCGGCGTAACAACTTCTTCCGACTCCGGCATTCTTCCCTTCCTACTTTCAATTAACAAGTAGCACTACAACAAATACAGACGGTTTTTTTTTTTTTTTTTTTTTGTTGTTGGAGGTAATTAAAGGGTGGATAGGAATGGGAGAGACAGTTACATGTTTCGAAGGTTTTTATAATGTTTTTTCTACAGGGTGATTTTGATCTTTGCCAGGATCGATGAACAACAACACTAAAGAAAAACAGCTTCAGTTACATGCTTGACAAGCTTTTATAAATTTTCTGCTACGGAATAGGTGAAACGAAGCAAGCCAGGCTACAGACTACAAAATAAAAACAGCTAGAGATGAAGCCATCTATGCATAGACAGCAGAACTAGATTTTTTTTTCTTTTTTCGTGGGGATTTCTGGGATTTCTGAGAAATGCAAGAACTTACATGCTTTGAAAGTTTTTATAAAGTTTTGGCTAAGGAAGAACGAGAAACTCAGACCGATCCAGCTTCAAAAACTAAAACAAAGCAAATACAATACTACAGAGCATGGAAAGCTGAACAAGATGAGGAAGAAATGGACAGAAACAAAAGGTTTGTAGGGATTGTTGCTTTAATAGTATTTGTAACAAAAGATAAGAGACTGGCTGTGTTAATTATACAGAAAATCAATATTACTTCATTAAGAGTATATTTTATTACAGACAACTTCTATTTTAAAATATCTTTTAGGTTTCTTTAAAATCCAGAGGTCTAAGATCAAATAATCAACTATTTTAATCAAGTTGACCCAATTATTAATAAATTTCATATTTTTTTCTTTTGACTAATTTTATTTTTTTCTCTTATAATATAACTGGAGGAGGGTATTGGCTTGAAGATGTGAAGCTGTGTCTCTCTTATAATTCTAAAACCTAGTCGTGGTGATTTTTTAATGACTCCATCATTTGTGGGTCGGGTCACCTTCTACCCCGAGCCATGGCTTGAGCCTGGGATTTTATTGGCTGAACATCGTCACATCACCTCTTGCATTAGCTGTTAAATATGGAGTCAATTGTAATCTAAACCCCTAATTTCCAAGAAACTATCAAGCCAGCCACTTGGGTCAATAAAATATCTTTTTTTATCCTTGTAAACCATATTCTATCATAAGAAAGTTTACTAAGCTCGCATGGGTTAATTAGGCAGTCAACCCGTATCCCCATTAAAGAAAAAACAACAAGTTGCTTCAAGATTACAAAAAGAAACAATTAATAAGGTGTTATTTAAAAATAAAATAAAATAAAATAACTACTTCTAATCAATTTTTAATATTAAAATTTATCTAAAACCGTTCTAATAACAATGAACATGATAATTATAAAACATATTATTGGAACATTATTATAATGATGTTTTTTTTTGTATTTTCATCCAAAAAAAACAAGAGATTTGTAGGGATTGTTGCTCTAATAGTATTTGTAACAAAAGAAAAGAGATTGGAACACGACAAGGGATCAAAGTCAATGAAGGATGAAGAGAGAGCTGGTGAATGTGCGTGCCAAATTATTCATATTCTATCATCAAAAAGTCATAGCACAACGTACGCATCATCGTCGCTTAACACCTCTAACTTCACCACATGATGCTAGAGTCACTTTATACTTTCCTCACAGACACATTTTCTGCCGTGTGATCTCAGTAAACACCACATGATGACCTCGAGTGGGGGCCACAGATGTCACCGCAAGAGCTAGTAGCCATCTGACCCAAAGTTATTGATCCGCTCGTTCCGGCCGGAATGGCCGGAACGCCCCGTTCCAATGCAAAATCCGGGACAAAACGACGACGTTTTTGTCCCGGTCAAAATCCCGGCCAGATCCGGATTTTCCGGCCGAATTCCGGCCGGAACGCCCCGGTTCCGTTCCGGGCGTTCCGTTCCGGGTTCATCAAAACGACGCCGTTTCATGTCCCCTTACAAAACACATAAAAAACGACGACGAACTGAGGAAGAGGAAGAACTTAAGCTGATGAAAAAAGGATGAAGGAAGCCATGAAGCCGAGGAAGCGAAAGCAGTTCCAAAACAAGAAAAAGGAGTTGAGGAAAGAGACGGAGACTGTCAAAACTCAAGAGTGGAAAACCAACTTTGTGGGTCTCTGTTCTCGTAGATGCTCTCCCCAAGATGAGGATGAGGATGAGGAAGAGAAGAGAAGAGGAAGAGGAAGAGGAAGAGAAGAGGAAGATGAGGACGGGTAGGGTTGGGTGGCGGATAGAGAAAAAGAAAGGATGGGTAGGGTTGGATGGGTAGGGTTTTATACTTTTATTGGTTTTTATACTAATTATTATATAATAATTAATTATTAATTATTATATAATAATAGTTAACATAAGGAGTATTAATTTGTAATTAATTTGATTGAATTATTTGTAATGGAATGTATTTTAATTAATTATGTTTGAACTTATTGATTATTTCTTAATGTGTTTATTTTGTTTTTTTTAAGTTTTTCTAACATCAAAAACAATAAGTAACATTAATTAATTTCAAAATTCAAATTCAAATACAACAACCATAAAAAAACATAGAATTACTTGAAAAACATACAATAAGTAGCTTAAATTTCAAATATTTTGGATCTTTTAATTATAATTAAATTCATTTTTTTTGTTTTTTAAAAATAATTTTATTGTTGGAATTTTAGAGGTGTTTCTAATTTTGAGATTATGTTTGTATTGTATAAGTTAAATTTCATTTATCTTGAATTTAAATTATACTTGTTAAATTAATATTTTATTTTTTTCATATATATAATTAAATAAAAATGAACAGTACAAAACCGAGCAGTACCGAACAGTATCGAAACCGAACGTTCAGTTCCAAACACAAAACCGAAGCGGTACCGGGACGGGATCAATAACTATGATCTGACCATGCATCGTCATGCCATATTCTTACTGGCATAAAATAATTTCAATACCAGACAATCATCCCTCCCCCTCAATAATACAAAACTTGCTTTATTTCAGAAGGACGCGTACATGAATAATGCTTCTAAGTCTTATATATTTTTATTTTTACTAAATTATTGGCTTCTTGATCAACTCATACCAATATTAAAGCATATATATGAATCAGTTTTTTTTAAAAAAAATTGGTTGAATTTAAATTTGAAAATGAATAAAATTTACAATTTGAGCCACCACGGAGAGCTAAGGAATTAATACATAACTTCTCAAGATTTAATTATTATATTAAAATATTGGATTGGAATGATATTTTAATATAATATAAAGATTTTAACAATTAGATGTTCAATATATAAGTGATCTATGATATTGTGCGACCCTTCTGATTTTTTTCCAACGCGAAAATAAATAAATACAAAGGCAAGTGTTCTCAAAGAAAAATAATAATTGAAACTCGGGTTATTGACTTAGCTTGACAATAAAGAAACTATCAAGAAAAAAAGTGAAAATAAATAAATAAGAGAAAAACGACCCAAAAATATTTAACTTAGCATGCTAAAGTTGTTACTTCATCGTGATACTTAGTCGAAAGCAGACAAACTGATATTGAAGGGAGAAACTATGAAAAAAATTAAAAAAAAAATAAAAAAATGAAAAAAAAATTGATTCAATCTTGGTTAATTTTATGATCATAATTATAAGATTGAGACAACATTATAAAAAACAAACAAGAAGACTATTTTCTGATAAATCAAATGTTAAAAAATGAGATAAAAAAACAAACAAAATTAAACAGGAACTAATGTCAATTACTGTTAATATTTGAAATTTATGGCCTTATTCAAGAGCCATGAACTAATCCTATACAAGACAAACCTTAAAAAATAATGAAATTTCAATTATCTTATCGTTGATTTTATTTTAATTTATTTTAAAGGTAAATCAGTAATTTTATTGTACAATGAAAAAAGTAAAAAAGACAAATTTACCCTTATTCAATTTGATAATACCATTAGAGCATCATAAGAAAACAATTTCCCCCCTAATTTGTGTTTTATTGGCTCGTGTTGGAGAGCATAAAAACATTATAATATTGCAACAATCTACAATACGATGAATCTTGTTCTCTTTTAATGATATCCCTTGAATTGTTTTGTTTTTTATAATGAGTTTAAATCTTATTATATAGTTCTTCAAATTAAATAAGATACGAATGCTAGTATGAAATTGCATGTTTTGTAAGTTAATATAAAATTATATTTAAAATAATATTATTATTTTTAGATGAGAATATTTCTTATATCGAATATCATAAGAAAAATTAAATGGTATAAAAATGAAGTGGTCTATTACATTTTTATTTATTTTATATGTAATTAGGCATAATTAATTATTTGGCCCACAAACTACGACAATCACTCCTGGTCGTCTCCTCGTTAATCATGGCATCTCAAGTTAATAATAATAATAATGATAAGTTAAAAATATGATGCTCATGAAAGATACAATTCTAGGAAACTACAATCCTCAAAAGCTACAATAGATTTCAAACAAGTGTCTCCAGAGTTTCGATTCTCAATTACATCCCTTTGGATTTATAAATTGAGTTCTCAACCGAGTCTTTGAAACTGTAAAACATGCACTATATTAACACAATATTGAGAATGAAACTGCATCAAAAATTCTGAATTTTATGAGATCCAATTGGTTTCAAAAGCATATTTTTTTTAAAATTAATTTTTATTTTTATGATTTATTTTTATTTTTATATATATATTTTTATATATTTTTTATTTTTATGTAATGATGTAAAAAATAATTATTTTTAAAAATTTTAAGCTAATAAATATTTTTTTGTGTATGTTTTGAAGCAAGGGAAATAAACATGGACATAGCTTTGAGGCGTGGCCCACCATCCATGCAAGAATGCGTAAGAGCCTGGCCCAATGAAGTAATAAAGCTCAAACCGTTTAAATAGAACTCAGGATCGGCCCCACATACAAATTAGCTGGAGAAATTAGAGGGCCACCTCCACAAACTATACATCTTCTTTTCTCCCCGTTACACTCAAGTTTTTTTTTTTTATTAAAGATTAAACTATGTCGTTTCTTCAACCTATGTTAATTAGATTTTTTTGCCTTTTGTCAAGTTAATATCGCTATCTATTTAATTTATCCTGTTTTTTCCATTTTTTTTTCTTTTCCAGTGAAAAATCATTATTTTCTAAATTCTTGAAATATTCTTTCACCTTAAGAAACAAAAATGTATTTACATCAATATTTTTTTAATTTGGAGAAAAACAACAAAACTAAAATCAAGTTCCAAACAACTTTTTTTTCAGGATATAAATTATTTGCATTTTTGGCATATCTAAAATAATTTCTTCTTCCACGGTGATAAAGATGCATGTGTTCATGCATGCATGAGAAAGTTATCTAACACCTCAGGTTGAAGCACCGCTGATCATTTGTGCAAGGTTCATAGATAATTACAAATGCTTTCATAGTTTTTTTTTTAATTAACATGGTTGTCCCGTGAGCTTGTGCGTGCTTCGACTAATTCCATAGATTCTGAAATTAACGACCATGTAAATATTTAATGACTATCATATTAGCAATAACAAGTCTCACACCGAAAAAAAGTAGAACAAACATTTAAATCTCAAATTTGTACCATTGGATCTCACTTACTTACTTGAACGTTGATTTCATAGTTATTTGATCCTATGGAGAGCTGTCATGTCTCCTTTTGCTTTCATCCAATTTATGAGCACACGGACATGTGAGGGTATAATTCTTCTGCATAACATGATAATGGAAGTACTGACGATGGAAATGAACGTTTGACAAAAGGAAAAAAAAACATGGATTAATGTATCTATTGCACAACAAGAAGCTAGATAAGTGCTAAAGGTGTTGTAAAATATATTCTATACTAGGTAGTTAATTTTTTTTTCTATTTCATGTTAAAAAATTAATAGGATATGTTATATCTTTATAATATTTAGGGATATCAAATCATTTTGTAAAAATTCATTGGATGTTATTCAAAGAATTCTAAATGTCTTCCTGTTATAGTAGTTGTTTATATACACGAATTTCAACCTAGTTTTTCAATACACTCTTTTTGGTTAAGTGAAATTGAACCACGTCGTCGACTGTTCCAACATGTGACTGTGTTTGGTGGTCGATCTCTTGGAAGATAGCAATCAGCTCATTATAGTATGTGGGTAATGGTTGGCTTTTCTGTCCGGTAGAAAATGATTTTTGGTTCAATTCAAAAATCCATATCTTGTCCGATCCATCATAGAAGGTTCTGGCTACTACCTCTCAAATCTTTGTCGTCGTGGGTAACCGGATGAACCATTGCATCAATGGTGGGCTCATCGAGTCAATCAACCAGCTTTTGACTCCATGGTTATCAATAATCCAAGCTTCTCTTCTCTGGTCAACTGGGTTTGGTTTCTTCGTCTCTCTGATAAGGTACCCAACTTTATTTCTTGCACCGATTCTCATTTTCATAAGTTGACTCCATAGTGAGTAATTCGTTTCATCTAATATGATTCCATTTGGAAGAGGAGAGTTGTCCTGATGGACTACAATTTGCGTTGCTAGAGTGGAGGTAGGTACGGTTACTGGGTTAATTTCCATGTTGTTGTGTTTTTTTATTGTTTGGGACTGGGTTTGAAGTGGGCTAGAGTGGAGGTAGGTACGGGTACTGGGTTAATTTCCATGTTGTTGTGTTTTTTTATTGTTTGGGACTGGGTTTGAAGTGGGTGAATGGACTGGTTTGATGATGAATTGGGTTAATGAATTGCTTTTTTTTTTTCTGGGTACGAGTTGATTTTTTTCTGGGTTTTCGGGTTTTGATGTACAAACACTGTAACAATATTTTTTCTGGGTTTGTTGATAAACAAAATTTTCCTGGGTTTTTTATGAACAAACACTATAGCGATTTCAGTGGTAATGAACAATGACTTTTTTCTAGGTTTCGAACAATGATGAAGGAGGAAATTTGCTTTAAAAATTTGGATATGCTCTCATACCATGTAAGAAGTTAGTGGATGTTATTCGAACAATTTTATGTCTGCCTGTTACAGTAATTGTTTATATACAAGAATTTTAACCTAATTTTTCCATACACTCTTTCTGTTATGCTAAAATACAAACACAAAAAAAATACCAAGTCCTTCCGTTACACAAGAATACAAACAACTCAGTTGTTAATTTAGCTGTAATTTAACACATTTGATTTGTATTTTAAAGGAAAAACATGAAGGGAAAGTAATATATGTATGATATATAATTCTCAGAATTAATTAATTTAATAATTATGCATGATACCTTTTATCAAGTTCAATTAATTTGTTTTTTGACATGCATATAAAATTCATGATGCTTGCCTTTAAACTCTACAAACATACGAGTTAAAAAAAATTCATAAGTTATAAATTTATAATATTTTCTTACACAAAACAAATATAGGAAAATTAGAAAAGAAATTGTATGCAAAACACAGAAAATCATCACATTTTCACTTCATATATGTTTTTGATGCCACGTAACAATATTTCACAAGAAAATAAATACAAAGACAATAGCATTGTGAGATACCTTTCTCACGTAGGAAATAAAAACACACAAAATAAGAACAGCGTCAGGCACTAAATAGCATCCAGAGATGGTGACTGAAGAGATGACAATCGCCACTCCAAGTGCACCCCCATTATTCAACAACACTGTAGGGCGTGGACTTTGAGTCGCATTACCTTTTTGTTCTTCGCAAACTTTCTAAGATATTAATCATGCATGTATCATACTGTTCAACACCATAATATATATAATAATTAAAAACAGCAGAGCCCCAGAACACCATTGCATGATCTCGCCTAGCGATGACGGAAGCTCCGGACTTGACGGGGTGGATCAACCTCCTCCTCTCGGAGCTTCACGGCCGTGTAGGTGCCAGCACCGCAGATGGCTCCAAGTGTAGGTGCCACCAGATAAATCCAAATATGTTTGTAATTTCCTGCAGCAACTGCTGGCCCCAAAGTCCTCACTGGATTCATCGAACCACCACTTGATGGCCTGCCCACGCCAAGAAGATAACAATTATATATATCACTACACTCTCCTATATTTTTCTTCACGAAATTAACTTTTGTTTTTTGTATTGCAGGCATTATTATGGTAAAATCACTATTACTTCTCTTTGATCTATCATTGTTAGAATTGGACGAATAGTCAAATCAATAGAAATTCAACAGGAAAGCATGTCCTCTAGCCAAAAATGTGTTAATTTCAACCAGATGATCAGATTAGCTTCCCGTGGTTTCTGAGCTTTCAACGATCGAGCAAGGTAGGCCTATCCCTTCATAATTTCATGCATTGCTAGCCTGCATGCCTACCCTACTCAGGGAATCACTACGTACTGCTATCAGATACGACATTTTTAGGCTCTTCCTAGTATATTATTGCAGTTTGGCATTGGGAATTATTTTAAAAATACAAGGCTTTTTATACGAGTTTGATAGGATTGGCTTTTATGGAGAGCTAGCTGGATTTTTTTTACTTGCATTTCAACTTTTTTATCCATATTTTGCTTCAAACACCTAATGATATCCTCGAATCAGATTACTGAAATTATGGAAATTTTCGAAAATCTTTATACACAAATAAATGATCGCGTAGAGAAGGAAGAAAGATTTAGAGTAACATACCCTGCAACCAGAATGTTCAGCATAACTGTAGCTCCGACTGCTATTCCGGCCAACTCTCCCACCTTTCCATCAAAAAGAAATAAGAGACGATATATATAAGCTTATACAGATGTTAAAAAAAAAACTGAAATAACATTGTTGTAGAATTTCTTAGCGACATAGCCCAAGGCCTGAGTTCATGGAACCGAGCCAAGTTTTGTAAAAATGGTTTGCATTTCGTAAGGAAAGAAAGACCTTCTCGGTGGATATTGTAAAGAGATACTCACAGCTCGAGTGTCAGTGGCGACGGCAGTGACAACAAACAAGAGATTGAAAGTGATGAAGAACTCAAGCGCGAAAGCTTGGCCAACGCTCACAGACGGAACGGTAACTCCACCGGACATGAAGGGATGGAAGACTCCTTTGAGAGCAAAAGAAGCACAGATGGAGGCTGACACTTGTGCTGCGATGTAGGCAGGAACTTGGACCCACGGGAAGTGGCGTAGAGCTGCGAAAGCAATGGTGAGTGATGGGTTCAGATGAGCTCCAGAAATGTGTCCGGTTGATAGGATTATGATCATCACTGCTAGTCCGGCACAGGCTGCATTTCCGATCAGTGTTTCTGCATTATTATACTTCTGGTTCACTATTGGCCCTGCTGTCGCCATAAATATCAGGATGAAGGTTCCCACAAATTCTGCTCCAAGCTGCGTATACATGCGATCAGCAATTAACCCATGACCACCCAATCATCAATTTCTGATCATAATATTTCAAATATTCTCTTATTTTACCGCATGATAATTCCAGCCACCACTTAAAATCATTAAAGAAAGCAATCGCTCAACAAACAGCAAAAAGAGCTCTTACAATTTACACATACATGCCAAATAAAATACAATCAGCAGAATAATTTAGCTTCACATCAATTGTCTTTATATAGGAACTGGTACATTAATTCCAACCATACTTTTATAATGTTTTATGAGGTTAAGAGATAGGTACATGGAAATATTATCTTCTCACAAGACGATGATGTAGTATTACTAACAAACCGTCCTACCATAATATATTCAGTAGTTAGAGATGATTTCATGATTATAATTTATTATAAAATTTTTTTGTTATCTTCTGTTTTATTGGTCATGAAGACTATTTATTAATTCCATTTTTTTCACCTCTGTCGCCTGTTTAATTTCTAACCATAAATTTAATGTCCAATGAGAAGCTAACTAGAATAAAATTAACCCACAAGTTCCCACCCTCCCTCGTAGCTTAACATGCTGATTTTCTTTAATTAATTAATTTGTAACATATATTTAACCATAAAAACAATCATGCTCGATCATATAATTAATTTAATGACAAAATAATTAATGAAAGAAGACATGAAAAGGGTCACTTCAGTTTGCTAGATGCGATTAAAACAATATTAACTCTGGCTACATGAAATAGATATAGAAACAATAATAGAAACGTGATTGATTGCATAAACAAAGATAAAGATAACATAATTCTATAATTATATGTAAAAAAACTTGTTTTTTTTTCCATGTTAGTGAGAACGGACACCTTATTCAATTAAGATTTACAAGCCACTAGGCTGTTCATGCATGTCAGGGTACCAACCCCTCCTCGGCCCACCATCTAAGACTTTTGGATGGTTACTAAACCAGTCGGGGGCTGATAATTGGATGCATGCAAACACTGCTATGCCTTTTTATCAATCTTTTATGACATCAAACCAAACCATATGGTAAAAAAAAATGCAATGTCACAATCATATATTAAAATAAAATTTATGTTCGCCCAAAATTTCACTCATTTGACTTAAACTTAGGAGGATAACTGCGAAAAATGAAGTCAGCATTGCGAGCAATAATAACTGCAGCGTTGAATAAAGTATCCGTCTAAGGCGTGGGTTGGCAGTGTTAACGAGCGCATTTTTCTAGATTTTTTTTATTATTATTATGAATTACAGACTAGTCATATATCTCGATTAATCTTATGAATATTAGAGTTAATAACTATGTAAATTTTCAATTATCATTATATTAATAACTATATAGCTAGAATCTGATATTACTGGGAGGACAAACCCTTTAATTTTAAGCTCGTATTACTGAATCTACTAAATGGTTTTTTCTATACTTTTTATTGTTTTAACAAGTGGATGCTAAAAAATAAAAATAAAAAACAGTTTAAATTATAGTTTCAAACACGAATTAAGTAACCATCTCAGAAATTCTACAATAAAAATATGAACAAGTCCTAGGAATCTAAGTGAAAATAGTTTTATAGTAATTATATGACAGTTTATTTATTTATTTATTTATCAAAATCAATAACAATAGAGGTCATTATATGTAATACACGCGTGATTAGAATTAACATCACAGGGGTGGTTTGTGTGCTTGCACTGCAGCTGGAGAAGGCAGGCATTCATGGGAGTCCAAAAAGAAAGGCATAAAATAAAGATTAAAGAGAGTGGAGAGGTTACCTTGCGAGTTAGAGAAACATCAGGAGCTGGAAAATCAAGGAAGCACGTGTGGGGTTGACCCCAAGTTGGAGCATTTACAGGCAAGCACTTGCATTTTGGCATAATTTTCCTATCTGAATAGGATAGAGAGTCCACCCTCAGCCCAGAAAAAAGTGGCCCTCCCGGTGTTCCCGGCGTATTCGGCGCCGTCGCCACCGGCGTAGCAACTTCTTCCGGCTCCGGCATTCTTCCCTTCCTACTTTCTTTTTTTGGTGATAACAAGAAGCACTACAACAAAGACGGACGGGTTTTTTTTTTTTTTTTTTTTGGAGGTATAATTAAAGGGTGGATAGGAATGGGAGAGACAGTTACATGTTTCGAAGGTTTTTATAATGTTTTTTCTACAGGGTGATTTTGATCTTTGCCAGGATGAACAACAACACTAAAGAAAAATTGCCACTCCCAAGATGGAAATTTAACAACTTACTCCGACTATTTTTTTTTTTGTTTTTTGGAATGATGGAAATGATGAAGAACAGCTTCAGTTACATGCTTGACAAGCTTTTATAAATTTTCTGCTAAGGAATAGGTGAAACGAAGCAAGCCAGGCTACAGACTACAAAATAAAAACAGCTAGAGTTGAAGCGATCTATGCATAGACAGCAGAACTAGATTTTTTTTTTGTTTTTTCGTGGGGATTTCTGAGAAATGCAAGAACTTACATGCTTTGAAAGTTTTTATAAAGATTTGGCTAAGGAAGAACGAGAAACTCCGGCCGATCCAGCTTCAAAACTAAAACAAAGCAAATACAGAACTACAGATCATGGAAAGCTGAACAAGATGAGGAAGAAATGGACAGAAACTATGATCAGAGCCAAATGCCAAAGCTATGAAGAGAGAGCAGGTGAATGTGCGAGCCAAATGCCAAAGCTATGTCGAGCTTATATACAGAAAACGAGGCTCCTGTGAAGTGTGAGAAGTAAATTATTCATATTCTATCATCAAAAAGTCATAGCACAACGCATCACCATCGCTAAACAGCTCTAAGTTCACCACATGATGCTAGAGTCACTTTATACTTTCCTCACAGACACATTTTCTGCCGTGTGATCTCAGTAAACACCACATGATGACCTCGAGTGGGGGCCGCAGATGTCACCGCAAAAACTACAAGCTATCTGATCATGCATCGTCATGCCATATTCTTACTCGCTTAAAATAATTTCAATACCAGACAATCATGTAATAAACAAAACAAAATGAACCATCCTCCCTCCCCCCTCAATAATACATAACTTGCTTTATTTCAGAAGGACGCGTACATGAATAATGCATCTAGTCATAATGGCTTCTTGATCAGCTCATACAAATATTAAAGCATGTAAAGCAGGAGACGAGGGGCTCATTCCGAATGAGTTCAAGGGGGAGAAAAAAAATTAAACATTCAATGATTTAGTATATTTGAATCATTTTTGGAATACATTAACATTTTTGGTATTTAAGTAAACATTCAAGTGTTCTCAAAGAAAAATAATAATTGGAATTCGGGTTATTGACTTAGTTTAATAGGCTTGACAATAAAGAAACAAACAAGAAAAATAAAAAAAAAGTAAAAGAAAAATGACCCAGACACATTTAAGTTACAATCTGTTTGGCTTTGCGATTGAAAAGTGCTTATAAAAAAATTTAAAATTTTTTAATTTAAAATAAAAAATGATGTTTTTAGATAATTTTGATGTACTGAAGTCAAAAAATATTTTTAAAAAATAATAAAAAAAACATCATTTTGATGCATTTCTAAACAATAAGTATTTTCAAAAGCTATCGCAATCGTACTCTCAAACACTCTTAGCATGCTAAATTTGCAACCCCATAAGAGACACAAAAAAAAGTAGCAGAAACACTAATTTTTAATAAATCAAACATTGAAAAATGAGATTGAAAAACAAATCAAATTTAATAAAAACAATTAAATAAAAACTAAAGTCAATTAGTGTTAATATTTGAAATTTTTGGCCTTAGTCAAGAGCCTTGAACTAATCCTATACAAGACAAATCTTAAAAAATAGTGAAATTTCAATTAGATTTTTTTTTTTGGTTGGGGGGGTAAAAAATAACACTAAAAGGGCCAAAATTGACCCAAAAAAGAAATAAAATCTTGAGGAACAAAATCAAAAAATAAGATTCAATTAAAGAAAAAAGATAAAAAAAAGGGATAAATTGAAAACAAAATACAATTAGAAGAAAAAAAAGATAAATAAATAAATAGCAAGTAAACAACATATTTTAAATAAAAAAATGAAATCAAATGACAAGGAATAAAAAAGATTAAAACAAACAAAATGAAAACACAACTAGTAAGAATAAAAGAGAACAAACACCAATTTGTATACAGAAAACAAATGAAATGAGACTTTTGAATTTTGTCAAGGAGAAGAGAAAGAAAAGAGAGAGAAAAAGAAAAAATTCTTCCAAGTCTAGTTGATGATAAAAATAAAATAAAAAATGAATGATAAAAAAAAATTCAATGGTAGTTAATTAATTATATCATGTAAACACATATATGAAAAGGTAAAAAAAAAAAAACCTTACCTCCTTGTTGATTTTATTTTAAGGATAAATTGGTAATTTTATCATGCAATGAAAAAAGAGGAGAGCCAAATTTACCCTTATTCAATTCGATAATACAAATCGAACATCTTAAAAAGACAATTTTATCCTTTGATTTGTATTTGAATTACTTGTGTTGTTGAGCATAAAA
This sequence comes from Salix exigua, assembly GCA_032356905.1. Taxonomy (NCBI): domain Eukaryota; kingdom Viridiplantae; phylum Streptophyta; class Magnoliopsida; order Malpighiales; family Salicaceae; genus Salix; species Salix exigua. The sequence continues at coordinate 6,056,763 of CM063598.1, forward strand.
ACATTATTATATTGCACCAATCTACAATACGACGAATCTTCTTGTTCTATTTCAATGATATCTCTTGAATTGTTTTATAATTTGTTAAAATCTTATCATATAGTTCATCAAGTTGATATAAAATTATATTTAAAATAAAATATAAAGTTTAAATTTTTAGAGAACCTTAAATCGAAGATCAAAAGAAGAATTAAATGGTATAAAAATGCAGTGGTCCATTACACTTTAATTTATTTTATATGTAACTAGGCATAATTAATTAATTGACCCACAAACAACGACAACCACTCCCGGCCATGGCATCTCAACCTCATCATGGCTTAGTTCTTCTCTAGCTCTACGTGCTATTTGCCTTAATCTAATTAAGAACTTTACACTTTACAATTATTTTAATTTAAAGGAAAAAAACACATGTAGATTAATTGCCTGCTGCGGTTTTTCCAGGACCTTAGACCCTCACCCCCACATCCTTTTCAACATCCCCCGCATGTTAAATTATGTTCTTTGGTCGGTAAACATTAATTTGCATTGTTTTCCCTTTTTTTTCATTAAGATTTGATCAAGAACTTGATCGATATCTATTGTTTTTATTTGAAATTGCTCTTTAAAACAATAACCAAAAAGAAAGTCTCATGGATGTTGTCAAAGAAATGGTCTTTGATTGGATGATGATAACCATTTAATAATAATAATAATAATAATAATAATAATAATAATAATAATAATAATTTAAAAATATGATGCTCATGAAAGATAGAATTCTAGGAAGCTACAGCCCTCCAAAAGCTTGAATTATGTTCAAAACAAGTAAATTCCAAATTAGAAGGTGTCATAGTGTTGAACAACAAGTAAATATTAAATATTAAATATTAAATATTAAATTATGAAGCTACGAGACAAAGGGAACAAATGTTCTTGTCTATATTGCAAACGACCATTTAACTTTTGCAATTGGCCAACTAGTATTTTAGAGAAAAGATGCCTCAACGACAATGATAATTATCAAGTACAAATGTATGTATACTAGTACTAGCTATTTAATGGACTGTATATTTTATTTTATTTTATTTTATAAAAATATATATTGAAAAGCTCATGCATGCATGTAATTAAGCAAATCCAAAACGATTGTGTTAATAAATTGAAAAACAATATTAATAATAACTAAAAACAAAAATGAAAAGTTCAAAAGACATGTATACATCAACATATTTAATATTGGAAGATGAAATATTTACATGATTGTATTTACTGAATTTATTTTATTAAATTGAATATTTTATTCCATAAAATAATATTAAAAATAGACACGCATATAAATTGATTAAATAAAATAAAAGTGAGAAACTATTGTACAAGATTGCATGTATGAAAAATATAATATTTTTATTACAAAAAATAAATCCCCTATACAAAAGATTAAAACAAAATTATAGATGAATCATAATATTTTTTTAAAAAAATTAAATATGTACAACACCATATAAAAAATCTCTATCTAAAATAAGCAAAAGCAAATCACAAATGAGAGATATTAATTGAAATATTAATTTAAAATTTATATTAAAAAAGATATATATACATACACACACATATAAAAAGAAGATATGAATAAAAAATAATATAAAAAAATAATCTGGTTATTGTGGCTTAACTCATTAAACTTGTGACCTGGATAATAAATTTGGCTTGATTTAATAATTATTTTTTTGTAAATTATATATATATAAAAAAAAAAAGCAAAGAAAAGTCTAGACTTGCAACCTATGGCCTAGCACGTTTGAACGACCGTGCGGTCCTTTAAACTCAGACCTACAAACATAGCTTGTTTTTTTTTCTAAAAAGGACATAAAACATTATTGTTTAGAAGAAAAAAATAAACATGTATCACATCATCTATCAAGACAGAAAATCATGATAGAAATTAGAGCGACTAGTTTAGTTTTTTTTTTTTTTTTGCAAAAAAAACTTAATTTTCAAGTTATTTCAAGTCATCTCAATCGATATCTTTTTAACAATCTTATATTAAAAAATATGAAGAATTTTTTATTCATATGAAATATAGTAGGTTGAAAGTGGATGATTTATTTAAGACTATGCCATCAAATAATTTGATACTTATTTGTAATATAAAAAAGATGTGAGTTTTTTTTAATATATTAAAACGTAAAAAAAATAAAAATGTGACATAGTAAATAGTTATTTTATTAGTATTAAGATTTGCCGGTGACCGGTTGGGTTAATTATACAGAAAATCAATAATACTTAATTAATAGTATATTTTCTTGCCGACAGCTTCTATTTTAAAATATCTTTTAGGTTTCTTTCAAAATCCAAAGTCTAAGATCAAATAATCAACTATTTTAATCAAGTTGACCCAATTGTTAATAAATTCCATATTTCTCTTTTGACTAATTTAAGTTTTTTTTCTTATAATTTAGCTGGCAACTGCTAAAAATAGGGGACGTTTGCAACGAACGTGTCCGTTACAAACAAGAAAAGAAGACGTTGCAAATATATATTTGCAACGGATGCATTCCGTTATAAATTCGCGACTGCAAAGTAATTTGCAACTGGAGAAAGGTATTGGCTTGAATATATGAAGCTATGTCTCTCTTATAATTTTAAAAACCCTAGTCGTGGTGATTAGTGACTCCATCATTTGTGGGTCGGGTCACCTTCTACCCCGAGCCATGGCTTGAGCCTGGGATTTTATTGGCTGAACATCGTCACATCACCTCTTGCATTAGCTGTTAAATATGGAGTCAATTGTAATCTAAACCCTAATTTCCAAGAAACTATCAAGCCAGCCACTTGGGTCAATAAAATATCTTTTTTTATCCTTGTAAATCATATTCTATCATAAGAAATGGTAGTAAGCTCGCATGGGTTAGGCAGTCAACCCGTATCCCCATTAAAAAAAAAAAACAGCAAGTTGTTTCAAGATTACAAAAAGAAACAATTAAAAAGGTGTTATTTTTTTTTTTAAAAAAAAGAAATAAAACAAAACAAATAACTACTTCTGATCAATTTTTGATATTAAAATCTATCTAAAACTGTTCTTATAACAATGAACATGACCTAATACTGTTTTTTAGTAGACCGTTGCCAAAAAAATTGAGCTGTCAACTTTAGGTGTTAATTGGAGTACAGTATCAACGCATGATTTCTTAAATTGAAGGGACTAATTTATTGATTTCTTGAAAACGCATGACCACCCAAGTAATAATTTGCTCTTAATAATAATTCTTTTTTTTTTTTTTGCTCTTTTGTAGAAATATTAGTTGTTTTCAGTTTCATCATTTCATCCCAATTTATCAAATATTATATTCTTCAATTTGGTCCTCATTTATGAGATTTCTAATTCTTTTTCTCGACTATTTTTAAAAGTTTTAGAGTTTTTCAATTTTATCTTTCAATTCAAATCAGGGGGTTGGTTTCATTCCATTTTGGCCAAAACAGCCAAAATATTTCGTATCAGTTAAAAAACAAGATAAAAAGATTTCAATTCAAATCAGGATTGTCAGTTTCGTTCAACCAAAATAGCTAAAACGTTTCGTATCAGTTAGAAAAATGAGATAAAACGATGTCGTTTTTACCTCGGTTTTAATTCTGACCTATTCCGGATGTTTTGGCAAAATACCGGCCGAAACATTCCAGTTTAGTTCTGCCCATTCTATTTTGGCCGAATAGTGTTTTTTTTAAATACTAAATAATTTTATAATATCAATCATATCTTTTAATCCGACCGTTAGATTGAGATGAAATTTTACGAGAAATCTCTTGATATATTTATATATATTATGTTAAAATTTTAGAACAATCAGAGAATACAATAGCTCGTAACTTCGGGAAAGCATGGGCAAAAAGGCTGGTGTGCTCTTATTATCATAGATACATGTTAGAAAAATCCGTCGGGAAAAAAGAACCCAGGTCTATCATTGTACAAAAGAAATTCCTACACAAGTTTTTAATCAATATTTATAATAGGAAGCTACACCTTTAAAGCAAAAGTGGAGACAATATACGTATATTTTACATTAAATTTTCTTTTAAAACGCATTGCATCATAAACTTTTGGGGAATGATGCATGTGCTGCAAGAAAATAATTTCTTGAGCCACTGATATAGGCCACAGACGCAAAAGAGATCATCCCAAATTAATAAAAGCACTAATTTCTTTTTAAGATTGATTAGATGGGCAATGCCCTTTTTCTTTTTTAGGGTTTGAGTGGAGTTGATGCCACTGAATATTAATTAGTAACTCTTTATTGTGCTAAGATTCCTCTACCACTTGGCTTTTTTAAGTATTCTGTACAGCTTTGAATAACTCAGCGGGTTGTTTAGTAATGAGTTTGAAAAATATTTTTGAAAGAAATTGAATTAATTTTATTTTTTATTTTAAATTAATTTTTTATTGTATTTTTAGATCATTTTGATGTGCTGATATCAAAAATAATTTTTAAAAAATAAAAAAAAATCATTTTGATACCTATCTGTACAAAAAAATATTTTCAAAAAACAACTTTAACCACATTATCAGACAAACAGAATACTTGCCTACCAAGCTCACCAGCAACTTCTTAGTTCTCTTGATTAATGAGCTTAGCTAACTTAATCACAGCAAACAAGTATATCTTTGCAGAAATCATGTGTTATTAGGGAAATTCTGGCTCACCAGCACCAGAAATCATGCTTAACTTTAATCTCAAGATGCCCCCGTCAACAAGTTACTGGAAATTCCTTCCATGAACAGGAATTTGTCCTCGAAAAAAAAAAGTTGCACAGAAGAAATGGATGTTTCAATGCTCACACTTGTAGACAAGATGTAGTGGGGGGCCTTTCTATGAGCGGCCCTGAATGATGAAAGTTGCATCGGGATCTCTCCTCTCTCGAGTTCCTTTTCTTTTTTTCAATAGAATTATTTTATTTAAAAATTTAAATTATTAAATAATTTTTATAATATGATTTATATTATTCTTTAACACATCTCTTCGAATGAAAAACATTTGAACTTAAAACTTACACAAACTTATACTATCTTGTGCTTGATATTTATTAAATAAAATAAGGATATAGAAATTCAAACTCGTAACCGCTGGATCAACAAGTATATGATATCATGTTAAGAATCATCTTATCTAAAAAAATAAACTATGAGATTGTAAAATACAATTTATATTATTCTATTTCATCACACTAATATAAACACTATTATAGGAAGAACACGGGCCTCTTTTTCATCCCCACGCTGATGTTTTGATTGAACGGTTCTTAGAAGGGAAGAATCTTTGAATATTTTTATGAAAAGTAATTCTCAATGTATGGATGCGACATTCTCTACTAACTATCAAGTGGTTAAGGTTAATCAAAAGAAAAGTATATACCTTTGATCTTAGTTTTTGTCATAATTCTGTCCAAGTCCCACAAACTATCAGATTAGAGATCAGAAATGCTAGGGAGAAAAGGTTGTGGGGATTGCACTATAATGATTGCATGTGGGATGCACCAAAGTGGTTTGACCATCATCAAGTATACTTGATTTCTTTCAAGATTTAATGGGATTTTGGGTGGCAGAAACCCTAGATGCGTTTGTTGAGTAGAGGATACACCACATCATTCTTTCCTCTCTTTTCGGTTCCTTTTTTCTTTTCAAGTGCCAATGGACAGCATTACCACCTAATCAACTTTACATCAATGCCAACCCTAATCATGAACCAAGCAACACCAGCAGTATCTCACTAGAAGCTTCTGACCAGCACTTCAATGAATGGGTGAGTTTCACAAGGACAAGACCAGTGTTAAAGAGACATGGATTGCCATCCACTTTCTGTATCCTTATTTTGCGAGCGTGGGATCAAACTTATTTGACCTGGGAATAATAACAAGACAAAAATGTAGACTTTCGTCATTGACAGGATCCTTTTTGGCCAGGATCTGTCAAATCTGAATTTACAGTCATGTATAAATCCATATCTTGGCATGCAATGGAACAGCTGCAAGGAAAAGAAATTACAGTAAAAGAAATATTAACACTGGAAAGCATGTTTTACTACCATTCCATCACCATTATCAGAAGGATCAAATTCGAGATCAAGAATGATAGGCATCAAGCTTTAACAGACAGTATTGAAAATGAAGTGAAACCAAGAAAACCATCATTTCTCAAAATTTATTATTTTGACTTTATGTAAGTTGACTTTATATGCTGCTTGAAATGTCAGCATGTCAAAATAAATTAATTTTATTTTGATAGAAACTCCAATTTCTCCATGTGCGGGTCACAATGTTGCTAGCTGTTTATATGAAGGTCAACTCCATCACAGCTTCACGATTCTCACTTAAACAAAAGAATCTTAGACGTAAGAGTTACTCATCATCATATATTGCAGATTATCTGTGAAAAAGTGAAGCTGTTAAATGATATACAGATTACCTGCTTCTTTGTGATATAAAGAGCCTGGGGAGAAATCAATGATTAAGATTAGATTTTAGATCAACTCAAAATACAACATTTTGATTAAAGACACTTCTTGTGTTGGGGGAAGGTGCACTAGCTCATGCAGTAGAATGACAAAAATGATACACTGGCTAAACAGGCTAAATGATCAGAGATTATCCTGTAAATAAGCGGAGATGAACACCGACAGTGCACAGATAGATAAAACTAGCAGAAGACCAGAAGGAATCAATTTTTGGGTTGCTGCCAATCGAATTCCTGGATAGTAGAAGAAAACAAAAGAATAAAAAGGTAATAGAAACAGTCAAATTCTCAAATTATGATGTACATACATAAGATGAGCATCAAGATATCCATGACATTCTGAACAAAGAAAAGACTTACCGAATACAGAATAGAATAGGAAGGATAATCCAAACCCGAGGGAATCGCCAATTGCTTTCGTCTATGGAGCTTGGATCAGAAAGTAAGCCTCCATGGATAAGGCAAGCCTAGTTATCAATGTAGTTGCACTAACTTTATAATCTGTTTTTTTCCACTCTTTGTGCCTACTCAGAATTCAAAGATGACCACCTCCAGGTTGCATTTACACATGTTCATGTGTGATTGTATATGCATGCACACATTCCCCGCGTTTCCAAAGAAAAATCTACTATTGCTAATTCACAGTAAGTGGGCAGCAGTTTTAAATCATCTTCAGCCTTGTTAAAATGCATTTTGAACAGCCTTGTACTGTTAATTCATAATAGAGTTTAACAGTACTGAAAATATTGATTTTGTTTTCTCTTTCCTGGTCTAAAATTATAGATTCTTTCTTTTGTTTTCTCTTTTCTTTGTATGGATAAATAAATACATTAACCAAAGAGGAACAAGTGTCTAGCACTTATACAGAACACAGGTAACAGCCATAATAGCTAAATACAACTAATACAAAAACCTTAAAATTGTAAATTAAAGGTTTAAGAAGACAAAGGAAATAGCAAGCCATGCTCATAATCCACCTACATGCAACTCAGTCTGAGGAAAGCTGTTACAGCAACATGAGCACTCAACAAGAGCCCAGGTAAGTTTGCTCTAACATATACTTTGATAAGAGTGGGCACTCTAATTTTGCACCAAATCTTCTGCAGAAATCAAATCCATCTCCATACAGCAACTTTAAGCAAAGCTCTAATAACAAAAATATAAGCACTCAAAAAGAGACCAGGTATGCTTCTCTGTGAACTCATCTGATGACAGTGACCATATAATTTGCCTGAAGTTGTGCAGAACCAAAGCAGAATTCAATCTAGATATGACATTTGTTGAGAAAAGCTCCTGTTCTTGAAGTGCTCCTATCTCAAGCAGTCAAATGTTCCCTTTTAATACTGAACATTAGAAATCATCCAATGAGCGAAACTGACCCTAATTAATTACCCTGTTTCTCTCCAAGTTTAGGTAGTCTACATAATCACATCATGAGTGGGCATTGAGTAAGTGGGATTCCATCTCCTTATGCCTCACTCTACTAGCTTGTCCTGTTTGGGATGGAGAACCTTGGATTATCATATGTGAGCTCTTACAAATTCAAACCAGTCTAATAGCTTGCCTCACTCTTTTGCATTCATCTTTATTAACATCCCCCTAGAGCCATTGCAGAAAAGTTCCTATTTCAAGTTGATTGAGACTCGATGATTCGGCATACCACGCGCTATGTTTCAACCAATTTCTCAGATTTGGGAGTGAGTTCCAAGCCACAGTTTCCTAGAACTTGGTACATCTTAAGGTCGCTGTATGAACATGAGGGACAGAGTACACCACTTAGCATAATATTTATTGCATGGAGGGTATGCTCGGTTGGTTCTCTATTTGGAATGCTTTGAAGTGCTCATTGGGGTGGCTCATCATTTATTATCAGTGAATTCAATTAGACGCCACTAGGAGGACAAATAATTTTTCAAAAGAAGCATATATTCTTCTTCATTCCTTCACTACTTAATCCCACATCTTCTTTCACCATGTATAGCACCTAATTAATAATTTGGGCGGCCAGTTTTGACAGTGCAATCGGATGGAGACCATGATTCGCCTTAACAGGGGGTCCAGGACAACTATTCTACTCATTACAGATTTGAAGGTGTCATGGGTTCGGAGTTGACAATGTGTTTTGCCCATAATCAGAAACATTAGAGAGATCAAACCCTACATTTATCTCTGTGCTTCCAAATGAACTAACTATCATAAAGAATCTTAAACACTGCAAACACTCCAGAACATGAACTATCACAAAGATGGAAAGCCCGCCAAGGAGGCACCGGTCTAGCAGCCAAGGACTCAAGGCTAAGACTCGTAATGCATCAAAAAGTCCATACCAAATTTTAACTAAAAAGAATAACAATGCAAAAATTTACGCAAAAGTTACCGTTCCCATAAGAGCAGCCCCTGTCAACCCTCCAAAGAGTGACCTTTTGCTTCCTGATTTGCTAACTTCATTCACAAAAATGCAATCTTTAAAAGCAAAAACATAGATAAGGTAGCAAAGGAAAAGATTCAATTTTTACAGGCAAAGAGGCCACCGCAAAGAAGAATGACACCATAGACAGCAGAGATTACAGGTACAAGATCTACCAACTGACATTTGCAGCCAAGACGTCCTCTTTTGGAAAAACAAGTAGCATTGGAATTGATCTTCTCTCATTCCTTAAACAAGAAAAAGAAGAGAACCCCAACATAGTTGTTGAGATTATGTCTTTGTTGGAACTATTCAATGCCGGGAACTTCGTTGGAATCAGCAAAAAGGAGCAAGACATTATCACCTTCTAACTCTCACTGTCTGTCTGTCTGTCTTCTCACTATCTACCAGTGGCACTTGGTACTAGTTGTGGCATAAGAACTGGATTATGAATTTGTAATGCTGGTTTCGGGTTCGGATTGACTAGATTTTGTGGATATCGTTTGCTTTTTATAATGCCCAAATGGGCCTTAGACCCTTTACTTTGGGACATGAAAATAGCCCAATTATTAAATATATTTTTTAAGAATTATTATTATTATTATCATTATTATTATTATTTATTTGCAAGAAAAGTGATTTTTATGGTCTTGAGAACTCTGAAAGGATTTGATGCATGTATTTATTTGAAGGGATATTACAAAGTGATTGGAATTAAAGATCATAATTAATTAATTAATGAGATCACAAGTGGTGTGCATCCACCACTACACATTGGTCCACTTAAATGTAAAGGGATTAAAATCAGATTTCACAGTTTATACTTTTTTTAAAAAATTCAAGTAAACCCCACTCCATTTAAGTACCTTTTGTGGGTCTAGGTCCGGGTTAAATGAGTAAAACTCTGATTGTTCTAAATTTTTATAAGATAAGTAAGACTTAACTCGAATCTGAATACTACACAAATTTCAAACTTTTGTCACCATGCCATACCATTTGCGACTTCATAGGTAAGACCACAATAATTAGTACAATACACCATGAACAAGGTTAAGGATAACAATTTTATTGCTTTTTAAATCGTGTCCAAATAACTTGATTTTTTTTATTAAAAAAATGGTTAATTTACTTATTAGATATATATAACTAGTTTGGTTTTATTACTAATTTCATTCACAATTTACATATTTTTCTTGTGACATTAGTTATTTTCTATTTTGAATTCAAATCTGATAAAATATATTCTTTTGGATTTATTTGATTAACTTCTTCTTATTTTGTCAAATTTAATAAATTAATATAGCTATGTTACCCATTTTAAGAGTTCATTATAAGCTTAGATCAAAACCATGTTCAAATAGTAAATTTTTTTACGGGTGGAATTTTTTTTTATTGATTTAGGGTATATTTATTTTGTGTAAAACATTTTGTTTTTTGTTTTTTTTTTTAAAAAACTAGTTATTCTCCTTTGTTTGAATACAGTAACGAAAATATTTTCCAATTAAACAAATTGTTTTCATTAATAGGATTTGAATGGTAGTAATTAATAAGGTGAAAGAAAACGTCTTTATTTTTTTACTTTCCCTTCACCAAGGTCTCCCTTTCTTTCACAATCGAACTCGTCGTATGCATGTTACAGATAAATGATGTAAATATAATAATAAAAATAAAATAAAAACTTGTACGTTCATGGCATTTACAATTTGACACCATCGATCAACACAATCGCTATAATTCCTAGCAGAATTTTTCTACACCATCAAATCCTTTTGCTGTTTGCAGAGGAGGGAAATGGAAGCTATATTCTCCTCGATTGTTTGCAAGATTTGTGCAGAAGATGGCCTCAGACTTGGAGACTGTCCAAGGCAGAGAGCTGCGAGGGAAATCATAGCTTTGACTTCCTTGACTTCAAAGTCTCCTCCCAATTTTGGATCCACCATTTCTGCCACCTTCATCGGGCTGCACTCATCACCACCAGCAATTATGATCTTCAAAATGGGTCCAATTATTGATGTCAGTAGCTGGCCCTGGCCTCTTCCCTCGCAAAATGCCTCCATTCCCGTCACAAGTTCCAAAATGATGACTCCATAGCTGTACACATCGTTCTTTTTCGATGCGATTCCTGTTCTGAGGTAGTGTGGATCAGTATAACCCGGAGAACCCATCAGAACTTGCCTCCTGTTATTGGAAGGCATTATTGCAGAAGAAAATCCCATCTTTGCGAACCCAAAATCACATAGCTTGCAATTGAGTTGCTCGTCGAGTAAAATATTTGAAGGCTTGATGTCACCGTGTACGATTTGGAGGGGGCATTTTTCATGTAAATATTCAAGAGCTTGAGCAAGCTGGTAAGCTATTGCCACTCTCTTCCTCCATGGAAGTACCGTACCAGTACTTGAAGACTTCGTAATTTCTCTTCCTGCACCATGGAGTTTGTCTTGCAAAGTTCCATTGGAAACATACTCAAATACCAAAGCACCTTCATCTGAAAACACGATACAGAATTGAGACGTTTTAGCGCAAGAACTTGGATTTAACAAGGAAGTAATGTTAATGACAATTTTCTCGAGTAAAACCAGGTACGAACCTTGATTGTCACAGTATCCTAGAAGCTTGACAATGTTGTCGTGTTGAAGTTGGAGCAGGATGTCTAGTTCTTGCTTGAAAACTCTATGAAGATAGTCACTTGGGCAGTGGATCTTGATTGCCCCGCCACTGGAACCAGGCAGGTGTGCCAAATATACTGTGCTAAACCCTCCTGATCCAACAATCTGAGAGAAATTCATCGACAGCTTCTCTATCTCGCTCCAACTATATTTCCTTGCACAACCATTACTACCATCAAAATCTTTTTCGTTTCTCCGATCAAGATCATCGGTGCCATTTGAAGCGGCAACAGCAGCACCGATTTTCTTTGTGTCTCTTCTGTTTCCGAATTTGAGTCCGAGAAAGCAGCCCATGATGATGACAAGCAAGAGAAGAACAGTAGAGACGAAGCTAGAACTATGGCAATTCTATGGTGAAAGAGAGAGCGGTGGTGCTTTTAAGGACTAGCTGTCGGTGGATGGATCGTACTGGGGGGGATGGCAATGGTGGGTTGGTGAAGGGAAGCCACAGAGAAGGTGAGTAGAGAGGAGTAACAGAGAAGAGATTAGAAGAAAATATATGAAGGGATGGGCCATCACCACCAGAACCTGCAGACAATTAAGCCTTCGGTTGGAACCAGTTTCATGCTACCAGAACTCATAGAAAAACATCAATCTCCTACACATTAGTCTTAAGATTTGTGTGTATGGTAAAGAAGGAAACATATAGAGTCATAATCTGACAGATTCAATCCATTCCTTTTAAAATATACTTGGAAATTAATTAAATTCAGACACAAAGATCATTAAATAATTAGTATTCATCTTCTTAATTGTTATTAGATATATGCACATGCTGGTTACTTGCATCTCAATTTCTAAAATAAATAAATATATTTACTTAGTTTTTTTCACATCTTAACTTATGAAGTCGTGAAAAAAAAAGAATTAAAAAAAAACCCTCAAATATCTCCAAATCTATAATTACAGTGAAAAAAAGAAGACAATGTCAATAAATTTAATTTATAATTTAATTGGTAGGCTTTATTTGGAAAGAGTGGTCGCAAACTTTGTTATTATGTGCATTTTGATAAATAGGTATTCAATGAAGTCGACCTCGCATTAACTATTATAAATACTTTTATTATTATTATTATTATTATTATTATTATTAAAAGGGATAAAATAAATAGAACAGGGTATAGGAAAATAAAAATAAAAACTTATAGGAAAAAAGAAGGTAATAAAATGGGGGTGGAGGGGTTCTTTGTGAAAAAAGGCAAAATAAATTAGATTCTAAAATAATAATTAAAGTTGATATTATTAATTATAAAATAGAAAAAATATTAAATGAATGAATCTAGTCCACCCTCTACGCGTCATCAAATTTATCCAATTCATTTTGTGATTGATTCATTATTCATTATTTAATTTTATAATTAAGATTATATTATTAAATGTGAGACCATACATGAATAAAGCATGGGATTTTATCTCATTTTCCCATATTTTAATCGCGAAAGGCATGGAGAAAGGAAGATGGTGACGTTCTAACAGCAACACGGAATCACCAATAATTAAAGCAGACAGAAAACAAAAAAGCTCGATTCTTTATCTCTAATGGTGTGAAATTAAAATAAAATTAAACTGGCAAGTCAAATTTAGGCTGCTAGCTCCTTCCTTCTCACTTTCTTCGAACCAGTGTTGTAAAATTGTTTATAAAACCAGGATAAAATGATATTATTTTTAACTTAATTTTAATTTTAGTCTTTTTTTGGAAATTTTGGACGGAATGATTCAATTTTTTTTTTATCTATAATGATGTAAAATTAAAATAAAATAAAATTTGCAAGTCAAATGTAGGTTGCTAGCTCCTTTCTTACTTTCTTCAAACACTTTCCATGGCCAAGCTTTCATTTCAAGAAGGTAATCAATCAATTACAAGAATTTAGATCGTAGTCTTGCTTAGATTCCTTTTTCTTTTCTCCTTCGCTTTCCATGGAAAAATCCAGTGCCCTGTCGATGATAAGATTTACGATATATGGGATTAATAATTGATCAGCTGTCAATTCTCGAAGTCACTGTTTTATTGATGTCATTATTGTTATACTATTTTAAAAAAAAATGATTTTTTTTATTTAAAATTACAAAAAAAATGATTTTTAGATTATTTTTATATATTAATATTAAAGATAAATTTTAAAAAATATTTTCATGTATCTCTGAACAAAAAACACTTTAAAAAATTACCTATACCAAACTCTCGGATAGTCATCTAGCTTTGTATGATTGCGTTTTAAATTTTAATTTTATAAAAATAAAATATGTTTTTGATTCAATAAGATTTGTTTTTCATCTATCTATTTTATACGTAAAACAATCATCTCACGATAATTTTAACTAATTATATACTTTTTAAAAATTATTTCTTTTTAAATCATAGCCGACTGTTTTTTTTTTAAGAACTACCATAATTAATACGTATATAATATGGGAAGCTATCATTTACCTGTGCTTTGCAGGTTGTTAATTTCAAACCTGAAATGTAAACATGACTATACTTTCTAACTTCTATCAATAAAAAGGTGGTAATTTGGAGGGTGAATCTGTAAAAAAACAAATTCTGACATAGTGTATGACTGCAATTAAATAAATATCATGGTTTCCAGCAAATTTTTGAAACACAATTTCTTTTTGTAATGCTGTGAGTGTGGCTTTTTTTTTTATTGTCTTCCCGTGTGCCAAAATAAGAGACAATTATTATTATTATTCGGGATATCTTGGTCAGCTTGCGCACATCACAACTAAATCTCTAAAATCGTTAAACATCCTGCAAGCCCAATGAACATGTAAAGCACCTCGGGGTGATAGGCATGTCTGACAAAACTTAAATCTGGGGTTAGAGAAAAACAAACTCTCTCTTTGACCATCAAACCAAGACAATAATTATTATTATTATTATGGGAAAAGACAAATCAATTAGAACAGCAAACGTCGATCAAGAAACTATACTTTGATAGATTCTGCGATCCGAAGAAACAAGATAGAGGACAAGCACCGATAAAACCAATAGAGAAAGAACCCTAAACAACCACCTCTAAAACAAATCTGTCTTTCAATTTATTTAGGAATCTTTCAATGTACAGCAAAGAAACTTCAAAAAACAGAATCTTACCATAAGTGCGTTTTATGGAAACATTTTAGCAATTTACCATGATTTTCATAAAATTTAAAGAATACTTGAAATTACGTTTCAAAAATATTTTAAAAAAATCATTATTTTTATTGTTAAAATAATAAAAATTATTAAGTTATACAAGGAAATTTTTTTGAAAACATTAACAAAAGAGGAAGCAAGAATAAAAACTAAAATTATTATTATTATTATTATTATTATTATTATTATTGTGTGAATAATGAGAAAATAAATTCAATAAAATAATAAAACAAACACAAAAACTTTAACAAAAAAGAAGACACTGTGACGGATCTACAGAGACGCTAGATGGACATTTTCCTCCACCGGCCACCGCCGAACGCATCTCCCGATAAGAGTGTGCTTTATTATATCAAACCTTTGATGTATCGATGTTATATTTTATTTTTGAACTAACAAAATATATTAATTATTTCAATCCTAATAGTTGTAGAAATTGTCTACTCAACCCGCAACGTAATGCGAGTAATTTAACTAATAATAAACTATATGCAGAACCATAATTGTCTAGCAAGTAATTCAATGGTAAGAGTTTGGTACTAAAAAATTTACTCCCTTATGGTCTCAAATTCGAGTTTTATGGTTGCTAATATAATAGTAACTAGAGACTTACAAGATCATTAATTTTAGGACTTATAAAATTAATCGAGATATATACAATATAGTTTGCATATCCACGTAAATAAATAAATAAAACTATATGCAGGTTTATTTAAACTGTTATCTTGCAGCAGCAGTAGCAGTTCACGAGCAAGGATGATTTTTTATAGATATCACAATGAGCTATCCTGCATATAATGATTTGTTTTTAATTTATTTGTCAAAAATGCAGGCATATATGTCATGAATCTCTTACCGAATCCTAGACAACTATCAATTAATGTTTTTTTTAAAAGAGACAATTATTATTATTATTATGGAAAAAAACAACAAATCAATTAGAACAGCAATCATCGATTAAAAATATATATAATGGTAGATTCTGCGATCCGAGGAAACAAGGTAAAGGACAGGCACGAATAAAAGCAATAGAGAAAGTACCCTAAACAACCATCTGTGAAACAAATCTGTCCTTCAATCAGCCCGACACCACTTTCTTAAACGACCATAATCATCTCTGCCCATACCAACCTTCATTGGTCTACAGATAAGTCAACCGGCGTTCACTATTTATTATTATTATTATTATTATTATAACTGAGAAGGGGGAAATTGAGGAGGGGGGGATCATTGTCCCCTCTTCACGTGTTATTGTTCACTAGACAATGCCCCGCGCTTCGCCGCGGGCGGCACAATTTTTTTCAATGTAAAAAATATTAATTGTGTGTATTTTTATTATAATATAAATTTAGCTAAAATAATAAATTTGTGCAGAATTCATGTCAAGCGCAAGTTTTTTATAAAAATATATGAATTTAAAATCGATATAAATTTATCTGTTTAGTAGCTTCAAACGAAATAACCAGCATAAATTTATTATCATCATTAAAAAAAGCAAAAAAACTCGGATATCTGAATTATTAAGTTCACTGTATTAAGATTAGTTCATTTTATAATCCAATTTAAATTAAACAAAAATAAAATATAAATTGTGTAAATACATACAATAATCAAATAAAAAAATAAGTTGTTAATTTTCTATCAACAAAAAGACGAAAATATAGATTGAAAATTAATCCTGATGTTATTGCCATTATCATTGCTATTAAAGATAAAATTATTACTAACATTACTGCCAAAACAATTAAAATAATTAAATTTCCATGGAAAAAAAAGTTTTTAAAAAAAAACAATAACTAAAATTATCATTATTATTGCATAAATAATAAAATAATAAAAATCATATAATCTAGAGAACAAATAAAGAAACAAAAAATAAAGAGAAAAATAGAGTAATATTACTTTTAAAATGATCACCGATATAAATTAAAATTTCAGGAAAATCTTAAAAAAAAAATCAAAAGATTTTTATAAAAAAATAATCATTAAAATAATCATTATTATTGGTTCGGAGATTAGTGAACAGAAAAACGTATAAGGAAAAAAAATAAAAAATAATAATAAATTGGTTCGAAGATTAGTCATGGTGTGTCCGCGCTGTCCTGGACACCTCGATTATCAAAAAACATATTTGGTCCGAGGAGTGGTGGTGGTGCACTTGAGCTGGGCCCGAGATCGTGGTTATAAAAAAATATATATAAATGAAAAAAAGAGCTTAAGCTGGCTGAGAGACCATGTCTAAAAAAAATTGTATAAGCGAAAGAAAAAAAAAGTATAAGAGTGAAAGCACTGTAGCAATCTATATTGTTTTTAAAAAAATTTGGCCCAAGAATTAGTCATGGTGTGCTTAACCTGGTCGGAGATCCCTGTTATAAAAAATATATATAAGTGAAAAAAAAGGAAAGCATTTTAGGAAAAAAAAATGTGGGTCCGAGGATTGTCGTGGTATGCATAAGTTGGCTTGGACACCCTGGTTATCAAAAAAATTTGGATATGGAGATTAATCGTGGTACATTTAAGCGAGCTTAGACACCCCGATTATAAAAAAACAAAAAAACTAAAAAAATATATAAGAAAAAAAAATGTAATAAGAAAAAAAGAAAAAAATAATAAGTAAAAAATACAAAAAAAGGCAAAAAAAGAAGGAAAAAAAAAGAAAAAAAAATAATTAGGAAAAAAAAGAAAAAACAAAAAACAAAAAAAATTAGAAAAAAAAACGTAAATAGAAAAAAACTCTAGTGTTGAAATCCACGATTGCAATCGTAGTCTGTGTGCACAAGTGTACGATAAATGTCGGACGCCGTTTACTGTTTTGTTAATTTAAGCAGGAACACATGTTTTTTTCTATTTATTTTTTATGTTTTTTTCTTAATATTTCAACATTCACATATTCTAAAAGTCCTTTGGAATTTCATTGGAACAGTGGATAGTGAAATGCTTTAGTTTTTTTTTTAATTTGATTCTCAATGTTTTTTTTAATTTCAAATTTAGTTTTTTTCTTTAATTTTAATTTAGTTTTTTATAAAGTTCAGTTTTATAACTCAAGTTTTATACGTTGACCCGGGTTAACTCGGGTATATATAACATATTGATGTTTCACTGTGTCCCTAGGCACAAATTACTGTGAATTTCAATAGTAAAATTACTATTTTGCTTTTTAGTCCATAAAAGTTAGATGGAGTATTTTGAACATTTACAGGGACATGCGTGTTATTTTCAAATTATTTGGGGGTGTTTACATCTTTTTCATTGTTATTTGAACATTGTAACTACATTTTTACCTCTTGAAACACACACACACACAAAAAAAAACAAAGGCAGTCAAGGGTATTCTGATTTTTTCATATTATCGTTAACAGTAAAAAAAACACATATTTACCCTCGGGGTGATAAAAATAGGGATTGACAGTGAAGGTATGTTAGGTTTTTCACATTTTATATAGTGAAACTACTTAAATACCCTTAGAAAATGACAAAAACACAGGTCTGGTGCAGAGGGCATAATGGTACTTCCATGCCCGATTTTTTCGTTGTTCTCGCCAGCTCCAGGAGTGTTTGGGCAATTCCATATATTTTTTATTATTTGTTTTTGAAATTATTATAGGCACTTATGCCGGAAACGCCAATAGTTTTTTATTGAATACGCTTTGCAGCCGGCACGTTAGGTGTCGTGTGACAGTTAAAAATGTCTAACCATCGTGTCTTTGGATACACCACTGTTTCCTCTTCCATATGATGGCACGCATATTAGCATACAAAGGGATAGGGTGAGCAAAAAAACCGAACAACCGATTAAACCGAGAAAACCGGAAAAAAAACGAGAAAACTGAACCGAAAAAAAACCGATTAAAAAAATTGAAAAAAAATCCGGTTTAGTTCGGTTTCGGTTTTGTACAGAAAAAACCGATTGACCCCAACTAAACCGGTTGTTTAAAACATTAATATAAATGCAAACTTTGTCCCATTTCTCGGTTACACAAAATTGATAACCCTAGTCGCTCGCCTCTCCCTCTCCCTCCCTCTCGTCGTTCGCCTCTCCCTCCCTCTGGCCTCTCTCCCTCCCTCTAGCCTTGGTGATTTTTCTTGATTTGTACAAAAATGGTCATGGTAACGAAACTATTTCCTGGATGAGTGTTTTATGAGAAATTCTTGAATGATTGAACAGGTTGCGGGAGGTGATGGTACGGTTGGTTGGGTGTTATGAAGTCTCACAGAACTTCATAGGCAGGGCAGGGAGCCTGTTCCTCCTGTAGCAATCATTCATCTTGGTACTGGAAATGACCTGTCAAGGAGTTTTGGTTGGGTAAGCTTTTCTTTTAAATTAAGTTTTGAGTTTTCTGACTTTATTTTGCACTATTAAATTATGATCTGAATGATTTTTTTCAGGGTGGTTCGTTTCCTTTTGCATGGAAATCAGCTTTCAAAAGATCTTTTCTCAGGGCCATCACTGGTCCAGTGTGTCGTCTAGATAGGTAAGCTTTCTTTTATGTTGCAAGTTGCTCCTATGTTATTAACAAAAAAATATATTTCCTCTGTTAAGTTCTTTTCATTTTATCTAGAAGTCGATAATTCCTTGACAGCTGCCAGTATTCAAGTTATTAATCCATGATTATTTTTTCTGTAATGTTGCTAAGTGGGTTCTTTAACTGGTTGATTTTGCGACGATAAATATTGCTTTTTATGTGTTGTATTTGCTTCATTGTTATGACTGGCTTGTCCATCGAATCTGTTTTGCACTTTTCAAGTTTCCTTTCAAGATAAATGTTCATAAAGATGCAAACTTTTGTGTTATTTTTCATGATTTTAAGAACTAGAATAATATAAGTGAGCCAAAAGTGGTTGTTAGAAGGCTATTTATATAATTTACTTCAATGGCAATATAACTCTTTTTTTCTAGCTAAATAAAGATAGACTAATTCTTTTTGGGAACTAGCTGATCCTGTTTTAGATTTGCCATTGTTGATGGCTCTGAAATTGATTACTGTAAAATGTTGATACATGTGCCTATTTGCATTTGTATATTTGCGCATGTGCGCACATTGCAGCCACAATTATTAATTGATGAAGTTCCCAATATATCTTTGTTGTTCTTATTTTCCTGCTATCACCATTTGCCATTGTGCAACTATTTTAGAATTTATCTTCTTTGTTGTTATTATTTTCCAATTACCTAGTTATAGTCCTGGTCCTCATTATTTCAGATTCCTTTGTGTTCTGGTTGCATCATGGATCAATCCCAATTGAAATTACAACCTTGATGAATGATTATGAAAAATGTGAAAATCTTGAATCAAGTTATTTTTCTTATACACTTGTAGTTTTATTTTATTATTTATTAATCAACTTATTTTCAATCTAACATTTCTATTATTATTTTTTTGTAGAATTTGGTGGAAAGTTAAATCTAGCAACAAATGATAATTAGTTCAAAATCGGGTGTATTTCTTGAAGTTTTTTTATGTTAATGTTGTTTGTTGTTTATTTTGAAGCCATTTGAAGGTATTTTTTGTAATTTAAATTTGTACACTTGTGTAGTTTTAATTATTTCGTCTCATGCTAAATTAAACGAAATAAAAGTATTAGAAAGGTAAAAAAAACTTAATAAACACTATATTAACAATTTAATACATTAATATTTGTATTAGCTGCAAAAAAAAAATACTTTGGGATCTTATGAGAAAATCAGTTTTTTTTATATTAATTGCAAGCCCATCTGAAAATTCATTAGGAAGCCCATCAAAAGCCCATCACATGGCCCAAAAACTAAATTCGGTTTTTTCAATTTTTTATAATAAAAATTGAACCGAACCAAACCGAAAATGATCGGTTTTTAATAGGTTCGGTTCGGTTCCGTTTTTTTTTTAAAAAAATTAGTTTGGTTACTTTTTTTTGATAAAAAATGAACTGAACCGAAAATGATCATCCTTACAAATAAATGAGAATTGTCGGTGATTGATTCTTCTTGTTTTTTTTTCTCTTTCAAACAGTCACAAACTACACGTCGATGATCTATCAAGGTGTCCCAAAAAGTTAAAATTGTTAACGAATAATATTTTTATATGGACTACATTATTATTTTTTCCTCTCCCATTGTCCACAACAATGCATGTAATTTTACATTCAAAAAGCCAATCCTACGGCTCTCATTCATTCCTAGCTAAGACCCGATCCTCTCATTCATTCCTAGCTAAGACCCGATCCAGCATCGTGTTCATGGAGATACCAAGGATGTTTTTTTGAAGGGCAGCCTTTGAATGGATACGCTAGTTTGTGTTCTAAGGAATCTCAAAGCTAGCACTTGTGGTGATTATTTTAAGAATATCCATAGATTATTTTAAGATTCTCATCTCTATCCTCAAACTTAAGACCTAACTGTATTAATTTTACAACATTTAATTCCCAACTTTGGATTTGAATTGTTCTAGAACCTATTCAAGGCCAACCTTTTCTTCTAAAAAGAAATGGAAGTTGATTTGATCCAATTGAGTATCATAGCTAGTAATACCATAACATCGTCAAAACTCGATTTGATTTAAAAAACCAAAACATTGTTATTTTAATTAAGATGGGTTAACATGCTCACCTAAGCCCTATGTTGAAACGAGTTTTATTATTTGTTTTTTTGAAAATGCTGGTGATGATGTTTTTTTTGTCCTGCCATTCGGTGAAATGGATGATATGTGTTTTATAGTTGTAAAAATTATTTTTTTTCTATAAATACGATAGACAAATAGATCTAGATAAATAGACCAAAATATCGACACAAAAAAAAGGTCCTAGAAAATATATCGTAAATAAAAAAAATAAAATAAAAAAAACAAACCAGTGCACGTTTGAAATTCCATGTGGTATTCTATATGACAAAACAACCCAACGAACACGACGGTTCTAAAACGAAATCTAAATTCTCTATTTAAAAAATAAAAAAAGAAATTCCAAAAAGTAAAAGAGGGAGAAAGATTGCCTTTCCCTTTCAGTTTGAGTTTTCA
Organism: Salix exigua; assembly: GCA_032356905.1. Taxonomy (NCBI): domain Eukaryota; kingdom Viridiplantae; phylum Streptophyta; class Magnoliopsida; order Malpighiales; family Salicaceae; genus Salix; species Salix exigua. The sequence continues at coordinate 6,078,445 of CM063598.1, forward strand.
AATACACAAACACAACAAATCAATCCCATAATTATTATTTTTTAAAATAATCACTCACTCTACCTTGTTTAAAACACTAATTAGAATCCTAAAACCCATCCTAAATCCCTCCGAAACATCAATTTAAACCAAACGAAACAGTGATGAATCTATATCCGATTCCAACACGACCGATCCGACAGATTCCTTTTTCCGCTTTCATATGAGGCGGAAACGAATCCTCCTACCCAAACAACAGAGAATCAGAGTTCATAATGGACTTTTCCTCTCCTCTCTGCCGCTCGCCGCTCTCATTCTCCCGCGCCCGCGCCCGTAGATGGCGTCAGAGTCGGACTGGCACCGCTGTCGTTGTGGTGGCTGCACTCATGATTTCCACCACATCCTGGCTGTCTCTTGTATTTTCTGGCACTACTGCTCGGTGTTGGCATAGGTTTAAGAATTGGGAAGGCAGTCCTCACACTGTCCAATGGAAGCCACAAAGTCAGAAGCCAAATCGAAACGGGAAAGATGACGGAATTTCGAGTCTCTCCACCGCCCCGTCTCTTCAATTGGGCAGAAACAGGAGCCTGTCCGAGGCGGAGAGACGGAAGGTTGACGCAGGATTGGCTTTGGATCATATAGTTTTCGGCATTGCAGGATCCTCCCAATTGTGGAAGAGAAGGAGAGAGTTTATAAGGCTATGGTGGAGAAAGAATTCGATGAGAGGTCAGGTTTGGTTAGAGGAGAAAGTGGATGATAAAGAATGGGATGAATCATTGCCTGTGATTATGATTTCGGAGGATACTTCTCGGTTTCGGTACACGAATCCGACTGGACATCCTTCTGGGCTTAGGATTGCGCGCATTTTGCTGGAGACTTTTCGACTGCGTTTGTCTGATGTCAAGTGGTTTGTTTTAGGCGATGATGATACTATTTTTAACGTGGATAATTTGGTTCATGTGTTAAGTAAGTATGATTATAATGAAATGGTTTATGTTGGTGGCTCTTCGGAGAGTCACTCTGCGAATACTTATTTTAGTCACAATATGGCTTATGGAGGTGGGGGGATTGCTATAAGTTATGCTCTTGCCGAGTCGCTTTTTAGTATTCTTGATGATTGTCTTGAGAGATATCACAAGTTTTATGGAAGTGATGATAGGCTCCATGCATGTATTTCGGAGCTCGGTGTTCCATTATCAAGAGAGCTTGGGTTTCACCAGGTTTGCTTATCTAATCAGCTGCTAATTATTTTCTAATTGCTTAGACAACTTGCATTTTGTTAGTAATTCTGACTTGTGCTGCTGAGAAGTTAGTGATTTTCTTATTGAAGCCAACTTAATGAATTAAATGTTGACCGGAAAATTTAGAGGGTTATCTTAACTTGCTGGATTTGAATTGTGGTTGGTTTGCTGTGGCAGTGGGATATTAGGGGTAGTGCTCATGGTCTGCTATCATCGCACCCAGTTGCACCCTTCGTATCAATTCATCATGTTGAAGCCGTGGATCCTTTTTACCCTGGGTTGAGTTCTTTGGATAATTTGAAACTTTTCACAAAGGCCATGAAGGTTGACCCTATGAGTTTCTTGCAGCGATCGATCTGTTATGACCATGCAGGCAGCCTATCCTTTTCTGTCTCACTTGGCTATACTATTCAGGTGTTCCCAGGTATTGTGCCTCCCTGGATGCTTGAGCGCTCAGAAATGACTTACTCTGCTTGGAACAAGATTCATAATCGGAACGAGTTCGATTTGGATACCCGGGATCCTTTCAAATCTGTTTGTAAGAGGCCGGTTCTATTCTTTTTAGAAGATGTGGAAAGACAAGGAAACACTACTTTGGGTACATATGTGCGGGCAAGGGTGAAAGGTGATCTGAAAAGAAAATTTTTCTGCTTCACTCATTCTGCTCCTTTGCCTTACGTGGAGAGTATTCAGGTGTTGGGGTATCCTCTGAAGAAGAACTGGCATTTGGTGAGTTCCTTATTTGTATTCCTTTTATTGTCTATTCTGATTCTGCTGTCATTTTCAAACTTTCATTTCAAGCTAAAAGCTGATATTTCAAATATATATTGGACAGTCACCACGTCGCCTGTGTTGCAAACTGAATCAAACAAGTGATGAACTCCTTACAATATCAGTTAGACAGTGTGAGAAAGGATCTTGTGGTTCTTTTGCTGATTCTATGTGAATATGGGTTGAATGGCAGCACTTGGTATACTCGCTAGTAAAGCTGTGGAGACATTGTTTTCTTGAAGAAGGCCTTCTCCAACTTGTGCTTTATATTGTCCAGCATCATTGTTTTGGCTTCCTTCTTGCAACAGAAGTTTACTGACTGTCATATGGCATTTTGAAAGTCATGCTAACAAATTGCACATATGAGAGTTCAATTTTGTGCACAGTTGAGTTTCAGATGAGATTGCAAACCTTCACTTCTTGGACTGCATCCTCTGCCTTCCTTTTTCTTCAGAAGGTAAATAATATCTAACTTGTAAACATTGCTAATGATGTGAGAGACAGTTTTAGTTAGTTTACAAATGAAAATGCCGAGATTCATTTCTCCCATTTTTAAGTGTGTGTTTTATGTCAATTCTAGTAATATCTTTCTCTCGCACCTTCAACTGTATTTGGAACTCTATTGTTCGAGCAATTAGATCTTAATAGCACCACCCACTCACCGTAGTGGATGTTCAGTTAAATATAATCCCTATTATTTGGTGTTAGTCTGATATGTCCTTTTCACTTGATAGGGAAAGCCCTTGTTAGGATTTTCATGTGTGTATGTGTTGGGGAGAGAGAGAATTTGATTGAGAATGTGTTCTAATTAGAACTCAGTTGTCTATGTATGTGTTGGTGAGAGAGAGTATATAGAACGCAGTTGTCTGTCTTACAACACGGTTCTGCTTTGCTGTTGATAGGTGGGATCCAAGTGCAACTTATTGAACACATCATCTTACATTCTTGTATCTCATTTGTGTATTTTCAGTGCTCATTAGTTCATTCGCAGTATTTATTCCACCTATATCATACGTACTATGATCTAATTCTATGGATATATTACATCTGACTTCCCAGTTTCTGATACTAGTAAGTTTGAATGGTTTGTTTATGTACTCCGTGAGTCTTGCCTCAACTCCATGCAACTTTTGAGGCCATCATCATATGGATTCATAGGCGTGCATCATAGCACAACTCAACTTGCATCTTGTCTACAATTTGTGTGCCTTCACTGCTTAAACAGAAAGTCTTCATTTCAGACAGATGGATATTTTTATTTCAGTAATAAAACTAGCATTAACACGCATACATGTACATGAGACATCCATGTACATATTAAAGGAATGAAAGTAACAAACTGAGGAAAGAAGGACAAAACCAAGTGCGCTATCAGAAGCTAAAGTGTGGGAGGTCTTCCAGCCAGATTTCAGGTCATTGACTCATATTCTAGCTAGAGATGCATTCCTATAGGAACAATATGCCAACAGATAGGTCAGTACCCAGAAAGACCAGAGCAAGTGTCAAAATTACAAGGAAACCTTAGAAAAAGAAAAAAAATGTGTCAAAAGGTATGTTGTGGTGTTAGATAATCATTGGGGTGTCATGTCAGCAATTAAATGATATTGAATTGAGTTGTGTTTAAATTTGTATTTTAACATTAAAATGTGTCAAAACGTATGGTGCAGATTTTTTCTCCTGTTGTTAACCTACAATGACCTGGAGTTCGTTGGGTTTTTTATCAACTCTTGTTATGGTCACAAGAGCTAGATCATTCAATTTATCCATCATGTCTGTTTGATAACAGCTTCTCTATAAGGACTCGAGCATATCTTGGCAAGGACCTTGTTAGTCCATTTAATTCTAAATTCTCTCACTCTCCAAATTTGTATTGCACTTCTTTGGTACCCTTGGAACCAGGAAGGTTAGGGGTGCAGATTTTGTGTGATAGAAGAACATTTTGGTGATTTTGTCCACAGCATTTTGTGATTTTAGTTGGTGATCATTTCATGTGCTGCTCTTAAAGCCGTTGTCTCATTCTTTAATAATCGATGAGTTGCTAGTTAAAATGTACTTTTTTAAGGAACTATGTTTTGACTAGCATTGATGAGTCTCTCCAAGCTATCATCATTGTAAACGAATGGGATATATATGGGCATCTACTAGATTTGTGAGAAATTGTTTGAGCAAGACTCTAGGAGGGCATCTAAACAGACAGTTCATTTGGTCCATGCAAAAATGAACATCCAATGTCTTGTTTTGATTCTTTCTTTACATGCCCTGTCACTGTTAATTAAACTAGCATCTTAACGGGGCCTTTTTTTCTTTTCGTGTTGATGTGGTTTTCTTACCTCTTTAATAATTCTCTAGATGGTTTAACTTTGACTAATCTCTCGGTGCAGGGCTGTTTGTATACGCAGCTGGTAGTTGATTTGATCCCTTACCTTTTCCATTCATATTCTTCTTGAGAGGACTAGACAACTAAGGCAAGATTCTCTGTGTGGCTGTGTTTCGGGAGTTTCTTTCTTTTCTGATCTAGATTTTCACGCAGCCCAGCTTAGTTTTTTTCTTTTTTCCTCGCTGTTCATTCTATGTTAATATACGTGTCTTGAAACAGGAATCCCACATAAATCATAGCATATCAGAAGAACTGTCAGACATCTGCAATAATCTTAAGTAGCTTTACATTTCAGTGCTTTAATCTTTGTGCATCGACTGATATGTTTTACTTACAATGGCATTGCTTCAAGATTGCATAACTAGCGAATCAGGTGGGAATTTGTAGCTGAGAACCTCACAAAAACTGAGAGGTCAGCTGCATTTGAAGTTTCAAGTTGAGAATGAACTAGTGGGGATGCACTGCGCATCCATTACATGAGCGAGTAAAGCCAAGGGTTTATACTTTATAGTGGCAGAAGTGCAAATTGTTCATTCTGATGAGTGCAAGTCGTTTTTAGTTCTAAGTGGGAACTGCGGCCTAGGTAAAGTGGACAATTAAGGATGCTTTAGGAGTCGTTAATAAATCACTTCAAGTGATAGTGACCTTTTTGTTTTGACTTGATGGGATTTGGCTTAGGACTCTTACATTTATCCTTATTTTTTTCGTTCTCATCCTATAATTTCTTCCACGCTTGTACTAATTCATAAGCATGCTTTCCATTGGTTCTCCTTCTCCTTTTCTGATCAACTGTGTTTTAGATAATTATGGCTGATTTTTATTTTATTATTATTAAAAAAAAGAAGCGGGCTGGATCAGGGATAAATTTGAAGTTGCAACCCCTATTATTTTTAAAAGTATTTTTTATTTGAGAAAAATATCAAGATAATATTTATTATTATTGTTGTTGTTGTGTGTGAATGAGGGCTAATCCAAGGAGTGTGTGTGTGTATGTCTTGCAAGATTATGGTGAAGACAAAGTATTTGTAAGGCAAGTTCCATCACATGTCAAATCTATTTGTAGTCTTTGTCAATGTGGTCGGAGAGTGTGTGCGGTGTTTTTGCTTCGATGCCGTGTTGTGAAATGAAACGCGTTGTGCTTTGATGCACTTTCGTATTTGATAATTAATAATTGTGTTGTTTGAACTTAAATCACATTAACTATGTAAAATATTTAAGGTTATTAACTATGTAATTAAATATTAGTTGATTCTATTTATAAAACTTAAAAGACTGGGGTTAGTGATTTTTAATATATTTAATGCTATTTTTCTTTTTTAAAGAAAATAACAAGTCTTTCATCTCATCAAGTGTTATTTCTTATGCCTTTCCAAGTGAAAGCTAGACATATATTTAATAAACTTGTCTATAGCTTGTATTTCGTTATATAAAGGTAATTTTGTTAACATAGTCAAGTGACTATAGAAATTGTATACAAGGAAATTAAAATTTATTTTTTGAAAATTAATATGAACTTTAACAATAAAATAGGAGCTTTTGGCCTAGTGACTGATCCTATCTCAAACGGAGCACATCTTTTATGTAAAAATAATTTGGAGGAACACCTAAATAATGATTAATTTATGAGTTTTAAAATATACCAATTGATTAATTAAAAAAAAGGATGGTGAGCTGGAGTTGATTAGGCCTTTAATGGTGGATAAATACAAGAATTGTTATAGTGATTGTATAGAAAAGGTGATATATAGGGTAGTAATTGCATTATTTTTTATTTTTGTGTATTACAGCTTTTGTCCTTGTTTTTTCGATGATTTGATTGTACATTAGAGGACGTAACCCTTCTTTGCTATTGTTACTCTTCGTCAAATGATGTTTGAAGAGATGTCTATCTCCTCCTTTTATTTATTTATTTATTTTTATAAATTGATGTCATAATTAAGGAAATTTTATCGTCTATTTTTTAAAAAGATATTCAAAATATTTTTGCTATCGATTTCACATTTTAAAATTATATTCTTATTCGATTGTGTTTTAAACATGTCATTATTTTCATTTAAAAAAAATCTTTTATTTTTCTTTTTAAAATTTCACTTAAATTGTTTTATTAAGGTCATATTTAACAATGCGTTACAAAAATGTTTTTGAAAATATTTTTTATTTATTTTAAATTAAATATTTTTGATGTTTTTAGATCATTTTCACGTGTTGGTGTCAAAATAATTATTAAAAAATAAAAATATCATTATTCAGATGTATTTTTGAACGAAAAATATTTTTAAAAAAAACCTTAATCACAGTATCAGATAGACACTGAAAAAAATAGCATCAATCAAGAGTAATTTACCACTTAAGTTGATGATCATAGAGCAATTAGCTCATAAACACGATATGGGATGAACTATTTTTAGATCTAGCTTATGTTAGATTTATTATTGAACTAAGTTGGAAGTTGATCCAATCGGGTCAACCTGATTAAATTTAAATCGGGTCGACTTGACTGTAATAGTTAAAGATAATGTTGTTAGAATTTTTTAAAATCTTAAAATAGATATCATTTGGAATCGACTCATCTAACTCGGGCCTCCAACTGAGTTTTACAACTATGATAGATTTTGTAGGTGGGTGTGTTAGCAAGAAATCCGAGTCGAGGAGGAGGAGGAGGCGGCACGGGGCATGTGCACCACCGATTTGGGCGAGGGGGAGATCGGTGTGGGTGGCGGTTGGGAGGTTTCATAAAACCAGGAGAAACGCCACGCACGTTCCTACAACCTCAAAAAAAAAAAAAAAAAAAGGGCCCTTTTCAGTTTTCAAAGCTGTTCCAATCTGTTCCTGTCTCTCCCCTCCTTTTCTTTTTATTTCATCCAGAATTTATTTGACATTTCCTTGATCCGTTGAAGATTATGAGGTGGAATGAAGATTAATTATCATAGATTTTGATTCCTTCCTATAGATTAATTAATGGATTCAAATCGCTGCTACGATTAAGTATGTTAATTATCATTGATAATTGTTTTGTAGTTATATATAAAAATATATTTAACTATTGAAATGAATTGATTTATATAATTTATCAAACAAGTTAACTTTATTTTATTTAATGAATTGATTTAGAATATTCAAAATATATTTAGTGAATGGTTTCAACTCAAAATATTCCTGAAAAAACTTGTGATTTTTTTGACTTTAAATTAGTTTTTTAGTGTTTTTTGATTATTTTTATATGCTGATATTAAAAATAATTTTTCAAAAATAATAAAAAAATTATTATTTTAATATATTTCTAAATAAAAAAAATATTTTTAAAAACAAGATCAGTTTTAAGTTGGAATTAGGTGTAAATTGTGTTTACAATTGAGCTTGTGTATGTTTTAAAAGCATGTTTCTCTCAAAAAAAAATTAATATATTTTTAATCAAAAAATATAATAATAATAATAATAATAATAATAAATCTGGACTAAATTAGCTACAAACGCAAGCAATTTAAGGTACGAAGGACAAAAGATGCCTTGTAACTATTTATTATTTATTACAAGAGAGGTTTCCAAGTGGAGTCCACAAATGATGGGGGCTAAGCTTCAGATTCATAGTACGTATTTTTAAAAATATTTTTTACTTAAAATGATAATTTTTATTAATTTTTAAAAATTATTTTTGACATCAACATATAAAAATAATTTAAAAATAACTCAGCGCCAAATAAACCCTAATGATTGATCATGCTATAATCTCTTTTAAGGCCCTAATTTGATCTGGCTAATGTCATGATTAGGGATCTAATGAAACAGTTTGGAAGATAATAATAAAAAGGGAAAAACATGGACAACAGTAATGTGCTGTCAAGAAATGTGTTTGTGAATAAAAAAAAATGGGGTGATGATGAGTGTTACAGGGGTGCAATTAACCACACCCATTAGCCACGGACCCAATCACATGGAATTTATTAAAATGGGTCAGATGGGACCACACCATTAAAACTTTTTCTTCCTTTTTCCTTTTTATTTTTTTAATAAAATATTTATTTTAATTTAATGTACTCTATCAAACATGAATTTCAAAAATTATATTGTTTTAATATATTTATATGAGAAAACAATTTTTAACCATTTTCAGCACGTTTTTAACCAAAGTCATCTTCTATGTGTTATCTTCCAGCATCTCTCATGATTCATAAAAAAAATAGAATATTTTTGAATTTGAATTATTAATTTCTTAGTTGGTTAATTAATGTGAAATTGTAATTTTAAAACATGGTTGTGTGAGTTAACTTGCGTTTATCTTAATTAATTCTACAAACTTTGAAATTAATAACCATGTAATTTTGATATCCATTAGTTTTAGAAGGTTATGTTTAAATTTATTGTTCATGGATACATGGAAATATCATGTTGTTGATTTCTTTATATGACCAATAAGAATTTTAGACTAAGAAAAATGTTTTTATTTTAGTATATTAACCAAGGACGGGTTTATTTATTTAAAAAAAACACCTTAAGTATTAAGCCATGCAAAGGAATTAAAGTTTCTTATAATTAATATATAGTATTAACCTTAATTAATATCTTAAAGAGTATTAAAAAAACAACTTTAACATTTGATGAATCAGGGACACGCGATCAATAGTTTTGTCAACATAAAAAAAACAATTATAATGGCGAATATAGCAAGAAAAATACACGATTATTTTCAAATAATTAGACATTCATAGACCCACACTATTTATTAAAGAGCTGATGAACAGTCGTTTTGGGATGATCTGGTCGGGTTAATCTAGAACCATGGTTAAGTGGGAGCGTACATATTCCGATTCTTATGGCTCCAGCTCAAATCTTGCAAGGAAAAAACACATAAAAAAGGAAAAAAAAATAAAATATTGAAATAAGAAAGGAGAATACGGTAAGGTATGGTTCTGTGTAGGGTAAGGAGAATCTGGTGTTGCCAATTTTAATAAAGTTAAAGCAAAAGTCCCAATCGAACATGGCCATGTCAATGGCAGTGGAATTGTTTGGTGGAGGTGGAGAATTATTGGAGGAGAAGATGAAGATGGTTTGCAGAGAATTTCAATTTCAGAGATGAGGTGATGGCTGTGTACTTGTGTGGTGACTCTTTGTGTGCTCTGCTGATCATCCCCCTCAGCTTTCCTTTTCACTACTCTCGATCTTCTTCTAACTACTTCACTTTATTCTGCTCTTCCGAAATTAATTATTATTTTTTTATAAAAAAATTACTGTAAAAAAAAAACTCTCGAATTTATGATCATTTTTTTTCTTAAAAAATATATGATTATCGGGTTATGTTAGCATAGACATGTTGATTAGATGACTTGTTATCAGTCCAATACTTGATCTAGATCTAGTTTACTTTGTTTATTTTATTTTTGAAATGACTCCACTAATTTAGTTTTCTAATTTGCTAGTTCCGGTTTTTCTATTGGTACGAAACGTTTCGGTTTCAGAGTGTCGTTTTGGGGTTGTAATGTCCATAAATAATTATATATATATATATATATGAAAAAAAATTAAAATATTAATTTAACAAGCATAATTAAAATATTAATTAAGAAGGATTTTAAGGCTGAAACGGCATACCCGGAACGGTACCTAGACGTTCCGGCCGGTATTTCCGGAACGGACCAAAATTAAAACCGAGATTAAAACGATATCGTTTTATCTTAGGTTTTTTAATGGCACGAAACGTTCCAACCGGAACGGAATGATATTTATCATGTTGATTAAAGTCACCATTAATTAATATGACACACATTGGATAAAGATTTTTAAAAAATACTTACATCCTAGCACATAAAAAATTGTTTTTAAAACAGAAAATATGCTGATCACACTGTTAGAAATATCATATAAAATTCATAAATAAAAATTACCCTGTAGAAATGCATTCATCTTGGATAATTGTTTTTATTATATTGAATAAATAGAACTAATGAAGAAGATAATGGTGGTCATAAAAAAGGATCGTAAACAATTATTACCTGAGAGAGAGAGAGAGAAGGGAGAGGGAGAGAGAGAGCTGCTGACAACACAGCATCTCATTTGTTTTATCATCTTACACATCTCTCTCTCTCTCTCTTAATCATCAGCATCCTCATAATTTGTCATCTCCATTCATTTCCATCTCTCTCTCTCTCTCTAGCTAGCCCCATCTTTTCATTTCTCTCCTTTTTCTTGCGCTGTCATGCTTTGAACCAGAGTGGAGTGCAGCTGATGATGATGATACCCTTCTTCTAGTTTTTATTTTTTGGTTTTATTGAATTTAAAACAAGAAAAAAAGGGTTTAAAAAATGATAAATAAAATCTGAAGAAGAGAGCGGCGGCAGCAGCAGCAGCAGCAGGCACTAACTCGTAGGAATTCTTTCTTTCTTTCTTTCTTTCTTTCTTTCTTGGCTTTATTTTATCTTTTTCCAGTTGTCTACTCTCTCCCTCTCTTTTTTCTTTCCTTTTCTTTTTAAACATCACCGAAACTCCCCTTGCTCTCTCTCTTGCTCTCTCGATTCTCTTATTGTCTCTTGAATTCTTCTCATTTATCCTTAATCCTCTCGCGAGAGAGGGGAGGGAGGGATCGAGAAATCATTTACAAGCTGAATTGTCATCACAGATGAAGAGAGATCCTCAACTCCTGTAAATAACCACAAATTTAATATCAAGCAAAGTGAAGAGAGAGAGAGAGAGAGAGAGAGAGTCAAGTTCAGCGATGCAGCAAGGAGGTGGGGAAGGAGGGTCGCCACCGTCACAGTATGGAGTGTCACACCAGCAACAAGGTGATGCTCCGATAACAGCTCCTCCATCTGCTGCACTAGCAACACACATGCAACAGCAGCAGCAGCAGCAAGTTGTAGAGGAAGCATCGCCCATTAGCAGCAGACCTCCCGCCACAACAAGCGGGGTTATGAATTTGGATGAATTTATGAGACTTTCAGGGAGCGGCGGTGCAGAAGAAGATAGCGGCGCTGGAGAAGATGCAGATCGAACAGGAGGTGTTGCTAGTGGCAATAGGTGGCCAAGACAAGAAACTCTTGCCCTTCTGCAGATTAGGTCTGAGATGGATGCTACTTTTCGTGATGCCACCTTAAAAGGTCCTCTATGGGAGGATGTTTCAAGGTAGACAATTATCAACTACATTAGCCCTTTTCTCCATGTATTTTTTTTTTACTATAATTATCTTCAGATCTCCATTTCTCTGTGTAAACACAAGCACATGACTTCTATCTCTTTCCGTCACGACTCACGAGCTACCCAGTTTGGCATCTCTATTTTTTTTTTTCTTAAAAGAAATATATTTAATAATAAATTGGATGAAATATACCCAATTGTGGTATAATCGTAACTACTCTCACTTCTTCTTTTTTTTCTTTTTCTTTCTATTTTCAATGGAAGAAAAATTGAAAATCCCAAGAGGGATATGAACAAGATCGATTCTTTTTTGTTCTTACAATTAAATCAAGCGGCTCTATTTTTTTTCCTTTCTCTCTCTACACTTATTAAATGGATTGGATAAATGGTATGGAAAGTGGAGAAGAAGTCAGTGGGCCTAAAGGTATGAAAGTGAGTGAGAGAGAGCATCATCATCTTCTCTTTATTAAATGTAAATCAAGGTAAGTTTTAAAAAAAAGATGTGTTTTTTTAATTGGATTACTATAAATTTTTTATTGTTTTTTTTATCATTGGAAAGTATACTACTTATGGTAATAAAATATGAAAACATGATGATGTAACAGGAAGCTAGCAGAGATGGGATTCAAGAGAAATGCCAAGAAATGTAAAGAAAAGTTTGAAAACGTGCACAAGTATTATAAGAGAACAAAGGAAGGTAGAGCTGGTCGTCAGGATGGCAAAAGTTACAGGTTTTTCAGCCAGCTTGAAGCTTTGCATAATACTACTGGTGGCGGTGGCGCTTCTGCTAGTGTCATCAATTTGTCCGGTGCTGCTCCTCAGCAGATTGCCACACCATTAACGAGCAGCCTGGATGTTTCTCCTGTTTCTGTTGGAATTCCTATGCCTGTCTCGTCTTCTGTTAGAATCCCTCCGCCTTCTTCTCAGGCACTTCAACCAGCTTCAAATATTGGCTCGATGTTTCCTCCTGATTTGGGGGCAACAGCGGCCGCAGCGGGTGCTGGCCCTGCTGGAATCAGCTTCTCGTCGAATGGGTCTTCTTCTTCTCCAAGTTCTGAAGATGACGACGACGAGGATGAAGAGCTGTTAGGAGGGCAGCCATCTGCTACGGCGGCTGGTACGAGTCGAAAACGTAAAAGGGCAGCATTATCGTCAGCTAAAGGAGAAACTCATCGGATGATGGAGTTTTTTGAGGGGCTAATGAAACAGGTCATGCAGAAGCAGGAGGCGATGCAACAGAGATTTTTGGAGGCGATTGAGAAGAGGGAGCAAGACAGGATGATAAGAGATGAAGCTTGGAAAAGGCAAGAGATGGCTAGGCTGAGTCGCGAACATGAGATTATGGCTCAAGAACGGGCTATTTCTGCTAGTCGAGATGCTGCTATTGTTGCCTTTTTACAGAAAATTACTGGCCAAACTATCCATTTACCTACGCCTGTATCAATGGCGGCTCCTCCATTTTCACTACCTCCACCACCACCACAACTACCACAACCGGTTCAAGTAACGCCATTGGTCACTGTCTCAACCCAGCCACCACCAACACAACCTCAAACCATTCCACAACCACAAGTAACACACCAGCAGCAGCAGCAGCAGCACCAACAAGGGCATCGTCAACAACAACTATCCATTTCTTCAGATATAGTAATGGCGGTCCCGGAACAACAAAGAGCACCACAGGAAATTGGAAGTGGTGGCGGTAGTGGGAGCGAGCCAGCGTCGTCGAGATGGCCAAAGCCGGAAGTTCTTGCACTTATAAAGTTGAGAAGCGGGCTTGAAACTAGATACCAAGAAGCTGGGCCTAAGGGACCACTTTGGGAAGAAATATCAGCAGGAATGCAAAGGATGGGCTATAAAAGAAGTGCCAAAAGATGCAAAGAAAAATGGGAAAATATCAACAAGTACTTCAAGAAAGTAAAAGAAAGTCACAAAAATCGCCCAGAAGATGCCAAGACTTGCCCTTATTTTCATGAACTTGATGCCCTTTACAGGAAAAAGATACTTGGTGGAAGTGGTGGTGGTGGTGGTGGAAGCACCTCCACTAGTCAAAGTAGGCCACAGGAACAGCAGCAGCAGCAGCAGCAGCAAGAGAGCTTAAAATTGGACCCAATGCCACATCCAATGCAGCAACCACCACAACAGACACAAGCCACAGAATCACAAAATAAAAATGGGGCAGGTGGTGCTGTTCAAGCAAGCAATATAGGGCTGTCTGGGAGTCTCCCTGGTGAAGGAAATGGAGGAGCATCGAAGGTAAACCTTAGTTTTGTTCGAAAAAGAAAAAAAAAAAAAGAGTAATGTTACATAGTAATCAATGTTCAGCTATTTGATGCCTATTGATTCTTTCTTTGATATTGAAGCCAGAAGACATCGTGAAGGAGTTGAAGACACAGCAGGGGACTCATCAACAACAACATTTAATGATTGATTACTACGATAAGATGGAGGAAGGTGACAGTGAAAACGTAAATGAAGATGAATACGATGACGAAGACGAGGGCGAGGAAGATGAGGAGGAGGAGGCGGAGGGGTTGCAGGAGGAGAGGAAAATGGCATACAAGATCGAGTTCCAAAGGCAGAACACAAGTAGCGCCGCCAATGGAGGAGGGACGGGGGCGCCACCCTCTTTTTTGGCCATGGTTCAATAGCACCATCGTCAACATCCTCGATCGTATCCCTAAAATGTACCTGTTTGCAGAAGCTCAAATCATCTAACAAAACTATATATTTGAGTTCAAAGCCTGACAAACTTGAAATTTCTTCCCTTCAATTCACCCCCATAAATTCTTTTCTCGTCCTGTATCTTTTCCTTTCCTTCTCCTTCTCCACCACAATAGCTTTGTTCAGATGAAATGTCATTTTGCATGGCAATCATCACCACTCTCTGTACCACTTTTTCTTTCAATTTATTGATTTGTTGATTGTTCAATAATTAAAGCAACACCACCTGTTTGTTCAAGACGAAACAGGAGGATTGATTAAGGAAGACCAGAATAAGCTTCGGCCTAGCCTGGCCTGGCCTGCTAGCCAGGGCCAACACCATAGTCATTCAGTCATGTCAGAATCATCAAAAAGATCAGACAGAAGACAAGAACAGCAGCCCAGAGAATTAGAAGATATGGGATGAGAAAGAACTTGTACAAGTTAATTAGAGCGTGCATGCTGGTAACTGTGATCATATATACAATCATTAGATGAAGCTAGTAGATCATGTTTATTAATTAGTTTCTTTGATTTATAAGCAATATTGCATTCTTTCTCTTGCTTTGCATGAGTTTAATGAAGATTCTTGGGTGCTTTTTCTAGGATTTGTTCATCTTTATTGATAATTTTATTCTTAATAGCATAGTATAATGTATTCGATTGAATAAATTATTTAAATTTAAATTTTGAACTCGAAAAAAATAAGAAAAACAACAAATTAATTAATTAACCTTGTGATGATAGGTTGTTGTATCTATTAATAGGAAACAAAACAAGGAGGTAGTCCCTGGTTTCTTACGTAGTTATATGAACATTAGCTTTCAAAACTTTCGTCATTGCAAAGCAATAAAAATTAAATAATTTCCATTCATCAACTTTTGTGGGCGTTTCTTGGGGAGGTGCTCTAGCTTAGTTTAATTATTAATATGGATACTCTTGTTTAATTATTTTGTTATTTTATAGCTAGGCTCTTTTTTAGTATTTTTAATGTATAAGGATAAGTTATCTAAATATAAATAATAATTAATTAATTTACATCTCTTTGAAGGAAAACCTTACACAATCATCCTTGACAAGTACAAATATTATTAAATTACAAAAAAGAGAGTATTTTCCCATCGAAATAGCTGTTTACAGATTTCTTTTTCTTACAATCGATAGCTCTTTTTGAACCTCGACACATTAAGCAATTAAGGGTAAATTATGAAAAATAATTTTATATTTTTGGTTACCATGCTTTTTATATTGCTATTAAATTGTTAAATTATTTTAAATGACATACTTACATAAACCGTGGTCGAGTTTAAGGTTTAATGAAAAACAGTTTTGTATATTTAGTTATCATAACATAATATAATTAATAATTCAAATAAATTAAAATTTTATTTTTATTATCTTAGCAAACTACTCACAATGTCATCACGAATAAAATTCATACGTGTAGACCACATTTCATACTACATAGGATAGGAAAAACCTTTTACAATTTTATAGCACAAATTGTTAGTTTGTAGATGCTTATCTTAGTACCCTGTTAAATATATGGCCCGAGTAGTTTGCAAAAAATATTGCTCAATTTTTCATTGTTTTATATGTTTTATATTTTGTATAATGCTTATGAATCAAAGCAAATTGATTGGCTAATGTGATGTTTTTCCTTTATTGTTGTGAGGTACAAAAACCTTTTTTTCTCATATGCTGTCATGAAAAGTAACTAATAGTTGTTTCTCCTTAACCGGTGGTTCGAGAGTTTTAATGTGTAGACCCCATACAACTGTTTTAGTATTTTAATAAATAATCAAACACTAAAACAACATTTTTTTTTAAACCACCCACTAAGAAGAAAGAAAATGTATTGCTCTCTCTCTCTCTCTTAAACCTTACAACTATATATATATATATATATATATATGAAAACAAGTAAAGGACACCATGATCATTAAAAACAAAACAATAATAATATATAGTAGAAAATTCAAGAGCAATATAATTCCCACACATCCATATTTGCCAACAAATTAAGATGGGGTTCTTCCCCTTTATTCCAATCCACTTACCTCGTAAGTCCTACATAAAAACATGGCATGTTCTCCCCACCCATGTGCTTTGCTATATATTTTCCCCTCCCATGATCACTTGTTCCTTTCCTTTATTATTATTTCTTTCTTCCAATAACATATTCTTTCTGCCCTTTTGTTTCATCAATCGCTCTCTTTATTATTAGCATTATAACATGTAAACTTTGCCATATATATATATATGCGTGTGAGTAATTTATTCCATTGAAAAACTATTCTTTTGATTACCATCTCAACATTAAAAAAACAAATGTTCTTTTATACCGTCTATTTTGAACTAATTCAACGATTCCAAGTATTAAAAAAGAGAGGGTGACTCCATCATACCCCGTATGGAATATTGTGAATAAACAAAATAATGATTAATATATATATATATAGAGAGAGAGAGACAGCAGAAAATGGAGTATCCAATGATCGGTAATACACTATGCATGTGTATATATATATATATATAGTATTCGGTGATTAATTTAGTGCTGGCAGATGGAAGCTACATGTATAGGTTGTGCACATGGCGAAGAGTAACCTGCAGGCACTTGGTAGGAATATTTATGTATTATTCATAATATGAAAGCACACCCCAGCCTGGACTTTACTTTAAAATATAAATCCAACATTTTCTTATTTTAAAGAATAATTAAAAGAGATCGATCGATCATAGGAGGAGATCGATGGAGTGGCCAGCTAGGGATGGAGGTAACATGCATTTACCCCTCTCCCCCTCCTACTTTGGTTTGCTTGGAGTAGAGAAATACTCTTCTTTTTCTTCTTCTTTTTTGTCAAAAATATCCGGGTTTTCGTGGATTTATATTAAAGAAATGTTTTTTTTATTATCTTAATTTATTCCTCCATTAAATTAAAGGGCTACCTTAAGAGTCAAGTTATTTATACTGGTAATAATAATAATGGGGCAAAGCCATAAAGTTGCAGCGGCAACAAAACAGCCGTGATGCTCTGTATAAACAAAAAGTGATCGCCGGATCGTCTTTTCAATCCTGATAATGGAGTTGTATACTATAGACATGATCACGAACTGAAGAACAAATTATGGCGGGCTGCAGGTGCCACGACCCTACAAGGAAGGGCCACCCATAAAGCTGCCGTTCACCTTTTACACTGTCGCTAGAATTATTGCTGAAGATATCAGCTCGTTTGACTGCCATGGATGGGAATGGAAGCTTGCAGGGTAGTTTGAGGGATTCAAGAACAGCATATTCAGTAGCCTAGCTAACTTAAATCATGGAATGGGCAATGCTTGACTGTATGCGATTGTGGTTGATGAGATTGTTTTTCAAAGTGTTTTTTATTTAGAAAAACATCAAAATAATTTATTTATTTATTTAAAATTATTTTTGACATCAACACATGTAAATAATCTATAAACATCAAAAAATTAAAAAAAAAATATTTTTTTCAAAAATATTTTTAAAACACAGTGTCAAACACCCTTGAAACGCCACGGTTGAACCACATGAAGAGCTAGTGTAGTACTGTCCATTGCAATTGCTCTTTGCATTCCCATCCATTGAGGTCGATATATATCTTCACTAACTATTCATCTCATTCTACACTTTTCTTTCACTCTTTACAGAAAAAATTCTTATACTCAACGCACCAATCCATTGACTTTAGAGCTTTATTTAGACTAGATTCATGGAAAAAAAAACCTATTTTTAAAAATAATGTCTCAAGTTCTTTTTAGAGAAAAAAAAACACCAAAACATTATTTCTTAGGGTTTTATATATATATATATATATATATATATAAAAGCTTGGATTGACTTAAATGAACTCTTCGAGAGTTTTTTTTATATATAAATATAAGAAGAAACCAAAACATAATTTTAAAGACTTCTTTCTTTATAAAAAAAAAAAAAGAAGAAAACTTAGATTTACTAAAAATAACACTCCCGAGAAGATTGACTTGAATTGAAATTCAGTTGATGTATGAACTGAACAAGTTTATATGGAGTCAAACCAAACCAAGTATTATAATCATGCTTTTAAAACAACAATAATAAAGAAAAAATGATGAGATCAAATTGAATAAGGTCTGGGTCCATTTGTTTTTGTGATATAAAAATATTTTTTTTATTTCATATTAATTTTTTTCATATTTGCAAATTATCGGCCCGAAGGGCATTGCTCCATTCCTTTACAGTGGTTATATCATAGTTGTCAATTCTGTTCTATTCCGTTGAAAAAACCGAGATGAAACGACGTCATTTTTTTCTTGATTTTAATTCTGGTCCGTTCCGAAAATTCCGGCTGAAACGTCTCGGTACCGTTCTGACCTTAAAATCCTCTTTTTTTTGATTAACTTGTGATTTTTTTTCTTTTAATTTTGAGATTATGTTTGTTTGAGTCTGTGTTTATATTGTATAACTTTAAATTATATATAAACAGTACAACACCGAATCACTTCAAAACCGTAAAATTTTATCATAATAGAAAAATCAGAAGAATAAGTATAATTTATATACAGGGCTTGCTTCACCACAGGCCTGCCTATTCTCTCAATGAACCTGCCATTACAAGCTTCAAGCCGTGTCACATCACTCGTTTGTTTCCACTAACAACAATTATTATCCGGGAAATCAAGGGCTTGCTTCGACTTGAAAAGAAAAGGTTTCCATAATTTCCCAATCATTCCAGTCATCTTTGTCAAAGTGGCAAATATAGGTTGTTTTTTCAAGCAAGTTGAGCAATACCCTAATCAGATTTCTCAATCATCCTTGTCAAAGTGGCAAAATAGGTTGTTTTTTCAAGCAATATGAGCAATACCCTAATCAGATTTCTCAATCATCCTTGTCAAAGTGGCAAAATAGGTTGCTTTTTCAAGTAGGTTGAGCTAAACCCTAATCACATTTCTCAATCATTACCCAGAAACAGCATCATTACACAAAGTTCAAGGTTAGCTATTATGTTTTAGTTGATGGTTTATTTTTTTTAATTATAACAGAATATTTCAATTTTAAAGTATTTTAACATTTTATTTTGGAATTGTATTGTTTATTTTTGTAATTAAAACAAAATATTTCAATTTTAAAGTATTTTAGCGCTCTATTTTGGGATTGTAATTGTACTGTTTGTATGTTAATATATGTATGTAAATATATAATTAAATATATCAATTAAAAAAAATAGTTCAAATCCAAAAATCAAATTATTTTAAATTATACAATTTAAATTTCAAACATAAGTAAAAAAATAAGAGTTAAACTGATATAACTCAACCAACTTGATAAGTTCAAAGATAACATGAAAAATTGATAAAAATATTATTTAATTAAAGAAAAATCAAGTTGACAACTTCAAAAATATATTAAAAAACAATATATTGAATCAACTCGGGTCAACCTAAGTTAACTTTTTAAATATATGACTTCCATTATAAGACCATGATAATCTTAAATAAAACAAATCAAATCAAATTATATAGTTCAATTCATAATAAACTCGTTGTTGAATAATGAAATTGAGAAAAAAATAGTCTAAACGAAAACATAATAAAATGATTTTTCTAAACAAAATTATAAACATGTATAATATTACAAGAATATCAGCATCAATCTCGCAGAGTCATTACATTATTTGACTGCTCTGAAACTTTAACATAATATATATAAATATATCAAGAAACTCCTAATAAAATTTCATCTCAATCTAACAGTCAGATTAAAAAATATAATTGATATTGTAAAATTATTCATTATTTGTTTTTAAAAAAACACTATTAAGCCAAATCAAAATAGACGGAACAAAACCAGAACATTCTGACTGGAATATAAACAAAATTTTCAAAACAGACTGAAATTTTAAGCCTAGTTAAAAATTATATCCTATAGTTGTTTTAACTGGTACAAAATATTCCAGAATTTCAGCTTTCTGACTGCCTCATTCCAGGCTTTCACAATGCCACTTTCTATTCTGAGGATAACAGTTCAGATTTCAATGACGGTGGTAATGAGTAGGGGTACACATGCAAAGAAGGAACACTTTGTACTCTCATATGGCATCTACTTTTATCGAAGTCAGACCAATCATTTAATTGGTCTTATCAATGCATTTACCATCTGCACACTGACACGTCAGTATTCAGTACTCAAGATTTGAGGGGGGAATGCAAAGATAAATAACTCTTTCACCTAGTTTTTCCAAGTAAAGAGGGTTTTCTATGATGACTTCTTCGTCAAGGATACGAGCTGGCAAAACTAACTGATAAAGGGCCACACTAGCACTTTATTATGCCAGACTCAAACTCGGAAATCTACCTCAAATTAAAGCCAAATAAAAGAATACAGGGATACATAGGACATATAGCTTGGGGCATTATTGCTGACCATTTGCATCCCTCTCTGTGAGTGATCAAAGTCCACTTCATGGCCAGGCTACACGGTTATGATGAGAGCTATGAACACATAAATGACAAAGGGTATAATGAAATTAAAACCTTAGGAAGAAATTTTCATTGCCTCGGCTCCAAGACTGATGAAAGAATGTTCCAAAATTGAGATACTGTAGAGATTGGATGGAGTGATCGTAATGGTTAGAGGTGCCTCAATCCAATTCCCGCTTGATCTTGCTGCTTTTCATTTTAGCCTTAAACCTTGACTTTGCCATTAGTGTCTGTACTGTGTTTGAGAAGTTCCCAACTGCCATGACGACCAAAAGGATGCCGCAGAAAATAACCTGCCAGAAACGGATTCTGTCACTAAATTGCTGTCTGCAAATTTGTACAGGGTACCAGTTGCAGATTGATAGGTAGCAAAAACTATCTTAAAATGGCGCAAAGAAAGTTATAACAGCTTACCTGCCATTCAGAGGTGACCCCTTTGAATGCAGTCCTCAGAAGCTGTAGTCCAACATATGCCTCAAAACCCTAAAACAAGTCCAGAAACACTCACAGCTATTCAGGTCAAATCTAAATTCCAGAAGCACTTCGACATAATCAAGTCAGGTCATCATTCTTATTTAAATAATTCAAATGTAACTAGTACTGAACCACACTAATTGCATAATCATTTGATGAAACCCAATGCTTCGTCAAAATCTTTCAAATACATGCAACTGAAGAGGATGCCAGTTGATGTTTTGTTAATCAAGCGCAAAGCCTGCCAGCCCAAATGGGCCACTCACAATTAAACTAGAATTTCCACACCGTTTTGAATCCTCAGAATTTGAAATAAATTCAACATCTTTTACCCAATTCTAGTGTTCGGAAAGCCCTCAACAGCTGGAATGAATCTACAATGTTAAAACCAGTAAATTCTGTATGATGGCAATTTGCACCCTTAAGCGCATCCAATGGGGTGCAGTTTGTTTCAGAATTGACCATTTAGAATTTTATCCCAAAAACACCCTTTTGGGGGGGGCAGTCATGCTTTATTTCCTTGTGATATTTTTGGAAGGTCCAGATTAAGCAGTTATTTTAAAGGTTAGGATTTCTTTTGACAAGGATTTGCTTAGCCATTTAAGGGATGCTATTGATGCAAGGGACCATTAATAATCATTTTTGAGATTTTATAAGAATGAGTTCTTTCTTTTTCTTGGTCGTGTAGCCCATAAGATCAGCCATACCCTTGGTTCTGTTTGATCTCGCTCACTCTCTTTACTCACATTAATAAATAAAAGGGATCAGTTAAGTCAGAAGAAGATGTTTGAGTAAAGAGGGAGAGCTGGGTGAATGATGTGGTTGGAGTAACTAAATTCAAATGAACACCAGATTTCGATACATATTTCAAACTAAAAATTCAGCTAGAGAATCAATTCAATTCAATCTAAAATATACTTCAAGCACTAAAACCGATTCTGGTCTAGTATTGGTTCCAAACAAGCTGTTCATTATATTCCTTAGCCTACTTCATTCAAGTAGCATGTCTTCACATCAAATTTAGTTTCACAACAAAAGAACAAGAGTTTCTTAACCCACCAATGTAATTTACTGAAAACAACAACCTTGGTCAAGCAGACTGCTGAACACATTCATGATTGTGATATGATATAAAATTGCTATCAGATTGATATATTGCTACATTTACCATACAAAGTATATGCAAAATTAGCAGAGGCAAAAAAAATCTCGATGAGTACAGTAGGTCTATGACTTATGGACAGATGCACAGAGCAGGCCCCGTCTGTTTACTAGAACAACAGCTGAGAGGTAACATAAATACCTGCAGAATGAAGAGAATAGGATACAACAGCCACAATTGCCCATCCACCCCAGCTGTTTCTCCCCAGACAACATCCATTCGATTAGCCTAAAATAAAAAATAACAAATGGATTGAAACTA
The DNA here is from genome assembly GCA_032356905.1 of Salix exigua. Taxonomy (NCBI): domain Eukaryota; kingdom Viridiplantae; phylum Streptophyta; class Magnoliopsida; order Malpighiales; family Salicaceae; genus Salix; species Salix exigua. Next base: position 6,101,021 of record CM063598.1, read on the forward strand.
TAATGAAATAATTAAAATGCATCTGAAGTAGAGACAATTCTTATCCTGTACATCAGACCTGTAATAAACAAGAATCACTAAACCACACACTTCACAAGAATAAATACAAAAACAGACTGCGCCAAAAGTAAAGCACCCGGCAATTCATTGCAGGGCATAAAAGTGATTTTATAAGGATACCTTTCCCAACGCAATACGAGTGTAGAGTCTCTGGCGTTGATATCTATTTTGCAGAAGCATTGCTACTCCTTGCATCATAGCCCATTGCAAGAACAGTTGAACCCCTCTCTGAACAGGATTTAAGGAGTGGTTAACAAATACAAACAGCAAATGCATTTAGAATCCATTGGGGGAAAAAAAGTAACCTGCTTCTGAGCACAATTTGGTTGCCCTTTGATCTCCCACGTGAGACTCACAAGGGCCATAATCATCGCACAGTAGTGATGGTATATCCACCTGCAAAAGCATATTATCTACTTAGTACATATTCTTATGCCAGTCCAGGGGACAATACTACTATCTAATGAAACTGGCATTTCCATGTGTATTGATGAACATCATATTTATGTGCATGCTCTAAGGAGAATAAGCCTAATGATGCAGGGAGAAATTTCAATATTCTTGGCATAATAATGGTTATTATATTATTTCATTAATGATTAAGGTTTTTTTATGTTTTATGGGGTTTACAAAGAGTCCAAAACATAGTTTGGTATAACAAGCATGAATGTTATTCAGACCGTTAGGTTGAGCTAAAATTTTAACATAAGATTTTGAGGACAAAAATTTGATGGCCTTGTTTCCTATCAAGTTAAAATTTCATGATGATCGAAGAGTGGAAAGACAAGGCTTGGAAGTCACAGTGCAAGATTGTTTTTATTTACCTTGTTGGATTTTGATTTTTTCCCCTTATTTAAATTAAGAATTTCAATTTAATTAGAATTTTAATATTTAGAAATCATAATGCTAAAGGGATTATATTGGTTAGGTAAGTTTTAATTAGAAAAGCTTTTACTGTAAAGGATTCAAGTTTTCTCTAATTTTTCCTACAACTTAGGTCTGTTACCTTAGGACATGAGAGCCCTAGCTTATATACATGCCATGCACCACGCAATTGATATCAGAGCAGGTTGACCTACTTGATGGACAAAGATGATAGAAACCCACTCCGCGATGTAGGAATGGAGGCCCTCTGGGTGTTGTATGGGCTCAAGAGCAGAAACTAGAATTGGGGGAAAGGTATAATTGTTTTTATTTACAATGTGGTATCTAGATTCTTTTTTCTATTTAGATTATGATTTTCAATTTAATTAGTATTTTACTATTTAGTAATCATAATGCTAGATGAATTTTGTTAGTTAGGCAAGTTTAATTGTGAATTCTTTCCTATAAGGGATTCTAGGTCTAGGATTGGTATAAATAGAGATACCAAGTTTATTTTCTAAAAATCTAACTATTCAGACTTTTAATAAAATACTGAAGATACAGTTTAGGTATAGAACCTTAGGGCTTCAGAAAACTAGCTTTTATTCACGCTATACACCATGTCACCTAACGTGAGAGCAAAACTATTGAGCAGAAATAGCTCAGAGGAAAAGAAAACTGAGGCTGCATAGCCCACGGAACTGAAAATTTGAAGAGCTCTTAACTCTTTAAGCTGTAACCCACTTGAGATTCTCCTGCCTAGACCATACCTAGGGAATGGTTTTGAACTAGGCTGTATTATATGGTTTAGAAACCCAATGAACAAGAATATTATAAGGTTTCCAGCATTCTGTTCCTCGTTATATACAAGTCAGTGATGAAAGGAGAAATGGAAAGTCAATCAAGTTTTTCAACCACATGTGACAGAAGGTGTCAAAAGAAGAAACAGGCTTTACATTAACAGGATAGACAGTCCGTAAATGATTAGTTTCTATAACTGAGCTACTGCTTCAAAAATATTATTGGTTGCAAGCAAGAAGTCCACATGTTTGATCAATTTGTGCAATCTTCAAGTCAAAGAAAGGAAGTTAATTTCTTTGTTATTTCCTTCTCTCTTTTTTTGGACTGACTCCAGCACAGTATACTTGGAAACCCTACTAATCAAGGTCCAACTACAATTTTAAGGAAACAACTCCTTCACATCACATGGCACAATGCAATGAACCTGCTGCTACAATATTTTGAACCAAGCCAGAATGCTCAAAAAAAATTCTTCCACTAAATTTTAGTCACTTTAGACAGCAATTTCATAAACTCCCCATCATACAGGATATCCAAACCTACCCAAGATGAGTTACAGCCTCAGACATCTTTGAAAATTTCACACCCCTTTATTCATGTCTCATTTCAAAAGAAATGAATTCGGTTAACATTGTCATGGCGCTAATTATCAGAGTACTCTCTTGATTTCAATGCATCTCATCAGAATTTATTCCAAATCATTAACATTTTGCATGCAAAGAACTATAATGGCCGGACAGAGGTCAGGCAACATATTGAAAACCAGAAAAACCAGGATTGCAATTACCATGGACGAATATCACTTCCATTGGCTCTCAATATGTTTTCTCTCAAAGCCAATCCAGTGTAGAGAAACAATAGCCAAGCCTACCAAAGCGCAGCCCAAAAACGTAAAAACTTGATCTTGAATGAAATAAGCCAAAAACATCAAAATCCCTCAATTCCTAAAATAACCAGCAATTACCTGATACAATTGAACCGGAAACGCAGGTAAGCACCCATTCCAAACCCAAGATCTTAAACACAGTAAAACCGATGGGAAGAGTAGAAACAAAAGCGCAGTCCTGTCCTGCTCCCAAAGAAAAACAGAACCGTAAATTATAATAGCTTTCACAATCACTTTTAATATCAACCTTTTCAATAAATTCCAAAAAAAAAAAGAGGAAGTTTAAGAAAAAATAAACCATACCCTGTAGCTGTTATACTCCTCTTTAACCTTCAGCTGCACATCTTTGCGAGACGCCCGCACATTAATCGGTCCCAGAAACATTTTTAGAAAACGCCCTGCATGCATACATCAAAAACATATAACATTCACATTTCCATGGATTACTCTCGCCTAAGAAGAATTCTAATACGAGCTAGTGCATTATGCATACATCAATCATTAATCAAATTTTAAATCCAAAAAATGAAATCAAAATAAGAAGAGACCTTGAGGCTTTGAAGGAAGAAAAGCGGAAGCATCTCCATCAGCCATAATACATATTGCTTTCTGTAAATCTTCCTCAAGCTAAAAAGAAAACACAAAATCAATCAATCAGGAAAGCAAAAGAGATCCAATTTACACTCAAAAACAGAGCAAATATTCAATCTAATCAATTGCCTTGGCAGCAAGTCCAGGAGCGAGGCGATTGTTTCGGTTGAGGAGACAACGGCAACGGCGAACAGAAGATTCGAGAGAGAGAGCTTTCTGTCGAAGAGATTGTTCATCGTGTGAAGATTTAGCGATTAAAGAAGTTGCGGCTTCTTGCAACTCCTTCGCTTGTTCCACCACTCGAGCTACCTCTTCCTCCACAGTATCCTCCGCCGCCAAACTATTATTATTCGCCGCCGCAGCCATTAACCACCGTGGCTCGCTGCTGCAACTTATTTTGGTTTCCTGATCTGGCGATTTTTTTTCCTTCTCCAGTCCACCTTCTTAACAAAGCGATGTGATGTGTGATGTCACTGACTTTTTGGAAAGATAAGTATTAATTTTTTTCAGTGTTTCTGCAGATGCACAAATTTATTTATATAGTGCACTTTAATTTATGGAATTTATTTATTTATTTATTCATTCTGGTTTTGCATCCTCTGCATTTGTGTCTGTCACTGTGTGACTCCCAAATAGAAGTGGTTGGAAAATGAAGGACAAAAAAGGAATTAGGAGAGAAGTTATTCCTGTTGTGCTTGCCACCTTATTTTGCGTTTTTTGAAATATATTTTTTATTTATTTTAATTAAAAAAGAAAATTAGCTTATTTACATCATTTTAATATATTTATATCAAAAATAATTTTTTTAAAAATACAGAATATTATTCTAATATATCTCTTAAGTGAAAATCACGTTCAAGTTTTAATAACTTATACTTTAAAAATATATTTTAAAAAATATATTTTATTTTATTTTTATTTTTTATGTTATCGCATCAAAGTCATTGCAAGAAAAAAAAACATTTAAGTGAACAGTCAAAATGAGTACAAAGCTACAATACTTTTAAAAATATTTTTATTTTTGTAATAAAAAAATATTATTTATAAACTAAAATGATAATATATATAATATAACAAAATTATATGAAATTATCTATATTATAAAAAAATCATTATATTTATCTCCGTATCATTTGTTTATTAACTCATGTTGAAGTTATTTTTTATAGTGTTTTTTGTTAAAACAGAAATATCAAAATAATATTTTTATTTTATTTTTTAAAAAATATAATCACATAAAGATGATTTAAAAACGTTAAATAGTTAATTTAAAATAAAATAAAATAAAAATATTTTCGATTCGTTAAAAGAATTGAGCGTAAATTCTTTGCCAAGGTTTGGTTAGTATCTAGAATTTTTCGAGGTATTTTTTCATTATTATGACAATAAATTAATGAGTGCAACTCGTAGGACTGCAGCAGTCTTTGAAGCTTTCATGTATAGACCTTCAGCATCCAACAATTAAGAAACTGAGTTGAAACTGCAAAACATTTACCAGCCAACTAGATTGGTGTCCAGTTATTATTATGTCATTAAAAAAGCTAGCATTTCTTTTAAAAAAAATCGCAATTCAAGTTATTATTATCTTGAATAGGTTTAATAAGCTTAATTAAATTTAATATGATTAGAAAAAAAATGACATTGAAAAAAATTAATGTTTGTCAATAGAAGGTCTTTATATTTTTACTTGATAATAAAATAAAAATTAAATGAGAACGGTATAAATAAATATAATATATACATACATATATATATATATAATAAATTTGAAGCTCAATTCTCATCAAACCATTTGATTTCTAAATATGAATGTCGTTAGAAATTTACATTATTGTTAATTTTGAAATTCGTAGAATTAATTGAGATATACGAAAACTAACCCGTACATCATCTTTAATAAATAAAAAAAGAATTTAGTGTCAAAAACTAATGGAACTATATAGAAAAAGAAGAAAATGAATTATGTGTAGCTTCGCACTCCCCAATAATGTTTCATTATTTTAATTGAAATCGTACTGTTTTGGATTATTTTTCTTCAAAACAAATCTTAAAATTGACCCGGCCAAATCCCATTCCAGTTTGATTAGCTCACCAGAGCTTGATCGGTTTAAGATCCACCCTGTTCTGATTAGAAACTTGCCCCGGGTCAGGTTCTAGGTCAATCTAACTATGGTTCTAGCCGATGCAGATTCAATAACTATGGTTTGGATAAGATCAGGATAGTGTTCATCAATTGCCGTTTTGTGTTTTTGAGGGTGGCTAGGGCATTGCTTGATGAGCACGCTTCCAACGCCAAGCCTGCACTCTATATAATTTTGCCGTACCAGCTAAAAAATATACAAAACAGAGTTGTTTTTACTTTGTTTAAAATTTTAGTTAGTTATGGAAATTCTGTCCACATTTTATCTGGAATATTCCGGTTCGTTTCACTCGTTCCGTTTTGGCTAAATAGTTTTTTTAAAATAAATAATAATTTTACAATATCAATCATATCTCTTAATTTAATCGTTACATTGAGATGAAATTTTACGATGAGTCTCTTGACATATTTATATATAATGTTAAAATTTCAGAGCAATCAGAAAATATAATAACCTTGCGAGATTGATGATAGTATTCTCATAATATCATACATGTTCATAATTTTGTTCAGAAAATCATTTTATTGTGTCTTTTTAGATTAAATTACACAATTTTGAATTAATATATATACATAAACAGTAAAACCTCGAAACGACATACAGAAACATTTTAAAACCAAAATGTTATGTTCTAAATACAAAAACAAAACACTAGTCAAAACAGAAACGGAATTGATAAACTTGCTATATATGTGTGTAATGGTAAGAGTACTCTAATACCTCATCTGCAAAATCAGGATGGAGCAGGTTAGAAATAGGAATATTGTAGATTTGTCTGGCTTGATTATTTTCGTAGTGGGTAAGCTGCATTTCTCTAGTTTGCAAGCTACTCAATCTTGGGTTTTAGTCAAGACTAGCAATAGATAAACAGAGAGGAGAATTCAAGCTCAGGAAACAAGCTAGCCTGACAAAATCTTGATCCATATGAAGCCATGTATTTCATCATCAAATAGGTGATCATGGGATCACGAACCCTAAGTTAGGTGGAAAATTCTTAGATGCCAAAGCCACGTAGAGAAAGAAACCTGGTCCCTCAAGAATTTCTTCACCATCTGTCTTGCTTCTTCCCAGTTTCAGGGATTGAAAATCATCTCGTCTGATTGTCTTGAGATTTTATCTAGTTTGATTCGAAATAAATTGGAAATCAGTAGAATTTCATCTGATTGGATCAGAGTTGAATGCACATGTAGGATAGGGTTTCACATTATCCATCACGGGGCTCGCCAGCCACTTGGTTTTTTACTCTTTTTTCTTATAGTTATGAACTCCAATCCATTATCATTCCTAGTTTTGATTATTCTTTGAACCTGGAAAATTATGTGGAGGAAATAAATTTATCTTCATTTATGAAGCACATGACACAAAAATATGGAGGAAAGGCCTTTCCGCTTTCTCATCCACAGAGAAAAATTCCTGATAAAAATAGAAAAATTCCTGATTCAACATCCATAATTCCTAGAAATAGAAAAGAAAGAACATAAAGAAGGGCACCAGGAATAGCCAAAAATGATGCCATTTGGCTTCTACTGTTGTTTTTGCTTAGCTTGACCAGTCCAGTAAGTTTTGACAGCAACAAGAATTTTCTCTGGATTAAAGGGTCCGCTTTCATGGTCCATAATTTGGCTCTTCCATCTCATGCCATTTGTTATAGTCTGAATCTTCACAAGAACCTCTACTGTATCCCTGAATATCACTGTCCCTTCGGGCCTTAGAATTCTATCCATCTCTAGCAGAATGTGGGTTATGTCACACCTTCAAGAAAGAAAAATTAAACACAAATTCAATCAGAAGATTGTAACTTGCAGGATCGCGGTGACCAGTCAGTTTTTCAGTATTCAAGTTTTACCTGTCCTGATATATACTGAACACCCCACCAGCATGGATGAGATCGTATGTTCTTGGATATGTTGAGACAGCCTCGCACCAATCCTGATATGAGCCGATAAACCCTCGTTCATAGATCACACCAAGAGTGTCTGGATTTGAATTGGCAGGTACCACATTCATAACCCACACTGGATATTTTACCAAGGCTGCGGCAAATCCTCCAAGTTGAGCATTCATGTCCATGATGTTTCGGAATCTGCCTTGGGTGAGAGGACTAATGATATTCTTATAATGTGCCATTCTATCCTTCCACAGATTATTATCCTCTTTGAATTTCTCAGCATTGACTCCTGGAATAGATCCACTGCGAATTCTTGGAGGGATTGCAAAAGCACGTGCTGGCCATTTCTCCACCACACCACCTGCAACTTCATCCGAGCCACTTACCTCTGGCAATGGAGTAATGCAAGTTTCCATGTCTTTATACCTTTTTTTTTTGGCATAAATCGCATGTATACATAGGTGTTAAATGAAAGGTTTTGGCATATCAAAGATAGGAATAGGATATGAAATAGCATGAAAGATGGGCTTTGAGAGAATACCAGGCAGCATCTGGATTGTCTGATTTGCATATATGTGGTGTTTTAAGAATCTTCCTGCTTGCAGTGCACTCGATGTGGTTAAGGGGCTTTTGCCAGACTGAAAGATCACCCTTCTCGACCACTTTCTTCCAGCACAGGCGCTTGGCTACATCCTCGATAGCATCCTGCTCTTGCTTCAAGTCTTCCTCAGTTCTTTCCCAACCTCTCCAGTATTTCTTCCAGTGAATAGGAGGACCAGATAGAATCCAATAACCACCGGGCCTTAAAACTCTATCCACTTCAATCAGATACAAACCATCTGTGATATAAAAAGAAAATGGTATGCTTGGATCAATGGAAGTTCTGTTGAACCATATTGATATACAAAATTTTGTGGTCATAATTGAGCTCCATTTTTATTAAATCATCCTGTTGTGCAGAGGTCCATGCTTTATATGTTGTTCAAACACAAGTGCAAGTTAAAATTGAAGGCGTACCATTTTGATGCCATGGTATCAAGCAACGGGAACAATGAGCCATATCGAAAGCCCTTGCCGGGTAAGGAAGCCTTTGCGAAGCCATGATGCCAATCATAGCAGGAACTCCCCTCTCCAATGCAAACCAGACCTGTGCTTCATGTGTATCCCTTGGTGCAAAAGACATAGATATAATGTTCCTCTTCAACAGGTATGCACCCCAACTCGCAACCTTAACACCCACAACAAAGACAAAATCAATACACATAAGGCTTGGAATGCTAATTGTTCCCATAGAACAAATGTAGATTAAGCTATTTGGATAGGATTCGAAAACAGGTGTTGGATAGAAAACATGATATTTTGGCAATTAACTTACACCGCAGCCTGTGTCAATTGCAGTTCTGATGCTTCCATCATTAAGAGGAATGAGATTGCTAATGTCATCAATATAAGCATCAGCTCCACGAGGGAACATGGTGCCTCCGCCAGGGAATCTAAATCGGTCACCCTCAACTTGAATCCAATTCTGCACAGCCTTTTCAATGCTAAGTTCGTTGTGGGGAATGTTATCATACCAGGCATAATCACGGCTTTGTGGCCATTTAAAAGGAGTCTTATATTTAGGAGGAGCGGGTATCAAGCAAAGAAGCAATTCATCCTTTGTTGGGCAATGCCTCTCTCTATATTTCATCATGTTCCTATCAAATTTCCTTCCCCTTTGAGGATCTTGGCAAGGAGTGTACTCACTATAGGACATGTCGCATGGTGGAATCTCATTAACTGAATCAGTTTTGTTGATCTGAATCTGATGGTGGCTATTAAAGTCCAATACAGCTGATTGTGATGATGGATTGGAACTAACCCCAGACAAGTTTGAAACATCACAAGCTACTTTAGTGATGGACTGGGCTAGATTTGTGGGGGCTGCGGTATGCTGCCAAGCTCCCAAAACATAGAACAAAACGCACAGGCCACTGACCCCGAGAATCCAAGTTAAGCGCTTTCTCTTTGCTTCAAGCTGATGCTGCTTTGGTGATTCATTTGCCATTTTTATTTCCCAATCAATACACAACCTGCAAATATCTCAAACACAAAAGAAACGAGTGGAAATAGATTTAGAGACAGGCAGATGTAGGTGATGGAATTGCTGAGCAAGCATACACATCATTTTTATAAAGCTGTCAGCCTTGTCAAATTATCAACATTGTACACCAAAAAGCTCCACTTCCTCACATGGACTCATGATTTCATATTGAGTTTGTAAAAAGGAAAAGAGCCATGCTGCCAATCTGGCTGAAAATGATGGTCATAATGACACCAGATAGCAAACTATTCATTAAATTACAGTAATCTGTAGAACCAATGAAGAACTAGAACTGAAAAAGACATGACAAAATTCAAAAGCAATTTTCGTGATTTACTAAACATAGGAAACAGATAAGAGACAGAGCATGGATTACTTACAATAAATTCTATTAGGGAAAATAAAACCTTGAAGAGGAAAATCAAGGGTGAAACAAACAGGTAAGCATTAAACATGTTTGAGAAAGAAAATAAAAATAAAAAAATCCCATTTGACAAAAACACAGCAAGATCATTACAGCCCTGAAAGCAAACACCAATATGTAACAACATTTCTTCCAAGAAAGTTGAGAGTTGCAAGATGGTGTAGAAAATTCACAGATACAAATCTTACTTTTGTGCTCTCTTTTTTTCCTCTAGCAACATTTAAAAGAGTGTAAGAATCAATATTTTCCACCAAGAAATCAACTTTTTACAGCCTTTCTTCTTTCATCTCTCTTTCTTTAATCAACAAAGCACAAACCCGCAAAGAAAACCTCAACAGATCCACAATAAACCTTCGAGAAACATCTTTGCACATTTTCTTGAACTATTAAGAGAAGGGGTTTTTTTTAAAAAAAAAAGAAGGAACGTGAAGGAAGGAGGAAGAAAACACTGTACCTGAAGAAGGAGTTTCTCTCTCAGCTTAACAAACCCTTCACTCAAAAAGTAAAACAAGAAGCTAAAAACTCAGCATGGGTATTATTGAGCTTTTATCTAACTATCCTCTTATTAAATTACTAGCAATGACAATAAAATAAATGGCTAAAAAGAGGTCAAGATGAGAGCATGAAGACAGAGAGACACAGAAAGGGAGTGGTTAAGGTTATAAAAATGCTTAAAATGTAAAGGAAACATAGAAAGTCCCGGCCATTTCAGGAACAAGAAGGCAGGGTGATGGGCTAATGAGGAGAGAGAGTGTAGGTTCTCTTGGATTATGTCTTAGTTAATGACTTACAAAAATGGAGGAAGTGGTGACCGGTGAGCCTTGAGTTTTGTGGGATTTTGATTTAGTAAAATACAACAGGCAAGGTGGTGGTGGCAGATTCTGAGCATTCACAGGAGACTGACCAGCCTCTTTTCACTCCCTTGCGTCTAGTTCTTCTCCTTCACTAACTTCTATTCTATTTTTGTTTTTCTAATTGTATTTTTTTTTATTAATTTAACCTTTTCAAACAAAGAAATATATTATTTTAGCTTTTACAAACAAAATCATTTATTTTTCAGAGGCAAAATGATGAACAAGTCAGTCTTTCAACCATTAGCACATTAAAATAACTTAGATACTTTAAAAAAAGATAGGGTTTTTATTTTTTTAATCTCGTAATGTGTTTGGTTGCATACTGAGTGCATTCTTCTCTATGCAAATGAATTAATAAAGCCCATGGCAATCATCAAAAAATGGTGGCGTCATGGGACCCGTCCTTGGGTTTCGAATTATTACTCTTTGTTCTATGGTCACATATTTAGAATTTACTATATCTAAAAGAGATGAGGCGTTTCAACAGTAAAGTTTACTTGTTCACGCACATCCGATTCACTGTAGATCAGAGTGCGTGATTTGGTGTAGTAAATTACTATATCTAAAAGAAATGAGGCGTTTCAACAGTAATCTTTATTGTTCACACACACCCAAATCCACTATGGACTGAGGTGCATGATTTGGTGTAGTAAATGTCATTTAAGCATGGTGCCTTCTGCCCCTTCGTTTTTAAATACTTATATATTTCTCGCGGTAAAACATCAATAAATTTTGTAGCTCAGTGGAAAACAATTCCTAAGGAAGGAGGGCAGGGGTTCGAATAGACGCCTAAAACTAATTGAGTTGTACTCTGCGCCTAACTAATTGTTTTTTGACTTTTTTCTTTTTTTTTCAGTTTTGTTTATTTATGAAGGAAGGCAGGGGTTCAAAATAAAATTGTTTTTTGACTTTTGTCTTTTGTCTTTTTCTTTTTTTTTTCAGTTTTATTTATTTATTTTGACGTCAAAATATTTATGTTGCTTATAATTTTATTTTTTTCATTTGTTTTTATTTGTTAAAGTTAATGATTTTTTTCCATTTTTCTTTTTTTTATTGTTTTTTTTTGAGCTATGCTCTTTTATTTTTTTCTTTTCTTTTTTTTCCTTTTTCTTTTTGTTTTTTATCAGTTTTATTTATTTATTTATTTTGACTTCAAAATATTTATCTTACTTATAATTTTATTTTTTTCATTTGTTTTTTTTAAGTTAATGATTTTTTTCATTTATTGAATTTTTTTTATTATTAACGCAATAAGAATAATAATTTCTAACAAATTTTACCAAAAAACAGTAGCAACATTCAATAACTTTATGATGGGGAAAAAACTCATTTCTAACATATTTTATCAATTATAATTTTACTGATTAAATATTTAAAATAACAGAACAAAGCACATAAAATTAATCAATTTTCTATATAGATAAAAAGTCCAGCATGCATCGCTGAGCAAAACCGCTCGCTTACTAGCTATTTGACATATAATTCATTATATTTTATTTAATAAATAAATAAATATATGGGATTTTTTAGCATTCTAAATTATTTATAGTTCAAGTAAACTCGAGTTAATTAACGAAACTTGGGATGCAAGTCATGTGTATTATCAAGTTAGGTATATATTTTTTTATCCTGTAAGATTTTTTATTTAATTATATAACAATAAAGTGCATGATAATTTCTTTTATGATTTTTTTAAAGGAAAAAAACAATGACAGATGCATAACACTAACTAACAAAGTGAGTCATTCATAGTAAAGGATTGAATTGTAGTTTTTTTTTGTTTCAAGTTAAAAAAAACATTAATAACAAAAGGTGATTTTTATATACTAAAATTGAAGAGCAAGAAATCAAGAGACCAAATGGGTATAATTTGCAAAGATAAAGGATTAAATTGAACTTAAATAAGAATTTTGTGTTTCCGTATTGAGTGTCTCGTTTGAGAGTATGATTGTAATTGTTTTTTCAAAAATATTTTTAAAAAACATTTATGAAACGCAGTGTCAAACACCCCTTAGTCTCAGGTCATAGAAGAGTGAACGTGTAATGGGGATGTTTGACATTTTTAAAACATAGTGTCAAACATCCTTTAGTCCTAGACCATAGAAAATTGAACGCATAAGAGAATGTTTGACATTACATTTCAAAAACGCTTTTAAACTCATTTTTATTTTCTACTTTAAATTAATTTTTAAAAAATAAAATAAAATAATTATTTTAATATATTTTTTTTAAAAAAAATACTTTTAAAAACAATTGAAACAACAAATGTTATCTCCTATTCACAATATCCCAGAATTGCGATCATTGCTTGCTAAGCTAATACAAGGAAGAGACAGGAAAACCAGATCTTCGCCAAGATTGTGCACCCAGCAGAAAGTCAAGACGACTCCATGACTGCACCAGAGAAAAAAGAAACCAAGATGCAAGAACAGCAAGAGGTGGTAACCTAATTGCCTTTAAATAATAATATTCAAGCACAGAAGAAGCGACTGTGCAGACGGGTAAAGCGGTGGGTGCAGGTGTGTGAGCTTGTTAAAGATCCATGCAAGATGATTGTTATAATATGGCGATTTCATGCCCAAGTTGTGTAGTGATGGAGACAGTTTTCCGGTCTACTTTCGAAATTTCACGATCGGATCTGTCTCTGAAGAGGCTCCCCTCCTTTTTCTACGTTGAAAAGCACCCGAAAACTGTGTGCGGACCTCTTAATTTAACAGCTGTTAGCTCGCCGGCCGGGAAAACTGGGGGTTTAAAATATGATAGGAGTGAGGTTTCTCATATATGATATGATTTGGCGGGCCCAAAACCTATAACAGTCCAATTTATATAAAATAAAATAATAAAAAACTTTAATATATATATATATATATATATATATATATATATATATATATATATGATTTGAGCCAAACCTAACCATTAAAGATTAAACCGTTGGTTTTATTGAGATTATTTTATGTTTATTTTTATTTTAAAAAAAAATTAGAATGGACGTGGATAGATTCTCTTGACTCGTGACCTCAGCTCTACCAAGGTCGACCATATTTTGAATTTTAAAACTAATGACTGAAATAAAAATTATTCAAGTATATTTTATGGTTGTGATAAGAGAGTAGAATTCTAAGTGTCCTAAATTTTGACGAGAGATACATATTTTAACTTGAAATTTGCTATCTATATCTCAAATTTGTTGTCATCACGTCACATCCTCTAGAAGTTATATTTTATGTTTTAATTTTTGTAATTAAAATTTGAGAAAGTAGGTCTCAAAAGGTTATAAATTATATTTTTTTTATTTAATTGTTCTTGCATGTGCTTATAATCTATTGACACGTGTTATGCTGCCAGCTAAAAAAACACACAAAAAACTAGATATTGGTAATGCGTCTCTAGAAAAAATATGAATGAAAAATAAGGATTATTTTTTTAATAAAAATATTTTCAATCAAGTTTTTACCCAAACATCTAGAAATACCCTATATAAACACATCACTAGCCTTAAAAATACAAAAAAATAGCTCAAAATACAAAAAATAGCTCATATATATATATATATATAAATATAGGCAACCAAAATAATATTTTTGAATGAAATTTATGACCGTGACTTATTTAATTTTTTTTGTTTACCGTGGTCTCGTCTTTTAATGAAATCATTTCTTCACAACGAAAATGCAATTGAATGTTAATTTAGATTTAAAAAACTCAATTACACAAAAACAAGATTAAAAATACAATATTGTAATCCATAGTAATTTATATATAAAAATAATAATACATCTCCAGCAGAAATAAATAAATAAAAAACACAAGTTTCAGGTTTTATCATGGGCGAACAAGGTTTCATAACTCGTATACGATGATGGTAGGGCAGCATTTCTCTAACCGAAACGCACGTTTTACCGGTCCATATCTGAAAGCAATGATTCTATACTACAGTCAACGACAACTCGCACGTGATAAAACGCTCAGTAGATTTTTTCCAAGTGGAGCCATTTCATCCTTCCACATGGCGTCATCGAGAGTCAGGGGAAACAATACCACAAGACACCTTTTCAATATTTCTTTATTGATTTTTCTTTTTTAGAAACATTCATTTTAAAAAATATTAAATATTAAAAATTTTATTTTTTTAATATTTTTAGATTATTTTGATATGTGGATATTAAAAATAAATATTAAAAATAAAAAAAATATTATTAACGACACTCCAAACTTTCATAAGACACCCACTTCCAACTTTGTTGGTTTGTAAGAATTAATGTGCGAAGTACAGGAGAGAGGGAAAGAACACGAAACAAACTAGGAAGCTCCCTCAGCACGTGACTCCTGTCCGATAGAGAGTAAGAAAGAGCACGTGAACTTGAAAAGGAAAGTGATGGATCATGGACCTGGACCACCCGATCAAAGTTTACTCCATCGCGCTGGACCACATCTTGGCCATCCATTATCTATTTACAAGTTTGATTTCTTGATATTCCCATTTTATTTATTTATAAATAAAAAAACTAGACATTCTAAAATTTAATATATATTTTATAAACACGAGAAGGGATTTAAATTTAAATAGACTAACTATCATTGTAAATCAAATATATAAAAGCTCGTACTGTCAGTCAGATAAGGTCAGTATATTAAATGGCATCCGTACTTACCAGCTAGAAAATCCACCAATGGGAGGGATATTCTAATCAAGTTACTGATGGGCCCACGAGGAAACCCCAAACTCAGAACTGCAGAGGCCGCATTATTATTTTAGATTATTTTTATATATTGATATTAGAAATACAAAAACATTATTTTAATATATTTTAGAATAAAACACATTTCTAAAAATAACTTAATGTAGGAGCGAGAAAGAGTAGTTAGCAAAAAATCGGACTTTTCTCACATTTACACGTTTGAGCTTGATGCAAATGGCCAGAAATTAATCTAAGAGGGCACCGAAATCTTTCCAAAACGAAAACAAAATTCATCAAAAAAGCATATAAATTTATACGATATATTTTTTTTGTAAGTAAATAATTAAAATTAATTGTAAAAAAATCGATTATTCTCCTACATAATAAAATAAAAAAAGGGTTTGAGAAAAAAAATAGAAAATCAATATATATATATATATATATAAAGGAAGGAAGCAAATGTGGGCTGGGCCGGGATGGTCTGGGCCGGTCTTGAGAATACCGGACCAACTGGAGGGGCTTGAGAAAAACCCATTTCTTAACGTTAACGTATTCTAGGGTTTGGGGCATTCTAATAAACTGTAAGTAAGCTGCCGCTGTTATATAAACAAAATATTTCTTTTCTTAGGGTTTGTGGCCTTGGAGAGAAACTAGAGTTGAACAGAGCTGCTACTGCTCAGGAACCATGAAGACCATCCTCTCTTCTGAAACGATGGATATCCCAGATGGGGTTAAGGTCAAGATCAGTGCTAGAATCATTGAAGTCGAAGGCCCAAGAGGGAAGCTTACAAGGAACTTCAAGCACTTGAATCTTGATTTTCAGCTGATCAAAGACGAGGAAGGGAAGAGAAAGCTCAAGATCGATGCCTGGTTTGGGTCGAGAAAGACCAGTGCTGCTATTAGGACAGCCCTTAGCCACGTTGAGAACTTGATTACTGGGGTTACCAAGGGCTACAGATACAAGATGAGGTTTGTGTATGCTCACTTTCCCATCAATGCCTCCATCAGTAACAGCAATACTGCCATCGAGATCAGGAACTTTCTTGGCGAGAAGAAGGTAAGATTTTTTACTATTTTCGAGAAATCCATTTGGTCTTTGAGGCTACTGTTACTGTTTGATGCGTTCTTCTTCGAGAATCTTTTAATTTTCTTGATGGTTGGGTCTCGATAGTGAATAAAAGTGAGTTTTTTTTCTTGAAAAAATTTAGTGTTCAACTATTGACAATTTAGCTGGTAACTGATGATTTATTAGATTATTCTATTAGGTTTGTTTGTTCTTAGCTGATTTTGGTGTTGTATGGTAAATATATAGAGGACGCAATTTTATTGGATTATCAATTTTGATTTAAGAGAAGTAAAGTTAGTGAAATAATTTCGTGAGTAATCTAAAGGAAGAATATTCATTTGGTTTTGGTGTAGTTCCGTTTTGAACTCTTATCAATGGCTATAGACAGTTGCTGTGTCCAGTCAGCAGTGTTATGAATTTTGACCATGTACAAAAACTTGATGTTTACTTTTTGCGGATGATTTTATTTGTTGATCAGTTTGGTAATGCTGTTTGTGCTTGGTTACTTAAGGTGAGAAAGGTTGAGATGTTGGAAGGTGTGTCTATTGTTCGGTCAGAAAAGGTTAAGGATGAACTCGTCCTAGATGGCAACGACATCGAACTTGTCTCCCGGTCCGCTGCTTTGATTAATCAGGTTTGTGTGTGTGTGTGTGTGTGTGTGGTGTGCTTGCATTTGTAGAAATACATACCTGAATGTGCACCTTTGTATCTGAATTTACATTTGTGTTTAAATAACTTAGGAGCACCTTATTATGTATATGAATCATGCATGCCGTGCCACTTCCATTTTTCTTCATTTGCTGACCAAGATTTCTCATTGAACAGAAATGTCACGTGAAGAAAAAGGATATCCGCAAATTTCTTGATGGGATCTATGTGAGTGAGAAGGGAACTGTAGTTGGGGAAGAGTGAGTCAAGGATTGGAGCAGTTGTAGTTCTGTTCATCTAGTAGTTCTCTTCATGTTCTATTAATACCCTGGATGCTAAGATGTTTTATCGATGTTTTGTGGAGTTATCATTTTATAAATTTTGATTGGTCTGCCTATGTTTTCAATATTTAGTGTCATGGGATTGCTCTATTGCTCTCTTTTCTGGCTACCAGAACTGATGGTATTATTTCCAAAGCTTGAACATTTAAGATATTTTGGAATGATAAACACGAAACTAGAAGGACCAAGTCACCAAGTTGCATTGATTTTCTTTCAGTAGACTTTAAATATTAAGAAAGTAGATTTGTTTATGTTTATTTGTGGCGTGTTTCCTTCAAGATTCACTGTGAATGATTTATCATTTTGCCTCATGTTGGCATGAGAGAGGATGTTTTAGATTACTACTGGTTGATCTAAATAAAAAAAAATCTTTGAAATTACTACAAAATGTGTCAAATTCTGCAAAATCTTTACGGGGTGATATGGGAAATTCTTCTTGCTGCTGAAATCAATTTTCTGTAGAAGTAAAAAAGAGAGGGATCCGGATGATCCAGTCATGTAAAAGATATGAAAATTCAAAATGTTAGGATGGATGATGGACGTTGGAGATGTGGATAACCCAGTATATTGGGAGGTATTCTGATTGGAGTTGGAGGTTTTTATGGTGTCCTGTGGGTAAGAAGCAAGGCTCTCAAACAAGAAATATAAAATAGCGAATCTCCAGCAGATCTATCTCCAGATGTTGAAAAGACTGGCTGTTTTCTTTTCGCGTGCTTATCTCATATATAAAGTTGTGTGGCATATTATATCAGGTGATATGAACTGTTTCTCTGACTGACAATGAATTTCCTTTTCTTTCCCTTCGCTGTCAAATTCTCTCTTAACCTCATTAATCAGTTCTTGAATAACAACACTGTCCATGGGTCTTGATCTCAACTGGTCATAACCACTTGATTGAAGTAGAACTCTCTAGTAAAATTTGAGCTTAATCCAATAATCTGATTAAGAGCTATATCCATTTATATTAGAAATGTGATTTGACATGTATATTTTTATTTAAAAATCTTTACTGGCCCTTCTTGCTCGTAAACTTGCCTGCAAGGCATTTCACAGTATCCAATTGCAATAAATCCATATTCGACTATTCTATTTACATCCTTCAGAGCCTCCTGCATCAAATCATATATTAAGGAGCCACATTCCAGTTGCATCAACATGCATGTTGGGAATTTCCATTCAAGCCATTTCCAGGTTCTGCGAACGCATCTTGCTTCACCAGGCAGCAAACTGATGAATATATAGCGGTGATATAAACATTCAACCGGCCGAATCGCAAGGATCTTCAGTCGACGACAGATTGATCTGATCATTTTGCAGCCTCCTTCCTAAATCTTGCAATCCATGGCCGGGTCTATTCTGATAATTACAGGAAGAGGAGTCCGTTCCTGTCAGCCATTAATGGAAAAATCCTACTGGTTCTGCAGGATTTCCTTGCAGCGGAGGTTCTTTTTCTCACTGTATTTAGGTGTGTGGTGGTTAGCCGGTTGCCATCGCCCCCATTAATTCTTCTTGCCGTGAATCAGAAGGCAAACATAATTAACAATGGCCGTGTTCCATCTGGCACGAAAAAGGCTCCATTGACATATCTTGCCATCCAAATTAGCAGACATGCAGCATTTAAGTGGCAAGGTCTTCAGGGCTCAATCATTAACAGCATCTCTGTTTTCAGAAATTGAAAGAAAAGGGATCCTCGAGGCCGAATCACACTAAAAACAGCAGCTCATGCGATCAATCACGGGGTGGTAATATACAGAACTACGAACTCCTGGCGGCTTGTTCTTAAATTTGAAAGTAACAGAGAGCAAATCTAATTACTACTCAAACAGACTTTCAAAGGCCACACCCTTCAGAAAACTTATCTTCTGGACTTGATTGAATAATAATTAGATGAACTCCATTCCACCTGGTATTCTGCAGTTGCCGTTGGATCAAGGCAAATCCATTGTTATTTCCTATCCCTAATAAATTCCTTGATGGTCTACAGCAGTACAATTGAACATGTATTTGCCTCAAATTGATGCTTGTACTGGCAGCCTAATTTAAACTCTCGTCAACTTCAATGCCTCTACACCACAGAAGACTGCTCCAAATTTAATTTTTGGAACACCTTGCAAAGATTGATGTATACAGGGCCTAAATATTGTCTACATCTCTCTGAAATTTAAGAGCATGGTAAGCAGGTTTATTTTCCATGTCAGTATATGTCGTTAAATTTAAGGAGAGACTACAATAAATCAAATGGCTTCTTATATCTATTTTTTGGAAGTAGAAATGTCTGGTAAAGAGTTTATTTATAAGGAAAAAAAAAAGAAGCATGCATGTGATCTTAGCAAAGCATGTAGAAACTAACATAAGAGAAGTAGAGAGCCTATATAAATTTCCATGCTTCAATTGCAATGAGCTTAAAAGAACTTTTAAACACAATAAGATCAAGCAAATCTTTAATCTTTTTTTTTTTATGCGAGAAAATCCCACCACCAGAAATAACATTTTGTGGGTCCAGATGAGCGAGTGAAACCTGATTGTTCCACACTATTACAAGGAATACATGTCTTGACTCGGACTCTGAAATTTTTTGTATAGATTACAAACTCTTTGTTATCACGTCATACCTCTTGAGAATGTAAATCTTTAGTACTCTTCTATGCAGATAATTTATTTAAAGTCTAATTATTGATGAAAGTTTAGATAGAAGATATGATGAACGTCATAGATCTAGAACTTGATCAATCTAAGTTAGTAAAAAAACCAAGGTTTTTAAAAAGATATTGTTTTGAAATTTTATCTTTATCTTTATATATATATATATATATATATATATTTAAAAAAATATATGAATTGAGCCAAATTAATCTATTAACTCATTACATGTTTGATTTTACCATCTTTGAATTTGATTTTTAGAACTATAATATATAATAATTGATAGCTATCCAACTATGCATTATGAGTGCTATTATTGATGCCGTGAATACCCTGACTAGTTCAACCCTAGCAAGCTGTTGTTTTCTGTGATTATTACAACCATGTGGTGCTTACATGAACCCTAGTAAATGCTATCTGCTCGGACATGTTTATCCAACCCTATGTTGTGAGATCATAGTAAGGTTCTATCCAGACTAGCAGCAATCATATTTGCAAATTGCCGACGGTAGAGCTTGTAGAGTTTGACATCACCATTAATTTATTGATGATCATTTATAGATAATACTACATTGGTGACGATCAATTTTTCTTTCCTTTTTTTTTTTAAAAAAAAATTGTTCAAATGCTGTTGTTGTATTTTAAAGAAATAAGAAAAACTAATAATTTAAGTTATAGAATTGTCCAGTCTAATAAGTTAATTTTATTTACAATAAAAAATGACATTAAAAAACCATACGAATAAAAAAAAGATCATGATGACATGCACAAAATAAACACTTGTTTAATCGAAAAAGAAATCATGAACCTTATTTTATAGACAATTTAATATCAAAAAATAAAATTAAAACAATTAAAAAAAATGAAAGAAAAGATCTCAATCAATTAAAGTTAGCATGCCAAGCTTGTAACTTGAATTATTGAGACTGAAACTGAGATGACTTTATAGAAAACAAATAAAAAATATTTATGAAGTTGAGTTCCTGAAAAATCTAATATAAAAGGATGAAATATATATATATATATATATATATATATATATATATATATATATATATATATATATATATAAAAGCTAGCAAACCCAAGTAAACCAAACCCTACAACTCATTCCATTTGAACAGGATAGCCAAATAAAAGGCAAAATGGGAAAATTCCATAGCTCAATTCAAAATCAAATCTTATTTTGAAAAGTGAAACAAAAAAATATTACTTTTCTTTTTTAATTAAAAAACACTCCCTAATAAAGACACGATTCAACTTGGACTAACCTACATGAGATCAAGATAACTCTATAAAATAAACAAAAAAAATCATAAAGTCTAATCTCTAAAAAATAAAATGTTAATGAATAAAATTGATAATTAAAATCAACCTAAACTAGGATTTTATTAATTTTTTAAACCCGTAACCTATGTCATGAGAATGAGATTACTCTATAAAAAAATGTTTTCAAGAAAAAATATTTAAATATTTTTACATGATATTTTTTAAATAATTTTGTATTGTTTCAAAATATAAATAATGGATATACATATTCTTTTTATTTCCATGCCACCACCTATCTCTTCTTTCATGACATTATTGTTTTTAGAAGTTACCAAATATTTAATTAAACAAAGATATTTTGATATATGAAAACAGTGTTAGAGAATAATATAATCATATTATGGAACCTCATTTACAGGCTTAAGTTTTTAGGTGAGATAGTTTCTTAACATGGTATCAAAGTCTTGTTGACCTAGTGATCACGAGATCGAATATCATCACCCGTAAAAATTAAGCACAAGGTGATGTGAGCTTGTACAAGTTTCAAGTCCAAATGGCTTTTACTTGAGAAAGTGTGTTAAAAAATAATATAATCATACTTACAAGCTTAAACTTTTAGGTGAGATGGTTGCTTAACAAGCCATGAAATATCAGATGGTAAGAAAAAGCTGTGGAATCCTGAGGTGCATCGTATGCATTTCTTGATGCCTATAAATTCACTTCAGCCTGAACTTTTACGCAATCTTTCTCTTTCTCACTTTGTGGAGCTGATAAACCTATCTCAGGACACGAGCATAGCCGGCAAGAACCAGGAATCCTGCATTACAAAAACCGCAAGAAAGTTTTCGAGTCCCAAAATGAGACCAGCTCCAGCAGAAAAAGAAGCGGCAAACATCAGCCATCGATCCCCACCACCACCACCACTCCCTTCTAGACCTTCGTCATGTGACCCTCAAGTTCAAAGCTGCAAATGGTGGCCTTACTCGAACTCAAATGATGTTGGAACCAACACAGCTACGATCCTCATGATTCTCCTCTGCTCACTCATTTGTGCGTTGGCTTTTAATACAGCCATTCGCTGGTTCTTGCGAAGCGACCATGATAGCTCATCGGACCACCTCCGCGAGCTCGAGGAGCAGAGGAAACCCAAAAAGGAGTCGGACATGGCATCACTAGTACTGGCTACAACAGAGCTGTATTCTGCTGGACTGAAGCTTGGAGGGGCTGAGGCTGACTGCGCAATTTGCTTGTCAGAATTCGAGGAAGGCGAGGGGATTCGGGTGTTAGGGAGATGTAACCATGGATTCCATGTCCATTGTGTAGAAAAGTGGTTGTCTAGTCATTCTTCCTGTCCTACTTGCCGCCGTTGCTGTCTCGCCTCCTCCCTTTCCTCCCCAGAAGCTGCCGATTGCTGCGCCAGGAACGGCCTCGACAGCAACTCTTCTCAATCTGCAGAACCTGAAAGAGCTCCAGAAAATCTCAGTGCTAATGTAAACATACAGGCGTAGCTAGTTTTTGCAGGATCATTTTGTTTTTAAAATAAAACTACAAGATTTTTAAATCCTTCAACCACACGGTCCCTTTTGGTTCCAAGCAAGAAACACCAGTTGTGCTCCTAGGTATTGTACGTGTTTTGGCTAATGATGTTGATGAACAGAAGAGAAGATTGCGTTCATCTGGTGTTTCTTGCTTGAATTATCCTTCTATCGCTTTGCGTGAAAGTTTAATGTTCTTGTTCCCAGTATCTTTTTCTGTAAAGGGTATCGAATTTGTGCCACTCCTTTCCTTGATCATGATTTCTCTCAAAAGCATCAATGCAAATCTGTACTTCTATCCTCAGGCATCGCTTGGCGGCGGAACTGGTGGCGACTCCTCACCCTTGTTCAGCTACATTTCCCTGAGAATTCTAGTATCCACCGCGGAGTATGCACCGGACGTACAATGCAGCACAGAGTCAACACAAACAAAGGCTCCTCACCTTAATCATTCCACTGATATTTTCACAAACAGTTGGCAGAATTTCCTCATAGCTGCCATGGTTGATATTATCCTCCAATTTAAACAATATCATTTAGTCTACTATTGGAAGATGCTGAGATTTTTCTAAAAGAATTGTAATTTGATTCTCTATGAATGCAAATACCAAACAAAGACCGATGCTCTTGGAAAAAGAAAATCCCCAGATGATTTCACATTTTAATTATATTAAAAGGATTAACATTTATCCAGTTATGAAGCATGCCCCAAGAGTAAACACAACCCATTATCAGCTCATTAAGCCCATGAACCACAATACTTAACCCTCTTTCCCCCCTTAAATTATATTTTATTTCTTTTTACTATTTCAACTTGGATTCTTAATTTTTTGATATTTAATTTTTGCTCTAAGCCATTTTATAAAAGTTTATTTATTTTTAATATCATTCTTGAATCCCAATCTATCATATTATGCTAGTTTAGGTTAGCTCACACTGTTTTTTTTTTAATCATATTTCATCCTCCCATATTTAATTCTATTTTTTTCTGCCCTAGGATAAAAGCTTTTCCCCTGTTTATAGCTATTATTTGTTATATATATTTTTGTCTGTTTGCTATCATTGCCTCTTGTTTTTTTTTTTTTCATTTGATTCAAATAAAACAAACCTATTTGATTGATTAAAACTATAACCCCAATTATTGACTTTTTAATGCCCACTAAGAAAAATAGCATGGACATTAAAATTATTTTTAAAATTATTTTTTATTAAGTATTAAAATAATATTTTTTAGTTTTTAAAAATTATTTTCTTATATTAGTACATTAAAATTAAAATGACATGAAAATATTCAAAAATATATTTTTTTTCAAAAACAATTTTGAAAATCAAAAACTAGCGGTTACTATAATATAATCGAACTAAAGCATCTCAGCTTTTGAACACAGACAGCTCAAGAAACAAACCTTTTTTTTTTAAACAACAACATTAACATACGATGGTAAGAGAATGTGCTCACTCTTGTTTAAGAAGTAGAAAGAGCACCTGGGATTTCTGAGTAGCTCGGTCATTGGAGAGGAGATGGTGGAATCTGAAGAGGGCTCACTCTTGTTTCTTTATTTTATTCAATCCCACAGGCAAACCGTTAACCTCATGCATTTAATGGCGGGAAAGGAAAGAGGAATGGGGTAGGGAGCGGTTGGTTGTTAACTTTTTACATTAATTTCTTGTTTTTGAAGGTTGATTGAGTTTGTTTTTGAAATTATATCTGGATTATAAATATATCAAAATAATATATTTTTTTATTTTTTTAAAATTATTTTTAATATCAATATATAAAATAATCTAAAAACTCAAAAAAATAATTTAAAATAAAAAATAAAAAAAAAATTCAATTTTGTTCAAACACAATGCCAAACAACCTCTAAAGCGTGGTGCGTGCTTGTCAGCAGGGTGGTTAGGTAGCCCACCTTAGAGCAACTCCAAAGAGAGAGCTAAAAGAAAAGCTAAAGGGAAAAGTTTTTTTTTTTACTTTTTATTTTTCATTTTCATAGTTTGAAGGGGGAGAGTTATATTGAAGAATTAAAATAACATTTCTAAGTTGAAGAGCTATTCCTACATGTTTGATCAAAAGAGCAAAAAATTATTTAATATATTTCTATGTAAAAAATTAGTTTTGATTATACTTGTCTTAGTTGTTTATTATTAATAAATAGTTATATCAATATTATATATATATATATAATATTGATATATATATATATATATAATAGGCGTGGGAAAACACTGTAGCTTTCCCCACGCCAATATATATGTATATATATTATATTATATATATATATATATATATATATATATATATTCTTTTGGTGTTTTTGTTTTTTTTGGACAAAAATAATCAATATTTTATGTATTTATGTTTTTAGATTTTGTTTTTATTTTTTTCATTTATTTTGTGTACTTATCGTTCTGAAATTTTAATTTATGTCGGTTACATTGTTTTTTATTTTATTTTCTATTCCCAAAAAACATTATAGCAATCTACAGTGGTTTTCCTACGCCATGATAAAAGGATATATATATTATTAACTATACAATAAAACACGTCCCGGTTTTACTGTGCTAATTTACAATAACACCTACTATTAATATATATTTTCGTGAAAGACAAACGGTTGTTGAGGTAGCCGAGATGGTCTAAAGAGCGTCAAATTAAGGTCCCCTTCGAGGGCATGAGTTTGAATCTCACTCTCAACACATTTCTTTTTAGCGAATCCACATTAAAATTAGATTTAATATATATTTTCGAGAAAGATGAACGAATGTTGAGGTGGCCGAGCGGGTTTATGAGGCGGGAGACAAAAATTCTGTTCGAGAGATTGGGGGTTCAAGTCCACTCTTGACAGATTTCTATTTTACTTAAAAATATGATTAATTTTTTTTAATGATTATGGTAATTTTCTTGCTTTTTTAATGATTATGATAATTTTATGTTGGTTATTTCGTTGAAACCTATTAAACAGATAAATTTATATCGATTTAAAATTCATATATTTTATAGAAAACTTGCACGTCACAGGAATTCTGCACAAATTTATCAATTTAACCAAAAACTATTATAAAAAAACAATTAAAAATTTCTGTGTTGAAAAAATATGATACCACCCACGACGTAGCGCTGGATATTAGCTAGTATATATATATATATATATATATATATATATATATTAAAATAGAATTGAGTTATCTAAATAGTTTTTTATTGGAGAGGCCTTGCCGCATCCACACAAGCCGCCATCTCCTCTCTCCGTTTGTGGACACATAGATATACCACCTCACCTCTCCGCGTAAACCAACATGAGGAACAAATAAAAATCAAATTCCAAAATCCATTGCTCAAGTAAAATGCTGAATGCCAAATAAATATAGACAGAAAGTATGTGGAAACCTCGTAACATCGTAAGATAATCAATCCAGACAAATGTTATGACTTGGTTTATCTAGTTTGGTCTGTTTTCTTTCATGCACCAGTAACCACCGCCAATTGTCTTGTGAGTGTTATGTGTTTCTCAATTAATGGAAGATAACATCCGCTTGTTCCTTTCCTTCACTCTTGTTCGCAGGAGGAAATATAACTTCAGTAATGGGATTCGGTGACCTTAAACACCTCCGAGGTTTTGGGGCAAGAATAACTTTACCATATGCAATATCAAATACAGTAAATAAATGTTAAGAAACTATTCCACTTAAAAACTTAAACTTTTAAATGAGACACAAAATATGATTTAGATTTGTTGATGAGTTGCCTCATTTGTTCTTGAAGAAGAGGTCTTCGATCGTTGTGAAGATCCAGTCAAGATTAGCTCCAGTTTGATAGGATGTTAGTTGCAAATAAAGCTGTCATAGATCAGCTCTTTCTCTGTTTTTATCTTCTCAATATTTTTCGGAATTCTGTTATCAAACTCTTCTATAAAAGAGTGTTTTATCAATAAAGAAAGTACACTTCCATTCACAACATTTATATCTTTATCTTATTGCTGAGTTCTTGTCTGTTCTTATACAATTTGTTTCTGTCATAAACTACAAATTGGTATCAGAGCACATTGATTTTAAAGGGACCAGCTTGTGAGAAAGAGAGCAACCTGTGAGAAACCCTTCTTCCACCAAAAAACCACAAACACCAAAACCAAATCCTTTCATCATTCTTTCAAATGGCATCCAACACTTATTCTCTTGCAACACCACCAGTATTTACTGGTGTGAATTACCAAATGTGGGCTGTGAGAATGAAAACTTACTTACAAGCCTGCGATTTATGGGATGCTGTTGAACAAGACAATGAACCTCAGCCTCTTCCTGCAGACCCAACCATAGCTCAAATCAGAAATAATCGTGAGGAGAGATCAAGGAAGTTCAAAGCCAAAACTTGTCTCTATGCTGCTGTTTCTGAAGCAATATTTCCAAGAATAATTGCTTTTGATACAGGGAAACAAATATGGAATTATCTCAAGGAGGAGTTCCATGGTAATGAGAGGACAATTCAAATGCAGATTTTGAATTTGAGAAGGGAGTTCGAAATGCAGAAGATGAAGGACTCAGAAACCATCAGAGATTTTTCTGATAGATTACTCTCCATAGTCAACAAAATAAGACTATTGGGAGAAGAGCTTTCTGATCAAAGGGTTGTTGAAAAGATCCTTGTGACTTTACCCGAGAGGTTTGAGTCAAAGATATCATCATTAGAAGAAGCCAAAGATTTGTCAAAGATATCTTTGGGAGAACTGTTAAATGCCTTACAAGCTCAAGAACAAAGGAGAACTATAAGGCAAGAAGAATCCATGGAAGGAGCTTTTCCAGCAAAGGTGCAAGTCCAAGAAGGTGACAAAGGGAAAAGGAAGAACATCAAATACAAGGGAGCAGGCAGTAGCAATCGAAGAGTTGGAACCTTTCCCCCTTGTCAACACTGTAAGAAAACAAATCACTCATCAAACTACTGTTGGTGGAGACCTGATGTTAAATGCAGGAAATGCAATCAGCTGGGACACATGGAAAAAATCTGCAAGAACAGAACAAATCAACAGCATGAAGAGGCTCAAGTTGCTGATCAACAACAGGAGGAACAATTGTTTGTGGCCACCTGTTTTGTAAGCAAACATGCAAGTGAATGCTGGTTGATAGACAGTGGTTGCACAAATCACATGACAAATGATGTGAATTTGTTCAAACATCTTGATAAATCAAGTGTCTCAAAAGTCAGAATTGGTAATGGTGAATATATTCCTGTCAAAGGAAAAGGAACAGTGGCCATCGAAGGGAATTCAGGTATTAAACTCATTTCAGATGTCCTTTTTGTACCTGAAATCGATCAAAACCTGTTGAGTGTTGGCCAACTTCTTGAAAAAGGTTACTCGGTTGTTTTCAAGAACAAGCACTGTTTAATTTTTGATCCTACTGGATTAGAGATTTTCACCATAAAAATGCAAGGGAAAAGCTTTTCTCTAGATTGGATGGAAGAGGAGATAGCAGCAGTATCAAACACAACAAATGAAGCTGAATTATGGCATAAGAGGATGGGCCACTTCAATCAAGCAGCTTTGGTTCATATGCAGAGAAGGAAGATGGTGAGAGGGGTGCCCAGCCTAGAAGAAAAAATCACGGTTTGTGTTTCTTGTCAATATGGCAAGCAACACAGACTTGGATTTCCTCAAAACAAAGCTTGGAGAGCAACTGAAAAACTTCAACTTATTCACACTGATGTTGCAGGCCCTCAGATGACAGATTCATTAAATGGCAGCAGGTATTATGTTGCTTTCATTGACGATTATACAAGAATGTGCTGGGTGTATTTTTTAAAATCCAAAGCTGAAGTAGCAGGTGTCTTTTTGAGGTTTAAAAACTGGGTTGAAAATCAAAGTGGTCATAAAATTCAGATTGTGAGGTCTGACAATGGCACAGAATATACTTCAAACAGATTTGCCCAGTTTTGCCATGATGCAGGGATTGAACATCAATACACTACACCTTACACACCTCAGCAAAATGGTGTGAGTGAGAGGAAGAACAGGACAATCATGGAGATGGCAAGGTGCTTATTATTTGAGAAAGATTTGCCCAAGAAATTCTGGGCAGAAGCTGTGAACACTGCTGTGTTCTTGTTAAACAGGCTGCCAACAAGAGCATTACAGCACAAAACACCTTATGAAGCTTGGCATGGTTATAAACCCTCACTTCAAAACTTAAAAGTGTTTGGATGCTTATGTTTCACTCACATACCTCAGGTGAAAAGAGATAAGCTTGACAGGAAGGCTGAAGCTGGAATTTTCGTTGGCTATAGCAATGTCACAAAAGGCTATAGAGTTTATCAACCTGCAACTGAAAAAGTCATAATCAGCAGAGACATCAAATTCGTTGAAGCTGAAAAATGGAATTTTGAAGATACAACAAGCAATGCAAGTAAGGAGATTTACGTGGAACAACCTAAAGGTTTCATGGTAGAAGGAGAAGAAGACAAGGTTTACTTATTGAAGAAGGCTTTATATGGACTGAAACAGGCTCCAAGAGCCTGGTATAGCAGGATTGATGAGCACTTACTCAAACATGGCTTCAACAAAAGTTTGAGTGAATCAACCTTATATATCAAGAGTTCAAACACTGGTTTTATGGCTGTTTCACTTTATGTGGATGATTTATTTGTTACAGGTAACAATTCAACCATGATGGACATCTTCAAAGCTGAAATGATGGAAGTTTTTGAGATGACAAACCTTGGTGAAATGTCTTATTTTCTTGGCATGGAAGTGCAGCAAAATCAGCTTGGGATCTTTGTTGGCCAACAAAAGTATGCCAAAGAGATTCTGAAGAAATTCAAAATGGAAGACTGCAAATCAATGGCCACACCCATGAATTTGAAAGAGAAGTTCAGTAAAGAAGATGGGGCAGACAAGGTAGATGAAGCAATTTACAGGAGCTTAATTGGGTGTCTAATGTACCTTACGGCAACAAGGCCAGACATCATGCATGCAGTGAGCTTATTATCGAGGTTCATGCATTGTGCTAGTGAAATACACTTCAAGGCTGCAAAAAGAGTGGTGAGGTACATAAAAGGTACACTAAACTATGGCATTCAGTTTAGTTGTGCTGAAAATTTTGAGCTACAAGGATATGCAGATAGTGATTGGGCTGGCAGCTGTGATGATATGAAGAGTATGTCTGGATATTGTTTTAGTTTTGGATCAGGAATTTTCTCCTGGTGTTCCAAAAAACAAGAAGTTATTGCTCAATCAACGGCAGAAGCAGAGTATGTTGCAGCTACTGCAGCTGCAAATCAAGTCTTATGGCTTAGAAAAATCCTAGCAGATCTGGACATGGAGCAAATGGAAGCTACTAAAGTTAATGTTGACAATCAGGCTGCAATTGCAATATCCAACAATCCAATTTTCCATGGGAAAACAAAGCATTTCAAGCTCAAGTATTATTTTCTGAGAGAAGTTCAGAAAAATGAAGAACTGCAGCTGATTTATTGCAAGACAGAGGATCAGCTTGCTGATATTTTAACCAAGCCATTGTCAAAAGCAAGGTTTGAAACTTTGAGGAACAAGATAGGAGTCTGCAGCAAAAGATGCAAGGAGGAGTGTTGACAGTTGCCTCATTTGCTGCTGAAGAAGAGGTCTTCGATGCTGTGAAGATCCAGTCAAGATTAGCTCCAGTTTGATAGGATGTTAGTTGCAAATAAAGCTGTCATAGATCAGCTCTTTCTCTGTTTTTATCTTCTCAATATTTTTCGGAATTCTGTTATCAAACTCTTCTATAAAAGAGTGTTTTATCAATAAAGAAAGTACACTTCCATTCACAACATTTATATCTTTATCTTATTGCTGAGTTCTTGTCTGTTCTTATACAATTTGTTTCAGTCATAAACTACAAATTATTTTCGAACACACCTTCTCAATTGAAATCCTTTTGAATTATAAGTTGTTTCGTGAAGTCCAGGTGCTTCCATTCCGACGTGTGATGGCTGAAATAGGACCTCAGGGCAACGGAAACGCTCCGCTCCGATGGTGATAACCTGACCATCAGGTAGCTCATATCTCTTCTCCATTGAAGAGCTACTTTTAGCAGTTTCAAGCTCCTGCTCATAATCAAGAGCCACGTATGCAAGCTTCGATCTCCTTGATGTCTCTTACAATTTCCCGTTCAGCAGTTGTGGTGAATGAGTACCCTCTCTCCGTAAGGATCTTCATCAAGGCATCTGTTAAATCCCTTTCAGCAAGATCAAGCCTAAGGATTGCATGGGGACTGTGTGACTAACCCCACCAAATCCAGCACAATACCTGAAAAGTACACCACAAAAAGAAAGTTACAGACAAATTTGAAGAGTAAAAACTTTTCTTTGCGATTGAAAAGAGAGAAGGGTTCTCAGAGATACATGTATCTTCTATACACCTGTAGTACGTCCACTAGCGTATAGGGAGAGCACTGCTTGGATAGCAACATACATGGCAGGGGCATTAAAGGTTTCAAACATAATCTGTGTCATTTTCTCCCTGTTGGCCTCAGGGTTCAGGGGAGCTTCAGTAAGTAGCACAGGATGCTCTTCAGGAGCCACACGAAGCTCACTGTAGAGAGATGTTATTTTTTCACCTTACTTTTCTGCATAATTCGTAATATGAATCAAATGAACTAAATTCATTCGAAATGTCTAGGATTTGAGGAATAAGATACATTGTGGGTGTCTGTCAGTGAGATTCAGGCTAAGTTACAGGTTGAAAGTTGGATCCTAATCTGATCTTCAGATTTTCTACACCTACTAATCTCCTCTTTCTATTCTGTTTCATAAGACGACACGAATGTTGATGTATTTAACAGC
This sequence comes from Salix exigua, assembly GCA_032356905.1. Classification (NCBI taxonomy): domain Eukaryota; kingdom Viridiplantae; phylum Streptophyta; class Magnoliopsida; order Malpighiales; family Salicaceae; genus Salix; species Salix exigua. Next base: position 6,132,603 of record CM063598.1, read on the forward strand.
AGAATTCTCTTGAAGATGAATGAGATGGGGGCCGGGGCATGCTAAAGCTGCTCTGCTGCCATGCCGTTTCCAGCAACACTTCTGCTTCGCACTTTACCAGTAGAACCACAACCCGGCCAATCTGCAGACCAAGAACCCTAATGATAAAGTGGAAAAAGCAACACAGATTAATAAGACCCGGAAGGGACCATCACTGAATTATGAGGAACTTGCCGTCTGCTAGCTCCTTTTTTGATCTAGGACTCCATATGCATAAGTGAGTCTTAACAATCACCCAGCACCTGTTGTTATTGTTCTCCATCAACTTGCTAATCTATACCTTTCTATGCTGCATGAATGGAGCCGTCAGAAAACTAGCAGCCGGACCAAGAGAGCCAGCAGTATTGGAAATTACTCATCTTCTCGCCATGCACGCTCGAAAAAGTTGTGTTCAATGAATCATCAACAGTGAATTAGCCCGAAACGTCTATCGATTCTATATGGCCAGATGAAGGTTGTGTTTAATCACAGATGGCCCTTTATAAATTATTACATAAATCAAATATTGTGCAAACTTTAACTTAAGATATGTTATTAGTTTAATCTTATGAGAGCTCCAAAACGAAATAATAATCTCTTTTATGACTTCAATTGAATACGATTAAATAAGGTTCACATTAATAAAAATAATAAAAACAATTGATTCAAGAAGAAGAGATTTATTCATATTAGCTAGTCTTGGTTCTGATTTTTTTTTAAGAATACCAAGTCTGGTATTTTCTTAACCCGTATTAAATAGAACATGCTGAGTCAAATCTTCTCCATGTAAATAGGAACGAGAGTACGTTGATAATATCTTAGCTGACGTCCATGCTTTGGTTCGCAAACCCACCATTTGTGTTTATTAATTCAATTTTCAAAGAAAAAAATATTTAATAAGCAACATTACCACACTCCAAACACCCCCACTTCACAGCACACCTACATCTCTGGACTTATACTGGTAATATCAAAATCACTTCCAATTTGATATTTAGTATTTCTCTGTGAATTTGCTGTTTATGGGACTAAATCTGATTGCCCTTTTATCTTAATTTTGCTTAGAATTAACTTGCAACCCCAACCCAGATTCATAAGTTGCTGTCTGTGTATAAGAATTAGTTACAATCAGATCTATACGAATGTTCCATCACATGTTTTTCAATCCTTTTTATTTTTTAATTTAATGTACAATTTATGAGTGAATCTAGATGCTACTGAGGCTGCAGTGCTAGACGATTTATATATATCATTTTCTTTTTGTTGCATACATTGAGAAACTGTTGTGCCATGGATTTTATGGTGATCTAGTTAATACTACCTACCAATGAGCTCTGAGAGTGTTCAAGATGACTGTCTTGCGTGGGCTGCGAGAGACCCATCTGGAGTCTTATCTCCTTACAAGTTTAGTCGCAGGTATGCTTTAGGTTTTCCCTTGAAAGCTGGGTTCCCTTCCGTTCTTTATATGCAATGAATTGGCTGTACTTTTGCATTTATTTTTTCCTCTGTAATCGTGGGCTAAAGGTAACCTGGGAAGTTCTATTCAGGGCTCTTGGGAAAGACGATGTTTCGCTAAAAATAACACACTGCGGTGTTTGCTATGCTGATGTTATCTGGAGTAAGAATAAGCATGGAGATTCACGCTATCCATTGGTGCCCGGGTATGTGGCCTAATTGAATAATATCACTTACTTTAATGATGAAATTAATTTTATAGTCTTGTCAAACTGAAGCTGTTATGTTTATTTGCTCACAGACATGAGATTGCTGGAATTGTAAAGGAAGTTGGTTCCAGTGTCAGCAACTTCAAGGTTGGTGACCATGTTGGAGTAGGCACTTATGTTAATTCTTGCAGAGAATGTGAGTACTGCAATGACAGGGATGAAGTTAGTTGCGAAAAAGGAGCGATTTTCACCTTTAATGGCATTGACACGGATGGTTCGATCACAAGGGGTGGATATTCTTCCCACATCGTTGTCCATGAAGCGTAAGTGCTTTTGTAATTTCTGTTTTTGTTCTTTTACTTTTTATTGTGTTACACATCAAGAAAAAAAGTATGTTGTCTTTGCTGTTGCTTTCGGACCATGAAATTCCGATGACTTGCCATATTTCCGAGCCTAGATCTATTGGGGGAGACTACAGACCACCTGCTCCTCTTTCCTTCCATCTCCAGTATCAAATAGTAATACCATGTGTGTTCTTGGTGCAGGGATTGTGTTCTTAGTGCAGGCATCTTACATCACAGAAATAAAATCAATGCCAAAGCGTTTGGAGTTGATATCATGTTGTTGGCCTACTAATATGCTTTATCGGAATTGAGGCAGCTTTCACAGCATCATTTGTGTTGAATCTACAGGTACTGCTTCAGGATACCTGATGGTTATCCTCTGGCCTCAGCGGCACCTCTGCTCTGTGCTGGAATTACCGTGTACAACCCCATGATGCGACATAAGATGAACCAGCCTGGTAAATCTCTTGGGGTGATTGGGCTAGGTGGTCTGGGTCACATGGCAGTTAAGTTTGGCAAGGCTTTTGGATTGAAAGTAACTGTTTTAAGCACAAGCATATCTAAAAAGGAGGAAGCCCTGTGTGTGCTTGGGGCAGACAATTTTGTGATTACATCCGATCAAGAGCAGATGAAGGTGAAGTCACATGAATTTCTCCAAAGCATGTTTTTATCTAGTGACATAGCAATATATATGAACAATCATATTTTCTTCTTCTTTTGATAGTTGATATCTTTTATGCAGGCCTTGCACAAATCACTGGACTTCATAATCGACACAGCATCTGGCGATCACCCATTTGATCCATACATGTCTCTTTTGAAGACTGCTGGTGTTTTTGTTCTTGTCGGGTTCCCAAGTGAAGTCAAATTCCATCCTGCGAGTCTCAATATCGGTAACTTCCTCTAGCAAATCTAGAACTTACTTATTTTCTAGCTGAAGTTTCTGATAGTCTGCCGTTGATTACAAGAAAGTGCAAGTGGAATTAATAGCTCACACTACCATACTGGCAGGTATGAAAACTGTATCTGGTAGCGTAACAGGTGGTACCAGGGTGACGCAGGAGATGCTGGACTTTTGTGCTGCTAATAAAATTTACCCCAAGATTGAAGTGATTCCAATCCAGTATGTAAATGAAGCTCTCGAGAGGATGATAAAGAACGACGTGAAGTACCGGTTTGTGATTGATATAGAGAGCTCCTTGAAGTGTTAGCATGGAGGCAACCAGGGAAATCTCCTCGTTTCATACATATAGTCAGAATACGAATATTGGATGCCAGGGGGTTTCCTCTATGAAATATATTCGGGTTTGATCTTGTCGTTGCTGTTGTCGAAATAATTATCCTGGTTTTCGCGAATGAATCATAAACATGTCGTGCTTCAGTGATAACAATATTTTTTTTGTTCTATAGTTTGATCAAATGAACCACCCTATCCAATAAAAGAAAGAACAGTTTATGTAATTTTGGAGTGCCCCTCCTCGTTTCAATTTTGATGCTTCTGATTACTGTTGCTTCCAGTATCACATGGTTATATTTTATTACATGCAAAGAGTTTATGATCACTAGGAGCAAGAACTGAATGGCATTGATAGGAAACTGGCATTGATAGGAAACTGGCAAGGGGTAGCCATTTATGGAAATTGCAAGAACTGTTCAATTATCAGTTACATCTCCTTTTCTTCTCCAGGCTGCTTCGCAGAATTGCAAAGGCCAACGGCAGTCAGGAGCTGCGCATTCTACTCCAGCTTCCATGCTGCAGGATTCCTTGCAAGAACAGTTTTTCTTCAATCACCTTTGCTGGCTAGACGTGAAATGCTTATAATCTTTAGCAAGGCTCTTCAGCAGCTTTTTAGTGGTTTATCTCTATGAGAAAATACCAGGGGAAGTTTGATGTCTATGGTCTATTTTGTGTTTTTTTGCTAGGATTGGATGCTCTCTGACAGCCCACATGGCAGCCCAGCCCACAAAAAATAAAATAAAAAAATAGAACAAAAATACAAAATTTGCATTAAAAATATATATTTTTTAAATATAAAATGTGTTGTTTTCGTGCATATGACTAATATCATAACAGATTTTGAACATTCCTTTTCCAAAAAATATTATTTTGGAGTTTAAAGAAAAAATATGTGTTTTAACATGGATTTCGTAAACACAAAAAAAATTGTATGCAAATTTTTGAAGTGGTAAATATTCAAAATATTTTTATGGGAATAATACACAATCATCATTTAACCTACATATTTTTGAAAAATCAATACCATAACAAATCATAAGGTAAACCAAAACACCATGCAACTTACCTTAGGTAGGGCATACTAGGGGTGCTACAGCTTTTCCTTTACGCAATCGGTCTCTTGCCTTAGAATCTTTGAAAGACCATTTTAGGTTTTCTAGTAACCATAAGACTGAGTAACGACTTTTTTTTCTTCACAAAAATAAAATAAAACCTCGACATGAATTTCCCCACTCGTGGTGAGGATCACCGCGACGCCGCACTCTCGCGAAGAGTGCGCCACATGTGTTGATGAAAGTGTACCCGTTGTTGTTGGCAAACTCTCTTAGTCTCTTTTCTCTCTCCTCCTTTATAAATTATAGTTTATTTATTTTTATTATTTCAACTTCGGTTTTTAATCTTTTGATATCTATTTTTTGTTCGAAGCCATTTTATAAAAAAATTATTTAATTTTAATCTCATTCTTGATCCTAATTTCATTCTTCAATCCTAATTTATGATATATTATTTTTTATAATTTGATCTTGATTTTTCTTTATCTTGTTGTTAATGTTATTATCCATTTCAATTTAACCCTCAAATAAAATTTTTTTAACCCATTTTATTTTTTTATTTTGATTTTAAACCTCTTTTTTTATATTGAATCTTTTTGTGTAATATTTTTTCCTCAATTTCATCATTCAATATTTTATTTCTTGAGAATTAAGAGGGTATTTGGCACTATGTTTCAAAAGCACTTTTGAAAAAAAAATATTATTTTTTTATTTTTTATTCTAAATTATTTTTTTTTGGTGTTTTAGATCATTTCCATGAGCTAATATAAAAAATATTTTTTAAAAAAATAAAAAAATATCATTTGATGTATTTTTGAACAATTTTTTTATTTAAAAGTAACCTCAATAACACTGGCAATCAGGCAATAAGCTTCACCGTTTTCCTACATATTGTTCTTCCGGTCTAATGACGCCATGTGTTTGAAAAGTTAACACGTGTTGATATTGTTTTTGCTTATTTTCTCTTTTGATGTTATTGTTCAATATTTGTTTTTAAAAATCCATATGTGGTTTTCTTGAATTTTTTTAAATCTGGTTAAATCGATCTCATAACTTTGGACAAATGTTTGACTAGTTAACCTAGACTAACTCGCTCTTTTATGCATAAATTAAATGTATATCATGATAGTTTAGGTTGATTCACACCGGGTTTTTTATCTTTCTTTTTTTTTTATCATTTTTCATCTTTCCATATTTAATTCTATTTTTTTTCTCTTGGATAAAAGCTTTTCCCCTGTTTATGGTGATTTTTTGTTATATATTTTTGTTTATTTGCTATCATTGCCTGTTGTTTTTTCATTTGATTCATATAAAATCAACTTATTTGATTGATTAAAACTATAACCCCAATTATGGATTTTTTTTTCTTTCATTAAAATACCCACGCGACATTTGAATAATTTACAAGAAAAATAACATGGACCCACGGTGTAGTGCTGGCACAAAACATATCACCCACAATATAAATAAAAATGTGTTTGATGTTGTTTTTTTGAAGTATTTTTCATTAAATATTAAAATGATATATTTTTTTTATTTTTTTAAAAAAAATATTTTTGATATCAACCTATCAAAATGATTCAAAAATAACAAAATATATATATATATATATAAATATTTATCAAAAAAAAGAGACGCATATCATAGTAAAGCGTCTCAGCTTTTGAACATAGCAAAGACGCATGATAGACAGCTTTTGAACTACAATGAGCACTTGGGATTTTTGTGAAGCTAGGTAATTGGAAAGGAGATGGTGGAATCTGAAGAGGGCTCGCTCTTGTTTCTTTATTTCTTCAATCCACTATGTTAGACGTTGACCTCATGCATTTAATGGCGGGAAAGGAAAGAGGAAAGGGGACAGGAAGCGGTTGGGTGTTGATTTTTTACCTCAAGAGACTGTTCAAGACAGTGATTGAAAGTTGATTTTGAAAATATTTTATCGTTATCCATCAACTTGCTAATCTAGACCTTTCTATGCTGCATGAATGGAGCCGTCAGAAAACTAGCAGCCGGACCAGGAGAGCCAGCAGCCTTGGAAATTACTCATCTTCTCTCCATGCACGCTCGAAAAAGTTGTGTTCAATGAATCATCAACAGTGAATTAGCCCGAAACGTTTATCGATTCTATATGGCCGGATGAAGGTTGTGTTTAATCACAGATGACCCTTTATAAAATTATTACATAAATCGAAGATTGTGCAAACTTTAACGTAAGATATGTTATTAGTTTAATCTTATGAGAGCTCCAAAAACATATAGTAATCTCTTTTATGACTTCAATTGAATACGATCAAATAAGGTTCAGATTAATAAAAATAATAAAAACAATTGATTCAAGAAGAAGAGATTTATTCATATTAGCTAGTCTTGGTTCTGATTTTTCTATATTTTTCTTAAGAATACCAAGTCGGGTCTTTTTTTACCCGTATTAAATAGAACATGGTGAGTCAAATCTTCTCCATGTAAATTGGAACCCACCATTTGTGTTTATTATTTGAATTTTCAAAGAAAAAAACATTTAAAAAGCAACATTACCGCACTCCAAACAGCCCACTTCACAGCACAATTACATCTCTGGACTTTTACTGGTAATATCAAAATCTCTTCCAATTTGATATTTAGTATTTCTCTGTGAATTTGCTGTTTATGGGACTGAATCTGATTGCCCTTTTGTCTTAATTTTGCTTAGAACTAACTTGCAACCCCAGCCCAGGTTCATAAGTTGCTGTCTGTGTATAAGCATTAGTTACAATCATATCTATTCGTAAGTCCCGTCATATGCTTTTCAATCCTTTTTATTTTTTAATTTAATGTACAATTTATGAGTGACTCTAGATGCTACTGAGGCTGCAGTGCTAGACGATTTATATATATCATTTTCTTTTTGTGGCATACATTGAGAAACTGTTGTGCCATGGATTTTATGGTGATCTAGTTAATACTACCTACCAATGAGTTCTGAGAGTGTTCAAGATAACTGTCTTGCGTGGGCTGCGAGAGACCCATCTGGAGTCTTATCTCCTTACAAGTTTAGTCGCAGGTATGCTTTAGGTTTTCCCTTGAAAGCTGGGTTCCCTTCCGTTCTTTATATGCAATGAATTGGCTGTACTTTTGCATTTCTTTTTTCCTCTGTAATCGTGGGCTAAAGGTAACCTGGGAAGTTCTATTCAGGGCTCTTGGGAAAGACGATGTTTCGCTAAAAATAACACACTGCGGTGTTTGCTATGCTGATGTTGTCATGAGTAAGAATAAGTATGGAGATTCACGCTATCCATTGGTGCCCGGGTATGTGGCCTAATTGAATAATATCACTTACTTTAATGATGAAATTAATTTTATAGTCTTGTCAAACTGAAGCTGTTATGTTCATTTGCTCACAGACATGAGATTGCTGGAATTGTAAAGGAAGTTGGTTCCAGTGTCAGCAACTTCAAGGTTGGTGACCATGTTGGAGTAGGCACTTATGTTAATTCTTGCAGAGAATGTGAGTACTGCAATGACAGGGATGAAGTTAGTTGCGAAAAAGGAGCGATTTTCACCTTTAATGGAATTGACACCGATGGTTCGATCACGAAGGGTGGATATTCTTCCCACATCGTTGTCCATGAATCGTAAGTGCTTTTGTAATTTCGGTCTTTGTTCTTCTACTTCCTTTTATTGTGTTGCACAACAAGAAATTTTGAGATGAAGTATTCATGAGAAGTAAGTTGACTTTGCTGTTGCTTTCGGACCATGAAATTCCGATGACTTGCCATATTTCCGAGCCTAGATCTATTGGGGGAGACTACAGACCACCTGCTCCTCTCTCCTTCCATCTCCAGTATCAAATAGTAATACCATGTGTGTTCTTGGTGCAGGGATTGTGTTCTTAGTGCAGGCATCTTACATCACAGAAATAAAATCAATGCCAAAGCTTCTGTAGTTGTTATGATCTTGTTGGCCTACTAATCTGTTGTTTCAGAATTGAGGCAGCTTTCACAACATCATTTGTGTTGAATCTACAGGTACTGCTTCAGGATACCTGACGGTTATCCTCTGGCCTCGGCGGCACCTCTGCTCTGTGCTGGAATTACTGTGTACAACCCCATGATGCGACATAAGATGAACCAGCCTGGTAAATCTCTTGGGGTGATTGGGCTAGGTGGACTGGGTCACATGGCAGTTAAGTTTGGCAAGGCTTTTGGATTGAAAGTAACTGTTTTAAGCACAAGCATATCTAAAAAGGAGGAAGCCCAGAATGTGCTTGGCGCAGACAATTTTGTGATTACATCCGATCAAGAGCAGATGAAGGTGAAGTCAACATGAATTTCTCCAAAGAATGTTTTTATCTAGTGACATAGCAATATATATGAACCATCCTATTTTCTTCATCTTCTTTTGATAGTTGCTATCTTTTATGCAGGCCTTGCACAAATCACTGGACTTCATAATCGACACAGCATCTGGCGATCACCCATTTGATCCATACATGTCTCTTTTGAAGACTGCTGGTGTTTTTGTTCTTGTCGGGTTCCCAAGTGAAGTCAAATTCCATCCTGCGAGTCTCAATATCGGTAACTTCCTCTAGCAAATCTAGAACTTAATTCTTTTCTAGCTGAACTTTCTGATAGTCCTCCGTTGATACAAGAAAGTGCAAGTAGAATTAATATCTCACACTACCATACTGGCAGGTATGAAAACTATATCTGGTAGCGTAACAGGTGGTACCAGGGTGACGCAGGAGATGCTGGACTTTTGTGCTGCTAATAAAATTTACCCCAAGATTGAAGTGATTCCAATCCAGTATGTAAATGAAGCTCTCGAGAGGATGATAAAGAACGACGTGAAGTACCGGTTTGTGATTGATATAGAGAGCTCCTTGAAGTGTTAGCATGGAGGCAACCAGGGAAATCTCCTCGTTTCATACATATAGTCAGAATACGAATATTGGATGCCAGGGGGTTTCCTCTATGAAATATATTGGGGTTCGATCTTGTCGTTGCTGTTGTCGAAATAATGATCCTGGTTTTCACGAATGAATCATAAACATGTCGTGCTTCAGTGATAACAATAGTTTTTTTGTTCTATTGTTTGATCAAATGAAGCACCCTATCTAATAAAAGAAAGAACAGTTTATGTAATTTTGGAGTGCCCCTCGTTTCACTTTGATGCTTCTGATTACTGTTGCTTCCAGTATCACATGGTTATATGTTATTACATGCAAAGAGTTTTTGATCACTAGGAGCTTCACGGATTAAGGCAACAATACAATAAATAATGCAAACTTAAAATTAATTACTTTAAAGTAAAGAGATAAGAGAGAGAGATTGTTAACTCGGTTTTTAACGTGGTTCGGCAAGCCTACGTCCACGACTCAAGTACCAACTCGTACTTGAATATTGTATTTTTTTACTAGTCCAAGTAACAAGATTACAATTTCTGCTTGATGAATCCACACCAAGACTTTCACACCACTTGAAGATATGCCCTCCTCAAGATTTTCCTTTTTCCCACTTGAAGATGTACCCTCTTCAAGATTTTTCCTTGGTGATGTTCACTCACCAATACCAAGAGTTTTATACTCAACTCTTAAGAGTTTCACAATAGTTGTTTTTGTAAAAAAACAATACACTCTTAATAGTGTAGATATTACAAATGAAGATCTATGATCTCTTTATCTCACTTAATAGCACTTAGAATATTTGAAGGTGTTTAAGTGTAGTGAGAATGAGAAATACTCTTTGTGTTAGGATATTAAAGTTTAAGCACAAATATGAGTATTAATGAGGATTGATGATATGAAGGTGTTTATGCACTACTAATTGCCTCAATATCAGATATGAAAGTTGTGTCAATTTCGTTTTGCAATTAAGAGGCCTATTTATAAGTTTCAAAGAGAAACTAGCCGTTTATAGCAGTTTGAAACTAGTCGTTTATAGCCGTTTATAGCCGTTTGAGTGCAACTGTCATATCAAGCGGTCGACCGGTTCACAACGGACAAAACCAAGCGGTCGACCGGTTCACAACGGATACCTCAAGCGGTCGACCGGTTCAGCAGAAAGGAAATTTTGACAAATTATCTTTTCTGAATTTCTTGAACCAATTGATTATGACTTAAACCTATAATCATCAAATCCTTTTAATGCATACAATGTGAAGTGTGTGAGTTCATTTTAATTTGTGCTATCAAGTTAGAAATATAGATTTACATAAAACACTAAAATGAACACTTATTCTAAGTCTTCATTTTAATTTGTTCATTTTTATTGAGTGATTTCTTCGTGTAATCCATTTTGCTTGTTGATGAATTCTTTGTATAATACATGTTTATAGTTTAATCTCATCCAAACATATTATTAGTCCATTTTCTTTTTATTGTTATCATCAAAATATATAAAGCATACAAAGTATGACATTATATGTCAACGAATTGAGTGGCATTGATAGGAAAGTGGCAAGGGTAGCCATTTATGGAGATATCAAGAACTGTTCAATTATCGGTTACATCTCCTTTTCTTCTCCAGTCGCTTCGCAGTGCAAAGGCCAACGGCGATCGAGGCTGCCCATTCTACTCCGACTTCCATGCTGCAGGATTCCTTGCAAGAACAGCTTTTCTTCAATCACCTTTTACGGCTAGGCGTGAAATGCTTATAATCTTTAGCAAGGCTCTTCGACAGACTTTATAGTGGTTTATCTTTATGAGAGAATACCAGGGGAAGTTTGATGTCTATGGTCTATTCTGTGTTTCTTTGCTAGAATTGGATGCTCTCTGAATTTCTACTGTCATGAATATTACCCCTAATGATTCGTGGTGGTTTGGCAATGGTTTCAAGACATGATTTTTAAGTTTTACAAGTCAACTCTAACTTGAGTTATAGGTCAGGTTAACTTGAATTGTGTTTTTATATTTTCTTATAAGGTTGACCTTGTCTCTTGACCTGAATTAAAGGTTTGAAGGGTTAATTCAAGTTGACTCATGTCTTTTTTTTTATCCTTTTATTATTTGATTTTTCCTCGGTCAATATTAACTTCATTAAGAATTGAATTCTATAATATATTTTAATGTATTTTCTATGAGAATATCTCGATCTCATAACTCATATTATGATTTTGACAAGCTAACTCTGGTTGTTTTTCATCATCTTTTAATTGATTTTTTTTAATTTAATTCTTCAATATCGAGTTAATTGTAAATCAGACTTTATAATTTGTTTCAAGTTGATTGTGGTCTAATGATCTAGATCAAGAATTTAGCAAGTTAATCCAAGTTAACTTGGGTCGATTTGATATGTTGTCATCTTAATATTAAATAAAATCATATTATCTTGAGACTTTTTGAATCAAATTATATTCGTAAAGCATCTCTAACACACAAGGCAAATGAGAGCCAAAGCTAAAAAAAAAACCTAGGTTATATTTTCTTCTACTGAAATGTTATTTCTTCACATTTCTACATATACATATATAGAAAGGGCCCAACAAAGTCAACGCAATGGTATGAAGGTAAACCACAAATACTAGTAGATTGAGTCCTTCTCAAGAGCAATTTTCAATTTTCATGAGGATATTAGATCCTCGGGATAATTGAACTAGTACCATCATCTCTGCATATGGAGCACGGGCTTGCATGTTCATGAATTGCTTCCTCTTCAATTGAATACATAATAGTTCCGTTAAAATTGTTGAAAATGCAGGATTACAATCAACAAAAGTCAACCGATTCAAACTCGTCGATTTGAAGATTGTAGCTGATTTGATGATTGAAGCTGTGAAGATCATCGAGATTCTTTCCTTTACTGTTTTATGTTTTAAGTTTCATGTTTTAGTTAATAAAGATCAACTTAGATTGATCATATCATGCAATTTTATTTTTCAGATTTGTTTCCTGTTTTGAAGAGATTGTAAGAGATTTGTTTTTCCATTCATGTATTTTGATCTTTTTAATATAAATAAAAATGAAGGGATGGCAGCAACCTAAGAGAAAATTCTGCCCCTTGTTCTGTTTATCTTGCTTCAATTATTGAATTCTTTTATGTTCTTATGTTCTGGAAAAATCTGGGCAAGTTCTCGGTATTCAGGCACTGATTTGAACAGTGCATGTTTTTGTTCATCAGGGAAAAATTCCTGAGGCAAATTTGAACAGTAACTGTTCATAAGCTGAAATTTTACAACAATTGGTATCAGAGCAAGATTGAATCTTTGAAAGGGGTCTGTGTGAAACACGAGTGAATCTAAGTGAGGAAAATTTAATTTCAAAGTTAAATTTAACTTTGAAAGGGTGGTGAGAGAAACACGAGTGATTAGAAATTTTAATCAAGAAATTTCTTGATCTGTTCTTTAAGGGATACGCAACTGATTAATATCATCAAGTGCTGTTCCTGTTCTTTTTTCCCAGTTCAAGAAAAACCTGCAAATAGAGAAATTTTATCTCTCGAAAGGCTGTTTTTTACAGAGATGGACTCCTCATCTTTCTCAACAAAATCACCTATATTTACAGGCCAGAACTATGGAGTATGGGCAGTAAAGATGACTGCATACCTCAAAGCATATGATTTGTGGGAGATTGTAGAGAGTGACAGACAACCCAATCCTTTGGGAAATAATCCTACAATTGCCCAGATAAAGTACTTCAATGAAGAAAAAGCAAAAGGATTCAAAGCCCTCACTTGCATTCATAATGCAGTGAGTGAAGAAATTTTCACAAGGATCATGACTTGTGAAAATGCAAAGAAGGCCTGGATAAATTGAAATCAGAATTCCAAGGTGATGAAAAATCAAGGAAAATGCAGTGTTGAATCTCAAGAGACAATTCAAGGTCTAAGAATGAGGGAGGCAGAGACCATCAAGGAATTCTCTTCTAATGTCTCAAAATTGGTTAACCAAATGAGATTACTAGGAGAAGATGTGCAAGAATCTCGTGTAATTGAGAAGGTACTGGTAAGCTTGCCTGAGAAATTTGAGAACAAGATTTGTTCTCTTGAAGACTCTAGAGATTTTGCAGAGATGAGCCTACAAGACTTGATCAATGCTCTACAAGCAGTAGAACAAAGACAAGCATATCGACAAGAAGGATCCAGTGAAGAAGCATTCACTGCTGGATTAAAAGGGAAATCTAGAGTTCAATATCGAGCTCAAAATTATAACCATGAAGGAAGAAAAGAATCTGAGAAGAATTGGCAGAATAAACCCTGGCATACCACCCAGAATTACTCAAAAAACTCAAAGGGAAAAGACAAGAAGGAGCAATTTCCACCATGCAAACACTGTCATAAAACCAATCACCTTGAGTCTTACTGTTGGCTTAAAAATGTCCAATGCAGGAAGTGCAAACAGTTCGGGCATCTGCAAAAATTTTGCAAATCAAATACAGGAGCTGGAAAGCAAGTGTATATTGCAAAAGAAGCTGAAGAGGAGAATGAGGAATTATTCATGGCTGTGACAGATCAATGCTGCAATCAAGCTGAGGTAAACATTTCTAATTGGCTTGTTGATAGTGGGTGTACAAACCATATGACAGCAGACTTTAAGATGTTTAATACTCTTGATTCAAAATATGAATCTAGAGTAAAGGTGGCTAATGGTCAATATGTGAAGGTTGAAGGAAGAGGAGATGTAGATATTGAAACATTGGCAGGAAAAAGAGTTTTTGATAAAGTTCTTTTTGTTCCTGAAATTAAACAAAATCTTGTAAGTGTTGGTCAATTACTTGAAGAAGGTTATTCATTGTCCTTTATTAATAACACATGCACCATTAGAGATGACAAAGATGTTATTTTGTTCACTGCCAAAATGAACAATAGAAGTTTCAATCTTGACTTGAAAGATGAACACATGAGCTTGAACACAACTGAAAGTCCAAAATCAGTATTGTGGCACAAGAGATTGGGGCATTTTAATTATGCCACCTTGAAGAGAATGGCAGCTCAAGAAATGGTGATAGGCTTACCTGAAATAAAAGAGCAGAAAGAAGTATGTGATGCTTGTCAACTAGGCAAGCAAACAAGGATTGTTTTCAATGACAATCTCTATAGATCCACTTGTAAGTTGCAGCTGATTTTTACAGATGTGTGTGGTACTATGAGGACTGAATCTTTAAATGGTGCTAAATATTTCTTGCTATTCATTGATGATTTCAGCAGATATTGTTGGGTTTACTTCCTTAAAACAAAAGGGGAAGTGTTTGATATTTTTGTGAAATTTAAGGCTGCAGCCGAGAGAGAAGTGGGGACCAAGCTAAGGGCTTTGAGATCAGATAATGGGGGTGAATTCACCTCACACAAACTTGATGAATTCCTAGATAAAGAAGGGATAAAACACCAGCTTACTATACCATATACACCCCAACAAAATGGTGTGTGTGAGAGAAGAAATAGAACCTTGATGGAAATGGCAAGGTGTCTTTTATATGAGAAGAAGATGCCTCTCAAATTTTGGGCAGAGGCTGTAAGTACAGCCTCTTACCTCTTAAACAGGATGGTCACTAAGGTGTTGGGAGAAAAAACACCCTATGAGATGTGGCATGGTTATAAACCCAACATAGAACACTTAAGAGTGTTTGGAAGCCCTTGTTACTTCCTGTTGCCTGAGATAAACAGAGGGAAGCTTGATCAAAAGGCTGAGTTGGGAATTTTGTTGGGTTATAGCACTAAATCAAGTGGTTATAAAGTGTTTGACTTGAAATCTAACAAGGCTGTGATTGCAAGGAATGTGAAGGTAGATGAAGATAAAATCTGGAATTGGGAGGCTGAACTTGTTGAGAGAACAAGTAATGAACTTCAAGCTGAAATCATGCAACCTGTCAGTGATGATGAAGAAGAACCTGTAAGAGGAACTAGACTGTTAAGTGAAGTGTATAACAGGTGTAATGTAGCTGAGGCTGAGCCATATGATGTTCAAGAAGCTATGAATTCTCACACATGGTCGACAAAGAATGAAGGAAGAGTCGCTGCTGATTGAAAAAATGAAACTTGGATTTATGTTGATGGACCAGTTGACGGAAGGTAATTGGGGTAAAATGGATCTTCAAAACCAAGTTAAATGCAGATGGCAGTGTCAATAAACACAAAGCAAGGCTTGTGGTCAAAGGATATTCCCAAGAACAAGGTGTAGACTTCCATGACACATTTGCCCCTGTGTCTCGGCTTGACACTGTCAAGTTACTGCTGATGATTGCTGCTCAAATTGGATGGTATGTATGGCAAATGGATGTCAAGTCAGCCTTCTTAAATGGCACACTTGATGAAGAAATATATGTTGAGCAACCAGAAGGATTTGAGGTTAACACCACTGCCAACAAAGTCTACCTGCTGAGGAAGGCCTTGTATGGTTTAAAACAGGCTCCTAGAGCTTGGTACAGCCATCTAGATGATTTTTTGCTAAGCTTGGGGTTTGAAAAGAGTCTAAATGAAGCCACTTTGTATGTAAAGAGGGCTGATGATTCCATCTTGATTGTATCAGTCTATGTTGATGATTTGCTGATCACTGGAAATCAAGAGAAACTAGTTGAAGAGTTCAAGCTGAAGATGAAGAGCAGATTTGAGATGAATGAATTGGGAATTCTATCCTATTTTCTGGGGATGGAAATTACTCAATCAAGCTCAGGATGTTTTGTGTGCCAAAGAAACTTCACAATGAAGTTACTGAACAAGTTTGCAATGGAAAATTGCAAACCCGTCAAGACTCCTATGATGGTCGGACGAAATTGACCAAGAATGATGATGAAAACAGGGCTGATGGTCGAATTTATAGAAGCTTGATTGGAAGCTTGCTATACTTGACTGCTACAAGACCTGATATTGTTTTTGCAGTAAACTACCTATCAAGGTTTATGCAAAATCCAAGTCAAACACACTATGTTGCTGCCAAAAGAGTATTAAGATATCTAAAGGGGACTTTGGATCATGGCTTGAGGTTTGACAAGCATGAAACTGTCAAATTAATTGGCTTTTGTGACAGTGACTGGGGTGGTAGTGATGAAGAAATGGTGAGTACTTCTGGCTACTGTTTTTCCTTGGGAAGAAGTGTTTTTTGTTGGAATTCAAAGAAACAAAGTGTGGTTGCACACTCCACAGCAGAGGCTGAATATATTGCAGCCTATGTAGCTGCAAATCAGCTTGTGTGGCTAAGGAAAATTTTGGGAGATTTGAATCTAAATCAACTTGAACCTACTGAATTGTTTTGTGACAATATGGCAGCCATTGCTATATCCAAGAATTCAGTGTTTCATGATAGGACTAAACACATGAAGATCAAATTCCATGCAATTCGTCAATTCCAACAAGAAGGTGAACTTGAGCTGAAATATTGCAGCTCAAAGGAACAATTGGCTGATTTGTTTACAAAATCCTTAGCCAAGGAAAGGTTTGAAGAACTGAGAGAGATGATTGGGATGAGCAGGTTAGAATCAAGGGGGAGTGTTAAAATTGTTGAAAATGCAGGTTCACAGTCAACAAAAGTCAACTGATTCAAACCTGCTGATTTGAAGATTGAAGTCGTGAAGATCATCGAGATTCTTTCCTTTACTGTTTTATGTCATAAGCTGAAATTTTACAACAAGTTCATCATTTTTCCCTTTAAATAGCAGCGAAAGATCAATCTCAGCCACTTCTTCTATAATAAATTACGTGTATTATGTGGAAAAATGACACCTCGTTCTTTAGCTAGTGGAATTCAGAATCAGTGTAGCAACAAGCTAGATAAGAAGGATGCCGCACTGCTACTGAAAGAGCATGCTTAACGAAACAGTAGCCAGGTATCTCTGAAGATGCTTTTGCTTTTTCCATATCCACATTTTCTGCTGTGATTATATGGCCACGATATATAAAGAGTATTTTGGGACACGACCATGTTCTGTTCAAGATCAAACCTAATTTCCTGGGAATAACAGTTCAACTTTATGTCTTTGTTCTTCAATTCTGATGTCTGCATGGAGCTACTTTATGTCTTTATTCTTTAACGTATCCAGCTGGCTCTTAGTCGATTGGTGACGGTTACTTGACATGAAATTCACGAAAAAATTTGCGAGGTTCTTCATCAGCCTATTAACTTTAGTTTGTCTGTGCGGGGACCTTTTTATGCATGTGGTCTAAATTGTGTGTGTTTGCTAGAGTTGGATGCTCTTAACTCTGCATTTCTACAGTGATATCTGAAAAAAATCCCATGTTGTTGCTGTTCTTCTTAGAAAACAAAATTCGTGAACGATGATGATCATGATTTGTTTGTCGGAACAAAAGGTTGGTTAATAAAGACTTGAGTTTAGGGCATCCAATTCCTTTCCATCTTTGCAAGAGAATTATCAATGTCATGCAGCAGAATATTTTTATCAGATAAAAGGGAAATTTGATACTAGAGTTAAAGAGAAATTTGATACAGCAAAGGAACAGAAAAGGAAATTCATTGTCTGTCAGACAAGAAGTTTACTTGAAACAACATGACACACCACTTTGTACATAAAACATAATCTTTTTCGATATCTGAAGATTTCTCTGCTGAAGATCCACTAATATGTATCTCTTGTTTCTCGGCCTTGCTTCTTCCCCACAGGAAACCATAAGGACCTCGATCAATAAGAACACCACCCAATATACTGAAGCTAACTAGTCCATCCATCACAACATTACTATTACTAGGCAAATGGATGGTGACTGAGGGCATTAACTCATACTAACTAGTCATTGCATTTGGTGGGTCCTAGTCAGTAATTAGCAGGACATTCCATTTATCATTGTTTGTTGATGAATAGAAAAGAAGTGTGTTAGGTGATGTTTATTCAAATACAAGACACCACTGAGACTTAAAAAGCCACTTTGATAATCACTAACAGTCTTTCATTTGAATTGGTCCAGGCAAGTCTGATTCTTCACTTCCTTTCTCCTGTGTCAGAATTTGTCAATGGGTGGTCATTTATGGAAATTTCCAATGTTTTATCATCAGCCAAGCCTTTTCCTTCATCAGGCTTCTGAGCAGCGCTATTGTCTTGCCCTTTACCCCACAGTACACAGTAGAGACCCAGTACAATGAGACCTGTTCCTACCAAGCTGGTAGATGCCAAATAATGGCACTGATAAATAAGAATGGACAGCTTGAATTGTTTCGAACTGATGAACAGAAAGAGTGAAGAAACTATTGGATTGAATAGCTCACCTTCCCAAATGAAGTCTCTCCGCAAAAGCAATTGCTGAGAATAGTCCAACAATGACAACTAGTAGTGGACTAAACATAGCAACAAAAACTGGCCCCTTGTGACTAATACACCAGGTTTGCAGGTAGTAGACTAATGCTGAGATCACAACTCCCTATAACAAAATATTCACAAGTAAAAAGCAATTGAGAAGTGTCAAGTTAGATAGTTATTTCAGAAGCCCTTACACAGTATATAATTGTCAGGAGCTGCACATTCCAGTCAAGCTTCCATATTGCAGGAGTTCTTGCAAAACACAGCGCGAGAAAAGAAGATTGGATTGATGCGAAGAAGCAAATCAAAGTGGTCAGCGATAAACGAGCTGGATAGACTTTGTAAACTACAGCCTGATAGAGAGGGTGAGAGTTATCAGCAAGACCTTAATGATCATATCTACTTCAAATAAAACAGATAAGTGATTGCCTGGAGAATTAGCCATGCACTCCACGCAACATGACTGGTAAGAATTAGTGCAGCCCCTTTAATCCAATTTTCTTTTGCATGTCTGTAATCACCAGAAGAACCTCTGGTGCCATAGATGTTTATCAATGGCCTTTTCTCAAAACTTTTAAACAGATATCCTCCTTTCCAGAAGGTAAAAACCAGCGAGCCACCTACGCAAATAGCCGTGCCCAGCATTTTAGCCCACCCTCTAGGGCTTTCAGTCTTCACTTTCTCCATCCTGAATAAGATGGAAGCAAATCAATAAATTTGATCTGCTGCACTTAAAATTGATTCATTATAAGGTCAGTTTAGCGCATACATACCCGAGTAAAACTGCCATGATGAATGTCAAACTCGGGATAACATTACTCAACGCGCTTGCAACTGTCGGAGAAGTGTATGCTAAACCAGCATAGTAAACATTAAGATGGATGGTAGTTCCTAGTGATGAAAGCACAAAAATCTTTATCATCACTGACAGTGAAAGCGGAGGGCGCTGCTTCCTGCTTTGAAAATACATTCCAAAAGTTTCAAATTCTCACATATTCTCCTCGGGAATCCATGATGTCTTAAGCCATTCTGTTACTACTTATATTATATGCTTAAAAGACATCATGGCATCACAAAATTAATTTCCCACAAATTCATGAATTCACGAATCATATTTGTTTACCTTTCAATAACAAAAGCGAAAGGGGCCAACAAAATCATCGCAATGATATGACGGTAAACCACAAACACTAGTTGATTGAGTCCCTTCTCAAGAGCAATTTTCATGAGGATATTAGATCCTCCATAGGATAATTGAACTAGTACCATCGCTGCATATGGAGCACTGGATTGCATGTTCATAAACGGCTTCCTCTTCGATGGAATACATAATAGTTCATCATTTTTCCCTTTAAATAGCAGCGAAAGATCAATCTCAGCCACTTCTTCTATAATAAATTACGTGTATTATGTGGAAAAATGACACCTCGTTCTTTAGCTAGTGGAATTCAGAATCAGTGTAGTAATATGCTAGATAGATAAAAAGGATGCCGCACTATAATAAATTACGTGTATTATGTGGAAAAATGACACCTCGTTCTTTAGCTAGTGGAATTCAGAATCAGTGTAGTAATATGCTAGATAGATAAAAAGGATGCCGCACTTCTACTAAAAGAGCATGCTTAACAAAACAGTAGCCAGCTATCTCCGAAGATGCTTTTGCTTTTTCCGTATCCACATTTTCTGCTGTGATTATAAGGCCACAATACATGAAGAGTATTTTGTGACACGAACATGTTCTGTTCAAGATTATAACTAATATCCTGGGAATAACAGTTCAACTTTATGTCTTTGTTCTTCAATTCTGATGTCTGCACGGAGCTACTTTATGTCTTTATTCTTCAACGTATCCACCTGGATCCTAGTCGATTGGTGATGGTTACTTCAAATGAAACTCACAAAATATTCTGTGAGGCTCTTCACCATCCTATTAACGTTAGTTTGTCTGTGCGGGGAATTTTTATGTATGTGGTCTAAATTGTGTGTGTTTGCTAGAATTGGATGCTCTCAACTCTGCATATCTACAGTGATGAATATCACCCTTGGAAACCATGCTTTTACATTTCTTGTTAGGAAAACAACATTCGTAAGCGATAATGATTCTTTTGGGGGAACATAAGGATGGTTAATGAAGACTGGAGTTTAGAGAATCCAGTTCCTTTCCATCTTTGCAATAGAATAGTTCATGTCATTCTGCTGAATATTTCCATCAGACAGAAAGAAGAAAGGCAATTTATTGTCAGTCTGAGTAACAATTTACTAGATATGACTTACCAAACTACTTTATATATGAGAGAAACACACAAGCACAGAAAAAGAGTTAGTTTTTTTCAATATCTGGAGATTGCTCTGTTTGAGATTCACTGTTATGTATTTCTTGCTTCTCAGACTTGTTTCTTCCCCACAGGACACCATAAAGACCTCCAACAATCAAAATGCCTCCCAATATACTGTGGAAAGAACACAAAAAACATAAGAAACAAACTAAGCAGGCTGCACAATAAGAAAAACTTTAATTGTGGTTATTATTACTATTGGTCACTTTGACTTGAAAGCAACAAACCTTTGCCAGTTCAATCGTTCAGCCCAGAAAATTGCTGAGAAAATGGCAGTTAAAACCAATGCAAGTGGAGAAAACATGGAGACGTAAAACGGCCCTTTCTTCTCTATACACCAAATTTGGAGTCCATATGCAGCCCCAGTTACGAATACACCCTACAATTCGTTCAAGCAAATGATATAAATTGAATATGAACTACAGAAGGAGGATATAAATATTAATGATAGTAATGTTGACATATAATGTCATACTTTGTATGCTTTATATATTTTGATGATAACAATAAAAAGAAAATGGGCTAATAATATGCTTGGATGAGATTAAGCTATAAACAGGTTTTATTCAAATAATTCATCAACAAGCATAATGGAGTTCAAGAAGAAATCACTCCAAGAAGTCCAAGATGCAAGCAAGTGAAGACTTAGAATAAGTGTTCATTTTAGTGCTTTGTGTAAATCTCAATTTCTATCTTGATAGCACAAATTAAAATGAACTCACACACATCACAGTGCATGCATTAAAAGGATTTGATGATTAAAAGGTTTAAGTCATAATCAATCGGGTTCAAGAAATTCAGAAAAGATAATTTGTCAAAATAGATTTCTGCATGAACCGGTCGACCGCTTGAGGTATCCGTTGTGAACCGGTCGACCGCTTGGAAGACAAATTATTTTTATCCGTTGTGAACCGGTCGACCGCTTGGTTTTGTCCGTTATGAACCGGTCGACCGCTTGATATGGCAGTTGCACTAAAACGGCTAGAAACGGCTAGTTTCTTTTAGAAACTTATAAATAGGCCTCTTAATTGCAAAACAAAAGATACATAACTTTCATATCTTATATTGAGGCAATTAGAAGTGCATAAACACCTTCATATCATCAATCCTCATTAATACTCATATTTGTGTTTAAATCTTCATATCCTAACACAAAGAGTATTTCTCATTCTCACTACACTTAAACACCTTCAAATATCTTAAGTGCTATTAAGTGAGAGAAAGAGATTATAGATCTTCATTTGTAATATCCACACTATTAAGAGTGTATTGTTGTTTTACTAAAACAACCATTGTGAAACTCTTGAGAGTTGAGTATAAAACTCTTGGTATTGGTGAGGGAACATCACCAAGGAAAAATCTTGAAGAGGGGACATCTTCAAGTGGGAAAAGGAAAATCTTGAAGAGGGCATATCTTCAAGTGGTGTAAAGTCTTGGTGTGGATTCATCAAGCGGGAAAATTGTAATCTTGTTACTTGGTTTAGTAAGAGAGTACAATACTCAAGTACGGGTTGGTACTTGAGTCGTGGACGTAGGCTTGCCGAACCACGTTAAAAACCCGAGTTAGCAATCTCTTTCCCTTATCTCTTTACTTTCAAGTAATTGATTTTAGAATTGCTATAATTATTGTATTTGCATCAATTCCGCCTTTAGGTGCATAGTTGCTTTAATCCGTGAATTTCAACAATTGGTATCAGAGCCAAGGTCACGAGTTCGATTCCCAGCGGGAGCAATTGCTGAGGGGGAGATTGTTGGCCATGTGTGCATCAATTGTCCCGTGGCGGAGGCCGGGTGGGCCAAGTCACAATCGAATGTCGTGGGCGCTTGCATGCTGAATGCGGTATAAGGCTAGGGTATGCGCCTCTTCTATCACCAATTGGTTTTAGAAGAGTTGGTAGCGCCTGAGGTCCTACAATTGGTATCAGAGCTTAGTTCTCATTTATTAAGTTTGCTTAGACTTTGAGTAGAATGGCAACTATATGCAATAATTTCCAAAATGAAGGTGCTTCAACTTCTAGACCACCATTTTTTGATGGTGATGATTATGCCTATTGGAAAGCTAGAATGTCAATATATCTTCAATCTATAGATTTTAATTTATGGCTTTCTATTGAAAATGGACCTCATAGACCAGTTAAAATTGTAAATGGTATTGAGATTCCAAAAAGCATGATAGAATATAGTGACCTAGATAAAAGATTACTTTCTATGGATGCTAGAGCAATGAATATTTTATATTGTGCATTAAATAGAAGTGAATTTAATAGAATATCTTCATGTAAAAATGCTAGGGATATATGGCATGCTTTGGAAGTAACTCATGAAGGAACTAACCAAGTAAAAGAATCAAAAATCGATATGTTAGTTCATCAATATGAGTTATTTAAAATGTTGCAACATGAATCCATAACAAGCATGTTTACTCGTATGACTAGCATAACAAATAGTTTACATGCTCTTGGTAGAACTTACTCAAATGCAGATATCGTAAGTAAGATTCTTAGATCTCTACCAAAAGCTTGGGAAGCTAAAGTGACAGCTATACGAGAAGCTAAAGATCTCACAAAACTTCCATTAGAGGAGCTCATCGGTTCTCTAATGACACACGAGATATCTATGGATAATCAAGATCAAGAAGAAAGGCCAAAGAAAAATTTGGCATTTAAAACTGCTCATCGAATCGAAAGCGAGGAAAATGATGATGATGAAGACAGTAATGACGATCTTGAAGAAGATGTAGCATCAATCACAAGACAGTTTCGAAACTTTCTTAAAAGGAAAAATGACAAGAGAAAGTTCTCGAAATACAAAAAGGAGGGAGATTCAAGTAAAGAAACTCCAAGGTGCTATAAATGCAACAAGTTGGGGCATATCAAACCCGACTGTCCCCATCTTCAAATGAAGAAGAGAAATCACTTTCGAAAGAGAGCTTTGAAAGCGACATGGAGCGATGATTCGAACTCAAGCTCTAGTGATGAAGAAGAACATGTGGCTAACATGTGCTTCATGGCAATCGAAAGCGAGAATGAGGTACAATCTTCGGATGATGAATCCGACCCTTCTTATATTGAATTACATGAACAACTTGAGAATTTGTATGTAGAATATAAGAAATTAGGTTCTAAATATAGTACTCTCAAAAGAAATCATATATGCTTAATTGAGGAAAAAGAATTATTAGAAAAGAAAGTATATGATTTAAATGACAAGAGTAGTAAAACTAATCAACTTGAAGAAGATAATAAATCTTTAAAAGAAAAAGTTGATGAGTTAAATGTAATTATCTCAAAATTCACACAAGGCTCAGAAATTTTTGAGAAAATGCTTTCAAGCCAAAGAAGTGTGTTTAACAAAGGAGGATTAGGTTATAAACCTAAGATAAATCAAAAATACTTAAAGAATTATTTTGTTAAAGCTAAACATTCTTATGATCCAAATCAAACATGTAATTATTGTAGAAAATTAGGACATTTGGTTTATGCATGTCCTATGAAGAAAAATAAGAATGTTAAAATGATTTGGGTTCCAAAAGAAACCACCACTTGAATTCTTTGGTAGAAATAATTTCATTTTGGATATTTATTATTATTAGATATTATGTCTTTATTTATCTAAAATGTTAATTTTTTTTTGTTGATGCCAAAGGGGGAGAGATATGATAAAAATATCAAATGCATCAATAATGGGGAAGAAAAATAGGAGAATATGAAAAATATATATGCATATATTTAGGGGGAGAAAATGGATTTTTCTTGAGATTGCATATGATATTTTTACTTAGATTAAATTGCTAAAAATGCTCAATGTCTCTTATATATTGGATTACAAAATATAGGGGAGATTCATTTTTATCTAAGTTTTTATTTATTGTCATCATCAAAAAGGGGGAGATTGTTGACATATAATGTCATACTTTGTATGCTTTATATATTTTGATGATAACAATAAAAAGAAAATGGGCTAATAATATGCTTGGATGAGATTAAGCTATAAACAGGTTTTATTCAAATAATACATCAACAAGCATAATGGAGTTCAAGAAGAAATCACTCCAAGAAGTCCAAGATGCAAGCAAGTGAAGACTTAGAATAAGTGTTCATTTTAGTGCTTTGTGTAAATCTCAATTTCTATCTTGATAGCACAAATTAAAATGAACTCACACACATCACAGTGCATGCATTAAAAGGATTTGATGATTAAAAGGTTTAAGTCATAATCAATCGGTTCAAGAAATTCAGAAAAGATAATTTGTCAAAATAGATTTCTGCATGAACCGGTCGATCGCTGAGGTATCCGTTGTGAACCGGTCGACCGCTTGGAAGACAAATTATTTTTATCCGTTGTGAACCGGTCGACCGCTTGGTTTTGTCCGTTATGAACCGGTCGACCGCTTGATATGGCAGTTGCACTAAAACGGCTAGTTTCTTTTAGAAACTTATAAATAGGCCTCTTAATTGCAAAACAAATAACACATAACTTTCATATCTTATATTGAGGCAATTAGAAGTGCATAAACACCTTCATATCATCAATCCTCATTAATACTCATATTTGTGTTTAAATCTTCATATCCTAACACAAAGAGTATTTCTCATTCTCACTACACTTAAACACCTTCAAATATCTTAAGTGCTATTAAGTGAGAGAAAGAGATTATAGATCTTCATTTGTAATATCCACACTATTAAGAGTGTATTGTTGTTTTACTAAAACAACCATTGTGAAACTCTTGAGAGTTGAGTATAAAACTCTTGGTATTGGTGAGGGAACATCACCAAGGAAAAATCTTGAAGAGGGGACATCTTCAAGTGGGAAAAGGAAAATCTTGAAGAGGGCATATCTTCAAGTGGTGTAAAGTCTTGGTGTGGATTCATCAAGCGGGAAAATTGTAATCTTGTTACTTGGTTTAGTAAGAGAGTACAATACTCAAGTACGGGTTGGTACTTGAGTCGTGGACGTAGGCTTGCCGAACCACGTTAAAAACCGAGTTAGCAATCTCTTTCCCTTATCTCTTTACTTTCAAGTAATTGATTTTAGAATTGCTATAATTATTGTATTTTCATCAATTCCGCCTTTAGGTGCATAGTTGCTTTAATCCGTGAATTTCAACAGGTGAGATGGCAATGACAGTAAGTGGTGTGTGGAAAGATGAGGCTTTCACAATATGCAAGGGAAGCAAGTTTAATATCCCATCTTATCTTCCATGAGTTAGGTTCTCGCTCCAAGGCTACTGCTATTATAGTGGATTGCACAGGACTGATGAGACACTGTAGAGCGGAGAGGCGTAACCTGGCTGGATAAAGCTCCAGCAACTTTGACTGGCCATGTTGACCAACATATGGCAGAAAGGAGCATTAGAACAGGTCCTAAGATCGATCTTGTCCTACCCTCCAACTTATTAACAAAGAATGTTCCCTCGCTGCTGCCAGGACTTGGTGAGTGAGGTTGTCCTGTCGAAGGTCTTCGGTAGAAGCTAAGCAGCATGGATCCTCCAACAGTTATGACTTTTCCGAGGATCTTTAGTCCACCATAGAAGGATCTCCAACCTACCATTTCAAATTTTCAGATAATTTTGCAAACTATCTTTGGGTCTTTTTTTATCACTTCAGCGAAAGAAAAAACCATCCATCTTACCCCATAATGATAGCTACAACAAATGTGACAACTGGAATGGAATTGAGAATAGCAGCTGCAAATGTTGCTGAGGTTAAATGGAGTGCTACGTAGTATAGATCCAAGCTCAATGTTGGCCTACGTATTCATCGGTGATCAGACACATAAAAATTAATCCAACCTCACTCATGAAGATGATTACAAATTGTTTTCAATAACAAAAGACACCATTTAGTTAGGAACTTGAAAGTAGTTTGACCCTATCAAAAGTCAAAAGTGTAAGTAAACAGTTCTATATATATTGAAAAGGCTGTCGACACATCTACTCACCCTAATAGAGCAGCCACAAAAATCTTGCAGAAGAGGCTGAATGGCAGCGATCCGCTCTTCTTCCTCTCCATCAAGAGAACAATAGCGCTGCCTTTGATATTAAGGTCATCCCTGCAAAACCAAACAGTATGAACGTCATTGCCAACAGGACTTGATGGCGAATTGCCGAGCCCTTCAAAGCTATGTAAAGCTTCATTATGCAGGCCGTGGTGGATAGAGAAGAACGCTCCAAATGGCTCATATAAAGCAAGTGAAAACTACTATCAATGAAGTAAACCTACGACATCGTTGTGGTAAATATCAGCAGAGAATCGTGTCCTGTCCTTTTCAAAGACACCTGATACGAAATTCATTCGCGGGTGGAAAGTGTTTCCCTCTTCAAGATCATTAGAAATGACTGGACAAGCATACATAGCCATTACCTCTTACTTTCTTAATTCCATGTGGGTCAAAAATCTACAACATGACTGGATGAGCCAATATTATAACATCCAAGTCCTTCACAAGTTGATATTACTTTACATTATTATTCTAGACTGGAAGCATAATGAATTGACAGCAATAGATAAAATGCTTTTATAATGTGGATTAAGGTAAGTTGTTATAGTGAAGAGTGCAACTATAGGTTCCTCTATATGTAATGGGATCGTGCCAAAGAAATTTCAATGTGTTATCCAGCAAACTGTTCGATCCACCCCCAGGTTTGACATTTTATCCTTTGTGCTACTTTTGTCTTCTTCCAAAACTGTGCAGTTCAGTGAAAATGTAGTAGTTATCTATTTATAAGATGTGTTCTTTTTCTAGGTTTAGGGTTCTTGATAGACGTTTACCTTTCTTTTGCTTTATGGCCGCCAATAAACACTTAAATATCAGATTTTTTTAACGGTCAAAATTCATAACAAAAAAGATGATCCAATAAAATTGCATTCTCTGTATATTTTAGCATACAGTACTAAATCAGCTAAAAATAAACAATAGAATAATCTCACAAACCACCAGTTACCAGCTAAATTGTCAACGGTTGAACACTAAAACTTATAAAGAAAAATACTACTTTTTTCACTTTCTAATCCCAAAATCAATAGAGTCACATTCTCGAAGAAAAACGTGTCAAACACTACACCAGTCTTGAATAACAATTGGGTTTCTCTAAAGGAGTAATAAAGTTATCACCTTCTTCTCGCCGAGGAAGTTCCTGATCTCGATGGCAGTATTGCTGTTAGTGATGGAGGCATTGTTGGGAAAGTGAGCATACACAAACCTCATCTTGTATCTGTAGCCCTTGGTAACCCCAGTAATCAAGTTCTCAACGTGGCTAAGGGCTGTCCTCATAGCAGCACTGGTCTTTCTAGACGCAAACAAGATTCAAGTGCTTGAAGTTCCTTTTAAGATTCCCTCTTTTGGGCCTTCGACTTGGATGATTCTAGCATTGATCTTGATCTTAACCCCATCTGGGATATCCATCGTTTCAGAAGAGAGGATGGTCTTCATGGTTCCTGAGCTGAAGCAGCTCTAGTTTCTCTCCAAGGCCATACAACCAGGAGTAAATATTTAATAGTGTAGTAGTAATTATTTTTTAAAGTATTTTTAATTGAAAATATATCAAAAAAATATTATTTTTTATTTCAAAAAATATCAAAAAATAAAATCATCACATAAAAACATACAAAAAAATATCGAAAAAACCATTAAACACGAGTTGCATCACACCACCCTCTAGGGTTATGACTATCCCCATTCCCCACCCCTTGTTATATTAAAAATAAAATCGCCAACGAGTGGTACTTGTGATTTCTAGTAGTAGAAGACGAGATTTCACAAAGACGAAGAAACTACAAAGGGAATTTCAAACACAGTATAAGGAATCAATTTTACTTGAAATGGGAAACCGACTGCCCATTCTGTCCCCTGCAAAGACCAGAAACAGTGAGGACTAAAATAACATACATGGCCGGTGAGCAAAAAAGATGAAGGGTAAGAACTTGGACAGGAAAAGGAAGAAGCAGGAGCCAGTGATACACAGCCACATTACTCACACTAATATATCACAATTTAGATAAAAATCCTATACAGGTCCAGGCCTCCTCAAACACAAACAAAAACCCTTGCATCACTCTCTCGCGACTGTCAGCAGCAGTTGTCAACAATCTTCGGTAGCTTGCGCTTCCCAATCGTCTTCCTCCTCCAGCATGTACTTGCTGAAATGGTTGACCTTGAACCTCCATTCCCCTTTAGCAGGGTCGTATGAAACAAATTCGGCGCCTTGGTCTTCAGCCTTCCTTTTGAGCATCTCCTTGTATTTCTCTATTTTTGGCCCTTCTGTGAACTGACGTCCAGTCTTTTTGTCGAAGCATTTTATGTTGAGAAGTGTCACCTCAGCAGGCTTGTTGAGACCTTGTCCGACAGGTGGTTTCTTGCTATCATCCATATACACGATAACCTCCCGGTTGTTAAACTGAACAAGGGACTCAAGATCAAGCCGACGAACATCCGTTTCACCCAAGAACTTGATGCTTCCATAGCCATGCCTTCCAACCACAAAATCCTTAACATGGCGGCAGAAACCTGGTTTAGCCCTCTCCTTGGCTGCCAGTTCCTGGATACGAGGCTCCGTAAAATAGTCAGAGCGTCGGAGTTTTGGCATTAGTGCCTCAATATCTGCTCCATGCTCATACACAATTGCAGCCTCCCCAGCTCTGTGACCACTTAGTGTCATGTAGGACTCCTCTTTCTGAGCTGAATGATCCTCATGGACTCCATCAGGTTTCTGAATGACTTTGACATGGGGGGCTTGCTCCTTGATTACACCATTTTCAGCCAAATTTTCTGCATAATATATTGTGATGAGCACAAGCAAATAAAAATAAAATCTATTCAGCCTTAAAACCATGAGAAGGGCAATAGAAGTCATACCCAAAGAAACTCCTTTTCAAATAAGCTGCAGATTTTATTTTATTTTATTTTATTTAAAAAAAAAACCACAAGCCCAACCCCAAGAATACATTGGGTTTGAGAGGTTAATGATGCGCAAGACATATGAGTCATAAGGTAAATTTAAACATGCAACAATGGGGAACATCTGTGTTTCCATGGAAAAGTGTGCCTAGTGGAGAAAATAACATTTGAAGCGTAGACTTCATTGGATGGAAGTCCTGAAATTTGTTGTCGTATGAAGTTCAATCAGAAGCTTGAATATAACAAGCAACCTCCCAAAAGATTTTATTAAAAGTAGGCAAGATCAAACTTTTCAGCATATACTAGCCAGCAGCAGTTTTGGCCACATCAATTTCAGGAATCATTCAGCACAAATGAAGAGAGTGAATATTACAAATGCAACAATATCTTACTATTTTTATCACCAGCAGTGGAACCGTTTGAGAGATTGGCATAGTCTGATTCTGATTTTTTTCCTGGATAAAAAAGGTAATAAGCTAAGTTTGGAATGTTACAAAAAAAAAAAATTACAGCAACAATATCACTATAATATGATAACACTGAATGAAGGGAAAATAAAGCCCTAGTGTATTGGAATAACTGGGTTATTGCCTATACCTTCAATGTGTCTATCACAGTTAGCCAGATTATGCCACCATGCACATAAATATATAAAAATATTGTAGAACTAAGGTACCACTGTTAGAATGGAATTTTACCATTCTCATGTACCGGTGCAGATGCATTCACTGGAGATGCTTTCTCTGCACTTGCCCTTGAAGGCCACTGGTCCATAGGACGAATCACCAGAGCTCTTGGGTTTTCCCTCGGAATGAAAAGAGCATCTGCCTTCGGTGTGCTGGGTGTTTCTTCCTCATCACTGAAAAATGGAACCTGAATGCAATAGTTGAGCAAAGAAAAATGTCAGTGTGCAGCTTCCCCATTAATTCAGTTACAGACAAGGCAATCAATTGCCATTTTAAGGAACAAAATTAGCAAATCAAATCACCTTTGGACCATCATGCTTAGGGTAATATTTCCTAGCAGGCAACCTAATCCTCCTCTGTGAAAGGTGCCGTGAAGTCAATAAAGATGATACTCTAACAGGAGAGGGTTTCTCAATGACCTGATAGAAAATAAAGAGCAAAAAGTCACTGCTATTTCTCCAATTATATTTTGTAGACACAAGAATCAATGCCAAAAACACAGAATAATAGTAAAGATGATGAGGCAAAGCTGATTTGCATTATGAAAACAAAAACAAAAATCAAAAATCAATGTAACACCCTATAGCAAACAAGTTCAGTTCAGGCAGGTTATAGTTACAGGCATAGAAGAAATCCCATATTGAACTGAAGGTGTAGTTCCAGCTCGACCAATAGACATTTGAGGCATTGCAGGAAGGGTTCCAAATGGATTTGTAACAGGCACTGGTTGTATAGCAGCAGCACCTTGTGTGGTGGACCTGTTAAACAAAAAAAAAACATTGTTATATGAATCATATATTTATTAATTACCCAGTAGCTTAAATCTTTTCACAGACCATAAGAAAGAGGGGTAATAGAAAACTATTCACTGAGTGCACATGTTAAGAACAGACACAAAGCCTGTATTAATAAAGCAACATAAGTTATGCAGAGCAGGAAGCAGAACTCATCTCCAGAGCGTGTACATTCAGCATACATGATATGAAGAATTAAAAAACACTATTTATAGAAAGTGAAGCAAAGACATGCAATTGCCACATGCATACAGACAACTAACTACAGAAAGTGAAGCAAAAACATACAATTGCCCCAAATTGTTTGATACACCAGCAAAGCCACTCATACCAGCTGAAAAAAAGCATACAACAAACGTCAGCACCATAAATTAAATGTTTAAAAATGAAATGAGGAAAAAGAAAAACAAATATACCTGCTTGTGTCTGACTGAAGTTCAAGGCAAAAGCACCTGCATTCTGAGCTGGCTGAGACATTTGAAAAGGTGCTGGTTGAGATGGCTACAGATAAAGTTATAGTTAGTCATAAAAATTTACCACATTAGAACTTAAATCACCTGCAAATATAACATGCTGCATACAAATCAGAACAAGCTACAAAAATTGCCATAAGGGATTTCCGATTTGGAATTTTTGTTTTTCATTCCACTTCCACCCATGTACACAACCAGAGAGTGCTTGCAATAAATAAGGAATGGAGCTGAGAATTGAAGTTGCTTGGGAGATATTAAAACTGATAATACTCGATACCATTATTCTGCTCATAAAATGAAGAAATTAAATGTGATGATAAAGAACTCAATAACATTAATTGTTACTTACTGTCATTTGATTAAACCCCCCCAGATTTGGAGTCATCAGAGATGGGGTGCTTGAGAAAAGGCCACCAGTGGAAGGGCTGCTGAACAAAGAACTAGTGGTACTTGGTCCAAATGGACTGGGCTGTGAAAATGCAGTAGTCTGTCCCAGTGAAGGTGTGGTTGACGGGAACGAGAGAGATGGCTGAGTGTTATTAAACATGCTAGAACCAAATGGTGAAACAGTTCCTTGGCCTACAGTAGAGCTAAACAAGGATGGTGTTGAACTAAAACTAGGTGTACTTGATGATCCAAAAAGAGACGGAGATGAACCAGCTGAGAATGCAGGTGTTGTTGATGACTGGAAGAGATTGGAAGATGTCGAAGGGCCAAAGGAGGTTGTGTTGAATGAAGGTGTAGATGTTTGAGTTTTTGGAGCAAACAGATTTGTAGTTGTTGAAGAAAATATATTTGAAGAGGTTTGACCAAGTCCAGTAGGAGGAGCAAAAGGATTCGGCTGCGGAGCGGGGACATTAAATCCACCCCCACCAGGAGATTGACCAGCAGGAAGCGGTCCACCTGTAATTCAATATTACAGCATTAGTTGTTGGATAACATATGCATGTGTGTGTTTTTCATTGTTATTAGCAATGGCAATAAAAATGTCGACAACTTTTCAACGTAATCACAAACAAATTACCTTTGTCTCCCAATTGGTAGTCCTCCCACCTTAGCTCTTCATGGCTTTTATCTTTGTATGCAGTCATGGCTGATATTGACAATAATTTTCCAGCCTGTGCACCACCTTCTGCCTCAGCTGTTTCTGCATATGGTGATGCTCTACTTCCAGGACGTTGCCCCCCAAAACCTGACTGGGCAAAGCCAGTGTTCCCAAATGGCGATGTTGTATTCTGGGCTCCTACATACCATATCATAAAAATACAAGTCAAGCAATGTAATCCATTCAAGTTCCTTTTGCTCTAGAAAAACAACTCTCATTATCAAGACAGGTCTTGTTGCAAATTGCAAAACAATAAACTTAAAAAGGCTCACCAAAGGGAGATGCCTGGGCTGGAAAAGTTGATGTAGTACTTCCAAATGGGCTGCTCCCAAAAGCAGAAGTTGATTGGCCAAAACCTGGACTAGATGAAAACGTAAAGGATGGGGATGAAGTAGCCCCAAAAGCAGAAGTAGTCGGGGTCCCGAAGGCAGAAATAGTTGAATTCCCAAAGGCAGGTGTAGTAGTTGAAGCTCCAAAACCTGACGTGGTGGAAGTTCCAAAAGCTCCACCAGTTCCAAACAGCGGGGAACTGGTAAATGCAGTTCCTGTGCTACCAAAACCTGGAGTCGCGGTTGAGCCAAAGGCTGGGGCAGTGCTTGGGGCGCCAAAGGCTGGAGCACTGTTTGCAGAGCCAAAGGCTGGAGTGGTGCTTGTGGCACCAAAGGCTTGAGTAGTGCTTGCGGAACCAAAGGCTGGGGCAGTCGTACCAAAGGCTGGAGTACTTGTCGCGCCAAAGGCTGGAGTACTTGTAGCGCCAAAGGCTGGAGTACTTGTGGCGCCAAATGCAGACTGAGTTGGTGCACCGAAAGGTGAGGAACCAAATAAACTATTCCCAAAAGCTGGCTGTGACTGCTGATTTGAGCTTCCAAAAGGACTCGCTTGAGCTGGAGACCCAAAGCCTCCAAAAGTCTTCTGACCAAAAACAGAAGAACCTGCAAATAAATATATAGAAAGAGTGAGAAAGTGCTGTCCATTTGTAAAACCAGGAAAAAAAAAATACCAACTCAACCTTAAAGTGTGTGAGCGCATTAGGTGAACACATGCATGTGT
Organism: Salix exigua; assembly: GCA_032356905.1. Taxonomy (NCBI): domain Eukaryota; kingdom Viridiplantae; phylum Streptophyta; class Magnoliopsida; order Malpighiales; family Salicaceae; genus Salix; species Salix exigua. The sequence continues at coordinate 6,166,412 of CM063598.1, forward strand.
TTGCCTTGATATACAGATGCTAGTAGGGAAGGCAGATGAAGTTAGACACTAAAAGCTTGATGAGGAGGAACACAAAGGCAAGAAAATTATCCGAGTTAAGAGGAAAAACAAGCAAGTATAAGTTAGTTACAGAGAGCAAAGAGTAGTCAGAACACATGAACAGGTAAATAATGAAATAGTAAACATACTGTATCATAATTAATTGAATCTCATTGTCTACCAATTTCAATGAAGAAAAAATAAACATTAATGAACTGAAAAACTAGGGCGAAACAACAAGCATTCAGACTTAAGAAAAATAACCAACATACTGTGCAACCAAATAACCTCCTAAAACACTTGCTTTTCTAAGGAATTGAAAACTTGTCTGCTATAAGACTTCCAAGACAAAAGTTTACAACATCTCTGTATTACTCAACAACCCATATTAATTTACTGTACAAGCGCAACATTCTAACTTCTGCGTAGCAAAATCATAAACCAAGAATAGATAACAGGAGGAAAAGGAAATAAAAATAAAAACTTACCACCAAATGCTGATGATGACGAGGCACCAAAAGCAGGGGTACTAGACGCTCCAAAAGCAGGCGTTGCAGATAATGAAGAAGTTTGGGGTGTGCCAAACATACCAGTTGAAGTGCCCCCAAATATAGAACTTCCTGTTTGTGCACCAAAAGGATTTGGCGGACTACCAAATGGCTTTGGCGCAAAAGGATTATTACTTGCATTACTGGTCTGACCAAAAGCAGGCTGCGTAGTCCCAAACAGACTATTCGACGATTGTCCAAAAGCTGTTGCAAAACACAAATTTCAAATTTTTAGCACACACATTGCCCATACGAAATCTCTTTGACAAACAAATTACACTCCCAACAGAACATGAGCCAAAATTATGAACATAGCACGTCAACAATCATTCATTCATCTATTCGGGACGCAAAAAAGCACAAAAATATGCAATAACAGCACTCCATTTATAATCAACTTTAAGTTCATTTCCATTCCGTATCTATTTCGTGTTTCTTTCATTATTTTTCGCCTCTTTCCTTTATTTCAAAAGAAATCTGAATTCAGCATTATACAAAAAAAAAATCATAAACAAAACTTACGATTGCTAGCGCCAAACATCCTTCCTTTTATTGATCAATACTCTACCTCCTGCACTCAAAAAAAAAAGTATTCATCGCTAATTACACTACTAATCACTGAGTCAAAACTGAATGCTGAACAAAATCGAAATCGATAATGTTATGATTAATGAGCGATTGCGACAGAAATTCAAGATAATTAAAAATAGGAGAAAAATAGTTATGGCTTATTGATTGGTTACCTGGAGGCGGTAACGGAACTTAGAGGATTGATTTGGATCTGAAATAGAGAAGGAGGGCAGGGAAGGGTTTGGGTGTGTAAAATAGAGTGGTGCTTGGCTTTTTTATTTTATTTTAATTTAATTTGAGGGGGGGGGGGGGCAATGGGGAGTGATTTGGGCACCGTTCTGTTTCATGAATTAATTAATAAAAAAAACAATTAATCAAATAAAAACAATTAAATCAAATAAAAATTTAACTTGTGTTTCAAAAAAAATAATTTTATTTTTAGTAGAAAATATTTAAAAAAATATAAAACCATCTTATTGTTTGTTAATTATATGGAATTCGGTTGATTACTATATATTTTATTTTGAAATATTTTTTAATTTTCAAGAATAAAATTTATTTTTTATATCAATTTTAGTTTTCAATTTTTTAATTATTATTTTTCTCTTATTTTCTAAATTAAACTGTTTTATCTATAGATTCTATCTTTATTCTTTTGGTTCATATTTATTTTATTTAAAATAAATTATGAAATTACTTTTTTTTAATTCTAATCTCTTTCAGAAAATAATTATCTATTATATTTAGTCTTCATCATTTTCATTATTGTTTATTTAATCTTATTTATATTAGAAAAAAATTCAATTTCATCTTCCTTCAATATTTTTATCTTACTGATTTAATTCTCATTCTTTAATAAACTTGAAAAGAAATATGAATAAGTTGTTATTCAAAAATATTTCTATGACATAGTTAAATACTAGAAATATTATTTAGTTTATTTTTCATGATATTACCAATCATAAAATAATAACTTGAATTCATAAAAATAAACTTTATTTTTAGACATGGTTAAAAAAAATAAACATTAATAAGTTACTTTTTTTTCAAAAAAATAAAAAATATCTCATTATTTGTAAATTATATAAAATTTAGTGATTGCTATATATGTTATTTTTCAATTTAATTTAATTTGATATTTATATCAATATCTCATTTTTTTGTTATTAATTTTATTTGAGTTAATTGATTAAATTAATTTATTTATTTATTTTTAATTTTATCCTCTTTCAAAAAAAATTACATGTTAGATTTGGTCTTAATCTTTTTCATTATAATATTTTTATTGAAAAAGAAATTATAAAATTAGATTTTGTTTTTCAATCTCATCCTACTTCAAGTTTTTTTATTTCAGATTTGATTTTTATTTTTTTAATTAACTTGAAAAAAATAATTATTAATTTATTTTCCAACCTATTTTCTATGACATCATCAAACGATAAAAAAAATATTTGAACTTATTTTTTATAATATTATCAATGAAAAATAGCTTTTCGAAAATAAAAGGAAGGAAAGAAAAAGGAGGGGGTTAAAGGACTTTTACAGGAGTGCAGAGGAAGGAGAGAGTAGCGTTGTTTTGAAGTCTGCAGCAGGGCCTGTTTTGTAATTTTGCTGGAAAGTAGCGTTAAAGTACTCTCGGTGTTCAATCTGGAAGCCAGACGTGACTTGAGGAGGAGACTTTAAAGTGATGATATCATTTTACAACTTGTCAGCGCTGTGGAATTTTGATCATGTGTGTATTTGTAAGTGTAGTTGTGATAATTTTTTAAAATATTTATCGTGTTAAAATATATTAAAATAATATTTTTTATTTATTTTTAAAAAATTATTTTTGAAATCAATACATCAAAATTATCTAAAACATGTAAAAATATATTCATTTAAAATAAATAAATAAATTCAAATTTCAGCAAAAAACCGGTAGGATCGCAATGTCAAACCCGCATGATATCATAAATAATCGCTCTGCATTGGACCCGGTTTACAACTCGGTCGCTGGTTGCTTTGGTTAGCTCATGAATATAACTTTGAGTCTATTTTAAAATGATGATATTTTAAATAAAATAAATAAAATTATATCAATTTAGATAAATAAAAAAACCCATACGCGCCAAACTGACCATTGTTATGCTATACACGTGCCATTTATTCATGGAGGAGATGACGAGACGCTTGGTTGCCGCCCTGAAAGCAAAGTTTTGACTATTTGTTGAAGACATACGCGCCGTCTGAAACTCTTGGACACTATTCGCATGGCCTTAGCTTTAATTTTTTTTATTTACAGAATTACTCGTACTACTATTTTTCAATTTTTTTTCTTACTTTCTCTTTTTCTAATATTTTCAATTTTTTTCATCATGATAATTTAATAGTTTTTATTGTTTTAGCAGTAATAGTAATTATATTTTTAGTTGATAAAGATTTAATGTTCCTGTTGTTATAATAAAATGTATTCATGTGTTTCATTATATCAAACCTTACATGTATAAATGTTATACTTTATTCAATTTTTTCATTTGATTGAAATTGATAATATATTTTTGTATTTGTTTCAGCCCTTATACTTTTAATTTTTTTTATCTTAAATCCTTTAATTTTTTATAGTTCTAAATAGTCCATATTTTTATCTATGTCTATATATGTGTGTCTTTAGTTTTGGTTTTTAATTTTTTTTATTTTCTCTTTTGTTGAGATAATTTTTTTTTCAAAAGCTTTGTTTTTAAATTTTAGTATGTGTTTATGATCATTTGAAAATTAATATTTTTTTTTCAAAAACCTTGCATGTATAGATATTATATTTTATTTTTAAAATATCAAAATCTATTAATTATTTCAATCTCAATAATCATAAAAAATATTTATTCGGCCCGCAACTTAGTGCGGGCAATTAACTAGTGATCTACTAAACCACAATTTTTGCATGCTTTTTTTGGATATAAGTTTTAAAAACAAACAAAATTGTTTTGTTTATGTTTAATTTCTTAAAATACTATTATGGTTCAACAATAACTTTTGTTTTCTTGTTCTACACAAATGACTTTATTTTTAAATAATATTTATTATATTGTTTTTAAGGTGTGAGTTTATTCAATCAATTAGGTTTGTGTTTTTATTTCTATTTTCTTTTATGGATTTAAATAAACAAGTTTATTAGCACACAATGAGGTTAATATCTCATTTTATGTGATTGGATGTTTTTATTTACATTCATCTCTTAATTTTTCTAATTTATATTTTGGTTATTGTTAATGATTATTTATTTACGTAAAATCTATTTTACTAGATGCTAGCTTGGACTTTTCTATTTATATTTAGAATTATTTTATGCAAAGAATCACATTGAGATAAACTACCTACACGATATTTTTTTGGAAAACATTTACAGTCCAGAGTGGAACGTGGGTTAAATAACTTTGAAATTGAAAAATATGACATGCTGACTTTTCTCCTCTCTGTTTTTTTAGATTATTTTGATGCGTTGATGTTAAAAATGATTTTTAAAAAATAAAATAAAAATTGTTTTGATGTATTTCTAAATGAAAAATACTTTCAAAAACAACCGCAATCACCCTCCCAAACACGCCCTCGAAAAATATGACATGCTGACTTTTCTCCTCTCTTTTTTTCCACAATATTTTTAACGTTTTTGTATTTATTTTTGGGTTACAAACTTAAATTGATATTAAGTCAAACGTTTTTTGAATGAAGAACTTCTATAGTAATTTAAAAAGGAAAAGAAAAAATAAATTTTAGCCGTATGTTTGATCATAAAATTATCATTTTAAAGTTTTTTTTTTTTTTGTGGTCGAGGAAATTTTTAATTGCAGGCTGTTGACTTATGGTACTGTTTGAAATTCTGTTCTAAATAGCGCATGAAATTATTATTATTTTTTTGTTTAAAAATATTTTTTATATATTCAAATCATTTTAATATATTAATATAAAAAATAATTTATTTCTAAATTTTAATGTTTTTAAATCATTTCATTTCATGTGACGATGTCAAAAATATTTAAAAAAAAATAAAAAAAAATATTATTTTAATATATTTATTAACCACAACCAAGAAACCGAGTAAGGTTGCCAACAAGGTCTTAGCCTGGTGGTTAGAGAGGGGGCTTGCTTTCCTTCTACCCCAGGTTCAAGCCTTGCCAGGCACGCCTGTCGCCCCTACTGTGCCTTACCTGCTCATTAGGCTTGCAGGATGTTCAGTGAGCCCGGAGATTAGTTAAGATGCGCGCAAGCTGACCCGGACACCCCAGTCATAAAAAAAAAAAAAAAACCGAGTAACGCCCAGTTGAAGAAAATATGGGGACTCCAGGTGGTGGTTTAAGAGGTAGAAGGAGGTCATCAACAAGGGGACACCACAGGTTTGGTGGTGTTAGCGAGAGGCCATCAGGGAGATGGGTGGCGGAGATTAAGGACTCGTTGCAAGAGGTTCGGCTCTGGCTCGGAACTTTTGATACAGCTGAGGATGCTGCATGGCATTACGCGGTGCTAATGCTCGCACAAACTTTGAATTGCCTCAGCCTGCACCAGATTATCGGCCTGGTGGCCGGGCTAGTCTTACAGAAGGTGATTGCGGGTGCTTTCACAGCTAATTGTTCTTCAAGTGTTGCGAATATTTCCCACAAAAACAATTCTAAGAGAGAGCTGGCATCATCAGCTTCTATTGCTCACGGAGGTTAACAAATTGATCAGAAGGATCTCAGATCTATCTCTAAATAATAGTTTATGTACTTCATCCAAATCTACTGATTTTTCTATTATTTTGAAATTTTCATCGTTACGTGTATTCGAATATATAAAGTTATTTAACAAGCCAAACTACAGAAATGGTCAATTTGCATGGAATGGTCATGAAGTCTCCTTGGGCACACAGATGAACCATATTTCCGACCAGGCTTCATGTTCCAGAATTTTCTTCTTTGCAGAGATTGATCAGCGATACATATGTGTAATTTGACCTTCACATGAAATATGCTAAAGTATGTTTCACAATCTTTTATGTAGTGGAGGAATTATATTGCCTCTACCATGAAGTTATTCTCTCTATTTTTTATCAAAAATGGAAAAAAATTCCCTCTGAAGCATAAAAGAATATAAAGCACAGTATTGCTGATGATCGTCATATACTTCGTTTAATATTTCTGAAAAGGCAATATCATCAGACAGGAAATTCTTGGCCTGCATCTTAAGCACTCAGATTTATAATTTATTTTCTTGCATCCAAAAAGAACAGGAATCAGTGCAAGCAATATAAGTCGTATGGACAATGGAATGACAGAATCCAGAAGTTCGAATCCCAAACCATGAAATCCAGAACTTGCTTACTATCAGTAAGTAACTGATCTACCATAACGAGCGAAGCTGACGATAGATCTAGACCATTACAACATGTGAAGATTACGATAATGTTATTTCAGTTCCATGTTGCAGTACTGAAGTATTAGAAGGTTACATTTCACACTAATGAAGCCTGGAAATGTAAGATGACTGTTTCCTTCTGATGATCGTCGAAACGACAAACTACACCTGGAATCTGGAGGATACATTAGTATACTCCAATACCCGATTTAGTCCATGTTGCTAAGAAAATGACAGGGACAGCTAGAATGGCCCTGCAATTAAAATCCAAAGATATCAGATGAAGAAGATAAAATGAAATGTATCCTTGCAGGGACATGATGGTACCGTGCAATCCCGGCGAGGTTAATTAAACACCATTTTAGTATTTATGATGGTGTCTGAAAGGGAAATCCTATAGCAATCTGAAATGACTACAGTTCTATCCTGTCTCTTGCCCTTGGGAAAGGACAGAAGGATCAGGTACGTAGTTTAGGGACTTAATCATCATCAACATTGACAGATTATCCTAATGTGTTTCAGATGGGATTCTCTAATTAAGAGTTAATACTGTGATCAACTAGATATCAGGTACCTGATAATACTTCATTAGAACTGGATTTTCATGCAGTAAAATGGAAAAGAAAAGCAATATGTAAGCCATAGATCTTTAAATCAGACAAGTCCTCTTGGAACCACATGTGTTTCAGATGGGATTCTCTAATCTGGAACAGGTTCTCGACACTTGCATTATCATTGGTGCAGGGCGTGCAGGGCCTTAACCAAAAAGTTCAAAGATGGGGACAGTTGACACATTCTGAGCGAATCAACACCGCAGAATTCTTCCTATTGCCTACTCAGCAGCAGCCTGGTGAGGGTAAAAGTTATCTCCATTGGTGATGAATAATCGCAATAACTTTAACTTCTAAGATCCCCCATTTTAATCCGCACCTGCGAGAGTACGATCTGTCAGAATTACATGTGACGCATTCGTGTTGAATATTTACTAGCCAGCTATGGAAGAATAAGTATTGTCAACCATTACTTGTCAGTTTTGTTTTGTTTCGGCCGAAATATTTCGTATCAATTAAGAAAATGAGATAAAATAACATTGTTTTTATCTCGGTTTAAATTCCGTCCCATTCCAGAAATTTCAGCCAAATACTAGCCGAAACCTTTCTGTTTTGTTCAGCCCATTTCGTTTCGGCCAAATAGTGTTTTTTTTTAAATAATGAATAATTTTACAATATCAATCATATCTCTTAATCCGACCGTTAGATTGAGATGAAAATTTACGAGGAGTCTCTTGACATATTTATATGTACCATGTTAACATTTCAGAGAAATAAGATAATGTAATGACTTTGCGAGATTGATAGTGATATTCTTTTAATATTATATAAATTCATAATTTTGTTCAGAAAAATCATTTTACTGTGTCTTTTTCTAAATTAAAATTTATTTATTTTTTCATTCTATTCCAGTTGAAAAAACAAAACAACAATTGAAACAGAACTGACAACCTTGGTATCAACCAAAAGATTAGAACGAATGACTGAAATGAAATTTGATTTTGAGTATAGGTGTAAACCATGAATAACATGAGTGAGATATTGGAGGGGAATACTTTCAGTTTGGAGTGCAAATCTAGGATGGAATAGAAAGAAGACTAAGTAGGACGTGCAAGAAATGACCAAGGCATTTGAATTGGCAAAAATTATAGACAACATAACTCAGCCGTTGGATTGTAGATATGGGCAGTTCATTGAATTCCTCCTAGTTGTTGTGTACAAGTAAGGACATCATTGTTTTTCCATGCTATTCTTTCCCGTAACTAAAGGAAGATTTGACATGTTCTTCCTCTCCTCGTTTATTTTGAAAAAAAACTCGAGAGTTTTTTATTTTTTTTTATTTTAAATTAAAAAATTTAGTGTTTTCAATTATTTTCATATGATAATATCAAAAAATAATTTTAAAAAATAAAAAAAATATTATTTTAATATATTTTTGAACGAAAAATATTTTCACAAGAGTTGTAAACAGGTAGCTTTTCTAGTGAGGCCAAGAAATAGTGGTATCAAATCACCCTTTGTTGTATAGAATTTGTTGCGTGATAGCCTTCAATCCAACCTAATTTAGAAAAATAAAAAAGCTATTTTCGTAGAAATTAAATGCAAGGGATGCTAGTTATTTTCTTTCAAAAAGATGTAGTGATACGGGTGTGTCTATGAATCAGCTGTGTGCTATGTAATTAGTCTTATTGAAATATAAATGGATGAATATATTTAAATCCAAGAAAAAACCTTGATGACTGTTTCGGAGCGGTTGCAGTTATTTTTAAAAGTATTTTTTGTTTAAAAATATATTAAAATGATATTTTTTATTTCTTAAAAATCATTTTTGACATAACATATCAAAATAATCTAAAAACACTAAAAAAATTAAAGTAAAAATTAGTTAATTTTTTTTTAAAACGCTTTCTAAAAGCACTCCCAGACACCTTTACATAAAGTAATTAGTCTGACAATAAAACTTATAATTTTTTTATCTCCTAACGAAAACAAAAGAAACAACAATAAAAATCCCAAACAAACTAGGAAATCCACAAAGAGAAAGGGGAAATAAAAAATTATTTTAATATGCTTCATGTAGTATTAGATGATGCTATAAACAAGACATTTTCACTTAAAAGATGCTATTAATCTATATTTTACTAGGCTAGCTAATGGATTAACATATTTTATTTTTAAGGATTTCGGACTAATTAGAAGAAATCTATAAGTAATGTTTAATGAAGTATGGATGTTGGACCCAAAAATGCTTAACTAAGTTTCATAACCCAAATTTCAACCTATTTTCTTTTTATTGGATTTTTAAAGGGGTTAAAAATTAGATATTAAAATGCTTTTTTTTTCTTTTTTCTAATCTTCAATATGAAAAAAAAATCATTATAATATTTTCAATTAACCCTTTTGCTTTTAAGGTTTAAACAAATTTAAATCTGAAAAAAAAAAGATAAAGTTTATGTTAGTTTAGAACTTTGAAACTCTCTACTATAAATACATAGACCACCACTAAGGGAGAGATATGAAGATTTCTAAGGAGTAGGAAAAAAAGCCTTTATCTCCATGATACGTGATGTGATGACAAAAATATTGAGACCTGTATAGTAGGTTTCGAGTTCAAGTGAAAACATATATTTCTTGTAAGAACCTGAGATAATCAGAGTTTGATTCACTCACCTAGACTCATCAAATGCACTTTCTAGGAGATGTAGCTTCCTCGAATCCAAAAAAATTACCCTCTACACTTAGGGTTGATAATAATAATAAAAAATTCATTTATTTTCTTGGTACCTAAAAGGACACCTTATAAGAACAAAATTATTTTCTTGTATTTTCTCTTAAACACTACCCATTTAAACATTAGATAATTCCTAAATTCATAGGAGATAATATTTTACAGGTATAAGGTATTATCCATCAGTCACCTTGGCGTGTTAACTTGTCCCTCAAGATCATTTGGTAAATTTAAACCTCGTCACTAACAATTACAAACAAAGAACATCATCCACCTAGATAAAGTCTAGAACAAAATGCAAATGAAAACTTTAGGCTAGTAATCTACTGCTTCTTCCATTGTCCAGTATGAAACCACGCATTGATTCTTCTTTTTTTTTGTGCGAGCCATGCTCAATGATTCTCTTGTAATCTCCATTTTTTGGAAAGTATCAGTCAAAAGAAAGTGTAAAGAAGAGAATAAATATTAAACTAATGTCAAAGTTGGTTCCTTAAAGCATATATGTGATTTGAAGAATTTAATCTTGCTTTCTTCCCACTTATTCCAGACTCCATTTATTTAGAGCAATAAATCTGTGCATGAGTTGTGGTGTCTGATACAGGAAATTGGTAAGCAAAGATAGAGATAACAGAGGTGACACTCTACTTCTCCCAAGAATGCTCAATTCAATGGCTGATTGCTATGAATGGAAGCCTTTCATTGCAATGATAACAGTTGATTTTGCTTTTGCCATTGTCAATATTCTTCTAAAGAAAGTCCTTGATGAGGGGATTAACCACTTGGTCCTTGTCACCTACCGGCTTTCAATTTCTGCTCTTTTCTTGGGTCCAATTGGCTACTTCTGGGAAAGGTAGTGGCTCTTTTGGCTAGTATTATTTTGATTTCTTGACTGTATAAACTCATGCCCCTCCTCAGAATAGTTCTATGTAGGCAGTAGGTAGCTAGCTAGGATCAAATGTTCGGCGAAGTTAAAGAACAGGGGTAGAAAATTCTGATACTACTTTTCAGGTATTAAAGCAGCAGATCTTATAAATCAAGCATGTTTGCAGGGGTAGCAGACCAAAGCTCACCTTTCGGATCTCATGTTACCTGTTTCTTAGTGCCATTGTCGGGTGAGTATTGTTTCAAGTTTTCTATATCCTTGCCACCAATTTCATGGAAGACTCCGAACTAATTGTTCCTTGCAGGGCATCACTGACACAATGCTTCTTCCTTATCGGCATTCAATACACATCCGCTACATTTTCATGTGCCTTCATCAACATGGTTCCTGTGGTTACATTTATAATGGCACTGCCATTCAAGTACGAAGAAATATTTACTTCCAACTTCCATGGTTCTGCAAAGTCTTGTGTTTTTAAATCGTTGGTTCGTCGCAGCTTTAACTTTCCTTCCCTCTACTGCCTTGCAGAATGGAGACTGTTCATATAAAATCAAAAAGTGGCAAAGCCAAAATACTCGGTGCTCTGGTGTGTGTTGCAGGTGCCATACTGCTGACTGTTTACCGAGGAGCACCACTATTTAACCACTCACCGAACCAAGCTGTAACCCGAGCCATGGACCAGGGTCTAGAGCTGAGCCATGCTAAAAGGGCCGAAAGATGGACCTATGGTTGCATAACTTTGCTTGTAGGAACCCTGTTGTGGTCTTCTTGGTTTGTACTTCAATCACATATTGGGAAGAGATACCCCTGCCAATATTCCAGCACAGCCATTATGTCCTTCTTCGGTGCAATTCAATCAGCTGTTTTGTGCTTGTCCACTGAAAGGAGCCTCTCCATATGGGTTCTGACGGGAAAGATAGAAATCATAACAGTCCTGTATGCTGTAAGTATAGCTGGAATCAAATCGCAATGGTATTTCAGGTTTATGTTGTTCCTGATATCACATGAAATTAATTGTGATGGAGAATAATATAAATCATATTATGGAGCCTCACCTAATAGCTTAAACTTTTAGGTGAGATGATTATTTGACATGATATCAAAATCTTGTTGACCTAGTGGTCACGAGTTCGAATTTCACCATCCTTATTTTGATGGTTCCACTTAAAGGGATGTCCTAGAGAATATTGCAAATCATATTTGAAGCCTCACCTAATAGCTTAATCTTTCAGATTAGATGATTCTTTAATAACAATTTAAGTTTTTAGATAAGATGATTGCTTATCAAACTGTTGGTTTATACAGGGAATGATTGGATCAGGCTTGTGCTATGTGGGAATGTCATGGTGTGTAAAGAAAAGGGGTCCTGTGTTTACAGCAGCATTCAGTCCCCTGGTTCAGATAATGGCAGCCACGCTTGATATCCCTATCCTCCACGAGGAACTCTATCTTGGCAGGCAATCTTTCAGACCTTTCTGTTTCAATTAATATCTATCTATTTTTTTTTTCACAAATGGGATTTCAATGAGCAGTTTGCTGGGATCCATCTTTGTAATCATTGGCTTATACATTCTTCTATGGGGTAAGAACAAGGAAATGCAGAATCATGCAACAAGAGTAGCTCAGGAAGCTGAAGAGTTGAAGGACCAAGAACCCCCCGTACAGGTCATCACTGTCTCTTGAGGCCAGTTAGATGATGCTTTCCACTTTTCAAGAAAATCCATGTTCGGTACTAATTGTAATGTCCTTCAAATTTTCACAACATACGAATAAAATTCAAAGAAAATACTCTCAGCTTCAGTTCTACTCTCTGCCTCGAAGAGAAATGGAAGGAGGGGGGAAATGGGATAGAAAGTACAAGCTATATATGGTGGCAAAGTTGTTTGCAAGTTTCATCTTCGGTGGACGTTTATGATCAAAATTACAAATAATTTTGTATCATCAAGCCAAAAATTCAGACATTGTATTAAAGAATAATATAAATCATATTCTAGAGTCTCACCTAATAGCTTGAGCTTTTTATGTGAGATGGTTTCTTAACATGGTATCAACGTCTTGTTGACTCAACAATCACGAGTTCGAATCTCACCACCCTCATTCTATTTGATAAAAATAAAGCACAAGATATAGTGAGTTTGTGTACAAGTTTCAAGCCTAAAAGATTTTCACTTGATCAATAAATACGTTAAAGAATAATATAAATCATATTTTGAAACCTTACTTAACAGTTTGAATTTTTAGTTAAGATTATTATTTAATAGCTAGGTGGCTAGGCTTGGACAACCATTTTAACACCTCAAGTCTCATTTTGGAGAAGAATGCTATGCAGGATATTGGGGAAAAGAGACACCACACTCAAATGTTGAAGCACAACTAGACTGATATAAAGCCATCGATCGCCTCCCGCATGGGATACGAAGAACATGATTATAGCTTAGAGAATTGTTAAGGTACGATTAGGCCTCGTTTGGGCTAAGCTTTTCTGATGCAGTGGATAACAACCAGCTATTCTCTAGTTAAAGACTTAGATTTTGTGAAGAGAAAAAAGGAAACAGATTCATATATTTCGGTTCGTGGAGACGAAATTACTATAAATATCAATTCCAATGGCTTCCAATCAAAGTTATCAATTTCGTTTAGGTTAAAAAAACCGAGATAAAATGGCATCGTTTTCGTCTCGTTTTAATTCTGACTTGTTATGGAAATACCGGCCGGAACGTCTCGGTACCGTTCCGGGTGTGCTGTTTCGGCCTTAAAATCCTCTTTATTTTAATTAACTTGTGATTTTTTTTCCTAATTTTGAGATTATGTTTGTTTGATTTTGTTTTTATATTGTATAATTTAATGTTAATTTATCTTGAATTTTAATGATGTTTGTTAAATCAATATTTTAGTTATATATATATATATATAAACAGTACAATCCCAAAATGGCACTCCGAAACGCTCCGAAACCGAAACGTCTGTTCCAATAGAAAAACCGGAACGACGACTGGAATAATATTGACAACTTTGCTTCCAATGACAGTAGGAGAAATATTTAGGCATTCTATGCTCAACATTTCATAGCTAAGATATTACAGGCACACCATAATTCAATATGTAAATCACACCATACATGATTTTTGAAACTTTATTCTGATCCTTCTGAAATACTGAAAATCAAACATGTAGAGAGTTATTTCAACATGCAAACCTAAACCCTTTGAATATAGAGCATCGCTAGAGCACACAGCTCCATTCCTTTTGCACCTCCTGCTTCAATTTTCCTTCCTCACTGATCTGATGAGCTTGAATGGTCAGAATAATTCTCATACTTCAATCCCTTGTCTTTCTTCTTCCCCTTCTTTCCATGCTTATCAGGCTTGAGCCCATGGGGTTCAAAAGTATCCGAAATTTCCATATGAACACCAGGATCATTAGTGTTGTAGTGGCTATTAAACATGATAGAGTTGTTAAGAGCCTGGAAATTGCTGTTAACATAAGTACCTGATTCCTGATCAGGCTCACCAGATGAGTACTCCCCGTCAGTCAACTTCTTAGGTTTCTGATCATCCAACTCACTTCGCATCGTAGCTCCTGTGTTGGTTCCAGCAAGAGTAATGATTCGAGTGCCATGATCGTCCTCGTCAGCCGAGCTTTCCTGGCTGTGGAGACCAGCAATGCGGTTCGTTATGACACTCACCATGTCTCTAACTTCGCGGTCGAGAGTTTTATTCTTGTCTCCCCCGGAGGTTGCCTTAGGTTCAGGAGGAGCCATGATTTGGAGGCTGACAGGTTATTATGGAACGAAAGAAAGTTCAGGCTATGGAGTTTGGAGTTGGATTTCGAAGGGTTGCATTGAATTTAAGAGGAAGTGCGAGGGGTCAACAGTTTGTAGGAATAAATTAAAGGGAGGGAATAACTTAGATGACAATGCAAGGATTTTTGATTTATTAAAGATGGAAAAGAGAAAGGATTACTTGGCAATGAGTTTTCCTTTACAATTGTATTCTTTTGTGAATCGCAAGGCTGTATTCTTTTTAAAATTTTATTTACATTGGGAAGTAAATTGAGATAGATTCGATAACCGAAGCAATGAACCGAGACAATGAAACAATAGAAACGCTGGCTCGGATCGACCTACAAACAATCGCCCGACCAGGCATAAGAAAAGAGTCAATCGTCCCTCTCTGCCGGAAATGAAAGAAACGAAGAAAAGAAAAAGAAAGAGAAAAGGCAAAAACGACTCCAACAATAAAAGAAAACAGTCGGTTTCATTAACGGCAAAATAAACGAGATACTGACACAATCCACAGTAAATTTACTATAAGTGCACAGGACACGCAACAGTGAAATGTGCCAACATTTAGATATTAGGTGAATATATATATATATATATATATATATATATATATATATATATAAATCAAGTTAGTTTAAAAAAAATTATATAAAAAAATCTCAATTACATCTCTATCCTTTGACAATGCATGCAGTCAATAAATCTATAATTTAATGTCAACAACCTCTATTTTTTACCTTCATTTATCTATCATCTACAATTTTCACGTCTAACCTTCAAAATATTCAAATTAATGCTCAATTATTATTTTTATATTTGATCCTTATTATTTATTTATTTTATATGGAATTTGTTTTTCAATTTTATCCTCCTTTTATTTATTTTTTCTTATTTTGATCCGCATTCTTTTCACTCATTGTTGTTTCTCTTACCATGACAAGTTCTTACTATTCTTTTTAATTTCATTCTTAGGATTAAAAGAGTTGCTCGAGTTTGCTTTAGTATTTTCCTTTTAGATCTCATGTTTTTTCAAAAAAAAATTCTTTAATTATATGATTAGATTAATTAAGTTTATTGAACACAATCAAGTTAATAACCTAGGGATCATGTTTTTCTTATTTATTTAAAAATATTAGTGTAATCTAAATATTCTTTATATTAAAAAAAATATTACAAACAATATAACACGAAATACATATCTAGTTTCTACCCAATATATGGAAATTACATTTTCACCACTGGGCCACTGGGCTGAACTTTGAAATTCAGTATAAGGGAGGGGGCTAGAATTTGGTTTTGCCGCTGTAAGGATTATTTATTGACTGTGGTAGTTGCAATGTCGACAATTTTTAGGATGGTAGTTGGATAATGTATTTATATATTTTCATGTAATATTTGATATTGTAGAATTGATTTTTTTTAATAATATATTTTTTAGTTTTTTAATTGGATAATATATTTAAATAAATTCTTTTTTTCTTTACACATTTTAATTCTTCTACATAGTTTCTTTTGAATCCGAGTCGATAATCATAATTTTAGATTTTGTTTTTCTTTTGAAAAATGAAAGCTTTATCTTAAATTTATAAACTAGCCAAGGGCCTCATCTAGTGTAAGCTATGGGCCAATTGAAGCTTACCGAATTGTATGATTAAATAATAATAATAATAATATATAAAAAGAAAATAAAATAAAAATCTGAACCCACCCGTGTGGTGATGTATCATTTTCTCCTCCTCATTTCCATGTCTTTCTTGTGGTGCTGAAGCAGTGAAGTTTTGGTCTAAACAACAAAGTAAAGATTACTTTTGTTGCTGTGTTTTAAGCAAAAGCATTTTCCAGGTAAAAAGGTTTCCTTTTTACTATTTCTTTTTGTTTCTCTATATGGAAAACTATTGCCAATTCAATTAGCTTTGCTCTTATTGTAATCGTATCTGGGTTTAGCTTTTCAGTAGAATTTCTTTATTGGATTACTACTTTGTTGCCAGCTTTTTTATGTATCTGATTTATTTATGCGCATAAGATTCAATTTTTTGTTTGATTCTACTTGGGGTGCAGTGACGATGCCTGTAAAGATGAGCCCTTTTGATCTTGTTGAGAGTAAAATGGTCTCTGGAGCTTATTTGATGTTTTATTGAATCTTTGTTTGTTTTTAGTAGAATCAGATGCAGAATGACGGGTCTGGTAGAGATGGCACAACCAGAGCTGGTGGAGATGTGGCCCTCACTGAGATTGACCTGGAGAAGCAGGATAACAGCAAGGTGTTACCCCAAGAAGGCGGCAATCGGGTCTTGTCAGGGAATTATGATCATTCACCAGTGATTGCCATTGTGGTTTCTACTGGCGAGTCTCCTGTGTCTACCAGCAAGGAAGAGTTCCGTAGTGTGGATTCTCCCAGAAAAGGGTCGTTGTCAAGGACTTCAAGTTCGCACGAACAATGCAGGTTTACCCACTCATAACTCGAATAAACTTGCCCTAGTTATTAATTATCTGTTGATTTAACTGAATGCACCGTGGATTCTGGGTTCCCTTTTTCGGTCTTGCTTGATTTGATTGGTTTGTGGCTCTATGAAAATGAGTGTCTGTTCAATGTCATAAACTTGTGGATTTTCTTGTTTCATCGAAGTTCTAGTGTGCCATTATATGCACTTTTTTCGGCAGTCCTAGTGCTGGTATAGATTGAGTGTTGTACAACCATAGATACAAAAATCTTAGTATTTATTGACCTAATGGAATTACACTTATAAGCAGTAAGTAGGTTACTTTTTTATTCTTCAGAGTTTGTCAGCAGGAGAAGGAAGAAGCTCTCATAGATCTTGGATGCAAATGCAAAGGCGGTCTTGCAAAATCCCATCGCACATGTATTGATACGTGGTTTAGCACAAGAGGGTCCAACAAATGTGAGATATGCCAGTAAGTCCTTCAACATGTCTGCTCATGCTATGAAGTTGGCACAGAGAGATTTATGAATTGTTTTTATATGATTTAAATCTTTTATTGCAGGGCTGTAGCTGAAAATGTGTCACCTCCAGAATCTCAGCCAATTGTAGGTATTCTATACCTGAGTGAAAAACTACAACATGCTAAAGATAGCCCTTTTCATTTGCATCTGCTCTCAATTCAAAACACGCGCTGGGTTTTGGAATGCGATGCAAGCTCGGGCATCTTTTTTGGGGTCTGCCTAAGTTAGCTTATCATGTCAGCTTCTAAAATCAAAATGGCATTGCTAGGAATGTGGGATTTGTTTTTACAAAAATACCCAAATGTTATGCTTTAAAAACCTTTACAAGGGATAACACTATGCGGGGAAGCATGATTTATAGATAGTTGGATTGGCATTATGGATTGATGACCAAGAGTTTGTATGAGAGACCAGGAAGTTTTTAAATGTTGATATTTTGTTTATAATCTGAAATTGTTGCTGCGTGTATTTTATGAAGCAGGCAAACTACTGGGTTTGGAGAATTGACCCAAACTTTAGACCACGAGACCGCGATAGGGTAAGCCTATTACTGTGGTCAATCTACTGCAAGTATGTGTACTTTTTTGGATGTGATTTTCAATGTGAGGAGTTTGAGTGCTTTCATCTTTGAAACAGGGTTGTTTTAGTCCTCTTTGGGTGGCATTCTCAATCCTTATTGGTGGTCTCTTGCTGGATGTGCTGATATCCATCACCCTTGGTGTTTCTGCCTTACCTGTTAACATAATAATTGGTAAGCACGTCTGCATTAGTTTAAACAGTTGACTGACTAGTTCATAGCCAGACTGTATTATTCCAAAATGAAGAACATTATGCATGTTGGCTGACTTGTTCATATCCAAGCTGTTTTATTCCAAAATGAAGAACATTATGCATCTTGATGTTGAAACTACAACACATTGTACAGGGGTGATTGTTGTTCTCGGACTTGGAACTGCGCTTCGGCTAGCCCTGGAATTCTGCCATGAGTGGAGTTTTAGGAGAGCAGTTCAAAGGGCAGATGCCAATGAGAATCATGGTTACCATCCAACTTTGTAGTAAATATATACAGGATGAAGATACAACTCACGAGAGAAGTGTTAATTTGTTTGGGAGTAGTATACGAAAAGTATTCAACTTATACTATAGTATGTCTTGTTTGGGGATGGTTGTTGATTCTTGCTGAGTGTGCTCGCATTTGACAATACACCATTAAGTTTGGAAAACTCTCATATCCCTGAAGCGTTGGAATTTCATTCAACTAGAGTTGCCTTGGTGGAGAAATTGTTGAGGGATGATGGAGGAGAAAATTGTCATTTGGCCCTATGGGCTCTCTTCAATCATGATTTGAGCTTCCTCAAGTCTGTAAGATTTCTTCCAAAGACTATGATCATGACTCAAGAGGATCCCTTTTCCATGAGTTATGGCAAGCAATAAGCTCCATGCAAAAGCATGTGGGGTCAAATTTCAAAAAGACTGCTGGCTCACCTGTGTGAGAACAATTACCACATTTTATTTTAGTGAATTGCAATGGTGATATTTTTTAAAAAAAAAAAATTATTTTGATTTTTTATTTTGCATGACTGATCTCTCTTGTGTTTTTTTTTTCAATAATTTTTTAAATTTATATTTTAGTTAATACTCTTTCTCTATGATTTTTTAGGGTTTTTACTATGTTGAATAATGATTATTTTTTAATTATATTAGGTGTGTTTAATTTTTATAAGATCAATATGATTTATTTTTAATTTTTTAATATATTTTAATATTTATAAAATTAATATGATTTGTGACCTTGAATGATATCTTTTTTTCTTTTATGTTATTCAATAAATTTTATGTGTCAATCTCTATTTCAAATTGATTTTTATAAAAAAAAGCTCATTAAACATCATCAAGAAAGTGGATCAGAGTTAAGATATTAGATATTTTGATTTATGGTATCTTAGTTTTTTCAATTATCTTTTTATTTATTGTTGAAAAAAATTTCCATTTATTTATTTACACGACGGTTTATTATTTATTTAATTGGATGAGTGTATAAGTTTATTTATATATATATTCATGATTTTTCATGTAAAAATACACGTTATCAAATTTTTTATTATGTATTATTATTTTTATGTTTATTTCTTTAACTCGTAAAACTTTTATTATAGCACTGTTTGAAAAAGTTTTAAAAATATTTTTATTTCATATTTTAAATTAAAAAAATTAGTGTTTTTAGATCATTTTAATGTGTTAATATCAAAAATAATTTTTAAAAAATAAAAAAATATATTATTTTGATATATTTTTTAAACGAAAAATACTTTTAAAAGCAACAATATTCTTTAATTGAATTCACACGAAGATACTTGTGATTCTTAAATACTTTACTAGAAAAACAATACAGAGCACGAGGAATAGGCATGTGCTTGGCTACTTTATTGCATGCATCTTTTTTGCCCTCCCAATCACTTCTTCTTCAACTTCAGTCGAGGAGAGGAGAATAAGGCTGTGTTTGTTTTTGGAAAGTGAATTTGGAAATTATTTGCCAAACTTTCTGTGTTTGTTTGCTTTTCGAAAAGTTGGTCAACGGAAAACACTTTCCAATCAAAAAGAATTTGGTTTGGTTTTCGGAAAGTATTTTCCGGAAAATTTGAGCGGAAAACACTTTCCGAAGTTCGAAAAAATTAGAAATATCATTATTTGTTGATTATATCAAATTTGATCCTCAAACTTTTGATTGCTATATATAATTTGTTTTGAATATTTATTTTTCAATTCCATCTCTTAAAATTTAATTTTTATATTAATTTTGGTCCTTATTTTTATAATTGCTATTTGCTTTTTTCTTATCATTTTTTTATTGAAATTTTTTATCTATCAAATTTGGTCCTCATTTTTTTTTATTACTTTAATTTATTCACCTTTTATTTTTTTTTAATTTTTTAGATTTGATCTTTATTATTTTTTATTATTGTGATCTTTATTTATTTTATTTGAGATAATTTATGAAATTATATTTTTTTTCAATTTCATTCTCATTCAACTTTTTAATTTGTAAGATTTGTTCCTCATTATTTTAATAAACTTGAAAAAAATTAATTTATTAATAAATTATTTTTCAGTTCATTTTCCATAACACAAACAAACACCGAAAAGTATTTTCATTTCCCATAGCACTCATCAAACATCGAAATTCACTTTCCTCAAATTCACTTTCCAAAGGAAACCACTTTCCAAAGAAACAAGCGGGCCTAAGATGTATGTGCCACTGTTTAAAAAGTGTATTTTAAAAAAGTTAAAAATGATATTTTTATATTATTTTTATGTATTAATGCTAAAAATAATTATTAAAAAATAAAAAAAAATATTGTGAAATATATATTTCGATATACAGAGGTTGAGGTGGGATGCCATGGTCGAAGCATCCATCTCGAGCTCCTAACCTGGTTGAAAACATCCCCTCGAGCTCCTCATCTCGAGGTTTGGTGGCACCGCGTTAGGGGGCTTGCTTTTCCACTTCACTTCTTTGGATTCATTGCTAAAAGATAATTTCTTGACGTTTTATTTCTCAAGGATTAAACCCTTTTTCATACCATTTTAACAGCACAAACCCTAAAAATATTTTTAATCTTGAAATTTGCATGGATATATACTATCTTGTATTTTATTTTTATCAAATAGAATAAGAGTGGTGGTGACATTCGAACTCGTGATTGCTGAATTAACAAAACTCTGATACCATGTCAAGAAATCATATTACCTAAAAGTTTAAACTGTGAGGTGAAACTCAAAATATAATTTATATTATTTTCTAACACCGAATTTCTTTCATAGTTATGAGACTGAATTTGATTCAAAAACATGGTCCAATCTAGTTGATCTGGATTTTTAAAAAAATAATATATATATTTAATAAAACAATGTGATTTTAAACATTTGTTATTAAAAAACAAACTTAATTCAAACCTATTCAAATAAATATGATTTCTTGTAGTTTGTTGGGAGCTTGCAATTAACTTTAAGGTGCGGCAAGAGGGGCGACCGGAAAGACGATTACAGAACTAATCGCTCATGGACATATCAAATAAAAAATAGTGCTTAGAAAAAGCAAAAATAAAAGGCAAAAAAGTGACAAAAATAAAAAATATTCGCTGCCATGCGAGGAAAAGGGAAGGCAGAGCGGTTGTTTACTCCACCGAACGAAACCACAGTTTGGACATCACGCGGTTTCCTGTACACCGTGGAGTCGAGACTCGGCTTAACATCTGGGCTCGGAAGGTTCGTAGTCCACACTTGGAAATTTCACTGTTTGACTAGTCCAATGTTGTTCTTTGCTACTTTAGAGATTCATCAAAAAAAATATGAACTATTGCAATTTTGCCCCTCAATTCTTGATAGTAGAATATATCAGCCCAATCTCTAATTGCATCCACTTATTTAAGCCTCGTTTACCATTGCGTCCTACTCTGCTCTTAATTTGTTTTTCAGGTTTTCGTTTGATTTTTTATGTATTTTTGGATCTTTGATATCAAAAATAAATTCTAAAAAAATAACCTTTACTGCATTTTCAAATAGAATTGTAGTGGGCGTGAGAAAAGTTATAAATTATAGTTTTTCTTAAGCCGGGGATCTTAGCACAGTTTATGATGGAAAGGAAGTTTAGTAAGGAAAATCAAATCACTTTGAAGTTGTGGCTAAACTCAAAAAAAATCTTAGATATTGGATTCACTTCAAGGCCTACTTTGAAAAATATATAAGAGATGGAGGACTGATTTAGAGACTGGGTTCACTTCAAACCTTATTTTGAAAATATGTATAAGATGAAGGAAGGGCTGATTGAATCTTCCATTATTATTACCGTGTCCATTTTCAACCTCACATCATCACAACCACTACTTTTCTTACATGACACTTGGCTTTGTTGTCTTGTCCTGATGCCAGTTTGCCAGCAGTAAAACTGAATAGGTTAAATAAGAAGAAGAAGAAGAAAACCACACGTGTTATATAGTCTAATCATATGACCTGATCACAGCAACGGAAGAGCAAGCAAAGAAAGAGAGAGAGAGGGATCGAGGGATTTTGCAGCTCATACAAAGACTCAAACTTGATAGGATTTCTTTGTTGGGTTTTGTCTAGAACAAGGGAAAAGAAGACCGCATGGTGGCTATGGTGTCTGTGGACTCCCTACCTTTAGGGTTTAGATTCAGGCCAACTGATGAAGAATTGATAAACCACTACTTGAGACTTAAAATCAACGGTCGTGATTCTGAAGTTGAAGTCATCCCTGAAATCGATATTTGTAAATGGGAGCCCTGGGACTTGCCTGGTAAAGCAAATGAAAAAACCTTTCTTTTTTATTTTTTAGTTTTTTATATGGATTTTCTTTGATTTTTAAGATTTCGAATCTCTGATATTTTTTTGGTTGGTTGCTGAATTTCTTTATTCCATGAATAAATTCCTCTTTTTTGTAAAGATTATTATTTTCTTGGAATCATTGTATTTTAGTATGATTGATTTAATTTAGTGTACTATATAGTGCACAAGTCTGCTATTTTTTTATCTGAATTTGGAGTTTCAGGGTTATACGTAGATTCACTTGAATTTGCAGTGAAGATCTTTTTTTTTTTTTTTTTTTTTGGGGGGGGGTTCAGTGTTTTAGTATCCTCTCTGTGATTTAGTGTACTATAATTTACTGTTATGCCATTGTTAGCTAAATTTTAAGTTAATTTGAATGTGGGATTGTAGACTTATCTGTGATAAAGACCGGTGATCCAGAGTGGTTCTTCTTCTGCCCACTTGATAGGAAGTATCCTAACGGTCATCGTTCGAATAGAGCAACAAATGCTGGTTATTGGAAGGCTACGGGGAAGGATCGAAAAATAACCTCTCGAAAATCAGCTGGTAATACTACTTTGATTGGTATGAAGAAAACACTGGTTTTCTACCGTGGTCGCGCTCCAAATGGAGAGCGTACAAACTGGATTGTGCATGAGTATCGTCCCACTGAAAAGGATCTTGATGGCACCGGTCCTGGCCAGGTTGCTTGCTTTCTTGATCCCATTCCTGTTATTAATATTTTCATTTTGACTTTCTATGGTTGGTGGCATTGCTTAGTTTCGATTACATTCTATGGAGTAAATGGGGGGGATTCTGTATTCCGTGTACATTGCTAGCTTGTATTATGATTGGTCATATTAACCATGCATTCAATCTTAGTATTTTTGATGGAAATGTGCGCATAATGTTGGCAGCTAAACTTACAGAATTTTGCTTTAATAATTTGTGCTATGCATGAAATCTTGAAGACTTTTTCCTCATTGTTGATTGTTCAAGCTACCAAATGTCCTTTTGTGCTTTTTGTATGCAGCGCTACTACTGTTAAAATGAATACTGCTGATTCTCATTGATGCTATAGATCTCTTCAACTCACCGTGTTTTCTCTATTCATCTGGACAGGGTGCATTCGTCCTTTCCCGCTTGTTCAGGAAGCCAGAAGAGAGGTCCAGCGTTGTAAAGTACGATGAAATTGAACAGAATGGATATTCTCCTACAGCTGCTAAGTCCTCTCCTGACGATGCATCATCCGATCTTGTTCAAGAACCAGCTACATCTGATATGAATTCGGGAATACAACTTGAAGATACAAAGATGTTGTCCGAGTCTGACAACATGGCTTCTAATGCTGCAGTGCCTATTGAAAGCTGCAGTAATAGTCGTGCAACTTCAGATTTTGAAGATCAAGTGCCAGAAGCAACAGCCATGGAGGTGAGAACTGGATCCTGTATATTGTGGCCTCTTGTACTCCACTCAAGATAAACATTATGAGAAATTTGATTTTTTTTAGTTTTTTTTCCAGGCATATCTGCACCCGGATGAGAATTCACCCTTACTTGAGCCCATGTCCGATGAACTTGATTGTAAAGTTTTCTCCCCAGTGCAATCACCGATTCCAGCGGATCTGGGATACTTCATGGATTCATTTTATGCCAGTGACTTTGGCAACAGTCAAAATGGATTTTCCTTTCAGGATGGCACCAGTGAACAGGATGTGTCCCTCACTGAATTGTTACATGATCTCATCAACAACCAGGATGACTGTTCTGGTGAAGAAACAAGCAGTTGGAACACCTTGGGTTTTGGAAGTGAGACTCAGTTGTGTGGTCAGATACCATCAGGAAACTTTCATGTTAAGGACCATGGTGTTTACAATGGGATGGCTCAAGAACCGGTAAAACTATGGTTTTATGGTAGCTTTTAAACTAGTGTTTGTTTAATCTTTTTACTGTCATAGCTCTTAAATGTTGCATCTTGTATTTTCTTACATGGCTGGCCATTTTGACGTAGTTGATTTGTGTGTGTGTGATTTTTTTTTTCTGAAGTTCTAAAATCCTTTTGTAATTATGATGTACACCAGCATGCTTCACACATGGGAGCCCGGGCGTGGCCTGATCAATTTGACAGTGATGAGTTATTACAAATACAAAACGCACTTAGTACTTGCCGAGCACCCACACCTGTTACTGATGGAGAAATTGGAAGGGGAAATATTGGACATTTTGTAAATAATTTGGTTGGACAAGATGCTTCACCTGCCAATTCTTCAATCTCATCCTTTGATGTACTCGATAGTATGGAAGAACCAACAAGTCGAATGACTTCTGTAGACCATAGCAATGGTGTTAGTGGAACTGGAATCAAGATTAGGACCCGCCAGCCTCAAGTCCGACAACATTCAGACAATTTTGTTTCCCAGGGCAGTGCCTCAAGAAGACTCCGTTTGCAGGTAACACGTTCAGCTGATTCAGTTGGAAATCGCAAGGTTAATGATGCAATTCACGTTGAAGATGAAGATGAGGTGAAATCAGCTGTGACTGAGGCAAGTGTGAATCAATTGAGACTGTAGTTTCTGTTGAAATCCATCCATCAATTATATTTAGTTCATAAAATCATTTAATGCAGGCCACTGGAGATGCTGAAAAACAGGCCTCTACTGTTGATGAAGATGAAGATGAAGATGAGGTGCAATCAGCTGTCACTGAGGTAAGCGTGATGAATCAAGACAATGTGGATTTTCTGTTGAAATGCATCCTTCAATTATATTTAGTCCGTACAATCATTTGATGCAGGCCACTGGAGATGCTGAAAAACAGGCCACTACTGTTGATGAAGATGAGGTGCAATCAGCTGTCACCGAGGTAAGCGTGACCAATCAAGACAATGTGGAGTTTCTGTTGAAATGCATCCATCAATTATATTTAGTCCATACAATCATTTGATGCAGGTCACTGGAGATGCTGAAAAACAGGCCACTACAGCTGATGATCTGCAGAATGAAATTCCAATTGTAATTTCCAAGGCCAACTGGGAAATTGCTGAAGAATCTTCTTCAAATCTGAGGTTAAGAGTGAAAAGGAAGCCGGCCCTGGGAGCGGCCAGATAGCATCATCAGCTTTTCCAGCTGCACATCATGGAAACAAATCACTATCAGTTTATGTCAGCATTTTCCTCCTACTAATCTTGTTCATAGCTTTTGCTGGGATGTGGAGATCCCCAAGACTGTGAAGCTGCTCCGGCTACATGGTGGTGCAATTGATGATTTGTAGTGCATGTTCTCTTTCGATGAGGAGCAGGATAGTTTTGTAGATGGCATTTAAACACTTAAAAGGCATATATAACTTAGGTTTCTGCATATTTCTAGTGTGTATACTAAGACCTTTTCCTCGTGTAAACTTGTTTTTAGTTTTTCTGTATGATAAATAACTCTAATAGTAGATGGTGCCTTCGTTCTCTACATCTAACTTACGGAGATAGACATGTCCCTCACTATTTCCATCTTTTTTTTTATCTCGAGACAAGAATCTACCATTTGCATTTGTATACAGGAGCTTCAGATGATATGGTATTTTTTTTCTCGAGTTAGGTGGAATGTTCATTCCAAACAATCAATGAAGCTAATTATACCTTTGACTTTCGAGTGAAAGGAACAGTCTTGGCCGGAAAGAAAGGAGGTTATGTGGATAAAAGGAGTAGCATACCGGAAATATTAAATGATAAAGGTAGCCGACGGTGATCGGAGAGCATCAAGCCAACGGTTTTACAGAGAATTCCCATGTCGTAAATGATCGAAGTGTACATGGAAGCTTCAACAAATATTCTAGAACTTGATTTGAATGGACTGCTAGGCACCTTCTTCGCTGTTGCCACAGGCTCTGTTCCCGGCCACTGTGGCTTATGCTCCTCACCCAGATTCCAGAAGCCTAGCTTCTTGGTTTTCGACTAGGGTTTTTCATTAATAACTAACAATTCTTGTGTTTCAATGTGTGAGAAATATATATAAATATAATATTTCCCCCTGTAAATTACAAGTTTAATATTAAACAAGCCTTTTTTTTTTTCTTCAATAATTCAGTACAAATGAAATGGTTCAGTGGTAAGGTCATAGGTTTTGCTCTCTGTAGATCACCGAAGTTTTAACTAGTTATTAATTTCAGAGTTTACGAGATTAATCGAGATATGCGTAAGTTAGTCCGGACACCAACATTTCAAATAAAAAACACAAATGCATTTTCAAACAAATTCTTAATCCAATACCCCCAATTTTTTAACCGCCAGCTAAAAACTTGCATGTAACAGTATCATTGCTTCAGCTACCTTTTAAGCTAAAAACACAACAAAAGATGGATGATGAGCCCGCTTGGTATTGTGGTTGCTGTTGCGGTTGAGTTTGAGAAAATGGAGTTTCAAAAAAAGTGCTTTTTCTGTGTTTCAAAAAAAGCAGTCAGGTGTTTAGTTAAAACTGTGGTTGAGTTGGAGGTTGAAGAAAAAGCAGTTTTTGGTTTCCAATTTTTGCAAACTGCTTTTAACTTGTAAAATTACTTAAAAGGGCATTGAAATATACACATTTTAATAATAATAATTTTACACACACATTTATTTATATATATATATTATATTAATAATCATAATTTTAATAATAATAATAATATTATTATTATTATTATTTTAATATTAAAATATTAATATTAATATTTTATATTATTATTTTATTTTAATATTAAAAATATTAATAGCTTAATATTAGTCTGCTTATGACATCGGTTGATAAATGTATTTTAACACATTTGCTTCCCATTTGCTTCGTCTAAACCCATTTGCTTCATCCCCCCCCTTTGAAAGCTCTCTTCGACACTGGTTAATATTTTAACGCATATTGACCACAAAAATCCCAAAGTCTCTTCGCTCAATAAAAACCTTAATTCTCTCCTTAGAACCCACAAATCTTTCCTTCGTTTTTTCTCAAAACCCATTTCTTTCCAAAAAATCCCAACGAAGACTCAACCTTTATTTGCATCATCATCAAGCTCCATGTCCTTGCAACCAATTGACGAACTGCTTCCAAAGCTTCAAGAGATCATCAAGCTTTTTCAATCGGTTCAAGAACCCAAAGCATAGTATGAGCAGTTACTTTTTTATGGAAAGAATTTGAAACAACTTGAGAAGAGGTGAGCAGAGATGTTGAGGAGAGGGTTTGATTTGGAATAATAAATTCCAACGGTTAATTTTGTGTGTTTTTTCGTTCGATCAAAACCGAGTCTCGACTCGCGTTTGAAAAGCACCTCCCAGGTGCTTTTCAAAAAACGCCGTTTGGGACTTAAAAAACCGTGGGTCCCACACATTTTAAATGGAGTTTTGTTGTTACCAAACAGGCTAACGACTTTAAACCTGCATCCCAAATGGCAAGCGGCAAGCGTCTTTGGTTACCCAAACGGGTGCGATGTGTTTGATGATACTGTGCATGGTGTTTTAATAAGAGTATTTTTAATTAAAAATATATTATTAATAATTTTTTACTTTTTGTTATTTGTACATCAACACTATAAAAAAATTAAAAAAAACAAATTGAATCATTAAATTTGTTTAACTAATATATTTTTTTTAAATTCATTTTACTATCAAATATAATTAAATCTCGTTTGGATTTTTTTTTAAAATATATTCACCTTATAAAAATATCAAATGGATAATGTTTTTAAATGTTGTTTATATATATAATTTTAATAGGCTAATATATATTAAAAAAAAATATTAGTGTAACATCCTCTTATTCAAGTTAAAATACCAAACACAAATCAAATGAAAACATGATTTTTTATATATAAAATTCAATTGAAATTTTGGCATTGTCTCCTATATTGAGAGGTCTCAAGTTATTGACATATAATTTATTTACACTTTTCAATATCTAATATCTCATAACTCAATCACGATCCAATCATCCTGGATTTTAATTTAACAAACATCATCATCACAACCACGATATTTATAATATATATTGAATAATACATATCATTTAAAAAAAAACTAAATAAGATAAGCAAACATATATGAAATAAGATTTTATAAAATTCAAGTTAAGTTTATCTATTCAAAATTTAAATATTAATTATATAGATGAAATTATATAAACATTTTAATTTCACAAAATATAAGGGTGTACTTCCTAGAACTAGATACAAAAAAAGAGCAAAAGTTAAGATCTATTATTGTCATGCATATGATGGTGCTGAAAGAAAATACATATTATTGACATAAAAAAATCACAATAAATATAGTAGCACAAATATTCAACAAATTTAAATAAAACAAATATATATTTATATTCCATTCACTTCTCCCTATTTATTTTCATCGAAATTCTCTCTTTCCACTACTAGGATTATTTTATCTTTCATTTAAAATATTATAAAATCAATCGCAACTATTTTTTATTTATACATACTAATTTCACCGGTATCTTCGTCATCCCACAAGCATTGACACATGGCAATCCTCTCGTTCAAGATTTTAATATATACTAAATGTATACTAGTAGATCTATGATAATCCTCTTAACCGAGAATCTAACCTACACTAAATATATATTAATTAGTGCATAACAATATTTTTTTCTAGAACAATAACATGCTAGTCGATGTGTGATGATCCCCTTATCTGAATCCTACCAAGCACTAAAAATAATTTAATAAACTCTTAAATAATTTATTTATAAGAAAACCACGAAGCACAACCCGATGCCAACACGACAATTAATTTATTGATGGGAGCCGTGTCGTTTTGCTGGGGCATGAGGATAACATTGCCATCCTTCCAAATGGTGGGCTACCGGGACAAAACAAGGGGCTAACAGGAGGAGCAGTTTGGGGAAGCGGCTGGCTGGCTGTTTTGGAGATATTTTAACATGAGAAATGGCATGATAATATTATAAAAAAAACATGAAAATAAGTTAGAACGAAATTCTTTTTTTGTTTCTTCCTCATGACTGGCCACTTCACTTACTTGACATGTATATAAATAGAGAGAGAGACAGAGAGAGATTTTGATGAAATTATGAATAAAAAAATCTAAAAAATAGATAAGAATTTTAATTTGATTTTTGATTTTTTCTGAAATAAAATTGATATAAAAAAATTGTTTAGTGATAAAATTAAGACAAAATAATGCATAAACATCTAGGGTTTGTTTAAAAGTACTGTTGAAACTAATTTTCATTCAGAAAAGTATTAAAATAATATATCTTTTTTTAAAATTTTTTTAAACATTATTTTGACATCAACACATAAAATAATTTAAAATTATATAAAAAATTAAATAAAATTAAATAAAAGCTTTTTTAAAACGCTTGGATTTTTTATAAAAAATAGATGGAAAATATTTTTTTTAATTATTTTTTTATGAAAAAACGATAAATTAATAGTTAAGTTATGACCAATTTCCACATCCACATCCACATTAGATAGACTGGATGATGGATAACTGACAAACCGGTCCAGGTTTTATAAAATGTTATTTAAAAATTAAAAGACCTGTTTAAAAAAATAAAAAAATATAAAAGGCTGCTAGCAAGGCTTGTTGGATGACGTAGATCGTCATGAATCTAAAGAAACTATAACCTCAGCAAGCTCATGCTGTCACGTGTGAGAAACAGCCCAGCCCACCAGTATCATCAAGAATTGCTTTCTTGATGGCGCCGTGGTAATCCATGGCTTTTTGCACAGCTCCAAAATAAAATCTAATTTATTTCTTCCTTTAAATACTCTCAGAGAAACAAGAAACCATTCAGAGTACTAAACTTGAACTACTGAAGAGTCCCGACGGAGAGAAACCCATTTGGCAATTCTTTGGCAGAAGACAAGAAAAGAGAGAAAGAAGAGATGATACTGGTGGCGATAATGGCGGAGCTGATGGAGGAGTACACGGCGTTGCTGACAAGTGTTTTGGAGCATTTGTTTAACGAAGCACCTTTTCCACGAAGGGTTCGTTTTCTCATACTACACAACCTTCCTTTCGCTTCCTCCGCTCACCCTCCTCTACTTAGACCTCCTTACTAGATAGACTTCACTAAATACTGTAAATATACAGTGATCTGTAATTGTTAACAGGGAGTTTTCTCCTCTCCCACTCCCAAAATTTTCTTTCCTGGAGCTTAATTTCTCGAGTGCTTTGTAAATTGTTGGAGAGTTTATCAGAGATTTATCGTATATTATGTTCTTCCCCCACTGCTCATCCTCTTTGTTTCGCTCTGTGAATCGTTCTTTCAGATTGGTGGGTTTTGATTTTGTAATCTTTTTTCTTGATTTTCTATGTTTCGTTTATAGAGTAATTAATTAGATTTTCTGTGAAATTGATTGAGCGAAAGGATAACCAAGCCTTATCCATTCTACCGATCGAGGAGTTCTGAAACAATGGGTCCATTTTTCTTTCTTCTTTTTTTGTTTTCTTCAATGGAGGCAGGGACTGATGAGGGAGAGTGATGGAGACTGGTTCAACCTCGGAACGAACCCTAGAATCCAACCCCATGTGAATATGGTCACATGCAGGACACTTGACCTAGTTCGGTTGTCACAGAAGATACTTCTTTTCATCGTTTGTTGCCGTAAAATTGAAGGTGATGGTGACGTGGGTTGAACATGGTTAGAAGTTAGAACACATCAGGAACAGTTTCTTGAAAGAAAATCGCGAGGAAGACCAAGTGGATATAGTTTGAGGACTTGATAGATTCAATTAGGAGTATAGGGACTAATTTTTAAAACAATTTTTTTTATTGGATCGGGTCAAAACCCACGTAACTTGTATCCTGGTTTTTGCATAAGATTGTGACTCTCGGGTTCTA
>CM063598.1:6198501-6227324 GCA_032356905.1 Salix exigua
ATTTGACATATAATTCATTATATTTTATTTAATAAATAAATAAATATATGGGATTTTTTAGCATTCTAAATTATTTATAGTTCAAGTAAACTCGAGTTAATTAACGAAACTTGGGATGCAAGTCATGTGTATTATCAAGTTAGGTATATATTTTTTTATCCTGTAAGATTTTTTATTTAATTATATAACAATAAAGTGCATGATAATTTCTTTTATGATTTTTTTAAAGGAAAAAAACAAGGACAGATCCATAACACTAACTAACAAAGTGAGTCATTCATAGTAAAGGATTGAATTGTAGTTTTTTTTTTTTGTTTCAAGTTAAAAAAAACATTAATAACAAAAGGTGATTTTTATATACTAAAATTGAAGAGCAAGAAATCAAGAGACCAAATGGGTATAATTTGCAAAGATAAAGGATTAAATTGAACTTAAATAAAAAAAATTTAAATGAGTTGTGTATTTGCATATTAAGTGTCTGTTTGAGAGCATGGTTGCAGTTATTTTTAAAAAAAATTAAAAAATATTTCTAAAATGCAGTGTCAAACACCCCTTAGTCTCAGGTCATAGAAGAGTGAATGTGTAATGGGGATGTTTGACATTTTTAAAACATAGTGTCAAACATCCTTTAGTCCTAGACCATAGAAAATTGAACGCATAAGAGAGTGTTTGACATTACATTTCAAAAACGCTTTTAAACTCATTTTTATTTTCTACTTTAAAATATATTTTTTTGTGTTCGTGTATCAATGATGATGTTGAAATTAATTTTTAAAAAATAAAATAAAATAATTATTTTAATATATTTTTAGACAACAGAAACTCCTATTCACAATATCCCAGAATTGCGATCATTGCTTGCTAAGCTAATACAAGGAAGAGACAGGAAAACCAGATCTTCGCCAAGATTGTGCACCCAGCAGAAAGTCAAGACGACTCCATGACTGCACCAGAGAAAAAAGAAACCAAGATGCAAGAACAGCAAGAGGTGGTAACCCGACTGTGCAGACGGGTAAAGCGGTGGGTGCAGGTGTGTGAGCTTGTTAAAGATCCATGCAAGATGATTGTTATAATATGGCGATTTCATGCCCAAGTTGTGTAGTGATGGAGACAGTTTTCCGGTCTACTTTCGAAATTTCACGACCGGATCTGTCTCTGAAGAGGCTCCCCTCCTTTTTCTACGTTGAAAAGCACCCGAAAACTGTGTGCGGACCTCTTAATTTAACAGCTGTTAGCTCGCCGGCCGGGAAAACTGGGGGTTTAAAATATGATAGGAGTGAGGTTTCTCATATATTATGATATGATATGGCGGGCCCAAAACCTATAACAGTCCAATTTATATAAAATAAAATAAAATAAACTTTAATATATATATATATATATATATATATGATTTGAGCCAAACCTAACCATTAAACCGTTGGTTTTATTGAGATTATTTTTATTTTTATTTAAAAAAAAATTAGAATGGACGAGGATAGATTCTCTTGACTCGTGACCTCATCTCTACAAAGGTCGACCATATTTTGAATTTTAAAACTAATGACTGAAATAAAAATTATTCAAGTATATTTTATGGTTGTGATAAGAGAGTAGAATTCTAAGTGTCCTAAATTTTGACGAGAGATACATATTTTAACTTGAAATTTGCTATCTATATCTCAAATTTGTTGTCATCACGTCACATCCTCTAGAAGTTATATTTTATGTTTTAATTTTTGTAATTAAAATTTGAGAAAGTAGGTCTTAAAAGGTTATAAATTATATTTTTTTATTTAATTGTTCTTGCATGTGCCTATAATCTATTGGCACGTGTTATGCTGCCAGCTAAAAAAACTAGATATTGGTAATGCGTCTCTAAAAAAAATATGAATGAAAAATAAGGATTATTTTTTTAATGAAAAAAATATTTTCAATCAATTTTTTACCCAAAACATCTAGAAATACCCTATATAAACACATCACTACCCTTAAAAATACAAAAAATAGCTCATATATATATATATATATAGGCAACCAAAATAATATTTTTGAATGAAATTTATGACTGTGACTTATTTAACTTTATTGTTTACCGTGGTCTCGTCTTTTAATGTGATCATTTCTTCACGACGAAAATGCAATTGAATGTTAATTTAGATTTAAAAAACTCAATTACAAAAAAAAAATACAATATTCTAATCCATAGTAATTTATATATAAAAATAATAATACATCTCCAGAAGAAATAAATAAATAAAAAGCACAAGTTTTAGGTTATATATATATCATGGGCGAGCAAGGTTTCATAACTCGTATACGATGATGGTTGGGCAGCATTTCTCTAACCGAAACGCACGTTTTACCGGTCCGGTCCAGATCTGAAAGCAATGATTCTATACTATAGTCAACGACAACTTGCACGTGATAAAACGCTCAGTAGATTTGTTCCAAGTGGAGCCATTTCATCCTTCCACATGGCGTCATCGAGAGTCTTATCGTACCCTCCAGAGGGGAAACAATACCACAAGACACCTTTTCAATATTTCTTTATTGATTTTTCTTTTTTAGAAAAATTCATTTTAAAAAAATATTAAATATTAAAAATTTTATATTTTTGATATTTTTAGATTATTTTGATATGTCATATTAAAAATAAATGTTAAAAATAATAAAAAAGTATTATTAACGACACTCCAAACTTTCATAAGACACCCACTTCCAACTTTGTTGGTTTGTAAGATTTTTTTTTTTTTTTGATTAACGTGGGTGTCGGACCAGGTTCTACGCTAATTCGACTAGTAGAATTAATGTGCGAAGTAGAGGAGAGAGGGAAAGAACACGAAACAAACTAGGAAGCTCCCTCAGCACGTGACTCCTGTCTGATTAGAGAGTAAGAAAGAGCATGTGAACTTGAAAAGGAAAGTGATGGATCATGGACCTGGACCACCCGATCAAAGTTTACTCCATCACGCTGGACCACATCTTGGCCATCCATTATCTATTTACGAGTTTGATTTCTTGATATTCCCATTTTATTTATTTATAAATAAAAAAACTAGACATTCTAAAATTTAATATATATTTTATAAACACGAGAAGGGATTTAAATTTAAATAGACTAACTATCATTGTAAATCAAATATATAAAAGCTCGTACTGTCAGTCAGATAAGGTCAGTATATTAAATGGCATCCGTACTTACCAGCTAGAAAATCCACCAATGGGAGGGATATTCTAATCAAGTTACTGATGGGCCCACGAGGAAATCCCAAACTCAGAACTGCAGAGGCCGCATTATTATTTTAGATTATTTTATATATTGATATTAGAAATACAAAAACATTATTTTAATATATTTTAGAATAAAACACATTTCTAAAAATAACTTAATGTAGGAGCGAGAAAGAGTAGTTAGCAAAAAATCGGACTTTTCTCACATTTACACGTTTGAGCTTGATGCAAATGGCCAGAAATTAATCTAAGAGGGCACCGAAATCTTTCCAAAACGAAAACAAAATTCATCAAAAAAGCATATAAATTTATACGATATATTTTTTTTGTAAGTAAATAATTAAAATTAATTGTAAAAAAATCGATTATTCTCCTACATAATAAAATAAAAAAAGGGTTTGAGAAAATAAAATAAAAATCAATATTACTATACATATAAAGCGTGTGGGGATTCACTGAAGTCCCCTCTTTTTCTGATTTTTTTCTTTTTTCGTTTCTTTTTTATTTCTTTTTCTGATTTTTTCGTTTCGTTTCTTTTTTATTTCTTTTTCTAAACTTTTTTTCATTAATTTTTTTAGTGGTTAAAGTTTTTCCTGCTTATATATAATTTTATTTATATAAAATTGAAATTAAAATAGAAAAATTATTATTATATTAAATATCCAGTCTACGAGAACGACTTGATCTATTATTATTATATTAAATTTTACATATGTAGATATTATATTTCAATTTTACACCAACAAATCCTATTAATTTTTTCAATCCCGACAATTATAAAAATTGCTTGCTCGACTCATAGCGTAGTGCGATCCATTTTTTAATTTTCAAGTCAAGTAATTTTTTGTCGGTTAGTTTTTATTTGATTTTTATTTGATCTTTTGTTAAAGTTATTATGATTTTTTAGTCTTTTATTTTTTCATTTTTTATTTGTTCTTTATTTTTTTCTTTTATTGTTTTATTATTATTATTATTATTTTCAAATCAAATGAATTTTTTTTACCTCATAATTTTTATTTTATTTTTTTGTTTGATCTTCTGTTAAAATTATTATAATTTTTTAGTTTTTCTTTTTTTCATTATTAACACGATAATAATAATAATAATAATAATAATAATAATCAGAATAATTTCAGTTATTTTCATTACTGTTTTATTAATGTTTTTCAGTTTTTTCTCTCATGATAATTCGATAATCTTTATTGTTTTAATAGTAACTGCAATGATAATTTCAGTCAATAATCTTTTTCATTTATTTTATTTTTTATTTGCTCTTTTGTTAATGTTTTTAAGCTTTTTTTAGCCTTTGATTTAATTTCCTTTTCTTCCCCTTATTAAAGCAATAATAATATTAATATCAAGAATAATAATAATAATTTTATTTTTTTGTTCCTATGTGCTTTTTTATTAATATTTTTTTTGTTTTTCTCTCAGATTTGTTGAATAATGTTTATTGTTTTGACAATAATAGCGATGATAATTTTAGAAGTTAAGACTTCGATATTACTGTTAGTATGATAGAAGATGTTGATCCCTTTCAGTACATCAAACTTTATATGTTAAAATATTATATTTTAATCTCAATAACTGTAAAAAATTTTTGTTCTACCATGACTCGTGCCAGTCATGGGCATTTAGCTAGTATATATATATATATAAAGGAAGGAAGCAAATGTGGGCTGGGCCGGGATGGTCTGGGCCGGTCTTGAGAATATCCATAGAACAATTTCAAACCGGACCAACTGGAGGGGCTTGAGAAAAACCCATTTCTTAACGTTAACGTATTCTAGGGTTTGGGGCATTCTAATAAACTGTAAGTAAGCTGCCGCTGTTATATAAACAAAATATTTCTTTTCTTAGGGTTTGTGGCCTTGGAGAGAAACTAGAGTTGAACAGAGCTGCTACTGCTCAGGAACCATGAAGACCATCCTCTCTTCTGAAACGATGGATATCCCAGATGGGGTTAAGGTCAAGATCAGTGCTAGAATCATCGAAGTCGAAGGCCCAAGAGGGAAGCTTACAAGGAACTTCAAGCACTTGAATCTTGATTTTCAGCTGATCAAAGACGAGGAAGGGAAGAGAAAGCTCAAGATCGATGCCTGGTTTGGGTCGAGAAAGACCAGTGCTGCTATTAGGACAGCCCTTAGCCACGTTGAGAACTTGATTACTGGGGTTACCAAGGGCTACAGATACAAGATGAGGTTTGTGTATGCTCACTTTCCCATCAATGCCTCCATCAGTAACAGCAATACTGCCATTGAGATCAGGAACTTCCTCGGCGAGAAGAAGGTGATAACTTTATTACTCCTTTCGAGAAATCCATTTGGTCTTTGAGGCTACTGTTACTGTTTGATGCGTTCTTCTTCGAGAATCTTTTAATTTTCTTGCTGTTGGGTCTCGAAAGTGAATAAAAGTGAGTGTTTTTTCTTAAAAAAAAATTAGTGTTCAACTGTTGACAATTTAGCTGGTAACTGATGATTTATTAGATTATTCTATTAGGTTTGTTTGTTCTTAGCTGATTTTGGTGTTGTATGGTAATTATATAGAGGACGCAATTTTATTGGATTATCAATTTTGATTTAAGAGAAGTAAAGTTAGTGAAATAATGTCGTGAGTAATCTAAAGGAAGAATATTCATTTGGTTTTGGTGTAGTTCCGTTTTGAACTCTTATCAATGGCTATAGACAGTTGCTGTGTCCAGTCAGCAGTGTTGTGAATTTTGACCATGTACAAAAACTTGATGTTTACTTTTTGCGGATGATTTTATTTGTTGATCAGTTTGGTAATGCTGTTTGTGCTTGGTTACTTAAGGTGAGAAAGGTTGACATGTTGGAAGGTGTGTCTATTGTTCGGTCAGAAAAGGTTAAGGATGAACTCGTCCTAGATGGCAACGACATCGAACTTGTCTCCCGGTCCGCTGCTTTGATTAATCAGGTTTGTGTGTGTGTGTGTGTGGCGTGCTTGCATTTGTAGAAATACATACCTGAATCTGCACTTTTGTATCTGAATTTAGATTTGTGTTTAAATAACTTAGGAACACCTTATTATGTATATGAATCATGCATGCCGTGCCACTTCCATTTTTCTTCATTTGCTGACCAAGATTTCTCATTGAACAGAAATGTCACGTGAAGAAAAAGGATATCCGCAAATTTCTTGATGGGATCTATGTGAGTGAGAAGGGAACTGTAGTTGGGGAAGAGTGAGTCAAGGATTGGAGCAGTTGTAGTTCTGTTCATCTAGTAGTTCTCTTCATGTTCTATTAATACCCTGGATGCTAAGATGTTTTATCGATGTTTTGTGGAGTTATCATTTTATAAATTTTGATTGGTCTGCCTATGTTTTCAATATTTAGTGTCATGGGATTGCTCTATTGCTCTCTTTTCTGGCTACCAGAACTGATGGTATTATTTCCAAAGCATGAACATTTAAGATATTTTGGAATGATAAACACGAAACTAGAAGGACCAAGTCACCAAGTTGCATTGATTTTCTTTCAGTAGACTTTGAATATTAAGAAAGTAGATTTGCTTATGTTTATTTGTGGCGTGTTTCCTTCAAGATTCACTGTGAATGATTTATCATTTTGCCTCATGTTGGCATGAGAGAGGATGTTTTAGATTACTATTGGTTGATCTAAATAAAAAAAAATCTTTGAAATTACCACAATGTGTCAAATTCTGCAAAATCTTTACGGGGTGATATGGGAAATTCTTCTTGCTGCTGAAATCAATTTTCTGTAGAAGTAAAAAAGAGAGGGATCCGGATGATCCAGTCATGTAAAAGATATGAAAATTCAAAATGTTAGGATGGATGATGGACGTTGGAGATGTGGATAACCCAGTATATTGGGAGGTACTCTGATTGGAGTTGGAGGTTTTTATGGTGTCCTGTGGGTAAGAAGCAAAGCTGACAAACAAGAAATATAAAATAGTGAATCTCCAGCAGCAGATCTTTCTCCAGATATTGAAAAGACTGGATGTTTTCTTTTCTCGTGCTTATCTCATATATAAAGTGGTGTGGCATATTATATCAGGTGATAAGAACTGTTTCTCTGACTGACAATGAATTTCCTTTTCTTTCCCTTCGCTGTCAAATTCTCTCTTAATTTCTAGTATACATTAATCAGTTCTTGAATAACAACACTATCCATGGGTCTTGATCTCAACTGGTCATAACCACTTGATCGAAGTAGAACTCTCTAGTAAAATTTGAGCTTAATCCAATAATCTGATTAAAAGCTATATCCATTTATATTAGAAATGTGATTTGACATGTATAATTTCCATTCAAGCTATTTTGTTTTTAAGTTTTGGGTTTCCAAGCATTTATCAAGTACACCGTCGATTGGATATATGCTAGAATTTCTATTTTTAACTTCTTAGAAGTTTTGCTGTGTTATGG
The DNA here is from genome assembly GCA_032356905.1 of Salix exigua. Lineage (NCBI taxonomy): Eukaryota > Viridiplantae > Streptophyta > Magnoliopsida > Malpighiales > Salicaceae > Salix > Salix exigua. The sequence goes on from CM063598.1 coordinate 6,206,119, forward strand.
GATTGCTTTTTATTTTCTTGCTGTGATGATGAAGGTAAGAAGTTAGACATGAGCGAATATATAATCATTTATTTTTCATTTGAAGAACCCTATTGAAAACATATCATAAACTGTTTTCGATGAAAGCTCAGGCATGCAGCTGGGTTGTAAGAATTGTTGAGAAAATTGGCATTATATACGTCACTTAGCATCGTCTTTGGCGTTGGCAGCTTGAGATTCCCTGTTGTACTCTTGTTTTCTTTTGAAAGTATGTACTCTCATGATTTCTGTTATTCCATTTCCTAATCTGTCATACATGATAGTTGGTTATCAGAATCATAAAATTTTAGAGGCACTGGTTAGCTTTAGACTCTGGCATGATTGTAATAGAGTCTTGGACAGCCGGAGGTTTACACATGCTCTGGGCTCACAAAGTGCGCTTTCCGGATCATACGTTCCCATGTTATCTAAAAAAAAAAGTAATAGAGTTGGAAAAAGTTATCGCGGGAGCTAAAAAGTTAGATATTGGTGTCAAAAATCACTCAAGAACCCTCAAAATTGTAGTTGTCAAAAACCACTCAAGGTTTTCAGGTATTCTGATATTCTGAGGCTGATCTTAGATTCTCAGTGCATGCCTCGTGTAATCGCCACTTTCGAGTTTACCCCTGGTTGGAGTCAATGCACTCTTTTCTCTATTTTATGAGGCTGATGGCTCTGCTACATCCGATCCTCCGTTCAACTTTCTCCTTTTCCAGGTTCTGCGAATGCATCTTGCTTCACCAGGCAGCAAACTGATGAATATATAGCGGTGATATAAACATTCAACCGAAGGTGTTTCAGCAGAAACGACAATCGCAAGGATCTTCAGTCGACGGCAAAATGATCTGATCATTTTGCAATCTCCTTCCTAAATCTTGCAATCCATGGCCGGGTCTATTCTGATAATTATAGGAAGAGGAGCCCGTTCCTGTCAGCCATTAATGGAAAAATCCTACTGGTTCTGCAGGATTTCCTTGCCGCGGAGGTTCTTTTTCTCAATGTATTTAGGTGTGTGGTGGTTAGCCGGTTGCCATCGCCCCCATTAATTCTTCTTGCCGTGAATCAGAAGGCAAACATAATTAACAATGGCCGTGTTCCATCTGGCACGAAAAAGGCTCCATTGACATATCTTGCCATCCAAATTAGCAGACATGCAGCATTTAAGTGGCAAGGTCTTCAGGGCTCAATCATTAACAGCATCTCTGTTTTCAGAAATTGAAAGAAAAGGGATCCTCGAGGCCGAATCACACTAAAAACAGCAGGTCATGCGATCAATCACGGGGTGGTAATATACAGAACTACGAACTCCTGGCGGCTTGTTCTTAGATTTGAAAGTAACAGAGAGCAAATCTAATTACTACTCAAACAGACTTTCAAAGGCCACACCCTTCAGAAAACTTATCTTCTGGACTTGATTGAATAATAATTAGATGAACTCCATTCCACCTGGTATTCTGCAGTTGCCGTTGGATCAAGGCAAATCCATTGTTATTTCCTATCCCTAATAAATTCCTTGATGGTCTACAGCAGTACAATCGAACGTGTATTTGCCTCGAATTGATGCTTGTCCTGGTAGCCTAATTTAAACTCTCGTCAACTTCAATGCCTCTACACCACAGAAGACTGCTCCAAATTTATTTTTTGGAGCACCTTGCAAAGATTGATGTATACAGGGCCTAAATATTGTCTACATCTCTCTGAAATTTAAGAGCATGGTAAGCAGGTTTATTTTCCATGTTAGTATATCTGGTTAAATTTAAGGAGAGACTACAATAAATCAAATGGCTTCTTATATCTATTTTTTGGAAGTAGAATAGAAATGTCTGGTAAAGAGTTTATTTATAAGGAAAACACAAAAGAAGAAAAAACATGCATTTGATCTTAGCAAAGCATGTAGAAACTAACATAAGAGAAGTAGAGAGCCTATATAAATTTCCATGCTTCAATTGCAATGAGCTTAAAAGAACTTTTAAACACAATAAGATCAAGCAAATCTTTAATATTTTTTTTATGCGAGAAAACCCCACCACCAGAAATAACATTTTGTGGGTCCAGATAAGCGAGTGAAACCTGATTGTCCCAAACTCTTACAAGGGATACATGTCTTGACTCGGACTCAAAATTTTTTGTATAGATCACAAGCTCTTTGTTATCACATCATACCTCTTGAGAATGCAAATCTTTACTCTCTATGCAGATAATTTGTTTAAAGTCTAATTGATGAAAGTTTAGATAGAAGGCATGATGAACCTCATAGATCTAGAACTTGATCAATCTAAGTTAGTAAAAAACCAAGTTTCTTAAAATCATATTGTTTTGAAATTTTATCTTTTTATATATATATATTTTTAAAAAATATATGAATTGACCCAAATTAATCTATTAACTCATTACATGTTTGATTTTACCATCTTTGAATTTGATTTTTAGAACTATAATATATAATAATTGATAGCTATCCAACTATGCATTATGAGTGCTATTATTGATGCCGTGAATACCCTGACTAGTTCAACCCTAGCAAGCTGTTGTTTTCTGTGATTATTACAACCATGTGGTGCTTACATGAACCCTAGTAAATGCTATCTGCTCGGACATGTTTATCCAACCCTATGTTGTGAGATCATAGTAAGGTTCTATCCAGACTAGCAGCAATCATATTTGAAAATTGCCGACGGTAGAGCTTGTAGAGTTTGATAATGATAAATAACATCTCACTTAAAAGCTCAAGTTTGTAGGTAAGTACCCATAATATGATTATATTATACTCTAACACACTCCTTCAAATAAAAGTCATTTGAACTTGAAACTTGCATAGGTCCATATTGTCTTGTGTTTGATTTTTTTATCAAATAGAATGGAGGTAATGAGATTCGAACTCGTGACCGCTGGGTCAATAAAACTCTGATACCATGTTAAAGAACCATCTCACCTAAGAGTTTAAACTTGTAGGTGAGGCCCCATATGATCATATTATACTCTAACAGACATCACCATTAATTTATTGATGATCATTTATAGATAATACTACATTGGTGACGATCAATTTTTCTTTCCTTTTTTTTTTTAAAAAAAAATTGTTCAAATGCTGTTGTTGTATTTTAAAGAAATAAGAAAAACTAATAATTTAAGTTATAGAATTGTCCAGTCTAATAAGTTAATTTTATTTACAATAAAAAATGACATTAAAAAACCATACGAATAAAAAAAGATCATGATGACATGCACAAAATAAACACTTGTTTAATCGAAAAAGAAATCATGAACCTTAATTTATAGACAATTTAATATCAAAAAATAAAATTAAAACAATTAAAAAAAATAAAAGATCTCAATCAACTAAAGTTAGCATGCCAAACTAGTAGCTTGAATCACTAAGATTGAGACTGAGATGACTTTATAGAAAACAAATAAAAAATAATTATGAAGTTGAGTTCCTGAAAAATCTAAGATAAAAGGATGAAATATATATATATATATATATATATATATATATATATATATATATATATATAGCAAACCCATGTAAAGCAAACCCTACAACTCATACCATTTGAACGGGATAGCCAAATAAAAGGCAAAATAGGAAAATTCCATAGCTCAATTCAACAACAAATCTTATGTTAAAAAGTGAAACAAAAAAATATTACTTTTCTTTTTTAATTAAAAAACACTCCCTAATAAAGACACGATTCAACTCGGGCTAACCTACATGAGATCGAGATAACTCTATAAAATAAACAAAACAAATCATAAAATCTAATCTCTAAAAAATAAAACATTAATAAAAAAACTGATAATTAAAATCAACCTAAACTAGGATTTTATTAACTTTTTAAACTCGTAACCTATGTCATGAGAATGAGATAACTCTATAAAAAAGAATGTTTTCAAGAAAAAAGATTTAAATATTTTTACATGATATTTTTTACATGATTTTTTATTGTTTCAAAATATAAATAATGGATATACATATTCTTTTTATTTCCATGCCACCACTTATCTCTTCTTTCATGACATTATTGTTTTTAGAAGTTACCAAATATTTAATTAAACAAAGATATTTTGATATATGAAAACAGTGTTAGAGAATAATATAATCATATTATGAAACTTCATTTACAAGCTTAAGTTTTTAGGTGAGATGATTCCTTAACATGGTATTAGAGCTTTGTTGACCCAGCGGTCACGAGTTCGAATCTCACCACCTCCATTCTATTTGATAAATATTAAACACACGGTGATGTGAGCTTGTGAAAGTTTCAAGCCCAAAGGATTTTCACTTGAGGAGGTGTGTTAGAGAATAATATAATCATATTATGGAACTTCACTTACAAATTTAAGTTTTTAGGTGAGATGTTTACCGGAGAATATCAGATGGTAAGAAAAAGCTGTGGAATCCTGAGGTGCATCGTATGCATTTCTTGATGCCTATAAATTCACTTCAGCCTGAACTTTTACGCAATCTTTCTCTTTCTCACTTTGTGGAGCTGATAAACCTATCTCAGGACACGAGCATAGCCGGCTAGAACCAGGAATCCTGCCTTACAAAAACCGCAAGAAAGTTTTCGAGTCCCAAAATGAGACCAGCACCAGCAGAAAAAGAAGCGGCAAACATCAGCCATCGATCCCCACCACCACCACCACCACCACTCCCTTCTAGACCTTCGTCTTGTGACCCTCAAGTTCAAAGCTGCAAATGGTGGCCTTACTCGAACTCAAATGATGTTGGAACCAACACAGCTACGATCCTCATGATTCTCCTCTGCTCACTCATTTGTGCGTTGGCTTTTAATACAGCCATTCGCTGGTTCTTGCGAAGCGACCATGATAGCTCATCGGACCACCTCCGCGAGCTCGAGGAGCAGAGGAAACCCAAAAAGGAGTCAGACATGGCATCACTAGTACTGGCTACAACAGAGCTGTATTCTGCTGGACTGAAGCTTGGAGGGGCGGAGGCTGACTGCGCAATTTGCTTGTCAGAATTCGAGGAAGGCGAGGGGATTCGGGTGTTAGGGAGATGTAACCATGGATTCCATGTCCATTGTGTAGAAAAGTGGTTGTCTAGTCATTCTTCCTGTCCTACTTGCCGCCGTAGCTGTCTCGCCTCCTCCCTTTCCTCCCCAGAAGCTGCCGATTGCTGCGCCAGGAACGGCCTCGACAGCAACTCTTCTCAATCTGCAGAACCTGAAAGAGCTCCAGACAATCTCAGTGCTAATGTAAACATACAGGCGTAGCTAGCTAGTTTTTGCAGGATCTTTTTGTTTTTAAAATTAAACCACAAGATTTTTAAATCCTTCAACCACACGGTGCCTTTTGGTTCCAAGCAAGAAACACCAGTTGTGCTCCTAGGTATTGGACGTGTTTTGGCTAATGATGTTGATGAACAGAAGAGAGGATTGCGTTCATCTGGTGTTTCTTGCTTGAATTATCCTTCTATCGCTTTGCGTGAAAGTTTAATGTTCTTGTTCCCAGTATCTTTTTCTGTAAAGGGTATCGAATTTGTGCCACTCCTTTCCTTGATCATGATTTCTCTCAAAAGCATCAATGCAAATCTGTACTTCTATCCTCAGGCATCGCTTGGCGGCGGAACTGGTGGCGACTCCTCACCCTTCTTCAGCTACATTTCCCTGAGAATTCTAGTATCCACCGCGGAGTATGCACCGGACGTACAATGCAGCACAGAGTCAACACAAACAAAGGCTCCTCACCTTAATCATTCCACTGATATTTTCACAAACAGTTGGCAGAATTTCCTCATAGCTGCCATGGTTGATATTATCCTCCAATTTAAACAATATCATTTAGTCTACTATTGGAAGATGCTGAGATTTTTCTAAAAGAATTGTAATTTGATTCTCTATGAATGCAAATACCAAACAAAGACCGATGCTCTTGGAAAAGGATTAACATTTATCCAGTTATGAAGCATGCCCCAAGAGTAAACACAACCCATTATCAGCTCATTAAGCCCACGAACCACAATACTTTACCCTCTCTCCCCCCTTATTTCATCAGAACGAATAATTTAAATTATATTTTATTTCTTTTTACTATTTCAACTTGGGTTCTTAATTTTTTGATAATTAATTTTTGCTCTAAGCCATTTTATAAAAGTTTTATTTATTTTTAATATCATTCTTGAATCCCAATCTATCATATTATGCTAGTTTAGGTTAGCTCACACTGTTTTGTTTTTTTTTTTTATCATATTTCATCCTTCCATATTTAATTTTATTTTTCATGCTCTAGGATAAAAGCTTTTCCCTTGTTTATAGTGATTATTTGTTATATATTTTTGTTTGTTTGCTATCATTGCCTCTTGTTTTTTTCATTTGATTCAAATAAAAGATTTTTTTCTTTTATTAAAATGCCCACTTGACATCTATATATTTTATAAGAAAAATAGCATGGACCCACGATGTAGTACTAACACGCAACATAACACTCATTATCTATTTAAAAGTGTGATTAAAATTATTTTTTATTAAGTATTAAAATAATATTTTTTAGTTTTAAAAATTATTTTTTTATATTAGTACATTAAAATTAAAATAACATGAAAATATTAAAAAATATTTTTTTTTTCAAAAACAATTTTGAAAATCAAAGAACTAGCGGTTACTATAATCATAATCGAACTAAAGCATCTAAGCTTTTGAACACAGACAGCTCAAGAAACAAACCTTTTTTTTAAAACAACAACATTAACATACGATGGTAAGAGAATGTGTTCACTCTTGTTTCTTTATTTATTCACTCCCACGGGAAAACCGTTAACCTCATGCATTTAATGGCGGGAAAGGAGAGAGGAAAGGGGGGTAGGGAGCGGTTGGGTGTTGACTTTTTACATTAATTTCTTGTTTTTAAAGGTTGATTGAAATTGTTTTTGAAATTATTTTTCGATTATAAATATATTAAAATAGTATATATTTTTAATTTTTAAAAAATATTTTTAATATTAATATATAAAATAATCTAAAAACTCAAAAAAATAATTTAAAATAAAAAATAAAAATAAAAAAGTTTCAATTTTGTTCAAACACAAGCGTGGTGCGTTCTTGTCAGCAGGGTGGTTAGGTAGCCCACCTTAGAGCATCTCCAAAGAGAGAGCTAAAAGAAAAGCTAAATGAATTTTTATTTTTATTTTCATAGTTTGAAGGGGGAGAGTTATATTGAAGAATTAAAATAACATTTTTAAATTGAAGAGCTATTCTTACATGTTTGATCAAAAGAACAAAAAATTGTTTAATATATTTCTATGTAAAAAATTATTTTTGATTATACTTGTCTTAGTTGTTTATTATTAATAAATAGTTATATCAAAATTATATATATCAAAATAGAATTGAGTTCTCTAAATAGTTTTTTTGGAGTACAAATATAAAAAATACTATATTTATACTATTTAAAAAACCAAATTATTTATTTGTTTTTACTTGGAGATACTCTTACCTGCCTGGTCTGGTCAACGAGCAAGAAAATATACAGGCCTCTGCAAGATCAGGCCTAGCCGCCACCTCCTCTCTCCGTTTGTGGACACATGGATATACCACCTCACCTCTCCGGCGTAAACCAACCTGAGGACCTGGTTTCTGGGTGCTTGTTTAATACTACAAATCGTTATGAGCTGTTAGAATCAACGATTCTCACCTTGGAGAGTCTGAAAAAAAGAAAGAAAAAGAAGCAGCTATTTTTAACAAAGTTCTGCACACCGGATGATGACTATCATTTGATTCCTTTCCCCTTTCATTTGATTCATCAAATGAAGATTCTGTTCTGTAATAAAAGAGCTTACTTACTCTATTCAGGTGAGCTAATCACTGAGTCGCAGTGCATGAGCCATGATCATGATAAATAAGGAAATTGCATATCTAGAAGCACTTCCTGTGAACAATGGAGGGTCCTGATTCATCGTACTCTGCTGCATATTACAGAGCCGGAACAAATAAAAATCAAATTCCAAAATCCATTGCCTGAAGTAAGATGCTGAATGCCAAATAAATATAGACAGAAAGTATGTGGAAACCTCAGAACATCGTAAGATAATCAATCCAGCAAATGTTATGACTTGGTTTATCTAGTTTGGCTGTTTTCTTTCTGTACCAGTAACCACTGCCAATTGTCTTGTGAGTGTTATGTGTTTCTCAATTAATGGAAGATAACATTTGCTTGTTCCTTTCCTTCACTCTTGTTCGCAGGAGGAAATATAACTTCTGTAATGGGATTCTGGTGACCTTAAACACCTCTGAGGTTTTGGGGCAAGAATAACTTTACCATATGCAATATCAAATACAAAAATAAATGTTAAGAAACTATTCCACTTAAAAGCTTAGACTTTTAAATGAGACACAAAATATGATTTATATTATTTTCGAACACACCTTCTCAAGTGAAATCCTTTTGAATTATAAGTTGTTTCGTGAAGTCCAGGTGCTTCCATTCCGACGTGTGATGGCTGATGGTGATAACCTGACCATCAGGTAGCTCATATCTCTTCTCCATTGAAGAGCTACTTTTAGCAGTTTCAAGCTCCTGCTCATAATCAAGAGCCACATATGCAAGCTTCGATCTCCTTAATGTCTCTTACAATTTCCCGTTCAGCAGTTCTGGTGAATGAGTACCCTCTCTCCGTAAGGATCTTCATCAAGGCACCTGTTAAATCCTTTCCAGCAAGATCAAGCCTAAGGGTTGCATGGGACTGTGTGACTAACCCCACCACCAAAATCCAGCACAATACCTGAAAAGTACACCACAAAAAAGAAAGTTACAGACAAATTTGAAGAGTAAAGTTATTTTTTCACCTTACTTTTCTGCATAATTCGTAAATATGAATCAAATGAACTAAATTCATTCGAAATGTCTAGGATTTGAGGAATAAGATACATTGTGGGTGTCTGTCAGTGAGATTCAGGCTAAGTTACAGGTTGAAAGTTGGATCCTAATCTGATCTTCAGATTTTCTACACCTACTAATCTCCTCTTTCTATTCTGTTTCATAAGACGACACGAATGTTAATGTATTTAACAGCAGAATTCTCTTGAAGATGAATGAGATGGGGGCCGGGGCATGCTAAAGCTGCTCTGCTGCCATGCCGTTTCCAGCAACACTTCTGCTTCGCACTTTACCAGTAGAACCACAACCCGGCAAATCTGCAGACCAAGAACCCTAATGATAAAGTGGAAAAAGCAACACAGATTAATAAGACCCGGAAGGGACCATCACTGAATTATGAGGAACTTGCCGTCTGCTAGATCCTTTTTTGATCTAGGACTCCATATATATGCATAAGTGAGTCTTAACAATCACCCAGCACCTGTTGTTATTTTTCTCCATCAACTTGCTAATCTATACCTTTCTATGCTGCATCAATGGAGCCGTCAGAAAACTAGCAGCCGGACCAAGAGAGCCAGCAGCATTAGAAATTACTCATCTTCTCTCCATGCACGCTCGAAAAAGTTGTGTTCAATGAGTCATCAACAGTGAAATAGCCCGAAACGTCTATCGATTCTATATGGCCAGATGAAGTTTGTGTTTAATCACAGATGACCCTTTATAAATTATTACATAAATCAAATATTGTGCAAACTTTAACTTTAGATATGTTATTAGTTTAATCTTATGAGAGCTCCAAAAACATATAGTAATCTCTTTTATGACTTCAATTGAATACGATTAAGTAAGGTTCACATTAATAAAAATAATAAAAACAATTGATTCAAGAAGAAGAGATTTATTCATATTAGCTAGTCTTGGTTCTGATTTTTTTTTTAAAGAATACCAAGTCTGGTATTTTCTTAACCCGTATTAAATAGAACATGCTGAGTCAAATCTTCTCCATGTAAATAGGAACGAGAGTAAGTTGATAATATCTTAGCTGACGTCCATGCTTTGGTTAGCAAACCCACCATTTGTGTTTATTAATTCAATTTTCAAAGAAAAAAACATTTAATAAGCAACATTACCACACTCCAAACACCCCCACTTCACAGCACACCTACATCTCTGGACTTATACTGGTAATATCAAAATCTCTTCCAATTTGATATTTAGTATTTCTCTGTGAATTTGCTGTTTATGGGACTAAATCTGATTGCCCTTTTATCTTAATTTTGCTTAGAATTAACTTGCAACCCCAACCCAGATTCATAAGTTGCTGTCTGTGTATAAGAATTAGTTACAATCAGATCTATACGAATGTTCCATCACATGTTTTTCAATCCTTTTTATTTTTTTAATTTAATGTACAATTTATGAGTGAATCTAGACGCTACTGAGGCTGCGGTGTTAGACGATTTATATATATCATTTTCTTTTTGTTGCATACATTGAAAAACTGTTGTGCCATGGATTTTATGGTGATTTAGTTAATACTTCCTACCAATGAGCTCTGAGAGTTTTAAAGATGACTGTTTTGCGTGGGCTGCGAGAGACCCATCTGGAATCTTATCTCCTTACAAGTTTAGTCGCAGGTATGCTTTAGGTTTTCCCTTGAACGTTGGGTTCAGTTCTTTATATACAATGCTGTGCTTGTGCATTTCTTTTTTCCTCTGTAATCGTGGGCCAAAGGTAACCTGGGAAGTTCTATTCAGGGCTCTTGGGAAAGACGATGTTTCGCTAAAAATAACACACTGCGGTGTTTGCTATGCTGATGTTATCTGGAGTAAGAATAAGCATGGAGATTCACGCTATCCATTGGTGCCCGGGTATGTGGCCTAATTGAATAATATCACTTACTTTAATGATGAAATTAATTTTATAGTCTTGTCAAACTGAAGCTGTTATGTTTATTTGCTCACAGACATGAGATTGCTGGAATTGTAAAGGAAGTTGGTTCCAGTGTCAGCAACTTCAAGGTTGGTGACCATGTTGGAGTAGGCACTTATGTTAATTCTTGCAGAGAATGTGAGTACTGCAATGACAGGGATGAAGTTAGTTGTGAAAAAGGAGCGATTTTCACCTTTAATGGCATTGACACGGATGGTTCGATCACAAGGGGTGGATATTCTTCCCACATCGTTGTCCATGAAGCGTAAGTGCTTTTGTAATTTCTGTTTTTGTTCTTTTACTTTCTTTTTATTGTGTTACACATCAAGAAAAAAAGTATGTTGTCTTTGCTGTTGCTTTCGGACCATGAAATTCCGATGACTTGCCATATTTCCGAGCCTAGATCTATTGGGGGAGACTACAGACCACCTGCTCCTCTCTCCTTGCCATCTCCAGTATCAAATAGTAATACATGTGTGTTCTTAGTGCAGGCATCTTACATCACAGAAACAAAATCAATGCCAAAGATTCTGTAGTTGTTATGATCTTGTTGGCCTACTAATCTGTTGTTTCAGAATTGAGGCAGCTTTCACAACATCATTTGTGTTGAATCTACAGGTACTGCTTCAGGATACCTGACGGTTATCCTCTGGCCTCGGCGGCACCTCTGCTCTGTGCTGGAATTACTGTGTACAACCCCATGATGCGACATAAGATGAACCAGCCTGGTAAATCTCTTGGGGTGATTGGGCTAGGTGGACTGGGTCACATGGCAGTTAAGTTTGGCAAGGCTTTTGGATTGAAAGTAACTGTTTTAAGCACAAGCATATCTAAAAAGGAGGAAGCCATGTGTGTGCTTGGGGCAGACAATTTTGTGATTACATCCGATCAAGAGCAGATGAAGGTGAAGTCACATGAATTTCTCCAAAGCATGTTTTTATCTAGTGACATAGCAATATATATGAACAATCATATTTTCTTCTTCTTTTGATAGTTGATATCTTTTATGCAGGCCTTGCACAAATCACTGGACTTCATAATCGACACAGCATCTGGCGATCACCCATTTGATCCATACATGTCTCTTTTGAAGACTGCTGGTGTTTTTGTTCTTGTCGGGTTCCCAAGTGAAGTCAAATTCCATCCTGCGAGTCTCAATATCGGTAACATCCTCTAGCAAATCTAGAACTTACTTATTTTCTAGCTGAACTTTCTGATAGTCTCCCGTTGATTACAAGAAAGTGCAAGTGGAATTAATAGCTCACACTACCATACTGGCAGGTATGAAAACTGTATCTGGTAGCGTAACAGGTGGTACCAGGGTGACGCAGGAGATGCTGGACTTTTGTGCTGCTAATAAAATTTACCCCAAGATTGAAGTGATTCCAATTCAGTATGTAAATGAAGCTCTCGAGAGGATGATAAAGAACGACGTGAAGTACCGGTTTGTGATTGATATAGAGAGCTCCTTGAAGTGTTAGCATGGAGGCAACCAGGGAAATCTCCTCGTTTCATACATATAGTCAGAATACGCATATTGGATGCCAGGGGGTTTCCTCTATGAAATATATTCGGGTTCGATCTTGTCGTTGCTGTTGTCAAAATAATGATCCTGGTTTTCGCGAATGAATCATAAACATGTCGTGCTTCAGTGATAACAATATTTTTTTTGTTCTATAGTTTGATCAAATGAAGCACCCTATCTAATAAAAGAAAGAACAGTTTATGTAATTTTGGAGTGCCCCTCCTCGTTTCAATTTTGATGCTTCTGATTACTGTTGCTTCCAGTATCACATGGTTATATTTTATTACATGCAAAGAGTTTTTGATCACTAGGAGCAAGAATTGAGTGGCATTGATAGGAAAGTGGCAAGGGTAGCCATTTATGGAAATATCAAGAACTGTTCAATTATCAGTTACATCTCCTTTTCTTCTCCAGGCTGCTTCGCAGAATTGCAAAGGCCAACGGCAGTCAGGAGCTGCGCATTCTACTCCAGCTTCCAAGCTGCAGGATTCCTTGCAAGAACAGTTTTTCATCAATCACCTTTGCTGGCTAGATTTGAAATGCTTATAATCTTTAGCAAGGCTCTTCAGCAGCTTTATAGTGGTTTATCTTTATGAGAGAATACCAGGGGAAGTTTGATGTCTATGGTCTATTCTGTGTTTCTTTGCTAGAATTGGATGCTTTCTGAATTTCTACTGTCATGAATATTACCCCTAATGATTCGTGGTGGTTTGGCAATGGTTTCAAGACATGATTTTTAAGTTTTACAAGTCAACTCTAACTTGAGTTATGTTGAAGATTCTGTTGAAGATTGAAGGAAGATTTGATTCTGTTAAAGATTGAGGAAGATTTGTTTCCAAGCCTGCTATTGAAGATTTTGAAGATCATGAAGAATATGTGTGTTTCTATATTTATGTTTCAATAAAGATCACATTGTAGTGATCATTGCAAATTTTAACTTTCCTGTTTAAGTTCTTATTTTTTCCAGTTTTGATGAAGATGTAATAATTCAGAATTTCCATCTTTGTATTCAATTTTCTTTAATAAATAAAATCCAAGGGATGGCAGTAACCTAGAGTGTGATTCTGCCCATGACATTTGTATTGAAACATTGTAAGTTCATTGTTTACCGTAAGCCTCAAGTTACAGGAAAATAGAGTATAAAATCTTTGATCTCTACAGTACTCGTTTTTCTGGAAATTACATTGTTTCCAGTTACTGATTTGAACAGTAACTGTTTGTGCATCAGAATTTTTGATTCTTTTCCAACAAATTTGGTATCAGAGCCAAAAGGGATCTTTGAGAGGGAATTGTGTGAAACACGAGTGAATCAAGTGAGATTTTTTTTCAAAGTAATTAAACTTTGAAAAGGGAAGGTGAGTGAAACACGAGAGGGATTTTTTTTCTGTCAAATCCTTACACAAAGGATTTATTTAACAGGTTATCAATTGCACAAAGGCTTCACGAGCAGCAATTGAGAGCTAATTGAGTGTCATTTTATTCAACAGATCATAGTTGAAATCTGCAAAATGGACTCAACGAATTTTTCTTCAAAATCACCAATGTTCACTGGACACAACTATGGAATCTGGGCAGTAAAAATGGAGGCTTATTTGAGGGCCTTTGATCTGTGGGAAATAGTGGAGAATGACAGGCAACCTACTCCACTGGGAAACAATCCCACAGTTGCACAAATGAAATTCTTCAATGAAGAAAAGGCCAAAAGATTCAAAGCCCTCACCTGTCTGCACAATGCAGTAAGTGAAGAGATCTTCACAAGGATCATGGCATGCAAAACAGCAAAGGAGACTTGGGACAAATTGAAAGCTGAGTTTCAAGGGGATGAGAAATCAAGGAAGATGCAAGTTTTAAACTTAAAAAGGCAATTTGAAGGTCTAAGGATGAAGGAATCTGAGACCATCAAAGACTTCTCCTCACACATCTCTAAACTTGTAAATCAAGTGAGACTATTAGGAGAAGATTTTCCAGACTCAAGAATTGTGGAAAAAGTTCTGGTAAGCTTGCCTGAAAAATTCGAGCATAAAATCTGCTCATTAGAAGACTCAAAAGACTTTGGTGAAATGAGTCTTCAAGAACTTGTCAATGCTCTACAAGCTGTAGAACAGAGACAATCTTACAGGCAAGAAAGGAGTGGTGAAGAAGCTTTTGTGGCTGGGTTTAGAGGCAAACCTAAACCTAAGAGTTCCTTCAAAGGAACCTATGATGGAAGAGGAGACAATAGTGGAAGGAGAGACAGTGGAAAAAATTGGCAGCAGAAGTCTTGGAAATTAAATCAGGGCAGTCATAATTTCAAAGGAAAAGAGAAGAAAGAAACCTTTCCCCCTTGCAAATACTGTCAAAAAACCAACCACCTTGACACATGGTGTTGGCTGAAAAACACACAATGCAGGAATTGTAAGGAGTTTGGGCACCTACAAAAGTTTTGCAAGAATCCAGCAGCCACCAAACAAGTATATGCTGCTGAAACCTCAGAAAACAAAGAAGAACAATTGTTCATGGCCTTGGTTGAACAAGAGTGCAATATAGCTAAGGTAAGTAATTCCACTTGGCTTATAGATAGTGGATGCACTAACCACATGTCTCCTGATTTGAGAATATTTAAGAGCTTGGATAGAAATTATGTGTCCAAGGTAAAAGTAGCAAATGGTGAATATGTTGAGGTAGAAGGCATGGGAAATATTGAAGTTGAAACCATGGCAGGAACTAGAACTCTCAATAATGTGCTTTTTGTGCCTAAAATTAAGCATAATCTGGTTAGTGTTGGCCAGTTGTTAGAAGAGGATTATTCACTATCTTTTAACAAAGGCATGTGCAAAATCAGAGATCCTGAGGATAATCTATTGCTCTCAGCCAAGATGATGAATCGTAGCTTCAATCTTGATTGGAATAAAACTTGCATGAGGATAAGCACTGATTTGTGCACAAATTCTGTTTTGTGGCACAAAAGGCTGGGCCATTTCAATTATGCATCATTGAGTAAAATGGCTGAATTACAAATAGCTTCAGGATTACCTTCAATTCATGACCCTGGTGATGTGTGTGATGCATGTCAATTGGGAAAACAAACCAAAAGTGCTTTTAACAAAACCACTTTTAGAACAACATCAAGGCTGCAACTAATACACACTGATGTGTGTGGACCTATGCAAAATGAGTCCTTAAATGGGGCTAGATATTTTCTGTTATTTGTGGATGATTTCAGCAGGTTTTGTTGGGTGTTTTTTCTTAAACACAAGAGTGAAGTAGCTGAGATTTTTATAAAGTTCAAAACTGCTGTTGAAAGGGAAACAGATTGTAAGCTTAAAATGTTGAGGTCTGACAATGGTGGGGAGTTCACCTCTCGAAAATTTGAAGAATTTCTGACAAAAGAAGGGATTAAGCATCAACTAACAGTTCCTTATACTCCTCAACATAATGGAGTGAGTGAGAGAAGAAATCGAACCTTAGTAGAGATGGCTAGATGTCTAATGTATGAGAAAAAACTACCTCTGAAATTCTGGGCAGAGGCAGTCAACACTTCAGCCTATTTGTTAAACAGAATGGTGACCAAAATCTTGGGGGACAAAACTCCTTTTGAATGTTGGTATGGTTTCAAACCTAATCTTGATCACTTAAGGGTTTTTGGAAGTCCTTGTTATGTTTTGCAGCCTGAAATTAAAAGGAAGAAACTGGACCAGAAAGTTGAGGTAGGAATTCTGATTGGGTATAGTTCTACATCTAGTGGCTATAAAGTGTTTGATTTAAAATCAAACAAGGCTATAATAGCAAGAGATGTAAAGGTTGCAGAGAATAGCACATGGAATTGGGATGCTACATTGAGTGAAGAAGCAAAACCTGAAATTCAGTATCAAACTGAAATTCCAGGTGATATTGATGATGAACCTGACAGCCTACCCGTGAGAGGAACAAGGCTGTTGAGTGATGTGTATAATAGGTGTAATCTTGCTGAGATGGAACCTAATGATGTGGAAGATGCTATGAATTCACAGGTTTGGATGGCAGCAATGAAGGAGGAGCTAATGATGATTGAGAAAAATCACACCTGGAAACTAGTTGACAGACCTGCACACAAGAATGTAATTGGGGTGAAATGGATTTTTAAAGCAAAATTAAATGCAGATGGGAGTGTGAACAAATACAAAGCAAGGCTGGTGGTCAAGGGTTACTCTCAAGAACCAGGAATCGATTTTAATGATACATTTGCTCCTGTATCAAGGCTGGACACTATAAAATTACTGCTGGTTCTAGCTGCACAAACAGGCTGGCTTGTGTGGCAATTGGATGTGAAGTCTGCATTTTTAAATGGTACACTCAATGAAGAAATATACATTGAGCAACCAGAAGGTTTTGAAGTAGATACCACTGTCAACAAAGTGTATCTTCTTGAGAAAGCCTTGTATGGGCTTAAACAAGCTCCTAGAGCTTGGTATAGCAAATTGGATGAGTATTTGCTAAGTTTGGGATTTGAAAGAAGCATGAATGAACCCACATTATATGTAAGAAGGGTTACTGACCACATCTTGATAATTTCAGTGTATGTTGATGACTTGTTGATTACAGGAAATGAAGAAAAGCTAGTGGAAGAGTTCAAAATCAACATGAAGAACAAGTTCGAAATGAATGAACTTGGGTTGCTGTCTTATTTCCTTGGTATGGAAATTACACAAACCAATCAAGGAAGCTTTTTATGTCAAAAGAATTTCACTTTGAAGTTGCTGAGCAAGTTTGCAATGGAAAATTGCAAACCTGTCAGCACACCTATGACAAGCGAGTTTGAAATTGGCCAAGGATGATGGTGTCGCTCAAGTCGATGGAAGGATTTATAGAAGCTTGATTGGTAGTTTATTGTACTTAACAGACCACACGTCCGGATATAGTGTTTACTGTTAATTATCTATCAAGGTTCATGCAAAATCCAAGCCAAAACCACTTTGTTGCTGCAAAAAGAGTTCTGCGATATCTGAAGGGCACATTGGATTTTGGTATGAATTTTGCTAGATCAAATGCTACTAATTTGATTGGTTTTTCAGATAGTGATTGGGCTGGAAGTGATGAAGAGATGTCAAGCACCTCAGGGTTCTGTTTTTCAATGGGGGGAACCATATTTTGCTGGAATTCCAAGAAGCAAACAGTGGTGGCTCATTCCACTCGCTGAGGTCGAGTACATTGCTGCATATGTGGCAGCAAATCATCTGGTTTGGCTGAGGAAAATATTGGTTGAATTAAGCTTTGATCAAGTTAATCCCACTGTGTTATGGTGTGACAACATGGCAGCAATAGCCATTTCGAAGAACTCTGTTTTTCACAATAGAACCAAGCATATGAAGATAAAGTTTCATGCAATCCGACAATTTCAACAAGAGGGAGAGCTGGAACTGAAATATTGTCCTACACATGAACAACTAGCAGATTTATTCACCAAGTCACTTGCCAAAGAAAGGTTTGAAGACCTTAGAGAGAAGATAGGTATGATAAGTCCAGCAACCTTGGAACCAAGGAGGAGTGTTGAAGATTCTGTTGAAGATTGAAGGAAGATTTGATTCTGTTAAAGATTGAGGAAGATTTGTTTCCAAGCCTGCTATTGAAGATTTTGAAGATCATGAAGAATATGTGTGTTTCTATATTTATGTTTCAATAAAGATCACATTGTAGTGATCATTGCAAATTTTAACTTTCCTGTTTAAGTTCTTGTTTTTTCCAGTTTTGATGAAGATGTAATAATTCAGAATTTCCATCTTTGTATTCAATTTTCTTTAATAAATAAAATCCAAGGGATGGCAGTAACCTAGAGTGTGATTCTGCCCATGACATTTGTATTGAAACATTGTAAGTTCATTGTTTACCGTAAGCCTCAAGTTACAGGAAAATAGAGTATAAAATCTTTGATCTCTACAGTACTCGTTTTTCTGGAAATTACATTGTTTCCGATTCATCGATTTGAACAATGAATCGTTTGTGCATCGAATTTTTGATTCTTTTCCAACAAATTATAGGTTAGGTTAACTTGAATTGTGTTTTTATATTTTCTTATAAGGTTGACCTTGTCTCTTGACCTGAATTAAAAGTTTGAAGGGTTAATTCAAGTTGACTCATGTCTTTTTTTTTATCCTTTTATTATTTGATTTTTTCCTTTAATTTCATCGGTCAATATTAAATTCATTAAGAATTGAATTCTATAATATATTTTAATGTATTTTCTATGAGAATATCTCGATCTCATAACTCATATTATGATTTTGACAAGCTAACTCTGGTTGTTTTTCATCATCTTTTAATTGATTTTTTTTTAATTTAATTCTTCAATATCGAGTTAATTGTAAATCAGACTTCATAATTTGTTTCAAGTTGATTGTGGTCTGATGATCTAGATCAAGAATTTAGCAAGTTAATCCAAGTTAATTCGGGTCAATTTAATATGTTGTCATCTTAATATTAAATAAAATCAATATTATCTTGAGACTTTTTGAATCAAATTATATTCGTAAAGCATCTCTAACACACAAGGCAAATGAGAGCCAAAGTTAAAAAAAAAAAAAAGCTAGGTTATATTTTCTTCTACTGAAATGTTATTTCTTCACATTTCTATATATATATATATATATATATATATATATATATATATATAGAAAGGGCCCAACAAAGTCAACGCCATGGTATGACGGTAAACCACAAATACTAGTAGATTGAGTCCCTTCTCAAGAGCAATTTTCAATTTTCATGAGGATATTATATCCTCCTTAGGATAATTGAACTAGTACCATCTCTGCATATGGAGCACGGGCTTGCATGTTCATGAATTGCTTCCTCTTCAATTGAATACATAATAGTTCATCATTTTTCCCTTTAAATAGCAGCGAAAGATCAATCTCAGCCACTTCTTCTATAATAAATTACGTGTATTATGTGGAAAAATGACACCTCGTTCTTTAGCTAGTGGAATTCAGAATCAGTGTAGCAACAAGCTAGATAAGAAGGATGCCGCACTGCTACTGAAAGAGCATGCTTAACGAAACAGTAGCCAGGTATCTCTGAAGAAGCTTTTGCTTTTTCCATATCCACATTTTCTGCTGTGATTATATGGCCACGATATATAAAGAGTATTTGGGACACGAACTTGTTCTGTTCAAGATTAAACCTAATTTCCTGGGAATAACAGTTCAACTTTATGTCTTTGTTCTTCAATTCTGATGCCTGCATGGAGCTACTTTATGTCTTTATTCTTCAACGTATCCAGCTGGCTCCTAGTCGATTGGTGACGGTTACTTGACATGAAATTCATGAAATATTTTGCGAGGTTCTTCATCAGCCTATTAACTTTAGTTTGTCTGTGCGGGGACTTTTTTATGCATGTGGTCTAAATTGTGTGTGTTTGCTAGAGTTGGATGCTCTTAACTCTGCATTTCTACAGTGATATCTGAAAAAAATCCCATGTTGTTGCTGTTCTTCTTAGAAAACAAAATTCGTGAACGATGATGATCATGATTTGTTTGTCGGAACAAAAGGTTGGTTAATAAAGACTTGAGTTTAGGGCATCCAATTCCTTTCCATCTTTGCAAGAGAATTATCAATGTCATGCAGCAGAATATTTTTATCAGATAAAAGGAAATTTGATACTAGAGGTTAAGAGAAATTTTGACAGCAAAGGAACAGAAATGGAAATTCATTGTCTGTCAGACAAGAAGTTTACTTTGAAACAACATGACACACCACTTTGTACATAAAACATAATCTTTTTCGATATCTGAAGATTTCTCTGCTGAAGATCCACTAATATGTATCTCTTGTTTCTCGGCCTTGCTTCTTCCCCACAGGAAACCATAAGGACCTCGATCAATAAGAACACCACCCAATATACTGAAGCTAACTAGTCCATCCATCACAACATTACTATTACTAGGCAAATGGATGGTGACTGAGGGCATTAACTCATACTAACTAGTCATTGGATTTGGTGGGTCCTAGTCAGTAATTAGCAAGACATTCCATTTATCATTGTTTGTTGATGAGTAGAAAAGAAGTGTGTTAGGTGAGGTTTATTCAAATACAAGACACCACTGAGACTTAAAAAGCCACTTTGATAATCACTAACAGTCTTTCATTTGAATTGGTCCAGGCAAGTCTGATTCTTCACTTCCTTTTACTGTGTCAGAATTTGTCAATGGGTGGTCAATTATGGAAATTTCCAATGTTTTATCATCAGCCAAGCCTTTTCCTTCATCAGGCTTCTGAGTAGCGCTATTGTCTTGCCCTTTACCCCACAGTACACAGTAGAGACCCAGTACAATGAGACCTGTTCCTACCAAGCTGGGAGATGCCAAATAATGGCACTGATAAATAAGAATGGACAGCTTGAATTGTTTCGAACTGATGAACAGAAAGAGTGAAGAAACTATTGGATTGAATAGCTCACCTTCCCAAATGAAGTCTCTCCGCAAAAGCAATTGCTGAGAATAGTCCAACAATGACAACTAGTAGTGGACTAAACATAGCAACAAAAACTGGCCCCTTGTGACTAATACACCAGGTTTGCAGGTAGTAGACTAATGCTGAGATCACAACTCCCTATAACAAAATATTCACAAGTAAAAAGCAATTGACAAGTGTCAAGTTAGATAGTTATTTCAGAAGCCCTTACACAGTATATAATGGTCAGGAGCTGCACATTCCAGTCAAGCTTCCATATTGCAGGAGTTCTTGCAAAACACAGCGCGAGAAAAGAGGATTGGATTGATGCGAAGAAGCAAATCAAAGTGGTCAGCGATAAACGAGCTGGATAGACTTTGTAAACTACAGCCTGATAGAGCAGGTGAGAGTTATCAGCAAGACCTTAATGATCATATCTACTTCAAATAAAACAGATAAGTGATTGCCTGGAGAATTAGCCATGCACTCCACG
>CM063598.1:6227824-6342582 GCA_032356905.1 Salix exigua
GCGTAACGCCTGGATATCCGCAGAAATTGATCCCGACTCGACTAGCGCCATTTAAATGGGTAGAAGCCTTATATTTCAAACCTTGTTAATAACCAAGACCTTTTAGTTGGTATTAGACTTCAATTTTATGGATAATAGACGTTTCCCCGAGCATGATCGAACTTGGTTTTTGGGTGGGTGTTAGCCTTGGATTTTCGGACAAATTGATACTGACTCGACTAGCCCCATTTAAATGGGTATAAGCCTTAGATTTCTAAACTTGTTCATATCCAAGCCGTTTTTGGTTGGTATTAGACTTCAATTTTATGGGTAATATGTTGAAATTCACGGATTAAAGCAACTATGCACCTAAAGGCGGAATTGATGCAAATACAATAAATAATGCAATCTTAAAATTAATTATTTGAAAGTAAAGAGATAAGGGAAAGAGATTGCTAACTCGGTTTTTAACGTGGTTCGGCAAGCCTACGTCCACGACTCAAGTACCAACTCAGTACTTGAGTATTGTACTCTTTAACTAATCCAAGTAACAAGATTACAATTTCCGCTTGATGAATCCACACCAAGACTTTACACCACTTGAAGATATGCCCTCTTCAAGATTTTCCCTTTCCACTTGAAGATGTCCCCTCTTCAAGATTTTCCTTTTCCACTTGAAGATGCTCCCTCTTCAAGATTTTTCCTTGGTGATGTTCCCTCACCAATACCAAGAGTTTTATACTCAACTCTCAAGAGTTTCACAATGGTTGTTTTAGTAAAACAACAATACACTCTTAATAGTGTGGATATTACAAATGAAGATCTATGATCTCTTTCTCTCACTTAATAGCACTTAGGATATTTGAAGGTGTTTAAGTGTAGTGAGAATGAGAAATACTCTTTGTGTTAGGATATGAAGATTTAAACACAAATATGAGTATTAATGAGGATTGATGATATGAAGGTGTTTATGCACTTCTAATTGCCTCAATATAAGATATGAAAGTTCTGTGTTTTTAGTTTTGCAATTAAGAGGCCTATTTATAAGTTTCTAAAAGAAACTAGCCGCTTCTAGCCGCTTTAGTGCAACTCGCCATATCAAGCGGTCGACCGGTTCATAACGGACAAAACCAAGCGGTCGACCGGTTCACAACGGATAAAAATAATTTGTCTTCCAAGAGGTCGACCGGTTCACAACGGATACCTCAAGCGGTCGACCGGTTCATGCAGAAATCTATTTTGACAAATTATCTTTTCTGAATTTCTTGAACCGATTGATTATGACTTAAACCTTTTAATCATCAAATCCTTTTAATGCATGCACTGTGAAGTGTGTGAGTTCATTTTAATTTGTGCTATCAAGATAGAAATTGAGATTTACACAAAGCACTAAAATGAACACTTATTCTAAGTCTTCACTTGCTTGCATCTTGGACTTCTTGGAGTGATTTCTTCTTGAACTCCATTATGCTTGTTGATGTATTCTTTGAATAAAACCTGTTTATAGCTTAATCTCATCCAAGCATATTATTAGCCCATTTTCTTTTTATTGTTATCATCAAAATATATAAAGCATACAAAGTATGACATTATATGTCAACATAATACACTTTTCCCCCTAGCATGATTGAACTTTGTTTTTGGGTGGGTGTTAGACTTGGATTTTCGGACAAATTGATCCTGAATCGACTAGCCTTATTGAAATTGGTATAAGCCTTAGATTTCTAAGCTCGTTGAAATCCAAGCCCTTTTAGTTTGTATTAGATATCAATTTTATGGGTAATAGACGTTTCCCCAAGCATGATTGAATTTGGTTTTTGAGGGTCATTACCCTTAGATTTTCGGACAAATTGATGCTCGACTCAACTAGACCTATTTAAATGGGTATAAGCCTTATATTTCTAACCTTGTTCATATCCAATCCCTTTTAGTTGGTATTAGACTTCAATTTATGGGTAATAGACGCTTCCCCAAGCATGATTGAGCTTGGTTTTTGGTGGGTGTTAGCCTTCGAGTTTCTGGACAAATTGATCCCGACTCGACTAGCCCCATTTACATGAGTATTAGCCGTAGATTTCTAACCTTGTTAATTTCAAGCCCTTTTAGTTGGTATTTGACTTAAATTTTATGGGTAATAGACTTTTCCACCAAGCATCATTGAACTTGGTTTTTTCGAGTGGGTGTTAGGCTTGGATTTTCGGACAAACCGATCCTGACTCGACTAGACCATTTAAATGGGTACAAGCCTTATATTTACAACCTTGTTCATATCCAAGCCCTTTTAGTTGGTATTAGACTTATATTTTATGGGTAATAGACTTTTCCGCCAAGCATGATTGAACTTGGGTTTTGGATGCGTGTTAGCCTTGGATTTTCAAAAACTTGATCCTGACTCGACTTGCGCCATTTAAATGGGTATAAGCCTTAGATTTCTAACCTTGTTCATATCCAAGCCCTTATAGTTGGGATTAGACTTTAATTTTATGGATAATAGAATTTTCCCCAAGCGTGATTGAACTTGGTTTTGGGTGGGTGTTAGCCTTGGATATCCGTGAAATTGATCCCGACTCGACTAGCGATATTTAAATGGGTAGAAGCCTTATATTTCAAACCTTGTTCATATCCAAGCCCTTTTAGTTGATATTAGGTTTTAATTTTAATGGGTAATAGACTTTTCCGCCAAGCATTATTGAACTTGGTTTTTAGGTGACTATTTGCCTTGGATTTTCGAACAAATTTATCCTGACTCGACTAGCCCCATTTAAATTGGTATAAGTCTTATATTCCTAACCTTATTCATATCCAAGCCCTTTTTAGTTAGTATTAGACTTTTATTTTCTAGGTAACAGACTTTTCCCCCAAGCATGACTGAACTTGGTTTTGGGTGGGTCTTAGCCTTGGATTTTCGGACAAATTGATCATGACTCGACTAGCCCGATTTAAATGGGTATAAGCCTTAGAGTTCTAAGCTCGTTGAAATCCAAGCCCTTTTAGTTTGTATTAGATATCAATTTTATGGGTAATAGACGTTTCCCCAAGCATGATTGAATTTGGTTTTTGAGGGTCATTACCCTTAGATTTTCGGACAAATTGATGTCGACTCAACTAGACCTATTTAAATGGGTATAAGCCTTAGATTTCAAACCTTGTTCATATCCAAGCCCTTTTAGTTGGTATTAGACTTCAATTTATGGGTAATAGACTTTCCCCCAAGCATTATTGATCTTGGTTTTTGGGTGGGTGTTAGCCTTCGAATTTTGGACAAATTGATCCTGACTCAACTAGCCCCATTTATTGTTGAAATTCACTGATTAAAGCAACTATGCACCTAAAGGCGGAATTGATGCAAATACAATAATTATAGCAATTCTAAAATCAATTACTTGAAAGTAAAGAGATAAGGGAAAGAGATTGCTAACTCGGGTTTTTAACGTGGTTCGGCAAGCCTACGTCCACGACTCAAGTACCAACCCGTACTTGAGTATTGTACTCTCTTACTAAACCAAGTAACAAGATTACAATTTTCCCGCTTGATGAATCCACACCAAGACTTTACACCACTTGAAGATATGCCCTCTTCAAGATTTTCCTTTTCCCACTTGAAGATGTCCCCTCTTCAAGATTTTTCCTTGGTGATGTTCCCTCACCAATACCAAGAGTTTTATACTCAACTCTCAAGAGTTTCACAATGGTTGTTTTAGTAAAACAACAATACACTCTTAATAGTGTGGATATTACAAATGAAGATCTATAATCTCTTTCTCTCACTTAATAGCACTTAAGATATTTGAAGGTGTTTAAGTGTAGTGAGAATGAGAAATACTCTTTGTGTTAGGATATGAAGATTTAAACACAAATATGAGTATTAATGAGGATTGATGATATGAAGGTGTTTATGCACTTCTAATTGCCTCAATATAAGATATGAAAGTTATGTGTAATTAGTTTTGCAATTAAGAGGCCTATTTATAAGTTTCTAAAAGAAACTAGCCGCTTCTAGCCGCTTTAGTGCAACCGCCATATCAAGCGGTCGACCGGTTCATAACGGACAAAACCAAGCGGTCGACCGGTTCACAACGGATAAAAAAAATTTGGCTTCCAAGCGGACGACCGGTTCACAACGGATACCTCAGCGGTCGACCGGTTCATGCGAAATCTATTTTGACAAATTATCTTTCTCGAATTTCTTGAACCGATTGATTATGACTTAAACCTTTAATCATCAAATCCTTTTAATGCATGCACTCGTGAAGTGTGTGAGTTCATTTTAATTTGTGCTATCAAGATAGAAATTGAGATTTACACAAAGCACTAAAATGAACACTTATTCTAAGTCTTCACTTGCTTGCATCTTGGACTTCTTGGAGTGATTTCTTCTTGAACTCCATTATGCTTGTTGATGTATTCTTTGAATAAAACCTGTTTATAGCTTAATCTCATCCAAGCATATTATTAGCCCATTTTCTTTTATTGTTATCATCAAAATATATAAAGCATACAAAGTATGACATTATATGTCAACAATCTCCCCTTTTGATGATGACAATAAATAAAAACTTAGATAAAAATGAGTCTCCCCTATATTTTGTAATCCAATATATAAGAGACATTGAGCATTTTTAGCAATTTAATCTAAGTAAAAATATCATATGCAATCTCAAGAAAAACCATTTTCTCCCCTAAATATATGCATATATATTTTTCATATTCTCCTATTTTTCTCCCCATTATTGATGCATTTGATATTTTCATCATATCTCTCCCCTTTGGCATCAACAAAAGAAAATTAACATTTTAGATAAATAAAGACATAATATCTAATAATAATAAGTATCCAAAATGAACTTATTTCTACCAAAGAATTCAAGGGTGGTTCCTTTTGGAACCCAAATCATTTTAACATTCTTATTTTTCTTCATAGGACATGCATAAACCAAATGTCCTAATTTTCTACAATAATTACATGTTTGATTTGGATCATAAGAATGTTTAGCTTTAACAAAATAATTCTTTAAGTATTTTTGATTTATCTTAGGTTTATAACCTAATCCTCCTTTGTTAAACACACTTCTTTGGCTTGAAAGCATTTTCTCATAAATTTCTGAGCCTTGTGTGAATTTTGAGATAATTACATTTAACTCATCAACTTTTTCTTTTAAAGATTTATTATCTTCTTCAAGTTGATTAGTTTTACTACTCTTGTCATTTAAATCATATACTTTCTTTTCTAATAATTCTTTTTCCTCAATTAAGCATATATGATTTCTTTTGAGAGTACTATATTTAGAACCTAATTTCTTATATTCTACATACAAATTTTCAAGTTGTTCATGTAATTCAATATAAGAAGGGTCGGATTCATCATCCGAAGATTGTACCTCATTTTCGCTTTCGATTGCCATGAAGCACATGTTAGCCACATGTTCTTCTTCATCACTAGAGCTTGAGTTCGAATCATCGCTCCATGTCGCTTTCAAAGCTCTCTTTCGAAAGTGATTTCTCTTCTTCATTTGAAGATGGGGACAGTCGGGTTTGATATGCCCCAACTTGTTGCATTTATAGCACCTTGGAGTTTCTTTACTTGAATCTCCTCCTTTTGTATTTCGAGAACTTTCTCTTGTCATTTTTCCTTTTAAGAAAGTTTCAAATTGTCTTGTGATTGATGCTACATCTTCTTCAAGATCGTCATTACTGTCTTCATCATCATCATTTTCCTCGCTTTCGATTCGATGAGCAGTTTTAAATGCCAAATTTTTCTTTGGCCTTTCTTCTTGATCTTGATTATCCATAGATATCTCGTGTGTCATTAGAGAACCGATGAGCTCCTCTAATGGAAGTTTTGTGAGATCTTTAGCTTCTCGTATAGCTGTCACTTTAGCTTCCCAAGCTTTTGGTAGAGATCTGAGAATCTTACTTACGATATCTGCATTTGAGTAAGTTCTACCAAGAGCATGTAAACTATTTGTTATGCTAGTCATACGAGTAAACATGCTTGTTATGGATTCATGTTGCAACATTTTAAATAACTCATATTGATGAACTAACATATCAATTTTTGATTCTTTTACTTGGTTAGTTCCTTCATGAGTTACTTCCAAAGCATGCCATATATCCCTAGCATTTTTACATGAAGATATTCTATTAAATTCACTTCTATTTAATGCGCAATATAAAATATTCATTGCTCTAGCATCCATAGAAAGTAATCTTTTATCTAGGTCACTATATTCTATCATGCTTTTTGGAATCTCAATACCATTTACTATTTTAACTGGTCTATGAGGTCCATTTTCAATGGAAAGCCATAAATTAAAATCTATAGATTGAAGATATATTGACATTCTCGCTTTCCAATAGGCATAATCATCACCATCAAAAATGGTGGTCTAGAAGTTGAAGCACCTTCATTTTGGAAATTATTGCATATAGTTGCCATTCTACTCAAAGTCTAAGCAAACTTAATAAATGAGAACTAAGCTCTGATACCAATTGTTGAAATTCACGGATTAAAGCAACTATGCACCTAAAGGCGGAATTGATGCAAATACAATAATTATAGCAATTCTAAAATCAATTACTTGAAAGTAAAGAGATAAGGGAAAGAGATTGCTAACTCGGGTTTTTAACGTGGTTCGGCAAGCCTACGTCCACGACTCAAGTACCAACCCGTACTTGAGTATTGTACTCTCTTACTAAACCAAGTAACAAGATTACAATTTTCCCGCTTGATGAATCCACACCAAGACTTTACACCACTTGAAGATATGCCCTCTTCAAGATTTTCCTTTTCCCACTTGAAGATGTCCCCTCTTCAAGATTTTTCCTTGGTGATGTTCCCTCACCAATACCAAGAGTTTTATACTCAACTCTCAAGAGTTTCACAATGGTTGTTTTAGTAAAACAACAATACACTCTTAATAGTGTGGATATTACAAATGAAGATCTATAATCTCTTTCTCTCACTTAATAGCACTTAAGATATTTGAAGGTGTTTAAGTGTAGTGAGAATGAGAAATACTCTTTGTGTTAGGATATGAAGATTTAAACACAAATATGAGTATTAATGAGGATTGATGATATGAAGGTGTTTATGCACTTCTAATTGCCTCAATATAAGATATGAAAGTTATGTGTAATTAGTTTTGCAATTAAGAGGCCTATTTATAAGTTTCTAAAAGAAACTAGCCGTTTCTAGCCGTTTTAGTGCAACTGCCATATCAAGCGGTCGACCGGTTCATAACGGACAAAACCAAGCGGTCGACCGGTTCACAACGGATAAAAATAATTAGTCTTCCAAGCGGTCGACCGGTTCACAACCGAAACCTCAAGCGGTCGACCGGTTCATGCGAAATCTATTTTGACAAATTATCTTTTCTGAATTTCTTGAACCGATTGATTATGACTTAAACCTTTTAATCATCAAATCCTTTTAATGCATGCACTGTGAAGTGTGTGAGTTCATTTTAATTTGTGCTATCAAGATAGAAATTGAGATTTACACAAAGCACTAAAATGAACACTTATTCTAAGTCTTCACTTGCTTGCATCTTGGACTTCTTGGAGTGATTTCTTCTTGAACTCCATTATGCTTGTTGATGTATTCTTTGAATAAAACCTGTTTATAGCTTAATCTCATCCAAGCATATTATTAGCCCATTTTCTTTTTATTGTTATCATCAAAATATATAAAGCATACAAAGTATGACATTATATGTCAACATTTACATGAGTATTAGCCTTACATTTCTAACCTTGTTAATTTCCAAGCCCATTTTAGTTGGTATTTGACTTAAATTTTATGGGTAATAGACTTTTCCACCAAGCATCATTGAACTTGGTTTTTTCGAGTGGGTGTTAGGCTTGGATTTTCTGGACAAACCGATCCTGACTCGACTAGACCATTTAAATGGGTATAAGCCTTAGATTTCTAACCTTGTTCATATCCAAGCCCTTATAGTTGGTATTAGACTTTTATTTTCTAGGTAACAGACTTTTCCCCCAAGCATGACTGAACTTGGTTTTTGGATGCGTGTTAGCCTTGGATTTTCAAAAACTTGATTCCGACTCGACTTGCGCCATTTAAATGGGTATAAGCCTTAGATTTCTAACCTTGTTCATATCCAAGCCCTTATAGTTGGTATTAGACTTTAATGTTATGGATAATAGAATTTTCCCCAAGCGTGATTGAACTTGGTTTTGGGTGGGTGTTAGCCTTGGATATCCGCAGAAATTGATCCCGACTTGACTAGCGATATTTAAATGGGTATAATCCTTATATTTCTAACCTTGTTCATATCCAAGCCCTTATAGTTGGTATTAGATTTCAAATTTATGGGTAACAGACTTTTCCCCCAGGCATGATTGAACTTGGTTTTTGGGTGGGTGTTAGCCTTGGATTTTCGAACAAATTTATCCTGACTCGACTAGCCCCATTTAAATTGGTATAAGCCTTAGATTCCTAACCTTATTCATATCCAAGCCCTTTTTAGTTGGTATTAGACTTTTATTTCCTGGGTAATAGACTTTTCCCCCAAGCAAGATTGAACTTGGTTTTTTGAGGGGGTGTTACACTTGGATTTTCGGACAAAGTGATCCTAACTCGACTAGACCAATTTAAATGGGTATAAGCCTTATATTTCTAACCTTGTTCATATCCAAGCCTTTTGTAGTTGGTATTAGACTTCAATTTATGGGTAATAGACTTTTCCCCAAGAATGATTGAACTTCGTTTTTGGTGGGTGTTAGCCTTCGAGTTTCGGACAAATTGATCCTGAATCGACTATCCCCATTTAATTTAGTATTACCCTTAGATTTTCTAACGTTGTTCATATCCAAGCCGTTGTTAGTTGGTATTATACTCCAATTTTATGGATAATAGACTTTTCCGACAAGCATGATTGAACTTGGTGTTTCGAGTGGCTGTTAGGCTTGGATTTTCTGAGAAACCGATCCTGACTCGACTAAACCATTTAAAAGAGTATAACCCTTAGATTTCAAACCTTGTTTATATCCAAGCCCTTTTTAGTTGGTATTAGACTTAAATTTTATGGGTAATAGAATTTTCCCCCAAGCATGATTGAACTTGGTTTTTGGGTGCGTGCTAGCCTTTGATTTTCAAAAACTTGATCCTCGACTCGACTTGCCCCATTTAAATGGGTATAAGCCTTAGATTCCTAACCTTGTTCATATCCAAGCCCTTTTAGTTGATATTAGACTTTAATTTTATGGATAATAGAATTTTCCGCTAAGCTTGATTGAACTTGGTTTTGGGTGGGTGTTAGCCTTGGATATCCGCAAAATTGATCCTCGACTCGACTAGCGCCATTTAAATGGGTAGAAGCCTTATATTTCAAACTTTGTTCATATCCAAGCCCTTTTAGTGTTGACATATAATGTCATACTTTGTATGCTTTATATATTTTGATGATAACAATAAAAGAAACTGGGCTTATAATATGCTTGGATGAGATTAAGCTATAAACAGGTTTTATTCAAAGAATACATCAACAAGCATAATGGAGTTCAAGAAGAAATCACTCCAAGAAGTCCAAGATGCAAGCAAGTGAAGACTTAGAATAAGTGTTCATTTTAGTGCTTTGTGTAAATCTCAATTTCTATCTTGATAGCACAAATTAAAATGAACTCACACACTTCACAGTGCATGCATTAAAAGGATTTGATGATTAAAAGGTTTAAGTCATAATCAATCGGTTCAAGAAATTCAGAAAAGATAATTTGTCAAAATAGATTTCTGCATGAACCGGTCGACCGCTTGAGGTATCTGTTGTGAACCGGTCGACCGCTTGGAAGACAAATTATTTTTATCTGTTGTGAACCGGTCGACCGCTTGGTTTTGTCCGTTGTGAACCGGTCGACCGCTTGATATGGCAGTTGCACTAAAACGGCTAGAAACGGCTAGTTTCTTTTAGAAACTTATAAATAGGCCTCTTAATTGCAAAACAAATGACACATAACTTTCATATCTTATAGTGAGGCAATTAGAAGTGCATAAACACCTTCATATCATCAATCCTCATTAATACTCATATTTGTGTTTAAATCTTCATATCTTAACACAAAGAGTATTTCTCATTCTCACTACACTTAAACACCTTCAAATATCCTAAGTGCTATTAAGTGAGAGAAAGAGATCATAGATCTTCATTTGTAATATCTACACTATTAAGAGTGTATTGTTGTTTTACAAAAACAACCATTGTGAAACTCTTGAGAGTTGAGTATAAAACTCTTGGTATTGGTGAGGGAACATCACCAAGGAAAAATCTTGAAGAGGGGACATCTTCAAGTGGAAAGGGAAAATCTTGAAGAGGGCATATCTTCAAGTGGTGTAAAGTCTTGGTGTGGATTCATCAAGCGGAAATTGTAATCTTGTTACTTGGTTTAGTAAGAGAGTACAATACTCAAGTACGAGTTGGTACTTGAGTCGTGGACGTAGGCTTGCCGAACCACGTTAAAAACCGAGTTAGCAATCTCTTTCCCTTATCTCTTTACTTTCAAGTAATTAATTTTAAGATTGCATTATTTATTGTATTTGCATCAATTCCGCCTTTAGGTGCATAGTTGCTTTAATCCGTGAATTTCAACAATTGGTATCAGAGCTTAGTTCTCATTTATTAAGTTTGCTTAGACTTTGAGTAGAATGGCAACTATATGCAATAATCTCCGAAATGAAGGTGCTTCAACTTCTAGACCACCATTTTTTGATGGTGATGATTATGCTTATTGGAAAGCTAGAATGTCAATATATCTTCAATCTATAGATTTTAATTTATGGCTTTCTATTGAAAATGGACCTCATAGACCACTCAAAATTGTAAATGGTATTGAGATTCCAAAAAGCATGATAGAATATAGTGACCTAGATAAAAGATTACTTTCTATGGATGCTAGAGCAATGAATATTTTATATTGTGCATTAAATAGAAGTGAATTTAATAGAATATCTTCATGTAAAAATGCTAGGGATATATGGCATGCTTTGGAAGTAACTCATGAAGGAACTAACCAAGTAAAAGAATCAAAAATTGATATGTTAGTTCATCAATATGAGTTATTTAAAATGTTGCAACATGAATCCATAACAAGCATGTTTACTCGTATGACTAGCATAACAAATAGTTTACATGCTCTTGGTAGAACTTACTCAAATGCAGATATCGTAAGTAAGATTCTCGGATCTCTACCAAAAGCTTGGGAAGCTAAAGTGACAACTATACGAGAAGCTAAATATCTCACAAAACTTCCATTAGAGGAGCTCATCGGTTCTCTAATGACACACGAGATATCTATGGATAATCAAGATCAAGAAGAAAGGCCAAAGAAAAATTTGGCATTTAAAACGGCTCATCGAATCGAAAGCGAGGAAAATGATAATGATGAAGACAGTAATGACGATCTTGAAGAAGATGTAGCATCAATCACAAGACAGTTTCGAAACTTTCTTAAAAGGAAAAATGACAAGAGAAAGTTCTCGAAATACAAAAGGAGGGAGATTCAAGTAAAGAAACTCCAAGGTGCTATAAATGCAACAAGTTGGGGCATATCAAACCCGATCGTCCCCATCTTCAAATGAAGAAGAGAAATCGCTTTCAAAAGAGAGCTTTGAAAGCTGACATGGAGCGATGATTCGAACTCAAGCTCTAGTGATGAAGAAGAACATGCGGCTAACATGTGCTTCATGGCAATTGAAAGCTGAAAATGAGGTACAATCTTCGGATGATGAATCGACCCTTCCTATATTGAATTACATGAACAACTTGAAAATTTGTATGTAGAATATAAGAAGTTAGGTTCTAAATATAGTACTCTCAAAAGAAATCATATATGCTTAATTGAGGAAAAGAATTATTAGAAAAGAAAGTATATGATTTAAATGACAAGAGTAGTAAAACTAATCAACTTGAAGAAGATAATAAATCTTTAAAAGAAAAAGTTGATGAGTTAAATGTAATTATCTCAAAATTCACACAAGACTCAGAAATTTTTGAGAAAATGCTTTCAAGCCAAAGAAGTGTGTTTAACAAAGGAGGATTAGGTTATAAACCTAAGATAAATCAAAAATACTTAAAGAATTATTTTGTTAAAGCTAAACATTCTTATGATCCAAATCAAACATGTAATTATTGTAGAAAATTAGGACATTTGGTTTATGCATGTCCTATGAAGAAAAATAAGAATGTTAAAATGATTTGGGTTCCAAAAGGAACCACCCCTTGAATTCTTTGGTAGAAATAAGTTCATTTTGGATATTTATTATTATTAGATATTATGTCTTTATTTATCTAAAATGTTAATTTTCTTTTTGTTGATGCCAAAGGGGGAGAGATATGATGAAAATATCAAATGCATCAATAATGGGGGAGAAAAATAGGAGAATATGAAAAATATATATGCATATATTTAGGGGGAGAAAATGGATTTTTCTTGGGATTGCATATGATATTTTTACTTAGATTAAATTGCTAAATGTTTAATGTCTCTTATATATTGGATTAAAAAATATAGGGGGAGACTCATTTTTTATCTAAGTGTTTTATTTATTGTCATCATCAAAAAGGGGGAGATTGTTGATATATAATGTCATACTTTGTATGCTTTATATATTTTGATGATAACAATAAAAAGAAAATGGGCTAATAATATGCTTGGATGAGATTAAGCTATAAACAGGTTTTATTCAAAGAATACATCAACAAGCATAATGGAGTTCAAGAAGAAATCACTCCAAGAAGTCCAAGATGCAAGCAAGTGAAGGCTTAGAATAAGTGTTCATTTTAGTGCTTTATGTAAATCTCAATTTCTATCTTGATAGCACAAATTAAAATGAACTCACACACTTCACAGTGCATGCATTAAAAGGATTTGATGATTAAAAGGTTTAAGTCATAATCAATCGGTTCAAGAAATTCGAAAAGATAATTTGTCAAAATAGATTTCTGCATGAACCGGTCGACCGCTGAGGTATCCGTTGTGAACCGGTCGACCGCTTGGAAGACAAATTATTTTTATCCGTTGTGAACCGGTCGACCGCTTGGTTTTGTCCGTTATGAACCGGTCGACCGCTTGATATGGCAGTTGCACTAAAACGGCTAGAAACGGCTAGTTTCTTTTAGAAACTTATAAATAGGCCTCTTAATTGCAAAACAAATTACACATAACTTTCATATCTTATAGTGAGGCAATTAGAAGTGCATAAACACCTTCATATCATCAATCCTCATTAATACTCATATTTGTGTTTAAATCTTCATATCTTAACACAAAGAGTATTTCTCATTCTCACTACACTTAAACACCTTCAAATATCCTAAGTGCTATTAAGTGAGAGAAAGAGATCATAGATCTTCATTTGTAATATCTACACTATTAAGAGTGTATTGTTGTTTTACAAAACAACCATTGTGAAACTCTTGAGAGTTAGTATAAAACTCTTGGTATTGGTGAGGGAACATCACCAAGGAAAAATCTTGAAGAGGGGACATCTTCAAGTGGAAAGGGAAAATCTTGAAGAGGGCATATCTTCAAGTGGTGTAAAGTCTTGGTGTGGATTCATCAAGCGGAAATTGTAATCTTGTTACTTGGTTTAGTAAGAGAGTACAATACTCAAGTACGAGTTGGTACTTGAGTCGTGGACGTAGGCTTGCCGAACCACGTTAAAAACCGAGTTAGCAATCTCTTTCCCTTATCTCTTTACTTTCAAGTAATTAATTTTAAGATTGCATTATTTATTGTATTTGCATCAATTCCGCCTTTAGGTGCATAGTTGCTTTAATCCGTGAATTTCGACATTTAGTTGGTATTAGGTTTTAATTTTAATGGGTAATAGACTTTTCCGCCAAGCATTATTGAACTTGGTTTTGGGTGACTATTTGCCTTGGATTTTCGAACAAATTTATCCTCACTCGACTAGCCCCATTTAAATTGGTATAAGCCTTAGATTCCTAACCTTATTCATATCCAAGCCCTTTTTAGTTGGTATTAGACTTCAAATTATTGGGTAATAGACTTTTCCCCCAAGCAAGATTTGAACATGGTTTTGGGTGGGTGTTAGCCTTGGATTCTCAAACAAATTGATCTTGACACGACTAGCCAGATTTAAATGGGTGTAAGCCTTAAATTTATTACCTTGTTCATATCCTAACCCTTTTTAGTTGGTATTAGACTTGAATTTTATGGGTAATAGACTTTTTCACCAAGCATGATTGAACTTTATTTTGGGTGGGTGTTAGTCTTGGATTTTCGAATAAATTGATCCTGGCTCGACTAGCCCGATTTAAATGGGTATAACACTTAGATTTACAACCTTGTTGATATCCAATCCCTTTTAGTTGGTATTAGACTTATATTTTATGGGTAATAGGCTTTTCCCCAAGCATGATTAAACTTGGTTTTGGGTGGGTGTTAGCCTTGGATTTTCGGACAAATTGATCCTGACTCGACTAACCAATTTAAATTAGTATTAGCCTAAGATTTCTAACCTTGTTCATTTCAAGCCGCTTTTAGTTGGTATTTGACTATTATTTTATGGGTAATAGACTTTTTCACCAAGCATGATTGAACTTTATTTTGGGTGGGTGTTAGTCTTGGATTTTCGAACAAATTGATCCTGGCTCGACTAGCCCGATTTAAATGGGTATAAGCCTTCGATTTCTGACCTTGTTCATATCCAAACCCTTTTTAGTTGGTATTATACTTCAATTTTATGGGTAATAGACTTTTCCACCAAGCATGATTGAACTTTGTTTTTGGATGCGTGTTAGGCTTGGATTTTCAAAAAATTGATACTCGACTCGATTAGCCCCATATAAATGGGTATAAGCCTTAGATTTGTAACCTTCTTCACATCCAAGCCCGTTTTAGTTGGTATTAGACTTCTAAATTTTGGGTAATACACTTTTCCCCCAAGCAACATTGAACTTGGTTTTTGGGTGGGTGTAAGCCTTGGATTTTCACACAAATTGATCCTGACACGACTAGCCCCATTTAAATAGGTATAGGCCTTACATTTTTAACCTTTTTCATATCCAAGACTTTTTTAGTTTGTATTAGACCTTAATTTTATGGGGATTAGATGTTTCCCCCAAGCATGATTAAACTTGGTTTTATGGGTGGTCGTTGGCCTTTGATTTTCGGAAAAATATCCTGAGTCGACTAGCCCCGTTTTGATATCCAAGCCATTTGTACTTGGTATTAGACTTCAATTTTATGGGTAATAAACTTTTCCTTTAAGCATGATTGAACTTGGTTTTGGGTGGGTGTTAGCCTTGGATTTTCGGACAAATTGATCCCGACTCGACTAGCCCCACTTAAATGGGTATAAGACTTATATTTCTAACCGTTTTGATATCCAAGACCTTTGTAGTTGGTATTAGTCTTAAATTTTATGGGTAAAACACTTTTCCCTAGAGCATGATTGAACTTGGTTTTTGAGGAGTGTCAGCCTTTGATTTTCGGACAAATTTATCCTGACTAGACTAGACCCATTTAAATGGGAATAAGCCTTATATTTATAACCTTGTTCATATGCAAGCCCTTTTACTTCGTATTAGACTTTAATTTTATGGGTAATAGAGTTTTCCCCAAGCATGATTGAACTTGGTTTTTGAGTAGTGTTAGCCTTGGATTTTCGACCAAATTCATCCTAACTCGACTAGCCCCATTTAAATGGGTATAAGCCTTAGATTTACATCCACATTGATATACAATCCCTTTTATTTGGTATTAGACTTATATTTTATGGGTAATAGACTTTTTCCCCAAGCATGATTGAACTTGGTTTTTGGTGGGTCTTAGCCTCCGATTTTTGTACAAATTGATCATGAGTCGACAAGACCCATTTAAATGGGTATAAGCCTTAGATTTGTAACCTTGTTCAAATGCAAACGCTTTTAGTTGGTATTAGACTTCAATTTTATGGGTAATAGACTTTTCCTCCAAACATGATTGAACATCGCTTTTTCGAGTGGGCGTTAGACGTGGATTTTCAAACAAACTAATCCGACTCGACTAGACCATTTAAATGGGTACAAGCCTTATATTTCTAACCTTGTTGATATCCAATCCCTTTTAGTTGGTATTAGACTTATACTTTATGGGTAATAGACTTTTCCCCAAGCATGATTGAACTTGGTTTTGGTGGGTGTTAGCCTTGGATTTTCAGACAAATTGATCCACAACTCGACTATCCCCATTTAAATGAGTATTAGCCTTAGATTTCTAACCTTTTTCATATCCAAGCCTTTTTATTTGTTATTAGACTTCAATTTTAAGAGTAATAGACTTTTCCCCAAACATGATTGAACTCGGATTTTTGGGTGGGTGTTAGCCTTGAATTTTCGGCCAAATTGGTCCTCACACGACTAGCCCCACTTGCATGAGTATTAGCCTTAGATTTCTAACCATTTTCATATCCGAGACCTTTTTAGTTGGTATTAGACTTGAAATTTATGGGTAATAGACTTTTCCCAAGCGTGATTGAACTTGGTTTTGGGTGGATGTTAGCCTTGGATTTTCGGTCAAATTGATCATGACTTGACAAGACCCATTTAAATGGGCATAAGCCTTAGATTTGTAACCTTGTTCAAATGCAAGCCCTTTTAGTTGGTATTAGACTTCAATTTTATGGGTAATAGACTTTTCCTCCAAACATGATTGAACTTCGTTTGTAGGTGCGTGTTAGCCTTGGATTTTCGGACAAATTGATCCTGACTTAACTAGCCCCACTTAAATGGGTATAAGCCTTATATTTCTAACCGTTTTGATATCCAAGCCCTTTGTAGTTGGTATTAGACTTCAATTTATGGGTAATAGAGTTTTCCCTAAGCATGATTGAACTTGGTTTTGGATGTGTGTTAGCCTTGGATTTTCAGACAAATTGATCCCGACTCGACTAGACCCATTTAAATGGGTATAAGCCTTAGATTTACAACCTTGTTGATATCCAATCCCTTTTAGTTGGTATTAGACTTTTAATTTATGGGTAATAGGCATTTCCCCAAACATTATTGAACTTGGTTTTTGGTGGGTGTTAGTCTAGGATTTTCGGACAAATTGATCCGGACTCGACTAGCCCTATTTAAATAGGTATAAGTCTTATATTTGTAACTTTTTTCATATCCAAGCACTTTTTAGTTTCTATTAGACTTCAATTTTATGGGTAATAGATGTTTCCTTCAAGCATGATTGAACTTGGTTTTGGGTGGGTGTTAGCCTTGGATTTTCAGTACAAATTGATCCTGACTCGACTAGACCCATTTAAATGGGAATAAGCCTTAGATTTACAACCTTGGTAATATCCAATCCCTTTTAGTTGGTATTAGACTTTTATTTTATGGGTAATAGGCATTTCCCCAAGCATGATTGAACTTGGTTTTGGGTGGGTGTTAGCCTTGGATTTTCGGACAAATTGATGTTGATTGGACTAACCCATTTAAGTGAGTATTAGCCTTAGATTTGTAACCTTGTTCATATCAAAGCCCTTTTTAGTTGGTATTAGGCTTCAATTTTACGGATAATAGACTTTTCCCCCAAGCATGATTAAACTTGGTTTTTGGGTGGGTGTTAGCCTTGGATTTTCAGACAAATTGATCCTTATTCGACTAGCCCCATTTAAATGAGTATTAGCCTTAGATTTCTAACATTTTTTTTATCCAAGCCCTTTTTAGTTGGTATTACGCTTCAATTTTATGAGTAATAGACTTTTACCCATGCATGATTGAACTTGGTTTATGGGTGGGTATTAGCCTTGTATTTTCGGACAAATTAATCCTGATCGGACTAGCTCGGTTTAAATGAGTATTTGCCTTAGATTTATAACCTTGTTCATATCCAAGCCTTTTTAGTTCGTATTAGACTTAAAATTTATGGGTAATAGACTTTTCCCCCAAACATGATTTAACTTGGTTTTTGGAGGGTGTGTTTGCCTTGGATTTTCAGACAAATTGATCCTGCTCGACGAGCCCCATTTAAATGTGTATTAGCCTTAGATTTCTAACCTTGTTCATATCCAAGCCAGTTTTAGTTGGTATTAGACTTTTTTTTTGATCAAATGTAAGTATATATTAATAGATCAAAGCATACAGCAAGCTGTAAAAAACAACAGATGAAAACAGAAGGCACCGAAAAGGAAAATTTTCCTTCAGGCCAAAAGAACGAAGAAACCTAAGGCCAAAACTCAGCCTAGGAGAAAACATATCTGCTCACAATCCAGTTAGAACACTGGCAAGCAAGATAACAAACAAGAAGAGAATAAACTCAACAACCAAATCAACCAAATCAACCAACGTCAATAGAAAAGTGATCTTTTTTGTGGAAGTGGAACACTGTAAAGAATATAACTTGGAATCTTCGGAAGATCCTCTCAACAGACGAGCTAGAGTTAGCAAACAACCTTTTATTCCTCTCTTCCCAAATTAGGTAGACTACGATACCGAGAGAGGCTCTTCTCATTCTAAACTCCATTTTCTTCTTCTTAGGAGCTAACCCTCGAATCGCACTAGATAGAGTAGGCATCCGACGGTGAATATGAAGCCAACGAATCACATTTCCCCACAAATTCGAAGTCCATTGACACTTAAAGAACAAGTGACAATGCGATTCCATCTCCTGACCACAGAGCACACAGTTAGTGTCTTCAGGAATGAAATGTAATCTGTCTTTAGTTCTAAGCTTTCCCAACGATAGCAAGCCAACCACAAAGCGTGCTTGGGAAAGGTCCAATTCTCCCAAACCACTCGTAGCTCAACGAATCATTTGACCTTTTACCCTAAAGTGCTCATAAGCATTAGCGAGAAAGACAACGAAAACCCCAGTTGGTATTAGACTTTAATTTTATGGGTAATAGACTTTTCCCCAAGCATGATTGAACTTGGTTTTGAGTGGGTCTTAGGCTCGATTTTCGGACAATGGATCGTGACTCGACTAGCCCGATTTAAATGAGTATAAGCCTTAGATTGGTAACCTTGTTCAAATCCAAGCCCTTTTAGTTGCTATTAAACTTAAATTTTATGGGTTATAGACTTTTCCCCCAAGTATGATTGAACTTAGTTTTTGGAGGGGGTGTTAGCCTTGGATTTTCGGACAAATTTATCCTGACTCGACTACCCCATTTAAATGGGTATAAGCCTTCGATTTCTAGCCTTGTTCATATCCAATCCCTTTTTAGTTTGTATTAGACTTCAATTTTATGGGTAATACACTTTTCCCCCAACACTTGATTGAACTTGGTTTTTAGAGGGGGTGTTATCCTTGGATTTTCGGACAAATTGATCCAGACTTGACTAGATCCATTTAAGTGGGTATAAGCCTTATATTTCTAGCCTTGTTCATATCAATGCTATTTTTAGTTGGTATTAGACTTAAATTTTTATGGGTAATTGACTTTTCCCACAAGTATTATTTAACTTGGTTTTTGAGTGGGTGTTAGCCTTGGGTATTCAGACAAATTGATCCTGACTGGACTAGCCCAATTTAAATGGGTATAAGCCTTAGATTTACATCCACATTGATATCCAATCCCTTTTAGGTTGTATTAGACTTTAATTTTATGGGTAATAGACTTTTCCCCAAGCATTATTGAACTTGGTTTTCGAGTGGGTGTTAGCCTTGGATTTTCGAGACAAACCGATCCTGACTCGACTAGCCTCATTTAAAGGATATATGCCTTATATCTCTAACCTTTTCCATATCCAAGCCCTTTGTAGTTGGTATTAGACTTCCATTTTATTGGTAATACACGTTTCCCCAAAGCATGATTGAAGTTCGTTTTTTGGGTGGGTGTCAGCCTTGAATATTCAAACAAATTAATCCTGACTCGACTAGCCCCATTTAAATGGGTATAAGCCTTAGATTTCTAACCTTTTTCATATCCAACCCTTTTTAGTGGGTATTAGACTTCAATTTTATGGATAATAGACTTTTCCCCCAAGCATGATTGAACTTGGTTTTTTGAGGGGGGTTAGCCTTCGATTTTCTGACAAATTTATCCTCACTCGACTAGCCCCCTTTAAATGGGTATAAGCCTTATATTTATAACCTTATTCATATAAAAGCCCTTTTTAGTTGGTATTAGACTTAAAATTTACGGGGAATATAATTTTCCCTTAAGCATGATTGAACTTGGTTTTGGGGGGAGTGTTAGACTCAGATTTTCGGACGAATTGATCCTGACTTGAGTAGACCCATTTAAATGGGTATAAGACTTATATTTCTAACCTTGTTCATATCATAGCATTTTTTAGTTGGTAGTAGACTTGAATTTTATGGGTAATAGACTTTTCCCCCAAGCATGATTGAACTTGGTTTTCGGGTGGGTGTTAGCCTTGGATTTTAGGACAAATTGATCCTGACTCGACTAGCCCCATTTAAATGGGTATAAGCCTTATATTTATAACCTTGTTCATATCGAAGCCCTTTTACTTGGTATTAGACTTCAATTTCATGAGAAATACACTTTTCCCCCAACCATGAATGAACTTGGTTTTTGAAGAGGGTGTTAGCCTTGGATTTTCGGACAAATTCATCCTGACTCGACTAGCCCCATTTAAAAGGGTATAAGCCTTAGATTTACATCCACATTGATATCCAATCCCTTTTAGTTGGTATTAGACTTTAATTTTATGGGTAATAGACTTTTCCCCAAGCATTATTGAACTTGGTTTTCGAGTGGGTGTTAGCCTTGGATTTTTGGACAAATCGATCTCGACTCGGCTAGCCTCATTTAAAGGATATAAGCCTTATATTTATCACCTTTTTCATATCCAAGCCTTTTGTAGTTGGTATTAGACTTTTATTTTATGGGTAATACACTT
This sequence comes from Salix exigua, assembly GCA_032356905.1. NCBI lineage: Eukaryota > Viridiplantae > Streptophyta > Magnoliopsida > Malpighiales > Salicaceae > Salix > Salix exigua. The sequence goes on from CM063598.1 coordinate 6,248,632, forward strand.
TTCCCCAAAGCTTAATTGAAGTTGTTTTTGGGTGGGTGTCACCTTGACTTTTTAGACAAATTGATCCCGACTCGACTAGCCCCATTTAAATAGGTATAAGCCTTCGATTTCTAATCATTTTCATATCCAAGCCCTTTTAGTTGGTATGAGACTTCAATTTTATGGGTAATAGAGTTTTCCCCCAAGCATGATTGAACTTGGTTTTGGGTTGGTGTTAGCCTTGGATTTTGGAATAAATTGATCCTGAATCGAATAGCCCCATTTAAATGGGTATAAGCCTTAGATTTCTAACCTTTTTATATCCAAGCACTTTTAAGTTGTATTAGACTTCAATTTTATCGGTAATAGGTGGTTCCCCAAGCATGATTGAACTTGGTTTTTGGAGGGAGTGTTAGGCTTGCATTTTCGGACAAATTAATCCTGACTCGACTAGCCCAAGTTAAATAGTATTAGCCTTAGATTTCTAACCTTTTAAATATCCAAGCCCTTATTAGTTTGTATTATATTCAATTTTATGGGTAATCAACTTTCCCCCCAAGCATGATTGAACTTGGATTTTGAATGGGTGGTGTTAGCCTTGGATTTTCGGACAAATTGATCCTGACTTGACTAGCCCCATTTATATGAGTATTACCCTTAGATTTCTAACCTTGTTCATATCCAATCCCTTTTTAGTTGGTATTAGACTTCAAGTTTATGCAAATACACTTTTTCCCCAAACATGATTGAAATTGGTTTTTTGAGGGGTTGTTAGCCTTGGATTTTTGGACAAATTGATCCTGACTCGACTAGCCCAATTTAAATGGGTATAAGCTTTATATATCTAACCTTATTCATATCCAACCTTTTTTAGTTAGTATTAGAATTACATTTTATGGGTAATAGACTTTCCCCCCAAACATGATTTAACTTGGTTTTTGAGTGGGTGTTAGCCTTGGATATTCGGAGAAATTGATCCTGACTCGACTATCCCTATTTAAATGGGTATAAGCCTTATATTTATAGCCTTGTTCATCTTTTCATATCCAAGCCCTTCTTAGTTGGTATTAGACGTCAATTTTATGGGAAATACACTTTTCCCCAAGCGAGGATCAAACTTTGTTTTTGGGTGGGTGGTAGCCTTGGATTTTCGGACAAATTGATCCTGACTCGACTATCCTCGTTTAAATGAGTATTAGCCTTATATTTCCAACCTTATTCATATCCAAGCCCTTTTTCGTTGGTATTAGACTTCAATTTTATGGGTAATACAGTTTTCACCAAGCATGATTGAATTTGGTTTTTGGGTGGGTGTTAGCCTTGGATTTTCGGATAAATTGATCCTCACTCGACTCTTCCCATTTAAATTGGACAAATTCATCCTGACTCGACTAGCCCCGTTATCCATGCACTTTTTAGTTGGTATTAGACATCAAATTTTAGGGGAATAGACTTTTCCCGCAAGCATGATTGAACTTCGTTTTTAGAGGGGGTGTTAGCCTTGGATTTTCGGAAAATTGATCCTGACTCGACTCTTTCCATTTAAATGGGTATAAGTATTAGATTTCTAAACTTCTTCATATCCAAGCCCTTTTAGTTGCTGTTAGACTTCAATTTTATGGGTAATAGACTTTTCCCCAAGCATGATTGAACTTGGTTTATGGGTGGGTATTAGCCTTGGATTTTCGGACAAAATGATCCCGAGTGGACTGAGCCCCATTTAAATGAGAATTAGCCTTAGATTCCTAACCTTTTTCATGTCCAAATTGATCCTGACTCGACTCTTCCCATTTAAATGGGTATAAATATTAGATTTCTAAACTTCTTCATATCCAAGCCCTTTTTAGTTGGTATTAGACTTCAATTATATGGGCAATAGAGTTTTCCCCCAAACATGATTGAACTTGGTTTTTAGGTGGGTGTTAGCGTTGTATTTTCGGAAAAAATGATCATGACTCGACTAGCTCTGTTTAAATGATTATTAGCCTTATATTTCTAACCTGATTCATATCCAAGACCTTTTTAGTTGGTATTAGACTTCAATTTTATGGGTAATATAGTTTTCCCCAAGCATGATTGAACTTGGTTTTTGGGTGGGTGTTAGCCTTGGATTTCTGGACAAATTGATCCTGACTCGACTCTTCCCATTTAAATGGGTAAAAGCCTTAGATTTCTAACGTTGTTCATATTAAAGTCCTTTTTAGTTGGTAATAGACTTCAATTTTATTGGTAATACAGTTTTCCCCCTAACATGATTGAACTTGGTGTTTTGAGGGGGTGTTAGCCTTGGATTTCCGGACAAATTGATCCTGACTCGACTAGCTCCGTTTAAATGAGTATTAGCCTTATATTTCTAACCTGATTCATATCCAAGCCCTTTTTAGTTGGTATTAGACTTCAATTATATGGGCAATAGACTTTTCCCCCTAAGCATGATTGAACTTGGTTTTTGGGTGTGTGTTAGCTTTGGATTTTCGGAAAAATTGAGACTGGACTAGCCCCGTTTAAATGAGTATTAGCCTTATATTTATAACCTTGTTCATATCCAAGCCCTTTTTAGTTGGAATTAGACTTCAATTTTATGGGAAATACAGTTTTCCCCGAAGCATGATTGAACTAGGTTTTGGGTGGGTGTTTGCCTTGGATTTTTACACAAATTGATCCTGACTGGACTCTTTCCATTTAAATGTGTATAATCCTTAGATTTCTAACCTTATTCACATCCAAGCCCTTTTTAGTTGGTATTAGACTTCAAATTTATGGGTAATAGACTTTTCCCCCAAGCATGATTGAACTTGGTTTTTGGGTGGGTGTTAGCCTTGGATTTTCAGACAAATTGATCCTGACTCGACTAGCACCGTTTAAATGAGTATTAGCCTTATATTTCTAACCTTGTTCATATCCAAGCCCTTTTTAGTTGGTATTAGACTTCAAATTTTTGGGTAATAGACTTTTCCCCCAAGCATGATTGAATTTGGTTTTTGGGTGGGTGTTAGCCTTGGATTTTTGGACAAATTGATCCTGACTCAACTAACCCGTTTAAATAAGTATTAGCCTAATATTTCTAACCTTATTCATAACCATGCCCTTTTTAGTTGGTAATAGACTTCAATTTTATGGGTAATAGACTTTTCCCCCAAGCATGATTGAACTTTATTTTTGGGTAGGTGTTAGCCTTGGATTTTCAGACAAATTGATCCTGACTCGACTAGCACCGTTTAAATGAGTATTAGCCTTATATTTCTAACCTTGTTCATATCAAAGCCCGTTTTAGTTGATATTAGACTTCAATTTTATGGGTAATACATTTTCCCACAAGCATGATTGAACTTGGTTTTTGGAGTGGGTGTTAGCCTTGGATTTTAGGACAAAATGATCCTGACTCGACTAGCCCCATTTAAATGGGTATAAGCCTTATCTTTCTAACCTTGTTCATATCGAAGCTCTTTTTAGTTGGTATTACGCTTCAATTTTATGGGTAATAGACTTTTACCCATGCATGATTGAACTTGGTTTATGGGTGGGTATTAGCCTTGTATTTTCGGACAAATTAATCTTGACTCGACTAGCGCCATTTAAGTGAGTATTAGCCTCCGATTTCTAACGTTGTTCATATCCAAGACCTTAATAGGCCGTATTAGTCTTGAATATTAAGGGTAATAGACATTTCCCCCAACGTGATTGAACTTTGTTTTCGGTGGGTGTTAACCTTGCCTTTTCGTACAAACCGATCCTCGACACGACTAGCCCCATTTAAATGGGTATAAGCCTTATATTTCTAACTTTTTGATATCCAAGCCTTTTTAGTTGGTATTAGACTTCGATTTTATGGGTAATAGACTTTCCCCCCAAGCATGATTGAACTTGGTTTTTGGGTGGGTGTTACCTTGGATTTTCGGAAAAAATTGATCCTGACTCGACAATCCCATTTAAATGGGTATAAGACTTATATTTCTAACGTTGTTCATATACAATCCATTTTTACTTGGTATTAGACTTCAATTTTATGGGTAATAGACTTTTCCCCCAAGCATGCTTGAACGTGGTTATGGGGTGGGTGTTAGCCTTCGATTTTCGGTAAAATTGATCCTGACTCGACTAGCACCATTTAAATGGGTATAAGTCTTATATTTCTAATCATATTAATATGCGATCCCTTTTAATTGGTATTAGACTTTAATTTTATGGGTAATAGACTTTTTCCCAACCATGATCGAACTAGGTTTTTTGGTTGGGTGTTAGCCTTGGATTTTCGGACAAATTGATCCTGACTGGACTAGCCCCATTTAAATGGGTATAATCCTTAGATTTCTAACCTTGTTCATATTTAGTTGGTATTAGACTTGAAATTTATGAGTAATGCACTTTTCCCCCAAGCATGATTGAACTTGGTTTTTAGGTGGCTGTTAGCCTTGGATTTTCGGACAAATTGATCCTGACTCGACTAGCCCTATTTAAATGGGTATAAGCCTTATATTTGTAAACTTTTTTCATAACCAAGCCCTTTTTAGTTGAAACTAGGCTTCAATTTTTTGGGTAATAGACTTTTCCCCCAAGCATGATTGAACTTGGTTTTTGGGTGGGTGTTAGCCATGGCTTTTCGGACAAATTTATCCCGACTCGACTAGCCCATTTAAATGAGTATTAGCCTTAGATTTCTAACCTTATTAACATCCTAGGCCTTTTTATTTGGTATTAGACTTCAATTTTATGGGTAATAGACTTTTCCCCCAAGCATGATTGAATTTTGTTTTTTGGGTGGGTGTTAGCCTTGGATTTCGGGCAAATTGATCCTGACTTGACTACCCCCATTTAAATGGGTATAAGCCTTATATATCTAACCTTGTTCATATCCAAGCTCTTTTTAGTTGGTATTAGACTTCAATTTTATGGGTAATAGACTTTTCCCCCAAGCATGATTGAACTTGGTTTTTGGGTAGGTGTTAGCCTTGGATTTTCGGACAAATTGATCCTGACTTGACTCTTTCCATTTAACTAGGTATAGTCTTTAGATTTCTAACCTTATTAACATCCAAGGCCTTTTTAGTTGGTATTAGACTTCAAATTTATGGGTAATAGACGTTTTTCCCAAGCATGATTGAACTTGGTTTTTGGGTGGGTGTTAGCCTTGGGTTTTCGGAGAAATTGATCCTGACTCCACTCTTCCCAATTAAATGGGTATAAGCCTTATATTTATAACCTTGTTCATATCCAAGCCCATTTTAGTTGGTATTAGACTTCAATTTTATGGGTAATAGACTTTTCCCACAAGCATGATTGAACTTGGTTTTTGGGTGTGTGTTAGCCTTGCCTTTTCAGTACAAACCGATCCTCGACAGGACTAGCCCCGTTTAAATGAGTATTAGCCTTATATTTCTAACCTTATTCATATCCAAGCCCTTTTTAGTTGGTACTAGACTTAAATTTTATGGGTAATAGACTTTTCCCCCAAGCATGATTGAACTTGGTTTTTGGGTGGGTGTTAGCCTTGGATTTTCGGAAAAATTGATCCTGATTCGACTAGCCCCGTTTAAATGAGTATTAGCCTTATATTTCTAACCTTATTCATATCCAAGCCCTTTTTAGTTGGTATTGGACTTGAATGTTATGGGTAATAGACTTTTCCCCCAAGCATGATTGAACTTGGTTTTTGGGTGGGTGTTAGCCTTGGATTTTCGGACAAATTGATCCTGACTCGACTCTTCCCATTTAAATGGGTATAAGCCTTATATTTCTAACCTTGTTCATATCCAAGCCCTTTTTAGTTGGTATTAGACTTCAAATTTATTGGTAATATACTTTTCCCCCAAGCATGATTGAACTTGGTTTTTGGATGGGTGTTAGCCTTGGATTTTCTGACAAATTGATCCTGAGTCGACTAGACCAATTTAAATGGGTATAAGCCTCAGATTTATAACCTTGTTCATATCCAGTCCCTTTTTAGTTGGTATTAGCTTCAAATTTATCGGTAATAGACTTTTCCCCCAATCATGATTGAACTTCGTTTTTGGGTGGGTGTTAGCCGTTGATTTTCGGGCAAATTGATCCTGACTCGACTAGCTCCAATTAAATGGGTATAAGCCATAGATTTCTAAACTTGTTCATATCCAATCCCTTTTTAGTTGGTATTAGACTTCACTTTTACGGGTAATATACTTTTCCCCAAGCATGATTGAACTTGGTTTTTGGGTGGGTGTTAGCCTTGGATTTCCGGACAAATTGATCCTGAATAGACTAGCCCCGTTTAAATGAGTATTAGCCAAATATTTCTAATCTGATCCATATCCAAGCCCTTTTTAGTTTGTATTAGACTTCAATTTTATGGGCAATAGACTTTTCCCCCTAAGCATGATTGAACTTGGTTTTTGGGTGTGTGTTAGCCTTGGATTTTCGGAAAAATTGATCTTGACTCGACTCTTCCCATTTAAATGGGTATTAGCCTTAGATTTCTAACCTTGTTCATATCCAAGCCCTTTTTAGTTGGTATTAGACTTCAATTTTATGGGAAATACATTTTTCCCCCACGCATGGTTGAACTTGGTTTTTGGGTGGGTGTTAGCCTTGGATTTCCGGACAAATTGATCCTGACTCGACTAGCCCCGTTTAAATGAGTATTAGCCTTATATTTCTAACCTGATTCATATCCAAGCCCTTTTTAGTTGGTATTAGACTTCAATTTTATGGGTAATACAGTTTTCCCCCAAACAGGATTGAACCTGGTTTTTGGGTAGGTGTTAGCCTTGGATTTTCGGACAAATTGATCCTGACTCGAATAGCCCCATTTAAATAGGGAGAAACCTTATATTTGTAACATTGTTCATATCCAAGCCCTTTTTAGTTGCTATTAGACGTCAATTTTATGGGTAATACACTTTTCCACCAAACATGATTGAACTTGGTTTTTGGGTGGGTTTTCAATCAAATTGATCCTGACTCGAGTAGCCCCATTTAAATGAGTATTACCCTTCGATTTCTAACCTTTTTTATATCCAAGCCCTATTTAGTTGGTATTACGCTTCATTTTTATGGGTAATAGACTTTTCCCCCAAATATGATTGAATTTTGTTTTTGGGTGGGTGTTAGCCTTGGATTTTCGGACAAATTGATCCTGACTCGACTTGCCCTATTCAAATGGGTATAAGCCTTATATTTCTAACCTTGTTCATATCGAAGCTATATTTAGTTGCTATTACATGTCAATTTGATGGGTAATACACTTTTCCCCCAAACATGATTGAACTTGGATTTTGGAGGGGGTGTAAGCCTTAGATTTTTTGACAAATTGTTCCTGACTCGCCTAACCCCAATTAAATGAGTATAAGACTTATATTTTTAAACTTGTTCATATCCAAGCCCTTTTATTTGCTATTTGACTTCAATTTTATGGGTAATACACTTTTCCCCAAGCATGATTGAACTAGGTTTTTGGGTGGATGTTAGCCATGGCTTTTTGGACAAATTGATCCTCACTCGACTAGCCCCATTTAAATGAGTATTAGCCTTCGATTTCTAACCATATTAATATCCGAGCCCTTTTAGTTGGTATTAGACTTCAAATTTATGGGTAATAGAATTTTCCCCAAGCATGATTGAACTTGGTTTTTGTGTGGGTGTTAGCCTTGGCTTTTGGACAAATTGATCCTCACTCGACTATCCCCATTTAAATGAGAATTAGCCTTAGATTTCTAACCATATTAATATCCGAGCCCTTTTAGTTGGTATTAGACTTGAAATTTATGGGTAATAAACGTTTCCCAAGCATCATTGAACTTGGTTTTTGGGTTGGTTTTAGCCTTTGATTATCGGACAAAATGATCCAGACAGTACTAGCCCCAATTAAATGGGTATAAACCTTATATTTCTAACCTTGTTCATATCCAAGCCCTTTTATTTGCTATTTGACTTCAATTTTATGGGTAATACACTTTTCCCCAAGCATGATTGAACTAGGTTTTGGGTGGGTGTTAGCCTTGCCTTTCGTACAAATCCGATCCTCGACAGGACTAACCCCATTTAAATGGGTATAAGCCTTAGATTTCTAACTTTTTCATATCTAAGTCCTTTTTAGTTAGTATTAGACTTCAAAATTATGGGTAATACACTTTTCCCGCAAGCAAAATTGAACTTGGTTTTTGGGTGGGTGTAAGCCTTGGATTGTCGGACAAATTGATTCTGACTTGACTAGCCCGATTTAAATGTGTTTTAGCCTTAGATTTCTAACCTTTTCATATCAAAGACCTTTTTAGCTGGTATAACACTTCAAATTTATGGGTAATAGACTTTTCCTACAAGTAAGATTGAACTTGGTTTTTGGGTGGGTGTTAACCTTGGATTTTCGGACAAATTAATCCTGACTCGACTAGCCCCATTTACATGGGTATAAGCCTTATATTTTTATCCTTGTTCATATCCAAGAACGTTTTATTTGGTATTAGACTTCAAATTTATGGGTAATAGACTTTTCCCCCAAGCATGATTGAACTTGGTTTTTGGGTGGGTGTTAGCCTTGCCTTTCTGGACTAATTGATCCCGACACGACTAGCCCCATTTAAATGGGTATAAGCCTTAGATTTCTATCTTTTTCATATCCAAGACCTTTTTAGTGGGTATTATACTTCAATTTTAGGGGTAATACACTTTCCCCAAGCATTATTGAACTTGGTTTTGGGTGGGTGTAAGCCTTGGATTTTCGGATAAATTTATCCTGATTCAACTAGCCCCATTTTAATGGGTTTAAGCCTTATATTTATAACCTTGTTCATATCAAAGTCCTTTTAGTTGGTATTAGACTTCAATTTTATGGGTAATAGAATTTTCCACCAAGCATGATTGAACTTGGTTTATGGGTGGGTGTTAGGCTTGGCTTTTCGGACAAATTGATCCCGACTCGACTAGCCCCATTTAAATGTGTATTAGCCTTAGATTTCTAACTTTATTAATATCCTAGCCCTTTTAGTTGGTATTAGACTTGAATATTATGGGTAATAGACTTTTCCCCAATCGTGGATCGAACTTTGTTTTCGGTGGGTGTTAGCCTTGCCTTTTCGGACAAACCGATCCCGACACGACTAGCCCCATTTAAATGGGTATAAGCCTTAGATTTCTAACTTTTTCATATCCAAGCCCTTTTAGTGGGTATTATACTTCAATTTTAGGGGTAATAAACTTTTCCCCAAGCATGATTGAACTTGGTTTTGGGTGAGTGTAAGCCTTGGATTTTCTGGAGAAATTGATCCTGACTCGACTAGCCCCATTTAAATGGGTTTAAGCCTTATATTTATAACCTTGTTCATATCAAAGTCCTTTTAGTTGGTATTAGACTTCAATTTTATGGGTAATAGAATTTTCCACCAAGCATGATTGAACTTGGTTTATGGGGTGGGTGTTAGCCTTGGCTTTTCGGACAAATTGATCCCGACTCCACTAGCCCTATTTAAATGAGTATTAGCCTTAAATTTCTAACCTTATTAATATCCAAGCCCTTTTAGTTGGTATTGGACTTGAAATTTATGGGTTAGACTTTTCCCAAGCGTGATTGAACTAGGTTTTTGGGTGGGTGTTAGCCTTGGATTTTCAGATCAAATTGATCCTTACTCGACTAGCACCAATTAAATGGGTATAAGCCTTATATTTATAACCTTGTTCATATCCAAGCCCTTTTATTTGCTATTTGACTTCAATTTTATGGGTAATACACTTTTCCCCAAGCATGATTGAACTAGGTTTTTGGGTGGATGTTAGCCATGGCTTTTGGACAAATTGATCCTCACTCGACTAGCCCCATTTAAATGAGTATTAGCCTTCGATTTCTAACCATATTAATATCCGAGCCCTTTTAGTTGGTATTAGACTTCAAATTTATGGGTAATAGAATTTTCCCCAAGCATGATTGAACTTGGTTTTTGTGTGGGTGTTAGCCTTGGCTTTTGGACAAATTGATCCTCACTCGACTATCCCCATTTAAATGAGAATTAGCCTTAGATTTCTAACCATATTAATATCCGAGCCCTTTTAGTTGTTATAGACTTGAAATTTATGGGTAATAAACGTTTCCCCAAGCATCATTGAACTTGGTTTTGGGTGGGTTTTAGCCTTCGATTTTCGGTCAAATTGATCCCGACTCGACTAGCCCCAATTAAATAGGTATAAGCCTTATATTTCTAACCTTGTTCATATCCAAGCCCTTTTATTTGCTATTAGGCTTCAATTTTGAGGATAATATACTTTTCCCCCAAGCATGATTGAACTTGGTTTTTGGGTGGGTGTTAGCCTTGGATTTTTGAACAAATTGATCCTCACTGGACTAGCCCCATTTAAATGAGTATTAGACTTAGATTTATTATCTTGTTCATATCCAAGCACTTTTTAGTTGCTATTAGACTTCAATTTTATGGGTAATAGACTTTCCCCCCAAGCATGATTAAACTTGGTTTTTGGGTCGGTGTTAGGCTTGGATTTTCGGAAAAATAGATCCTTACTCCAGTAGCCCCATTTAAATGGTTATGAGCCTTATATTTCTAACCTTTTTCATATCAAAGCCCTTTTCAGTTGGTATTAGACTTCAATTTTATGGGTAATAGAAGTTTCCCCCTAGCATAATTGAACTTGGTTTTTGGTTGGGTGTTAGCCTTGGATTTTCGAACAAATTGATCCTCACTCGACTAGCCCCATTTAAATGAGTATTAGACTTAGATTTATAACCTTATTAATGTCCTTGCCCTTTTTAGTGGGTATTAGACTTCAATATTATGGGTAATAGACTTTTCCCCAATCGTGATTGAACTTTGTTTTCGAGTGGGTGTTAGCCTTGCCTTTCTGGACTAATTGATCCCGACACGACTAGCCCCATTTAAATGGGTATAAGCCTTAGATTTCTATCTTTTTCATATCCAAGACCTTTTTAGTGGGTATTATACTTCAATTTTAGGGGTAATACACTTTCCCCAAGCATTATTGAACTTGGTTTTGGGTGGGTGTAAGCCTTGGATTTTCGGAGAAATTGATCCTGACTCGACTAGCCCCATTTAAATGGGTTTAAGCCTTATATTTATAACCTTGTTCATATCAAAGTCCTTTTAGTTGGTATTAGACTTATATTTTATGGGTAATAGTTTTTTCCCCCAAGCATGATTGAACTTGGTTTATGGGTGGGTGTTAGGCTTGGCTTTTCGGACAAATTGATCCCGACTCGACTAGCCCCATTTAAATGTGTATTAGCCTTAGATTTCTAACTTTATTAATATCCTAGCCCTTTTAGTTGGTATTAGACTTGAATATTATGGGTAATAGACTTTTCCCCAATCGTGGATCGAACTTGGTTTTTGGGTGGGTGTTAGCCTTGGATTTTCGGACAAATTGATCCTCACTCGACTAGCCCCATTTAAATGGGTATAAGCCTTAGAATTCTAACCATTTTCATATGCAAAACCTTTTTAGTTGGTATTAGACTTCGATTTTATGGGTAATAGACGTTTCCGCCAAGCATGATGGAACTTGGTTTTTGGGTGAGTGTCAGCCTTGGATTGTCATAGAAATTGATCATGACTCGACTCACCCCATTTAAATGGGTATAAGCCTTATATTTCTAACCTTGTTCACATCCAAACCTTTTTTTAGTTGGTATTAGGCTTCGATTTTATGGGTAATAGACTTTTTCCCCAAGAATGATGGAACTTGGTTTTTGGGTGGGTGTTAGCCTTGGCTTTTCGGACAAATTGATCCCGACTCCACTAGCCCTATTTAAATGAGTATTAGCCTTAAATTTCTAACCTTATTAATATCCAAGCCCTTTTAGTTGGTATTGGACTTGAAATTTATGGGTTAGACTTTTCCCAAGCGTGATTGAACTAGGTTTTTGGGTGGGTGTTAGCCTTGGATTTTCAATCAAATTGATCCTTACTCGACTAGCACCAATTAAATGGGTATAAGCCTTATATTTATAACCTTGTTCATATCCAAGCCCTTTTATTTGCTATTTGACTTCAATTTTATGGGTAATACACTTTTCCCCAAGCATGATTGAACTAGGTTTTTGGGTGGATGTTAGCCATGGCTTTTGGACAAATTGATCCTCACTCGACTAGCCCCATTTAAATGAGTATTAGCCTTCGATTTCTAACCATATTAATATCCGAGCCCTTTTAGTTGGTATTAGACTTCAAATTTATGGGTAATAGAATTTTCCCCAAGCATGATTGAACTTGGTTTTTGTGTGGGTGTTAGCCTTGGCTTTTTGGACAAATTGATCCTCACTCGACTATCCCCATTTAAATGAGAATTAGCCTTAGATTTCTAACCATATTAATATCCGAGCCCTTTTAGTTGTTATAGACTTGAAATTTATGGGTAATAAACGTTTCCCCAAGCATCATTGAACTTGGTTTTGGGTGGGTTTTAGCCTTCGATTTTCGGTCAAATTGATCCTGACTCGACTAGCCCCAATTAAATAGGTATAAGCCTTATATTTCTAACCTTGTTCATATCCAAGCCCTTTTATTTGCTATTTGACTTCAATTTTATGGGTAATACACTTTTCCCCAAGCATGATTGAACTAGGTTTTTGGGTGGGTGTTAGCCTTGCCTTTTCGCACAAACTGATCCTCGACAGGACTAACCCCATTTAAATGGGTATAAGCCTTAGATTTCTAACTTTTTCATATCCAATCCCTTTTAGTGGGTATTATACTTCAATTTTATGGGTAATACACTTTCCCCAAGCATTAATGAACTTGGTTTTTGGGTGGGTGTTACATTTGGATTTTCGAAGAAATTGATCATGACTGGACTAGCCCTATTTAAATAGGTATAAGGCTTAAATTTATAACCTTGTTCATATCAAAGTCCTTTTAGTTGGTATTAGACTTCAATCTTATGGGTAATAGAATTTTCCACCAAGCATGATTGAACTTGGTTTATGGGTGGGTGTTAGCCTTGGCTTTTCTGGACAAATTGATCCTGACTCGACTAGCCCCATTTAAATGAGTATTAGCCTTAGATTTATAACCTTATTAATATCCTAGCCCTTTTAGTTGGTATTAGACTTGAATATTATGGGTAATAGACTTTTCCCCAATCGTGACTCGAACTTTGTTTTCGAGTGGGTGTTAGCCTTGCCTTTCTGGACGAATTGATCCCGACACGACTAGCCCCATTTAAATGGGTATAAGCCTTAGATTTCTATCTTTTTCATATCCAAGACCTTTTAGTGGGTATTATACTTCAATTTTATGGGTAAAACAATTTCCCCCCAAGCATTATTGAACTTGGTTTTTGGGTGGGTGTTCGACTTGGATTTTCGGAGAAATTCATCATGACTCGACTACCCCAATTAAATGGGTATAAGCCTTATATTTATAACCTTGTTCATATCAAAGTCCTTTTAGTTGGTATTAGACTTCAATTTTATGGGTAATAGAATTTTCCACCAAGCATGATTGAACTTGGTTTATGGGTGGGTGTTAGGCTTGGCTTTTCGGACAAATTGATCCCGACTTGACTAGCCCCATTTAAATGTGTATTAGCCTTAGATTTCTAACTTTATTAATATCCTAGCCCTTTTAGTTGGTATTAGACTTGAATATTATGGGTGATTGTGCATCAAAAGTATTGTTAAATCTCTTATTTTACATATGTATTTATTAGTTTTATTTGGGATTTTATAATAATTGATGTGCTTTTTAGTAAATTTCTCTTAATGTTTCGACAAGTTTTTTTTGAGCTTAAATGAATTATTTAATGAAATTTAAATGTCGAAATTTGGAAGAAAGAATTGGAGGAGAAATCTATGGAAAGCTAGAGGAAAGATTGTTACTTTATCTTGGGTAAAAAAGAAGAAAGATTCAGCTAAAAATGAGGAAGAAAATCGGACACAAAAATCTTCTACAAGTTGCCGAAATAATAAGTTTTTCAGAACACCTTTCGGAGTTTCAGTCATAACTTTTGACTCCGAGATCCAAATTGTATGGTTCTTGATGTTCTGGAAAGCTAACAGATAGGCCTACAACTATGTGTCTAATAGCTGTCTCCAGAAAACGCTTCTAAAGTGGGGTAAAGTGCAGTACAAAGTTGGCATCAAATCAGGCACAAGAATATGCTCCAAGTTGCCAACATAATGAGTTTTCCAGAACACCTTTCGGCGTGTCGGTCATATCTTTTGACTCAGAGATCCAAATTATATGGTTTTTAATGTTCTGGAAAGCTAACAGAAAGGGCTATAAATATGTGTCTAATAGCCTTCTCCAAAAACGCTCAGAAATAGGGTTAAATTGCAGTCCAAGTTAGCTTCAAATCTGTCTTGCAATATTTTCCGAGATTGTGTTTTGTTCTTCTTGTTTTAGATTTCAGTTTTATTTTAGTTGTAAAACTTATTATTCCAATTTGATTCAGGTTATTTCATGTTTATTAAAGTGTTTTTATATATAATTATGGTTGGCTAATCTCTTTCTTGGATCCAAATCAAGGATGATGGTGATTGAGGTGAGTTCTTTAAGATATGAATGAATCTTAATGTCTATCTTCACTTTTTCTTCATGAATGTTTTGTTATTGCAAAGAAATTTTAGAAATCATCTAAGTAATGTTATAATCTTGAATTTTTATGAACAAAACTTAGTTTTGGTATAGAGATTGCTTGATTCAATGTCTTACTTAATATGAAAACACTCGTTTATTCTTAAGCAATAATCATCTTCATGTTTTAGATCTTCATTGTAATATCTTCCGACCTAATATCACCATCGTTGATATTAGGTTGAGTTATCTTATATATGTTGAAGGATTCACCAATACATCACCATCAAAATTGATTTGGAACCAAGACTTATCTTTTCTTATCATTTAAATCTAATTACTCTCTTTATCTTAGAAAACAAATTCATTCATCATTCTCCTAAGATATTTTTTTTGTTACCTAGCTTAATTTCTAAATCTCACTCTCTGTGGATATGACCTCGATCTTACCGAGTTAATTGCTACATCGTACACTCATGCACTTGTGAGTTAAAACAAGCCGATCATAAATAACAGTCAAGTAATTTTGGCGCCGTTGTCGGGGAGCTAGCAAGCAAAGGTAACAAATTTAGTTTTTATTACTGAAAAAAAATATACAAAAAAAAAACTCAAATGGCTGGTCTAACCGCCTAAAAAAAAAGTTAAAAAAAAAAATTGACCTCAACTTTTTGGATATTGGACTGTGGACTGGACTACTAATTATTGGATTATGGTTGGTTCAACCGCCTCTTGTTTATTTTATTTTATTTTGTTATGCTTTTTTATCTAATATTTATTGTTTTAAGTTCTTGGCCGGTATTACCACCTTTTTATTCATGCTTGTTACAATTATCTTTTAATGTTTATTGTTGTTAATATTGCTTATTAGTTAGAGTGTGTATTTCTTAATTTGTTGTATTTTTTTCCAGCTATTACTTTATCTTTTACGTTTCATTTACTTTTATTTGCAATCTTGTTTCTCTCTCTTTCCTTTCATATTCATATAATCGTTACATTATATTCCATCATGGCTAATGTTGAAGATATAGAGGGTGAAGGGAGTGTTCAAGGTAATGGACCTCCACAATTCAATGATCAACCTAATTTCCGAACCCTTCGAGAGTATCTTCACCCTAGCAAGACAAAGTACACCTTCGTGTATTATATTGCCTCTAACCAACAAGCTTTCAATTTGAAACCGGCATGATTCAACTTCTTCCCACATTTCATGGTATGGATTCCAAAATCCATACAAACACAATAAGGAGTTTGAAGAAGTATGCAATACCTTTATAGATAGAACATGCACAGAGGAAAACATTCGACTTAAATTGTTCCCATTCTCTCTAAAGGATAAAGCCAAGCTTTGGCTAAACTCCCTGGCCCTAGGTCTATAGGTACATGGAGAGAAATGCAAGCTGAATTTTTGAAAAATACTTCCCCACTCATAGGACAACAGACTTTACAACGTCAAATGATGAATTTTTCTTTTAGTCAAAATGAGTCATTTCACCAAGATTGGGAAAATTTTAAAGACTTGTTGAATGCTTGTCCCCACCATGGTTTTGAGATGTGGAGGTTAGTGAGTTTCTTCTATGACTCTCTTACCGCAGATTTTAAGAAGCTAGTGTCAACCATGTGTAATGGTGAGTTTTATGACAAAGAACCAAGTGAAGCCTTTGATTTTTTTGATCAATTGGCTGAAAACACAAAGCAATGGGAAACTTCTCTCCCACTTCAAGTTGAATCTAGAAACACCGCTTCTCATTCAAGTGGGAGGTTCCAATTGAAAGAGACTCGATGACCTTAATGCTAGATTAGCCTCATTGGCTAGAAAAGTAGAGTCTCTTGAGATTAAAAAGTGCATGTCATAAGTGAACAACAAGAGGAAAGTTGTATTGTTTGTGAGGGTAAAGGGCATAGGACAAATGAGTGCCCTACTATTCCAGCTTTCAAGGAGGTGTTATATGGCCAAACTTCGATTCAAGTAATGTTAGAAAGCCATTTTCAAACCAAGCAGTAATCCCTACTCGATACTTATAATCCTCGATGGAGGAACCACCCAAATTTTGGATGGAGAAATGAGGGCTCTTCAAGTACCTCAAACATTTCAACCTCCACCCCAACAATTTCATGCTCCCACACATAACACATACCAACCCCTCATAAGAGATCCCTAGAGGATACTCTTCAACAGCTCATGCAAACACAAGGAGGAATCAACAACCAAGTTAACAAATTTCAAGATCGCACTAATAGGACCTTAGATGACATTCAAGTCAACTAACCAAGTTGACTCAATCACTAAGCATTCAAGAGAAGGGAAAATCCCACTCAACCAATGCCAAATCCTAGAGGTCGATGCATATAAGTGAATCCTCACCCTGTGAATCCTCAAACCATGAACAAATCCAAGCCATCACCACCCTCGTAAGTGGAAAGATTATTGACAAAGCTATAGGTTTTGGGATTCCTAAAGGAATTGTGGAGGAGAAATCCAGGAAAGTGAAGAAGGAATCAAAACACAAGTGACAAATGAGAGCTTGAGTGAGAAAGAAGGTGAGATAAATGAGAGAGAGAAGAGTGAGAAAGGAGATGATTCAACAAAAATGGAGGCATAGTGAGTGATTTAGAATTTGTTCCTAGACCACCATTTCCACAAAGGTTAGGAAAATCTAAACATGATCTTATGAATTCGAAATCTATGAATTGTTCAAACAAGTAAAGGTAAACATTCCACTCCTTGATGCAATTAAACAAGTCCCATCTTATGCAAAGTTCCTTAAGGACTTATGCACAATCAAAAGGAGATTAAATGTGAAAGAAAAGCCTTTCTCACCGAACATGCCAAGCTATCATCCAGCTTTAAGACCCTCCCAAATACAAAGATCCTGGTTGTCCCACCATTTCATGCATTATTGGAAGTCATAAGATAGACCAAGCTTTGTTGGATTTAGGAGCAAGTGTGAATTTAATACCCTACACTCGCTTACAAACAATTAGGTCTAGGGAAATCAAGCCTACTCGAATCACCCTTCAATTAGTCGATAGGTCAATCAAGATTCCTAGGGGTGTTGTTGATGATATATTGATCTAAGTAGATAAATTCTACTTTCCTGTTGATTTTGTAGTGTTAGACACCTCACCTGCTCAAGGTTCTAATGCTTCCATCCCAGCCATCTTAGGTAGACCTTTCCTAGCTACATCCAATGCTTTAATTAATCAGTAGGAATGGGGTGATGAAATTGTCTTTGGAAATATGACATTAGAGATGAATATTTTCAATATTTCCAAACAAATTGGTGAACATGAGGACATTAGAGAGGTGGATTTGATTCAAACTGCTTGTCAAGAACACTTTGAGAGAGAAGGGATAAAGGATCCATTAGAGAGAACTTTAATTCATGATGAAAGATTTTGTTCTTGGAATGTGTTGATGAGGAAGTAAGAGAACTCGAGACATATCTAGATCCAATGCCTATTATGTCAACAGTGTCAATGGACTCCATTGTTTGAGCCTTTGATTTCAGCCCAAGTGAAAGTTGAGACATCTCTTGTTCAACCTTATAAGCCGTAAAGGAAGCCTTTACCGAAAGTGATCTTAAGTATGCATTTCTAGGGAAGATGAATCATATCCTATTGTGATTTCATCAAAACTTAGCATAGAGCAGAACAAAAGCTTTTGAAAGTGGTGAGAAAACACAAGAAAGCAATTGGGTGGACAATTATCGACTTGAAAGGAATTAGCCCTCTTTATGTACACATAGAATCTATCTTGAAAAAGAGGCTAAATCTGTGAGGCAAATGCAAAGACGATTGAACCCAACCATGAAGGAAGTAGTGAGAGGAGAAGTTCTTAAATTACTTGATGCAGTATCATTTATCCCATTGCAAACTCAAATGGGTTAGTCCAACCCAAGTTGTCCCTAAGAAACTGGAGTCACTGTGAGTGAAGAATGCAAATAATGAGCTAGTGCCAACTAGAATTCAAACCGGATGGCGATGTGCATTGATTACCGTAAGTTGAACATGGTGACTAGGAAGGACCATTTTCCTCTTCCATTTTTAGACCAAGTGCTTGAAAGAGTAGCAGGAAGAGCTTTCTATTGTTTTCTTGATGGATACTCAGTGTTACAATCAAATTGAGATTTCATTAGAAGACCAAGAAAACCACGCTCACTTGTCCTTTGGTACCTATGCTTATAGAAGAATGCCCTTTGGCTTGTGTAATGCACCAGCCACTTTTCAAAGGTGTATGATGAGTATCTTTAGTGACATGGTGGAAAATTTTTGGAAGTTTTCATGGATGATTTTTCAGCTTTATGGGGATTCTTATGAGTTGTGTCTAATGCATTTAGAAAAAGTTCTTGAAAGGTGTGAGGAGAGCAATCTTGTACTTAATTGGGAGAAATGTCATTTTATGGTGACACATGGCATTGTCTTAGGTCACATTGTCTCTTCAAAAGGGATAGAGGTAGATAAGTCAAAAGTTGAAGTCATTCAAAATTACCTACCCTCAGGATCGTGAAAGATGTGAGATCCTTTTAGGACATGCTGGTTTTTACCGAAGATTCATTCATTCATTCAAGCACCATTGCCAAACCATTGTGTAACTTGTTGTCACAAGATGCCCAATTTGATTGACATCAAATGTCAAGAAGCTTTTGAAAAGCTTAAAGGGTTGTTGACCACTACACCAATCATGCAAGCTCCTCGATTGGTCTTTACCATTTGAATTGATGTGTGATGCTAGTGATTTTGCAATAGGTGCTGTTTTAGGGCAAAGAAAAGATAAGAAACCTCATGTAATTTATTATGCTAGCAAGACTTTGAATGATGCTCAATTGAATTACACTACAACCGAAAAGAACTCTTAGTCGTGGTATTTGCTTTAGACAAGTTTCTGGTCTTATTTGGTTGGATCTCTTGTTATTGTTTTCATCGATCATGCAAGATTGAAATACTTGCTCACAAAACAAGATTCCAAGCCACGCTTGATGCGATGGATCCTCCTACTCCAAGAGTTTAACCTTGAAATTCGAGATAAAAGGGAGTAGAGAATGTAGTGGCTGATCATTTATCCCGCTCTTTCAAGCTATGAGAACATAGTAGATGAATCTCCAATAAATGAACTCTTTGTTGATGAAAATTTATTTTTTGCGTGTAATGTCTCCAACATTGGCTCTCCATGGTATGTCGACATAGCAAATTACCTAGCCACAAGTCGATTCCTTCTCATTGGTCTAAATTTGACAAACATAAATTCTTGCGCAACGTGTGTACCTTTTTTGGGATGACCTCTACCTATTTAAATACCGCCTCGACTAAATTGTTAGGCGGTGCATCCCCGATCATGAAATTCCAAGTGTCATTAATTTTGTCATGCATTAGCCTGTGGTGGGCATTTCTCTTCAAGAAAACCACCGCCAAGATCTTGCAGATGTGGTTTTTATTGGCCCACCATGTTTAAAGATGTCCATGCTCTCGTGTTGCATGTGATCGATGCCAACGCCTAGGTAATCTCACTCGACAGAACATGATGCCCCTTAATCCCATTCTTGTTTTGGAAATATTTGATTGTTGGGGATTGATTTCATGGGACCTTTTCCAAGTTCATTTGGTTACCAATTCATCCTGGTTGTCGCTGATTATGTGTCTAAATGGGTGGAGGCCATTGCATCTCGAACCAATGACCATCGAGTTGTGGTCAAATTCTTGAAAGAACATATTTTCTCTCGCTTTGGCATGCCTAGTGGCTATGATTAGTGATGGGGAAAACATTTTTGTAACAAGCCCGTTGGGATTTTGATGAGAAAATATGGTGTGATTCACAAGGTCAGCACTCTTATCACCCATTGCACTAATGGCCAAGCCGAGTTGGCAAATAGGGAAATCAAGAACATTCTAGAGAAAACAACAACCCAAACCGTAAAGATTGGTCCTTACGACTAGTCGATGCTTTGTGGGCATATCGCATCGCTTACAAAACCTCTTTAGGAATGTCTCCTTATAGGCTAGTTTATGGAAAGCCTTGTCATCTCCCTCGTTGAGATTGAGCACCGTGGCATATTAGCCATTCGGCAATTCAATGACAATGAAAATGAGATTGGAAAAATAGAAAACTTCAATTGATGAATTAGAGGAGTTGAGAAATGATGCATTCGAAAATGCAAAAATTTCAAAACATAAGATGAAAACTTTGCATGATAAACATATTCTTAGAAAATCCTTTCATGTTGGTCAAAAGGTTCTCTTGTATAATTCACGATTACATCTTTTTCCTGGAAGTTGAGAACAAAATGGATTGGTCCATTTGTGATTAAATCCATCTCTGAGCATGGTGTCGTTGAGGTAGAAAATCATAAGAATGGAAATGTTTTCACAAGAAATGGTCATCGATTGAAACCTTATCTTGAAAACTTTGTGGTTGAAGTTGAGACATTGGATCTTGATGATCCAATGCCATTGCAAGATCGTAATTAATGTGTTTTTATTTATTTTTATTTTTTGTTTTTTTTCTCTCTCTTATTCTTCCAACTCTTGTTTACTTGTTCATTCATTAGTGACAATGAATTATTTTAAGTTGGGTGGTATGAGGTTTTGTTTTATTTTCAAAAAAAAAAAAAATTGGTTTGATATTTTCTTTAGTTGTGATATGCAAGTTAAAAAGAAGAAGAAAAAAAGCTCAAGCAAGAAGTCACCATGTCCAATTCAATCGACATTCATCCTTGAAAAAAGGGAGTAATAGTTTTCTAATCTTTATTCTTATTTTTTTAATTAAGGATAATTTAAAACTTAATTTTGGATATTTGATTGTGTTGAATGTTTGAGATGGCCATGCTTGTTTGAAAAAAAAATGCATTTGTATGTGAGTGAGACTTAATTAGGATCAGCATTACATTTTTGGATTCATTATTGTGTTGAACATTGCATGCTTTAATTTGGGATAGATAATATCTTATAAAGCAAGATATAACATATTTTGTTTTTCTTTAAGATTATTGAAGTACATCTTTCCTTAAAAAATTGTGTGAGTTGTGTGATCATGCATAAAAGATGAGTGTGATGCTTTACTTGTGATCATCCCTTTTAATCTAGTCCTAAACAAGGTTTAAGTAAATAGAGTAATAATTAAATAAATAGATGTGTGCAAAGTTCAACCTACTCCAATGTTTTGAGTTGCTCAAGTAACTAGGGGTATTCATCACAAATGTTTATCTTTACGCCAAACGGCAGCTTTGAAATATGAGTATGCAAAGCACTTTAAGTGTGTGACTTTGTGAGTAACCGGTGCATTCATCACAAATGTTTGTATTCGCACAAAAGGGAAGTGACCACTTAAAGAAAAAGAACAAATAAAGTTCACACAAAAGAAAAAAAGAAAAAAAGAAAAATATATATAGATAGTTATTTCTCTAGTTTGCTACCTTGTTTGTAGTGGAAAGAAGGGAAGATTACAAGTCGAAGCTTTCGATGAATTAATTATGTTGGTTGCATGATAAATATGATTGAATTTGGAATTTTGTATGGATATTTGATTTAGAGAATGTGAGTATGTTTATTTTTCTTTATTCGCTATTGTGTACACACCAAGTTGAAGATACCAATGTTTGCATGATAGGTCCTTTAAGTGTAATGAGTCGAATCTAATTATGGTTATTATTATTTTTATTTCAACAGTTTTATGTTTTGTTTTGCTTGAGGACTAGCAAAATCTAAGTTGGGGGGTGTGATTGTGCATCAAAAGTATTGTTAAATCTCTTATTTTACATATGTATTTATTAGTTTTATTTGGGATTTTATAATAATTGATGTGCTTTTTAGTAAATTTCTCTTAATGTTTCGACAAGTTTTTTTTGAGCTTAAATGAATTATTTCATGAATTTTAAATTTCTAAATTTGGAATAAAGAATTGGAGGAGAAATCTATGGAAAGCTAGAGGAAAGATTGTTACTTTATCTTGGGTAAAAAAGAAGAAAGATTCAGCTAAAAATGAGGAAGAAAATCGGACACAAAAATCTTCTACAAGTTGCCGAAATAATAAGTTTTTCAGAACACCTTTCGGAGTTTCAGTCATAACTTTTGACTCCGAGATCCAAATTGTATGGTTCTTGATGTTCTGGAAAGCTAACAGATAGGCCTACAACTATGTGTCTAATAGCTGTCTCCAGAAAACGCTTCTAAAGTGGGGTAAAGTGCAGTACAAAGTTGGCATCAAATCAGGCACAAGAATATGCTCCAAGTTGCCAACATAATGAGTTTTCCAGAACACCTTTCGGCGTGTCGGTCATATCTTTTGACTCAGAGATCCAAATTATATGGTTTTTAATGTTCTGGAAAGCTAACAGAAAGGGCTATAAATATGTGTCTAATAGCCTTCTCCAAAAACGCTCAGAAATAGGGTTAAATTGCAGTCCAAGTTAGCTTCAAATCTGTCTTGCAATATTTTCCGAGATTGTGTTTTGTTCTTCTTGTTTTAGATTTCAGTTTTATTTTAGTTGTAAAACTTATTATTCCAATTTGATTCAGGTTATTTCATGTTTATTAAAGTGTTTTTATATATAATTATGGTTGGCTAATCTCTTTCTTGGATCCAAATCAAGGATGATGGTGATTGAGGTGAGTTCTTTAAGATATGAATGAATCCTAATGTCTATCTTCACTTTTTCTTCATGAATGTTTTGTTATTGCAAAGAAATTTTAGAAATCATCTAAGTAATGTTATAATCTTGAATTTTTATGAACAAAACTTAGTTTTGGTATAGAGATTGCTTGATTCAATGTCTTATTTAATATGAAAACACTCGCTTATTCTTAAGCAATAATCATCTTCATGTTTTAGATCTTCATTGTAATATCTTCCGACCTAATATCACCATCGTTGATATTAGGTTGAGTTATCTTATATATGTTGAAGGATTCACCAATACATCACCATCAAAATTGATTTGGAACCAAGACTTATCTTTTCTTATCATTTAAATCTAATTACTCTCTTTATCTTAGAAAACAAATTCCTTCATCATTCTCCTAAAATATTTTTGTTGTTACCTAGCATAATTTATAAATCTCGCTCTCCGTGGATATGACCTCGATCTTACCGAGTTAATTGCTACATCGCACACTCATGCACTTGTGAGTTAAAACAAGCCGATCATAAATAGCGGTCAAGCAATGGGTAATAGACTTTTCCCCAATCGTGGATCGAACTTTGTTTTCGGGTGGGTGTTAGCCTTGCCTTTTCGGACAAACTGATCCCGACACGACTCGACCCATTTAAATGAGTATTAGCCTTATATTTCTAACCTTGTTCATATCCAGGCCCTTTTTGGTTGGTATTAGACTTCAATTTTATGGGTAATAAACTTTTCACCCACGGATGATTGAACTTGGTTTTTGGGTGGGTGTTAAGCCTTGGATTTTCGGAGAAATTAATGCTGACTCGACTAGCCCCTTTTAAATTTGTATAAGCCTTATATTTCTAAACTTTTTATATCCAAGACCTTTTTAATTGGTATTAGACTTCAATTTTATGGGTAATAGACTTTTCCCCCAAGCATGATTGAACTTGGTTTTTGGAGGGGGTGTTAGCCTTGGATTTTCGGACAAATTGATCCTGACTCGACTAGCCCAATTTAAATGAGTATTAGCCTTAGATTTCTAATCTTTTTCATATCCAAGCCTCGTTTAGTTTGTATTAGACTTCAATTTTATGGGTAAAAGACTTTTCTACCAAGCATGATTGAACTTGGTTTTTGGAGGGGGTGTTAGCCTTGGATTTTCAAACAAATTTATCCTGACTCGACTAGCCCAATTTAAATGAGTATTAGCCTTAGATTTCTAACCTTATTCATATCCAAGCACTTTTTTAGGTAATAAAACTTTTCCCCAAGAATGATTGAACTAGGTTTTTGGGTGGGTGTTACCCTAGGATTTTCAGACAAATTGATCATGACTCGACTAGTCCCATTTAAATGGGTATAAAACTTATATTTTCTAACCTTGTTCATATCCAAGCCCTTTTAAGTTGGTATTAGACATCAATTTTATGGGTAATAGACTTTTCCCCCAAGCATGATTCAACTTGGTTTTTAGGTGGGTGTTAGCCTTGGATTATTCGACAAATTGATACTTACTCGACTAGCCCCATTTAAATGAGTATTAACCTTAGATTTCTAAGCATATTAATATCCGAGCCCTTTTAGTTGGTATTAGACTTCAAATTTATGGGTAATAGAATTTTCCCCAAGTATGATTGAACTTGGTTTTTGGGCGGGTGTTAGCCTAGGATTTTCGGACAAATTGATCCTAACTCGACTAGCCCCTTTAGAATAGGTATAAGCCTTATATTTCTAACCTTGTTCTTATCAAACCCCTTTTTAGTTGCTATTTGGCTTCAATTTTATGGGCAACACACTTTCCCCCCAAGTATGATTGAACTTGGTTTTTGGGCGGGTGTTAGCCTAGGATTTTCGGACAAATTGATCCTAACTCGACTAGCCCCATTTAAATGAGTATTACCCTTAGATTTCTAAGCATATTAATATCCAAGCCCTTTGTAGTTGGTATTAGAATTCAAATTTATGGGTAATAGACTTTTCCCCCAAGCATGATTGAACTTGGTTTTTGGGTGGGTGTTAGCCTTGGATTTTCGGACAAATTAATCCTCACTCTACTAGCCCCATTTAAATGGGTATAAGTCTTAGATTTCTAACCTTGTTCGGATCCAAGCCCTTTTTAGTTGGTATTAGGCTTCAAATTTATGGGTAATACACTTTTTCCCCAAACATGATTGAACTTGGTATTTCGGACAAATTGATCCTGACTCGACTAGACCCATTTAAATGGGTATAAGCCTTATATTTCGAACCTGACTCGAATTTTCCCATTTAAATGGGTATAAGCCATAGATTTCTAACCTTTTTCATAAACAAGCCCTTTTAGTTGGTATAAGAGTTCAATTATTGAGGGTTGTTAGCCTTGCGTTTTCGTATAAATTGATCCTGACTCGACTAGCCCCGTTTAAATGAGTATTAGCCTTAAATTTCTAACCTTGTTCATATCCAAGCCCTTTTTAGTTGGTATTAGACTTCAATTTTATGGGAAATACAGTTTTCCCCCAAGCATGGTTGAACTTGGTTTTTGGGTGGGTGTTAGCCTTGGATTTTCGGACAAATTGATCCTTACTAGACTCTTCCCATTTAAATGGGTAAAAGCCTTAGATTTCTCAGCTTGTTCATATCCAAACCCTTTTTAGTTGGTATTAGACTTCAATTTTATGGGAAATACAGTTTTCCCCCAAGCATAGTTGAACTTGGTTTTTCGGTGGGTGTTAGACTTGGGTTTTCGGAGAAATTGATCCTGATTCGACTAACCCCATTTAAATGGGTATAAGCAATAGATTTCTAAACTTGTTCATATCCAATCCCTTTTTAGTTGGTATTAGGCTTGAATTTTAAGGGTAATAGAGTGTTCCCCCAAGCACGATTGAACTTGCTTTTTGGGTGGGTGTTAGCCTTGGATTTTCGGACAAATTGATCCCGACACAACTAGCCCAACTTAAATTGGTATAAGCCTTAGATTTCTAACATTGTTCATATCTAATCCCTTTTAGTTTGTATTAGACTTCAATTTATGGTTAATAGACTTTTCCCCAAGCATGATTGAACTTGGTTTTGGGAGGAATTGTTACCCTTGGATTTTCGGTCAAATGGATACTGACTCGAGTAGCCCCATTTAAATGAGTATAAGCCTTAGATTTCTGACCTAGTTCAAATCCAAGCCCTTTTTAGTTGGTATTAGACTTCGATTTTATGGGTAATAGACTTTTCCCCCAAGCATGATTGAACTTGGATTTTGGGGGGTGTTAGCCTTGGATTTTTTGAGAAATTGATCCTGACTCGACTATCCCCATTTAAATGGATATCAGCCTTATATTTCAAACCTTTTCCTAACCAAGAACTTTTGTAGTTGGTATTAGACTTATATTTTATGAGTAATACACTTTTCCCAGAAGCATGATTGAAGTTTGTTTTTTGGGTGGGTGTCAGCCTTGAATTTTCAGACAAATTGATCCTGACTCGACTAGCCCTATTTAAATGGGTATAAGCCTTATATTTCTAACCTTTTTCCTATCCAAGACCTTTTTAGTTGGTATTAGACTTCAATTTTATGGGTAATAGACTTTTCCTCCATGCACAATTGAACTTGGTTTTTGGGTGGGTGTTAGCCTTGGATTTTCGGATAAATGGATCCTGACTCGACTTGCGCCATTTAAATGGGTATAAGCCTTAGATTTCTAACCTTGTTCATATCCAAGCCCTTATAGTTGGTATTAGATTTCAAATTTATGGGTAACAGACTTTTCCCCCAAGCATGATTGAACTTCGCTTTTTAATGGGTGTTACGCTTGGATTTTCGGAAAAATAGATCCTGACTAGACTAGCCCCATTCAAATGGGTATAAGCCTTATATTTCTAACCTTGTTTATATCGAAGCCCTTTTTACTTGGTATTAGACTTCAATTTTATGGATAATAGACTTTTCCCCCAAGCAAGATTGAACTTGGTTTTTGTAGGGGGTGTTAGCCTTGGATTTCCGGACAAATTAATAGTGACTCAACTAGACCCATTTCAATGGGTATTAGCCTTAGATTTACATCCACATTGATATCCAATCTCTTTTAGTTGGTATTAGACTTATATTTGATGGGTAATTGAACTTGGTTTTGGGTGTGTGTTAGCCTTGGATTTTCTGACAATTTGATCTTGACTCGACTAGCCGCATTTAATTGGGTATAATCCTTGTATTTCTAGCCTTTTTCATATCCAAGCCCTTTTAGATGGTATTAGACTTCAATTTTATGGGGAATAGACTTTTCCCCAAGCATGATTGAACTTGTTTTTGGGTGGGTGTTAGCCTTGAATTTTCGGACTAATTGATCCTGACTCCACTAGACCCATTTAAATTGGTTTTAGCATTACATTTCTAACCTTTTTCATATCCAAGCACTTTTTAGTTGCTATTAGGCTTCAATTTTATGGGTAATAGACTTTTCCCCATGCATGATTGAACTTGGTTTTGGGTGGGTGTTAGCCTTGGTTATTCGGACAAATTGATCTTTACAAGACAAGCCCCATTTAAATAGGTATAAGCCTGATATTTTTAACCTTGGTATTAGACTTCTATTTTTGGGTAATAGACATTTCCCAAGAATGATTGAACTTGGTTTTCAAGGTACGTGTTAGCCTTGGATATTCGGACAAAGTGATCCTGACTCGATTAGCCCCATTTAAATGTGTATTAGCCTTATATTTCTAACCTTTTTCATATCTAAGCAATTTTTATTTGCTATTAGACTTTAATTTTATGGGTAATACAGCTTTCCCCATAACATGATTGAACTTGGTTTTTGGAGGAGGTGTTAGCCTTGGATTTTCGGGCAAATTGATCCCGACTTGACTAGTAACATTTAAATAGGTACAAGCCTTAGATTTCTACCCTTGTTCAAATCAAAGCCTTTTATTTGGTATTAGACTTGAATTTTATGGGTAATAGACGTTTTCCCAAACATGATTGAACTGTGTTTTTGGTGGGGTGTTAGCCTTCGATTTTTGGACAAATTGATCCTGACTCGACTAGCCCTATTTAAATGGGTATAAGCCTTATATTTCTATTCTTGTTCATATCCAAGCCTTTTTTAGTTGGTATTATACTTCAATTTTATGGGTAATAGACTTTTCCACCAACCATGATGGAACTTGGTTTTTGGTTGAGTGTTAACCTTGAATTTTCAAACAAATTGATCCTGACTCGAGTAACCCCATTTAAATAGGTATAAACTTTATATTTCTAACCTTGTTCATATCCAAGCCCTTTTTAGTTGGTATTAGACTTCAATTTTATGGGTAATACACTTTTCCCCCAAACATGATTGAACTTGGTTTTTGGGTGGGTGTTATCCTTGGATTTTCGAACAAATTGATCCTGACTCGAATAGCCCCATTTAAATGGATATAAGCCTTATATTTCTTGCCTTTTTCAAATCCAATCAATTTTTATTTGCTATTACACGTCAATTTTATGGGTAATACAGTTTTACCCCAAACATGATTGAACTTGGTTTTGGAGGGTCTGTTAGACTTGGATTTTCGGACAAATTGATCCTGACTCCACTAGCCCCATTTAAATGGGTATAAGACTTACATTTCTAACCTTTTTCATATCCAAGCACTTTTTAATGGGTATTACGCTTCAATTTTATAGGTAATAGATTTTTCACCCAAGCATGATTGAACATGGTTTTTCGAGGGGTGTTAACACTTTTTAGTTTCTATTAGACTTCAATTCTATAGGTAGTTGTTATTAGACTTCAATATGGGTAATAGACTTTTCCTCAAGCATGAGTGAACTTCGTTTTTAAGGGTGTTAGCCTTGGATATTCGGACAAATTTATCATGACTCGACTAGCCCCATTTAATTGGGTATAAGCCTTGTATTTCTAGCCTTTTTCATATCCAAGACCTTTTAGTTGGTATTAGACTTCAATTTTATCGGTAATAGACTTTTCCCCAACATGATTGAAGTTTGTTTTTGGAGGGGTGTTAGCCTTGGATTTTCTGGACAAATTGATCCTCGACTCGACAAGACCCATTTAAATGTGTATTAGCTTTAGTTTTCTATCTTTTTCATATCCAAGCCTTTTTAGCTGGTATTTGACTTTAATTTTATCTGAATAGACTTTTCCCGAAGCATGATTGAACTTGGTTTTGGAGGAAGTGTTTGCCTTGGATTTTTGGACAAATTGATCCGTACTTGACTATCCCATTTAAATGCGTATTAGCCTTAGATTTCTAACCTTTTTCATATTAAAGCCCTTTTTAGTTTATATTAGACTTTAATTTTATGGGTAATACACTTTTTCCGTAACATGATTGAACTTGGTTTTTAGAGGGGGTGTTAGCGTTGGATTTTCAGACAAATTGATCCTGACCCGACTAGCCCCATTTAAATGGGTATAAGCCTTATATTTCAAAACATGTTCATATCCAAGCCCTTTTTAGTTGGTATTAGACTTCAATTTTATGGGTATTAGACTTTTAACCAAATCATGATTGAACTTGGTTTTTGAGAGGGTGTTAGCCTTGGACTATCTGGACAAATTGATCCTCGACACAACTAGCCCAATTAAATGAGTATTAGTCTTAGATTTCTAACCTTTTCCATATCTAAGCCCTTTTTAGTTGGTATTAGACTTCAATTTTATGGATAATAGACTTTTCCCCCAAGCATGATTGAACTTGGTTTTTGGGTGGGTGTTAGCCTTGGATTTTCGGACAAATTGATCCTGACTCGACTAGCCCCATTTAAAAGGGTATAAGCCTTAGATTTATAACCTTGTTCATATCCAATCCCTTTTTAGTTGGTATTAGGCTTGAATTTTAAGGGTAATAGAGTGTTCCCCCAAGCACGATTGAACTTGGTTTTTGGGTGGGTGTTAGCCTTGGATTTTTCGATAAATTGATACTGACTCGACTAGCCCCATTTAAATGGGTATAAACCATACATTTCTAAACTTGTTCATATCCAAGCTCTTTTTAGTTGGTACTAGACTTCAATTTTTGGGTAATAGACATTTCCGAAGAATGATTGAACTTGGTTTTGGAGGAAGTGTTAGCCTTGGATTTTCTGGACAAAGTGATCATGACTCGACTAGCCCCATTTAAATGGATATAAGCCTTATATTTCTAGCCTTTTTCAAATCCAATCAATTTTTATTTGCTATTAGACTTTAATTTTATGGGTAATACAGCTTTTCCCATAACATGATTGAACTTGGTTTTGGAGGAGGTGTTAGCCTTGGATTTTCGAGCAAATTTATCCCGACTTGACTAGTAACATTTAAATAGGTACAAGCCTTAGATTTCTAACCCTGTTCATATCCAAGCCCTTTTAAGTTGGTATTAGACTTCAATTTTATGGTTAATAGACTTTTCCCCAATCATGATTGAAATTTGTTTTTGGGTGGATGTTAGCCTTGGATATTTGGACAAATTGATCCCAACTCGACTAGCCCCATTTTAATGGGTGTAAGCCTTATATTTCTAACCTTGTTCATATCCAATCCCTTTTAAGTCGCTATTAGGCTTCAATTTTATGGGTAACACACTTTTCCCCCAAGCATGATTGAACTTGGTTTTTGGGTGGGTGTTAGCCTTGGATTTTCGGACAAATTGATCTGGACTCGACTAGTCTCATTTAAATGAGTATTAGCCTTAGATTTCTAACCTTTTTCATATCAAAGCACTTTTTAGTTGCTATTAGACTTAAATTTTATGGGTAATAGACTTTTCCCCTAAACATGATTGAACTTGGATTTTGGAGGGAGTGTTAGCCTTGGATTTTGGCACAAATTGATCCTGACTCGACTAGTCTCATTTAAATGAGTATTAGCCTTATATTTCTAACCTTGTTCATATCCAAGCACTTTTTAGTTGGTATTAGGATTCAATTTTATGGGAATACACTCTTCCCTATAACATGATTGAACTTGGTTTTGGGTGTGTGTTAGCCTTGGATTATCTGGACAAATTGATCCCGACTTGACAAGACCCATTTAAATGAGTATTAGCTTTATTTTTCTATCTTTTTCATATACAAGCACTTTTTAGTTGGTATTAGACTTCAAATTATTGGGTAATAGACTTTTCCCCCAAGCATGATTAAACTTTGTTTTTGGGCGGGTGTTAGCCTTGGATTTTCTGGACAAATTAATCCCGACTCGACAAGACCCATTTAAATGAGTATTAGCTTTATTTTTCTATCTTTATTCATATACAAGCACTTTTTAGTTGGTATTAGACATCAAATTATGGGTAATAGACTTTACCCCCAAGCATGATTGAACTTGGTTTTTGGGTGGGTGTTAGCCTTTGATTTTTGGACAACTTGATCCTCACTCGACTAGCCCTATTTAAATGAGCATTAGGCTTAGATTTCTAACCTCATTCATATCCAAGCACTTTCTAGTTGCTATTAGGCTTCAATTGTATGGGTAATACACTTTCTCCCCAAACATGATTGAACTTGGTTTTTGGGTGGGTGTTAGCCTTGGATTTTCGGACAAATTGATCCTGACTCTCCTAGCCCCATTTAAAGGGGTATAAGCCTTATATTTTAACCTTGTTCATATCCAAGCCTTTTTTAGTTCGTGTTAGGCTTCAATTTTATGGGTAATAGACTTTTCCCCAAGCATGATTGACCATGGTTTTTTGGTGGGTGTTAGCCTTGGATTTTCGGACAAATTGATCCTGACTTGACTATCCCCATTTAAATAGGTATAAGCCTTAGATTTCTAACCCGGTTCATATCCAAGCCCTTTTGAGGTGGTACTAGTCTTCAATTTTATGGATAATAGAGTTTTTCCCCAAGCATGATTGAACTTGGTTTTTGGGTGGGTGTTAGCCTTCGAATTTTGGACAAATTGATCCTGACTCGACTATCCCTATTTAAATAGGTATAAGCCTTAGATTTCTAACCCGGTTCATATCCAATTCATTTTTAGTTGGTATTAGACTTAAATTATATGGGTAATAGACATTTCCGAAGCATGATTGAACATTGTGTTTCGGAGGGGGTGTTAGCCTTGGATTTTCGAACAAATTGTTCCCCAGTCAACTAGCCCCATTTAAATGGGTATCATCGTTAGATTTCTAACCTTGTTCATATCCAAGCCCTTTTTAGTTGGTATTAGGATTCAATTTTATGGTTAATAAACGTTTCTCCAAAACATGATTGAACTTGGTGTTTGGGTGGGTGTTAGCCTTTGATTGTTGGACAAATTGATCCTGACTTGAATAACCCCATTTAAATGAGTATTAGCCTTAGATTTCTAACCTTTTTCGTATTCACGCCCTTTTTAGTTGCTATTAGACGTTAATTTTATGGGTAATACACTTTTCCCGCAAACATGATTGAACTTGGATTTTGGAGGGGGTGTTAGCCTTGGATTTTCGAACAAATTGATCTTGACTCAACTAGTCCCATTTAAATGGGTATAATCCTTAGATTTCTAACCTTGTTCATATCCAAGCCCTTTTTAGTTGGTATTAGGCATCAATTTTATGGGTAATACACTTTTCCCCCAACCATGATTGAACTTGGTTTTTGGGTGTGTGTTAGCCTTAGATTTTTGGACAAATTGATCCTGACTCGAGCCTCATTTAAATGGGTATAAGCCTTATATTTCTAACCTTGTTCATATCCAAGCCCTTTGTAGTTGGTATTAGAATTCAAATTTATGGGTAATAGACTTTTCCCCCAAGCATGATTGAACTTGGATTTTGGAGGTAGTGTTAGGTTTGAATTTTTGGACAAATTGATCCTGACTCAACTAGCCCCATTTAAATGGGTATAAGCCTTAGATTTCTAAACTTGTTTATATCCAAGCACATTTTAGTTGGTATTAGGTTTCAATTGTATGGGTAATACACTTTCCTCCCAACCATTATTGAACATGGATTTTAGACGGGGTGTTAGCCTTGGATTTTCGGAGAAATTGATACTGACTCGACTAGTCTCATTTAAATGAGTATTAGCCTTAGATTTCTAACCTTTTTCATATCAAAGCACTTTTTAGTTGCTATTAGACTTAAATTTTATGGGTAATAGACTTTTCCCCTAAACATGATTGAACATGGTTTTTGGGTGGGTGTTAGCCTTGGATTTTCGGAAAATTGATCTTTACAAGACAATCCCCATTTAAATGGGTATAAGCCTTCTATTTCTAGCCTTTTTCATATCCAAGCACTTTTTATTGAACTTGGTTTTGGAGGAGGTGTTAGCCTTGGATTTTCGGACAAATTGATCCCGACTCGACTAGGCTGATTTAAATGGGTATAAGCCTTAGAGTTCTAACCTTGTTCATATCAAAGCCCTTTTAGTTGGTATTAGACTTGAATTTTAAGGGTAATAGACTTTTCCCCAAGCGAGATTGAACTTGGTTTTTGGTTGATGTTAGCCTTGGATTTTCGGACAAATTGATCCGGACTTGACTACCCACATTTAAATAGTTATAATCCTTAGTTTTCTTACATTGTTCATATCCAATCCCTTTTAGTCGGTATTAGACTTCAATTTTTGGGCAATAGACGCTTTCCCAAACATGATTGAACTTCGCTTTTCGAGAGGGTTTTAGCCTTGGATTTTCGGACAAATTAATCATGACTCGACTAGGACGATTTAAATGGATATAAGTCTTAGATTTCTAACCTTGTTCATATCCAAGCCCTTTTAGTTGGTATTAGACTTCAATTTTACTGGTAATAGACTTTTTCCCCAACATGATTGAATTTTGTTTTTGGAGGGGTGTTAGCCTTGGATTTTCTGGACAAATTGATCCCGACTCGACAAGACCCATTTAAATGGGTATAAGCCTTGTATTTCTAGCCTTTTTCATATCCAAGACCTTTTTAGTTGGTATTAGACTTCAATTTTACGAGAATAGACTTTTCCCCCAACATGATTGAACTTTGTTTTTGTAGGGGTGTTACCCTTGGATTTTCGGACAAATTGATCCCGACTACCGACTAGGCCGATTTAAATGGGTATAAGTCTTAGATTTCTAACCTTTTTCATATCAAATATCTTTTAGTTGGTATTTGACTTCAATTTTATGGTAATAGATTTTTCCCCCAAACACGATTGAACTTTGTTGTTGGGTGGGTGTTAGCCTTTGAATTTTGAACAAATTGATCCTGACTAGACTATCCCCATTTAAATGGGTATAAGCCTTGTATTTATAGCCTTATTAGTCCTTTCATATCCAATACCTTTTTAGTTGGTATAAGACTTCAATTTTATGGGAAATACACTTTTCCCCCAAACATGATTGAACTTGGTTTTTCGAGAGGGTGTTAGCCTTGGATTTTCGTGACAAATTAATCATGACTCGACTAGGCCGATTTAAATGGGTATAAGTCTTAGATTTCTAACCTCTTTCATATCAAATACCTTTTAGTTGGTATTAGATTTGAATTTTATGGGTAATAGACTTTTCCCCAACCATGATTGAACTTGGTTTTTAGAGGGGGTGTTAGCCTTTGATTTTCGGACAAATTGATCCTGAATTGACTAGCCCTATTTAAATGAGTATTAGCCTTAGAGTTCTAACCTTGTTCATATACAAGCCCTTTTTAGGTGGTATTAGACTTCAATTTTACTGGTAATAGACTTTTCCTCAAGCATGATTGAACTTGGTTTTGGGAGGTGGTGTTAGCATTGGATTTTCAGACAAATTGATCCTGACTTGACTAGCCCCATTTAAATAGGTATAAACCTTAGATTTCTAACCTTGTTCATATCCAAGCTCTTTTTAGTTGATATTAGTCTTCGATTTTATGAGAAATAGACTTTTCCCCAACATGATTGAAATTTGTTTTTGGAGGGGTGTTAGCCTTGGATTTTCGAACAAATTCATCCCGACTCGACTAGGCCGATTTAAATGGGTATAAGCCTTAGATTTCTACTCCTTGTTCATATCAAATCCCTTTTAGTTGGTATTAGACATGAATTTTAAGGGTAATATACTTTTCGCCAAGCATGATTGAACTTGGTTTTGGGCTGGTGTTAGCCTTGGATTTTCGAACAAATTGATCCTCGACTTAATAGCCCGATTTAAATGTGTATAAGCCTTCGATTTCAAACCTTGTTCATATCCAAGCCCTTTTAGTTGGTATTAGACTTCAATTTTACTGGTAATAGACTTTTTCCCCAACATGATTGAACTTTGTTTTTGGAGGGGTGTTAGCCTTGGATTTTCTGGACAAATTGATCCCGACACCGACTAGACCGATTTAAATGGGTATAAGTCTTAGATTTCTAACCTTGTTCATATCCAAGCCCTTTTATTTGGTATTAAACTTCAATTTTACTGGTAATAGACGCTTTCCCCAACATGATTGAACTTTGTTTTTGGGCGGTGTTAGCCTTGGATTTTCTGGACAAATTGATCCCGACTTGAATAGCCCGATTTAAATGTGTATAAGCCTTCGATTTGTAACCTTGATCATATCCAAGACCTTTTAGTTGGTATTAGACTTCAATATTATGGGTAATAGACTTTTCCCCAACATGATTGAAATTTGTTTTTGGAGGGGTGTTAGCCTTGGATTTTCGAACAAATTCATCCCGACTCGACTAGGCCGATTTAAATGTGTATAAGCCTTAGATTTCTAACCTTATTCATATCCAAGCCCTTTTCGTTGGTACTAGACTTCAATTTTACTGGTAATAGACTTTTCCCCAAGCATGATTGAACTTGGTTTTGGGCGGGTGTTAGCCTTGAATTTTCTGGACAAATTGATCCCGACTTGACTAGCCACATTTAAATAGGTATAAGCCTTAGATTTCTAACATTGTTCATATTCAATCCCGCTTTAGTTGGTATTAGTCTTCAATTTTATGGGCAATAGACGTTTCCCCAACCATGATTGAACTTGGTTTTTCGAGAGGGTGTTAGCCTTGGATTTTCGTGACAAATTAATCATGACTCGACTAGGCCGATTTAAATGGGTATAAGTCTTAGATTTCTAACCTCTTTCATATCAAATACCTTTTAGTTGGTATTAGATTTGAATTTTATGGGTAATAGACGTTTCCCCAAGCATGATTGAACTTGGTTTTTGAGCGGTGTTAGCCTTGGCTTTTCGGACAAATTGATCATGACTCGACTAGCCCCATTTAAATGGGTATAAGCCTTGTATTTCTAGCATTTTTCATATCCAAGACCTTTTAGTTGGTATTAGACTTCAATTTTATGGGTAGTAGATGTTTCCCAAACATGATTGAACTTGGTTTTTCGAGAGGGTGTTAGCCTTGGATTTTCTGGACAAATTAATCATGACTTGACTAGGCCGATTTAAATGAGTATAAGCCTTATATTTCTAACCTTGTTCATATCGAAGCTATATTTAGTTGCTATTAGATGTCAATTTGATGGGTAATACACTTTTCCTCCAAACATGATTGAACTTGGATTTTGGAGGGGGTGTTAGCCTTGGATTTTCGGACAAATTAATCATGACTCAACTAGCCCCATTTATATGGGTATAAGCCTTAGATTTCTAACCTTGTTCATATCCAAGCCCTATTTAGTTGGTATTACGCTTCATTTTTATGGGTAATAGACTTTTCCCCCAAATATGATTGAATTTTGTTTTTGGGTGGGTGTTAGCCTTGAATTTTCGGACAAATTGATCCTGAATCTGTTGACATATAATGTCACACTTATATGTTTTATATATTTTGATGATAACAATAAAGAGAAAATGGACTAATAATATGCTTGGATGAGATTAAGCGATAAACAGGTTTTATACAAAGAATACATCAACAAGCATAACGGAGTACACGAAGAAATCACTCCAAGAAGTCCAAGATGCAAGCTAGTGAAGACAAAGAAGAAGTTTTCATTTTAGTGCTTTAAGTATGTAAATCTCAAATGTCTAACTTGATAGCACAATTTAAAATGAACTCACACACTTCACATTGCATGCATTAAAAGAGTTTGATGATTAGAGGATTAAGTCATAATCAATCGGTTCAAAAATTCGAAAAGATAATTTGTCACAATTGCCTTTCTGCATGAACCGGTCGACCGCTTGGTGTATACCAAGTGAACCGGTCGAACGCTTGAAGACAAATTGTCTTTTGAGCTGAACCGGTCGACCGCTAGGTTTATCCGCTATGAACCGGCCGACCGCTTGAAGACAAAATGTCTTTCAGCCGAACCGGCCGACCGCTTAGGTTATCCATTGTGAACCGGTCGACCGCTTGAAGACGAATTGTCTTTTGAGCTGAACCGGTCAACCGCTAGGTTTATCCGCTATGAACCGGTCGACCGCTTGATATGACAGATTGCATTAAAACGGCAATAAACGACTAGTTTCTTTTAGAAACTTATAAATAGCCCTCCTAATTGCAAAAATAAAATACACAGAATTTTCATATCTTATATTGAGGCAATTAGAGTGCAAAAACATCTTTATATCATCAATCTTCATTAATACTCATATTTGTGTTTAAATCTTCTTAGCTTAACACAAAGAGTATTTCTCATTCTCACTACACTTAAACACCTTCAAATATTCTAAGTGTTAAGTGTTATCAAGTGAGATAAAGAGATCATAGATCTTCATTTGTAATATCTACACTATTAAGAGTGTATTGTTGTTTTACAAAACAACCATTGTAATATTCTTGAGAGTTGAAGTATAAAACTCTTTGATATTGGTGAGGGAATATCACTAAGGAAAAATCTTGAAGAGGGTACATCTTCAAGTGGGTAGAAGGAAAATCTTGAAGAGGGCATATCTTCAAGTGGTGTAAAAGTCTTGGTGTGGATTCATCATGCTGAGATTTGTAATCTTGTTACTTGGACTAGTAAGAGAGTATAATACTCAAGTACGGATTTGTACTTGAATCGTGGACGTAGGCTTGCCGAACCACGTTAAAAACCGAGTTAGCAATCTCTCTCTTATCTCTTTACTTTAAAGTAATTGATTTTAGAATTGCTATAATTATTGTATTTACACCTAATTCCCCCTAGGTGTATAGTTGCCTTAATCCTTGAATAACAATTGGTATCAGAGCTTAGTTCTCAATTATTAAGTTTGCTTAGACTTTGAGTAGAATGGCAACTACAAGTTACAATCTCCAAAATGAAGGTGCCTCAACAACTAGACCACCATTTTTTGATGGTAATGACTATGCATATTGGAAAGCTAGAATGACTATATATCTTCAATCTATAGATTTTGATTTATGGCTTTCTATTGAAAATGGACCTCATAGACCACTCAAAACCGAAAATGGTGTTGAGATTCCCAAAAGCATGATAGAATATACAGACTTAGATAAAAGATTACTTTCTATGGATGCTAAAGCCATGAACACCTTATACTGTGCATTAAATAGAAGTGAATTTAATAGAATATCTTCGTGTAAAAATGCTAGGGATATATGGCATACATTAGAAGTAACTCATGAAGGAACTAATCAAGTAAAAGAATCAAAAATTGATATGTTAGTTCATCAATATGAGTTATTTAAAATGTTACAAAATGAATCCATAACAAGCATGTTCACTCGTATGACTAGTATTACAAACAGTTTACATGCTCTTGGTAGACCTTATACAAATACAGAAATTGTAAGCAAGATTCTCAAATCTCTACCAAAAGCTTGGGAAGCTAAAGTGACAACTATACGAGAAGCAAAAGATCTCACAAAATTACCATTAGAGGAACTCATAGGTTCTCTAATGACTCATGAGATCACTATGGAAAAACAAGATCGTGAAGAAAGGGCAAAGAAAAATTTGGCATTTAAAACTGTTCATCAAGTTAAAGACAAGGATAATAGCGAGGATGAAGACAATGGACTGACGATCTTGTGGAAGATGTAGCATTGATCACAAGACAGCTTCAAACTTTCTTAGAAAGAAAAATGATAAGCGTAAAGTTTTCAAACTACAGAAAGGAGGAAAGCAAAGGAGAATTTAGCAAAGAAACTCCAAGGTGCTACAAGTGCAACAAAGTGGGACATATCAAAACCGATTGTCCCCTTCTTCAAATGAAAAGAAAAATCACTTTCAAAAGAAAGCCTTGAAAGCAACATGGAGCGATGACTTGACTCAAGCTCCAATGATGAAGAAGAACATGTGGCTAACATGTGCTTTATGGCAATTGAAAGCTAAAATGAGGTACAATCTTCTGATGATGAATCCGACTCTTCTTATATTGAACTACATGATCAACTTGAAAATTTGTATGTAGAATATAAGAAATTAGGTTCTAAATATAGTACTCTAAAAAGAAATCATATATGTTTAATTGAAGAAAAAGATTTATTAGAAAAGAAAGTATATGATTTAAATGACAAGAGTAGCAAGACCAATCAACTTGAAAAAGATAATAAATCATTAAAAGAGAAAGTTGATGAGTTGAATATAATTATCACAAAATTCACACAAGGCTCAAATTTTTTTGAGAAAATGCTTTCGAGCCAAAGAAGTGTATTTAACAAAGGAGGATTAGGTTATAAACCTAATAAAAATCAAAAATACCTAAAGAATTACTTTGTTAAAGCTAAAGAGTCTTATGATCCAAGTCATACATGCAATTATTGTAGAAAATTAGGTCATTTGATTTATGCATGTCCGATGAAGAAAAATAAAATTGTTGACATGATTTGGGTTCCAAAAGGAACCACCCCTAACCAAAAAGGACCCAAGAAGGTATGGGTACCAAAATCCTCATCTTGATTCTGTTTTGTAGGAACCAAGGGAACATGGGGAGTGGTTTTTGGATAGTGCTTGTTCAAGACACATGACCGGAGACGGCACCCTTTTTTCAAGCCTTACCAAAACTAAAGGAGGAAAAGTGACTTTTGGGGACAACTCAAAAGGAAAAATTGTTGGAATTGGCAACATTGGAGGTATGTCTTCAACCTCCATTGAAAATGTATTTCTTGTTGATAATCTTAAACATAACTTACTTAGTATAAGTCAATTATGTGACAAAGGATATAAAATCTTGTTTGATCATACATGTTGCTTAATACTTGAAAATGACAAAATTATTTTTATCGGTAATAGAATTGGAAACATCTATAAGATCAAAATAGATGCATGTATGAGTAGTGAAAATTGTCTTGTTGCTAGTATAAATGATAGTTTTCTATGGCATAGAAGACTAGGTCACATAAGCATGGACATTCTTTCAAAATTGACCAAAAATGATTTAGTTAAAGGTCTTCCTCATATTACATATGAAAAGGAAAAGCTATGTGACGCTTGCCAAATGGGTAAACAATTCTAAACATCTTTTAAAAGTAAGAATCACATATCAACCGAAAGACCTTTAGAATTACTTCACATAGATCTATTTGGACCAACTAGAACAAGAAGTTTAAGTGGTAATAGATATGTGTTTGTAATTGTTGATGACTTTACTAGATATACATGGGTTATATTTTTGAAATCAAAAGATGAAACAATTCATGAATTTATAAAGTTTTCAAAGAAAATCGAAAATGAGAAAGGATTTTCTATAATTAACATAAGGAGCGATCATGGTGGTGAATTCACAAGTGATTTATTTGAAATGTTTTGTGAAGAAAAAGGATACCACCACAACTTTTCAACTCCTAGAACTCCCCAACAAAATGGGGTTGTGGAAAGGAAAAATCGGTCTCTTCAAGAAATGGCAAGAACTATGATAAATGAATTTAATACCCCTAAATATTTTTAGGCGTAGTCGTAAATACTTCTTGCTATGTTTTAAATCGTGTTACTTTGAGACCTGAGTTGAAAAAGACTCCTTATGAGCTTTGGAAAGGGAGGAAGCCCAACATCTCTTATTTTAAAGTTTTTGGTTCAAAATGCTTTATTCTAAACACTAAAGACAACCTTGATAAATTTGATTCAAAATCCGATGTTGGAATTTTTCTTGGATACTCCTCCTCTAGCAAAGCCTACAGAGTTTACAATAATAGAACACTTTGTCTTGAGGAATCCATGCATGTCGCCTTTGAGGAAACTCAAAATGACAAAATTGTTGAGATTCTAGATGACTTAAATAAAAATGTTCAAAATTTGAATCTTCATGATAAAAATCCAAATGAAACATCAAATGAAGATACAAACAAGGACCAACCAAGCTCAAGCAATCAACAAGAGTTGGTAAGTAACTCCTTTGAGCCGCCAAAGGAGCTAAGGTATGTAAGTTCTCATCCTCCAGAATTAATTATCGGTAATCCGTTTGAGGGAACTAAAACTAGAGCATCCCTTAGAAATATTAGTGGTCATTATGCATTTGTTTCTCAAATAGAACCTAAAACCTTTCTTGAAGCTGAAAATGATGAAAAATGGATTTTAGTCATGCAAGATAAGCTAAATTAGTTTGAGAGAAATGATGTTTGGAAACTAGTCCCTAGGCCAAAAGATTTATCAATAATTGGTACTAAATGGGTTTTTAGAAACAAAGTTGATGAACATGGGACTATTGTTAGAAACAAAGCAAGACTAGTTGCTAAAGGTTATAATTAAGAAGAAGGAATAGATTATGAAGAAAACTTTGCACCGATAGCTAGACTTGAATCTATAAGAATGCTATTAGCCTATGCATGTCATGCAAATTTTACGCTCTTCCAAATGGATGTTAAAAGTGCATTTTTAAATGGCTTTATAATGGAAGAAGTATATGTTGAACAACCTCAAGGCTTTGAAAATTTTGAATTTCCTAATCATGTTTTTAAACTCAAAAAGGCCTTGTATGGTTTAAAACAAGCACCTAGGGCATGGTATGATAGATTAAAAACATTTCTTATTGAAAATGATTTTAACATTGGCAAAATTGACACCACCCTGTTTACGAAAAGAAAAGGAAAAGATATCCTTATTGTACAAATCTATGTTGATGATATAATTTTTGGTGCTACTAACGAATCTCTATGTAAGGAATTTGCAAAATGCATGCAAGAGGAATTTGAAATGAGCATGATGGGAGAATTAAATTTCTTCCTTGGATTGCAAATTAAGCAAACAAGAGATGGCATCTTCATCAACCAAAGCAAGTACACCAAGGATCTTCTAAAAAGATTTGGGATGGAACATGTCAAAGATGCCGACACACCCATGGGAACATCTACTAAGCTTGATATGGACTGAAAAGGTAAAACCGTAGACATCACCAAATATCGAGGTATGATCGGTTCTCTTTATATTTAACCGCAAGTAGACCCGATATTATGTTTAGTGTATGTTTATGTGCACGATTTCAAGCATGTCCAAAAGAATCCCATGTTAGTGCAGTAAAAAGAATTTTTCGTTACTTGCATGGTACAATTAATTTAGGGTTGTGGTATCCGAAGGGAAGTGAAATGAGTTTAATCAGTTATTCGGATGCAGATTTTGCGGGTTGCAAAATAGATAGGAAAAGTACTAGTGGAACTTGTCACTTTCTAGGATCTTCACTAGTATCATGGGCAAGTAAGAAACAAAACTCAGTAGTCCTATCAACAACTCAAGCGTAATATATTGCGATGGGAGTTGTTGTGCACAAGTATTATGGATGAAACAAACTTTGGAGGATTATAGACTTAAGTTTGAAAATACTCCGATTAAATGTGATAATACAAGTGCTATTTGCTTATCTAAAAATCCTATTCAGCACTCTCGTACAAAACACATAGAAGTAAGACATCACTTCTTAAGGGATCACAGTGAAAAAGGAGATATTGTACTTGAGTTTATAGGTACAGTAACATCAACTTGCAGATATTTTTACAAAACCCTTAGCCAAAGATCGCTTTATAAATAAGAAGGAACCTAGGATTTATCCATGCAAATGATGTTTAAATTATGTATACATCAATGGTTATAAGTTGGATTTATTTG
Organism: Salix exigua; assembly: GCA_032356905.1. Classification (NCBI taxonomy): domain Eukaryota; kingdom Viridiplantae; phylum Streptophyta; class Magnoliopsida; order Malpighiales; family Salicaceae; genus Salix; species Salix exigua. The sequence goes on from CM063598.1 coordinate 6,291,553, forward strand.
ATATTAAAATGTATACACTTGGAGCATAAGAAAGTTGTTCAAAACAAATATTGGAGAATTTAGAAATTCTGGGATGAACCGGTCGACCGGTTCATCAAGAGCAAGCCAACCGGTAGACCGGTTGAGACAAAAAAAAAACAGAGGATGGCTACTGGAATTTTTCGAATCTTGGAGGAAAATGGTTCTGAACATAATTTTTCGACATAAATGGTACTTTTGAAGATTAATGAATGATTTTAAAGTCAAAATGCAAAAATTTCCATTTTTGCATGTACCGGTCGATCGAGTACATGTATCTCGATCAACCTGGTCGACCGGTTGAGCCGGAGGAACAATGAGACTTTTCCCCAAGCATGATTGAACTTGGTTTTGGGCGGGTGTTAGCCTTGGATTTTCGGACAAATTGATCCCGACTGACTAGCCCCATTTAAATGGGTATAAGCCTTTTATTTCTAGCCTTTTTCATATCCAAGAACTTTTTAGTTGGTATTAGACTTCAATTTTATGGGTAATAGACTTTTCCCCAACATGATTGAAATTTGTTTTTGGAGGGGTGTTAGCCTTGGATTTTCGAACAAATTCATCCTGACTCGACTAGGCCGATTTAAATGTGTATAAGCCTTAGATTTCTAACCTTGTTCATATCCAAGCCCTTTTCGTTGGTACTAGACTTCAATTTTACTGGTAATAGACTTTTCCCCAAGCATGATTGAACTTGGTTTTTGGGCGAGTGTTAGCCTTGGATTTTCTGGACAAATTGATCCCGACTCGACTAGCCCCATTTAAATGGGTATAAGCCTTTATTTCTAGCCTTTTTCATATCCAAGAACTTTTTAGTTGGTATTAGACTTCAATTTTATGGGTAATAGACTTTTCCCCAACATGATTGAAATTTGTTTTTGGAGGGGTGTTAGCCTTGGATTTTCGAACAAATTCATCCCGACTCGACTAGGCCGATTTAAATGTGTATACGCCTTAGATTTCTAACCTTGTTCATATCCAAGCCCTTTTCGTTGGTACTAGAGTTCAATTTTACTGGTAATAGACTTTTCCCCAAGCATGATTGAACTTGGTTTTTCGAGAGGGTGTTAGCCTTGGATTTTCGTGACAAATTAATCATGACTCGACGAGGCCGATTTAAATGGGTAGAAGTCTTAGATTTCTAACCTTGTTCATATCCAAGCCCATTTTAGTTGGTATTAGACTTCAATTTTATGGGCAATAGACTTTTCCCCAAACATGATTGAACTTGGTTTTTCGAGAGGGTGTTAGCCTTGGATTTTCTGGACAAATTAATCATGACTCGACTAGACCGATATAAATGAGTATTAGCCTTATATTTAGAACCTTGTTCATATCCAAACCCTTTTTAGTTTGTATTACACTTCAAATTTTTGGGTAATAGACTTTTTCCCAAACATGATTCAACTTGGTTTTTGGAGGGGGTGTTAGCCTTGGATTTTCAGACAAATTGATCCTGACACCGACTAGGCCGATTTAAATGGGTATAAGTCTTAGATTTCTAACCTTGTTCATATCCAAGCCCTTTTAGTTGGTATTAAACTTCAATTTTACTGGGTAATAGACTTTTTCCCCAACATGATTGAACTTTGTTTTTGGAGGGGTGTTAGCCTTGGATTTTCTGGACAAATTGATCCCGACACGACTAGGCCGATTTTAATGGGTAGAAGTCTTAGATTTCTAACCTTGTTCATATCCAAGCCCATTTTAGTTGGTATTAGACTTCAATTTTATGGGCAATAGACTTTTCCCCAAACATGATTGAACTTGGTTTTTCGAGAGGGTGTTAGCCTTGGATTTTCGGACAAATTCATCATGACTCGACTAGGACGATTTAAATGGGTATAAGTCTTAGATTTCTAACCTTGTTCATATCCAAGCCCTCTTTAGTTGGTATTAAACTTCAATTTTACTGGTAATAGACTTTTTCCCCAACATGATTGAACTTTGTTTTTGGAGGGGTGTTAGCCTTGGATTTTCTGGACAAATTGATCCCGACTACGACTAGGCCGATTTAAATGGGTATAAGTCGTAGATTTCTAACCTTGTTCATATCCAAACCCTTTTAGTTGGTATTAAACTTCAATTTTACTGGTAATAGACTTTTTCCCCAACATGATTGAACTTTGTTTTTGGAGGGGTGTTAGCCTTGGATTTTCGGACAAATTGATCCCGACTACCGACTAGGCCGATTTAAATGGGTATAAGTCTTAGATTTCTAACCTTGTTCATATCCAAGCCCTTTTAGTTGGTATTAAACTTCAATTTTACTGGTAATAGACTTTTTCCCCAACATGATTGAACTTTGTTTTTGGAGGGGTGTTAGCCTTGGATTTTCTGGACAAATTGATCCCGACACTGACTAGGCCGATTTTAATGGGTAGAAGCCTTAGATTTCAAACTTTGTTCATATCCAAGCCCTTTTTATTTGGTATTACACTTCAATTATATGGGTAATAGACTTTCCCCCCAAACATAATTGTACTTGGTTTTTTGAGGAGGTGATAGCCTTGTATTTTCGGACAAATTCATCGTGACTCGACTAGCCCCATTTAAATGGGTATAAGCTTTAGATTTCAAACCTTATTCATATCCAAGCCCTTTTTAGTTGGTATTAGAATTCAATTTTATGGGTAATAGACTTTATCGCCAAGCATGATTGAACTTTGTTTTTGGAGGGGTGTTAGCCTTGGATTTTCGGACAAATTGATCCCGATACCGACTAGGCCGATTTAAATGGGTATAAGTCTTAGATTTCTAACCTCTTTCATATCAAATACCTTTTAGTTGGTATTAGACTTGAATTTTATGGGTAATAGACGTTTCCACGCATGATTGAACTTGGTTTTGGGCGGTGTTAGCCATGGATTTTCGGACAAATTGATCATGACTCGACTAGCCCCATTTAAATGGGTATAAGCCTTGTATTTCTAGCATTTTTCATATCCAAGACCTTTTAGTTGGTATTAGACTTCAATTTTACTGGTAATAGATGTTTCCCAAACATGATTGAACTTGGTTTTTCGAGAGGGTGTTAGCCTTGGATTTTCGGACAAATTAATCATGACTCGACTAGGCCGATTTAAATGGGTATAATTCGTAGATTTCTAACCTTGTTCATATCCAAGCCCTTTTAGTTGGTATTAAACTTCAATTTTACTGGTAATAGACTTTTTCCCCAACATGATTGAACTTTGTTTTTGGAGGGGTGTTAGCCTTGGATTTTCGGACAAATTGATCCCGACACCGACTAGGCCGATTTAAATGGGTATAAGTCTTAGATTTCTAACCTCTTTCATATCAAAGCCCTGTTTAGTTGGTATTAGACTTCAATTTTATGGGTAACACACTTTTCCCCCATACATGATTGAACTTGGTTTTTGGGTGGGTGTTAGCCTTAGATTTTCGGACAAATTGATCCTGACTCGACTAGCCCCATTTAAAAGGCTATAAGATTTATATTTCTAACCTTGTTCATATCCAAGCCCTTTTTAAATGGTATTAGGCTTCAATTTTATGGGTAATAGACTTTTCCCCCAACATGATTGAACTTGGTTTTTGGGTGGGTGTTAGCCTTGGATTTTCGGACAAATTGATCCAGACTCGACTAGACCCATTGAAGTGGGTATAAGCATTAGATTTCTAGCCTTGTTCATATCCAAGCCCTTTTTAGTTGGTATTAGACTTCAATTTTACGGGTAATAGACTTTTCCCCCAAGTATGATTGAACTTGGTTTTTGGAGGGGGTGTTAGCCTTGGATTTTCGGACAAATTGATCCAGACTCGACTAGACCCATTGAAGTGGGTATAAGCATTAGATTTCTAGCCTTGTTCATATCCAAGCCCTTTTTAGTTGGTATTAGACTTCAATTTTATGGGCAATAGACGTTTCCCCAACCATGATTGAACTTGGTTTTTCGAGAGGGTGTTAGCCTTGGATTTTCGTGACAAATTAATCATGACTCGACGAGGCCGATTTAAATGGGTAGAAGTCTGAGATTTCTATCCTTGTTCATATCCAAGCCCATATTAGTTGGTATTAGACTTCAATTTATGGGTAATTGACTTTTCCCCAAAACATGATTGAACTTGGTTTTTTGAGCGGGTGTTAGCCTTGCATTATCGGATAGATTGATCCTGACTCAACGAGGTCCATGTAAATGAGTATGAGCCTTACATTTCTAACATTATTCTTATCCAAGCCCTTTTTAGTTGGTATTAGACTTCAATTTTATGGGTAATACACTTTTGCTCCAAAAATAATTGAACTTGGTTTTTGGAGTTGGTGTTAGCCTTGGATTTTCGGACAAATTGGTCCCGACTACCGACTAGGCCGATTTTAATGGGTAGAAGTCTTAGATTTCTAACCTTGTTCATATCCAAGCCCATTTTAGTTGGTATTATACTTCAATTTTATGTGTAATACACTTTTCCCCCAAACATGATTGAACTTGGTTTTTGGGTAGGTGTTAGCCTTGAATTTTCGGACAAATCAATCCTGAATTGACTAGCCACATTTAAATGAGTATTAGCCTTAGATTTGTAACTTTGTTCATATCCAAGCCCATTTTAGTTGGTATTAGGCTTCAATTTTATGGGCAATAGACTTTTCCCCAAACATGATTGAACTTGGTTTTTCGAGAGGGTGTTAGCCTTGGATTTTCGGACAAATTAATCATGACTCGACTAGGCCGATTTAAAGGGGTATAAGTCGTAGATTTCTAACCTTGTTCATATCCAAGCCCTTTTAGTTGGTATTAAACTTGAATTTTATGGGCAATAGACTTTTCCCCAAACATGATTGAACTTGGTTTTTCGAGAGGGTGTTAGCCTTGGATTTTCGGACAAATTAATCATGACTCGACTAGGCCGATTTAAATGGGTATAAGTCTTAGATTTCTAACCTTTTTCATATCCAAGCCCTTTCTAGTTGCTATTAAATTTCAATTTTACGGGTAATAGACTTTTTCCCCAACATGATTGAACTTTGTTTTTGGAGGGGTGTTAGCCTTGGATTTTCTGGACAAATTGATCCCGACACGACTAGGCCGATTTAAATGGGTATAAGTCTTAGATTTCTAACATTGTTCATATCCAAGCCCTTTTAGTTGGTATTAAACTTCAATTTTACTGGTAATAGACTTTTTCCCCAACATGATTGAACTTTGTTTTTGGAGGGGTGTTAGCCTTGGATTTTCGGACAAATTGATCCCGACACGACTAGGCCGATTTTAATGGGTAGAAGTCTTATATTTCTACCTTTGTTAAAATCCAAGCCCTTTCTAGTTGGTATTAGACTTCAATTTTATGGTTAAGACTTTTTCTCCAAGCATGATTGAACTTGGTTTTTGGGTGGGTGGTAGCCTTAGATTTTCGTACAAATTGATCCTGACTCGACTATCCCCATTTAAATGGGTATAATAATTATATTTCTAACCTTGTTCATATACAAGCCCTTTCTAGTTGGTATTAAACTTCAATTTTATGGGTAATAGACTTTTTCCCCTAGCATGATTGAACTTGGTTTTTGGACGTGGTGTTAGCCTTGGATTTTCGGACAAATTGATCCCGACACGACTAGGCCGATTTAAATGGGTATAAGTCTTAGATTTCTAACCTCTTTCATATCAAATACCTTTTAGTTGGTATTAGACTTGAATTTTATGAGTAATAGACGTTTCCCCAAGCATGATTGAACTTGGTTTTGGGCGGGTGTTAGCCATGGATTTTCGGACAAATTGATAATGACTCGACTAGCCCCATTTAAATGGGTATAATCCTTGTATTTCTAGCATTTTTCATATCCAAGACCTTTTAGTTGGTATTAGACTTCAATTTTACTGGTAATAGATGTTTCCCAAACATGATTGAACTTGGTTTTTGGAGTGGGTGTTAGCGTTGGATTTTCGGACAAATTAAGCGTGACTCGACTAGCCCCATTTAAATGGGTATAATCCTTACATTTCTAACCTTGTTCATATCCAAGCCCTTTTTAGTTGGTATTGGACTTCAATTTTATGGGTAATAGACTTTTCCCCCAAACATGATTGAACTTGGTTTTTGGAGGGGGTGTTAGCCTTGGATTTTCAGACAATTTGATCCTGATTCGACTAGCCCCATTTAAATGGGTATAAGCCTTGTATTTCTAAACTTGTTCATATACAACCCTTTTTAGTTGGTATTAGACTTCAATTTTATGGGTAATAGACTTTTTCTCCAAGCATGATTGAACTTGGTTTTTGGAGGGTGTTTTAGCCTTGGATTTTCGGACAAATTGGTCCTACGTCAACTATCCTCATTTAAATGGGTATTAGTTTTAGATTTCTAACCTTGTTCATATCCAAGCCCTTTTTAGTTGGTATTAGACTTCAATTTTATGCGTAATAGACTTTTTCCCCAAGCATGATTGAACTTGGTTTTTGGAGTGGATGTTAGCCTTGGATTTTCGGACAAATTGATCCTGACTCGACGAGCCCCATTTAAATAGGTATAAGCCTTAGATTTCTAACCTTGTTCATATCCAATCCCGCTTTAGTTGGTATTAGTCTTCAATTTTATGGGCAATAGACGCTTCCCCAACCATGATTGAACTTGGTTTTTCGAGAGGGTGTTAGCCTTGGATTTTCGTACAAATTAATCATGACTCGACGAGGCCGATTTAAATGGGTAGAAGTCTTAGATTTCTAACCTTGTTCTTATCCAAGCCCATTTTAGTTGGTATTAGACTTCAATTTTATGGGCAATAGACTTTTCCCCAAACATGATTGAACTTGGTTTTTCGAGAGGGTGTTAGCCTTGGATTGTCTGGACAAATTAATCATGACTCAACTAGCCCTATTTAAATGGGTATAAGTCTTAGATTTCTAACCTTGTTCATATCCAAGTCCTTTTAGTTGGTATTAAACTTCAATTTTACGGGTAATAGACTTTTTCCCCAACATGATTGAACTTTGTTTTTGGAGGGGTGTTAGCCTTGGATTTTCGGACAAATTGATCATGACACGACAAGGCCGATTTAAATGGGTAGAAGTCTTAGATTTCTAACTTCGTTCATATCCAAGCCCTTTTTAGTTGGAATTAGACTTCAATTTTATGGGTAAAAGACATTTTCTCCAAGCATGACTGAACTTGGTTTTTAGGAGGGTGTTAGCCTTGGATTTTCGGACAAATTAATCCTGACTCGAATAGCCCCATTTAAATGGGTATAAGTCGTAGATTTCTAACCTTGTTCATATCCAAGCCCTTTTAGTTGGTATTACAATTCATTTTTACGGGTAATAGACTTTTTCCCCAAACATGATTGAACTTGGTTTTGGATGGGGTGTTAGCCTTGGATTTTCAGACAAATTGATCCCGATCACGACTAGGCCGATTTAAATGGGTATAAGTCTTAGATTTCTAACCTCTTTCATATCAAATACCTTTTAGTTGGTATTAGACTTGAATTTTATGAGTAATAGACGTTTCCCCAAGCATGATTGAACTTGGTTTTTGAGTGGGTGTTAGCCATGGATTTTCGGACAAATTGATATTGACTCGACTAGCCCCATTTAAATGGGTATAATCCTTGTATTTCTAGCATTTTTCATATGCAAGACCTTTTAGTTGGTATTAGACTTCAATTTTACTGGTAATAGATGTTTCCCAAACATGATTGAACTTGGTTTTTTGAGTGGGTGTTAGCCTTGGATTTTCGAACAAATTGATCCTGACTGGACTAGCCCCATTTAAATGAGTATTAGCCTTATATTTCTATCCTTGTTCATATCCAAGCCAATTTTAGTTTGTATTAGACTTCGATTTTATGGGTAATAGACTTTTCCCCCAAAGAATGATTGAACTTGTTTTTTTGAGTGGGTGTTAGCCTTGGATTTTTGGACAAATTGATTTTGACTCGACTAGCTCCATTTAAATGATTATTAGCCTTAGATTTCTATCCTTGTTCATATCCAAGCCCATTTTAGTTGGTATTAGACTTCAATTTTTATGGGTAAAAGACTTTTCCCCCAAGCATGATTGAACTTGGTTTTCGGAGGGTGTTAGCCTTGGATTTTCGGACAAATTGATCATGACACGACTAGGCCGATTTAAATGGGTAGAAGTCTTAGATTTCTAACCTTGTTCATATCCAAGCCCATTTTAGTTGGTATTAGACTTCAATTTTATGGGCAATAGACTTTTCCCCAAACATGATTGAACTTGGTTTTTCGAGAGGGTGTTAGCCTTGGATTTTCGGACAAATTAATCATGACTCGACTAGGCCGATTTAAATGGGTATAAGTCGTAGATTTCTAACCTTGTTCATATCCAAGCCCTTTTAGTTGGTATTAAACTTCAATTTTACGGGTAATAGACTTTTCCCCAACATGATTGAACTTTGTTTTTGGAGGGGTGTTAGCCTTGGATTTTCGGACAAATTGATCCCGACACCGACTAGGCCGATTTAAATGGGTATAAGTCTTAGATTTCTAACCTTGTTCATATCCAAGCCCTTTTAGTTGGTATTAAACTTCAATTTTACGGGTAATAGACTTTTTCCCCAACAGATTGAACTTTGTTTTTGGAGGGGTGTTAGCCTTGGATTTTCGGACAAATTGATCCCGACTCGACTAGCCACATTTAAATAGGTATAAGCCTTAGATTTCTAACCTTGTTCATATCCAATCCCGCTTTAGTTGGTATTAGTCTTCAATTTTATGGGCAATAGACGTTTCCCAACCATGATTGAACTTGGTTTTTCGAGAGGGTGTTAGCCTTGGATTTTCGTGACAAATTAATCATGACTCGACGAGGCCGATTTAAATGGGTAGAAGTCTTAGATTTCTAACCTTGTTCATATCCAAGCCCATTTTAGTTGGTATTAGACTTCAATTTTATGGGCAATAGACTTTTCCCCAAACATGATTGAACTTGGTTTTTCGAGAGGGTGTTAGCCTTGGATTTTCGGACAAATTAATCATGACTCGACTAGGCCGATTTAAATGGGTATAAGTCGTAGATTTCTAACCTTGTTCATATCCAAGCCCTTTTAGTTGGTATTAGACTTCAAATTTATGGGTAATAGACTTTTCCCCCGAGCATGATTGAAGTTGGTTTTTGTGGGGGTGTTAGCCTTGGATTTTCGGACAAATTAATCCTCACTCTACTAGCCCCATTTAAATGGGTATAAGTCTTAGATTTCTAACCTTGTTCGGATCCAAGCCCTTTTTAGTTGGTATTATACTTTAATTTAATGGGTAATAGATTTTTTCCGAAACATGATTGAACTTGGTTTTTGGGTGGATGTTAGCCTTGGATTTTCGGACAAATTGATCCTGATTGGACTAGCCCCATTTAAATGGGTATAAGCCTTATATTTCTAACCTTTTTCATATCCAAGCCCTTTTTAGTTGGTATTAGATTTCAAATTTATGGGTAATAGACTTTTCGCCCAAGCGTGATTGAACTTTGTTTTTGGGTGGGTGTTAGCCTTGGATTTTCGGACAAATTGATCCCGACTCAACTAGCCCCTTTTAAATGGGTATAAGCCTTGTATTTCTAGCATTTTTCATATCCAAGACCTTTTAGTTGGTATTAGACTTCAATTTTACGAGAATAGACTTTTCCCCCAACATGATTGAACTTTGTTTTTGTAGGGGTGTTAGCCTTGGATTTTCGAACAAATTGATCATGACACGACTAGGCCGATTTAAATGGGTATAAGTCGTAGATTTCTAACCTTGTTCATATCCAAGCCCTTTTAGTTGGTATTAGACTTCAATTTTACGGGTAATAGACTTTTGCCCCCAACATGATTGAACTTTGTTTTTGGAGGGGTGTTAGCTTTGGATTTTCGGACAAATAGATCCCGACTTGACTAGCCCCATTTAAATGTGTATAAGCCTTGTATTTCTAGCCTTTTTCATATCCAAGACCTTTTAGTTGGTATTAGACTTCAATTTTTGGGTAATAGACGTTTCCCCAACCATGATTGAACTTGGTTTTTCGAGAGGGTGTTAGCCTTGGATTTTCAGTACAAATTAATCATGACTCGACGAGGCTGATTTAAATGGGTAGAAGTCTTAGATTTCTAACCTTGTTCATATCCAAGCCCATTTTAGTTGGTATTAGACTTCAATTTTATGGGCAATAGACTTTTCCCCAACCATGATTGAACTTGGTTTTTCGAGAGGGTGTTAGCCTTGGATTGTCTGGACAAATTAATCATGACTCGACTAGGCCGATTTAAATGGGTATAAGTCTTAGATTTCTAACCTTGTTCATATCCAAGTCCTTTTAGTTGGTATTAAACTTCAATTTTACGGATAATAGACTTTTTCCCCAACATGATTGAACTTTGTTTTTGGAGGGTGTTAGCCTTGGATTTTCGGACAAATTGATCCCGACACGACTAGGCCGATTTAAATGGGTATAAGTCTTAGATTTCTAACCTCTTTCATATCAAATACCTTTTAGTTGGTATTAGACTTGAATTTTATGGGTAATAGACGTTTCCCCAAGCATGATTGAACTTGGTTTTGGGCGGGTGTTAGCCTTGGATTTTCGTGACAAATTAATCATGACTCGACTAGGCCGATTTTAATGGGTAGAAGTCTTAGATTTCTAACCTTGTTCATATCCAAGCCCTTTTTAGTTGGTATTATACTTCAAATTTATGGGTAATAGACTTATCCCCCAAGCATGATTGAACTTGGTTTTTCGTGAGGGTGTTAACCTTGGATTTTCGGACAAATTGATCCTGACTCGACTAGGCCAATTTAAATGGGTATAAGTCTTAGATTTCTAACCTTGTTCATATCCAAGCCCTTTCTAGTTGGTATAAGACTTCAATTTTACGGGTAATAGACTTTTTCCCCAACATGATTGAACTTTGTTTTTGGAGGGGTGTTAGCCTTGGATTTTCGGACAAATTGATCCCGACTACCGACTAGGCCGATTTAAATGGGTATAAGTCTTAGATTTCTAACCTCTTTCATATCAAATACCTTTTAGTTGGTATTAGAATTGAATTTTATGGGTAATAGATGTTTCCCCAAGCATGATTGAACTTGGGTTTTGGGTGGGTGTTAGCCTTGGATTTTAGGACAAATTTATCGTGACTCCACTAGCCCCATTTAAATGGGTAGAAGCCTTGTATTTCTAGCATTTTTCATATTCAAGACCTTTTAGTTGGTATTAGACTTCAATTTTACGAGAATAGACTTTTCCCCAACATGATTGAACTTTGTTTTTGTAGGGGTGTTAGCCTTGGATTTTCTGGACAAATTGATCATGACACGACTAGGCCGATTTAAATGGGTAGAAGTCTTAGATTTCTAACCTTGTTCATATCCAAGCCCATTTTAGTTGGTATTAGACTTCAATTTTATGGGCAATAGACTTTTCCCCAAACATGATTGAACTTGGTTTTTCGAGAGGGTGTTAGCCTTGGATTTTCGGACAAATTAATCATGACTCGACTAGGCCGATTTAAATGGGTATAAGTCGTAGATTTCTAACCTTGTTCATATCCAAGCCCTTTTAGTTGGTATTAAACTTCAATTTTACGGGTAATAGACTTTTTCCCCAACAGATTGAACTTTGTTTTTGGAGGGGTGTTAGCCTTGGATTTTCGGACAAATTGATTCTGACTCCACTAGCCCAATTTAAATAGGTATAAGCCTTAGATTTCTAACCTTGTTCATATCCAATCCCGTTTTAGTTGGTATTACGCTTCAATTTTATGGATAATAGACTTTTCCCCAAAACATGATTGAACTTGGTTTTTGGGTGGGTGTTAGCCTAGCATTTTCAGACAAATTAATCATGACTCGACGAAGCTCGATTTAAATGGGTAGAAGTCTTAGATTTCTAACCTTGTTCATATCCAAGCCCATTTTAGTTGGTATTAGACTTCAATTTTATGGGCAATAGACTTTTCCCCAAACATGATTGAACTTGGTTTTTCGAGAGGGTGTTAGCCTTGGATTTTCGGACAAATTAATCATGACTCGACTAGGCCGATTTAAATGGGTATAAGTCATAGATTTCTAACCTTGTTCATATCCAAGCCCTTTTAGTTGGTATTAAACTTCAATTTTACGGGTAATAGACTTTTTCCCCAACATGATTGAACTTTGTTTTTGGAGGGGTGTTAGCCTTGGATTTTCGGACAAATTGATCCCGATACACGACTAGGCCGATTTAAATGGGTATAAGTCTTAGATTTCTAACCTTGTTCATATCCAAGCCCTTTTAGTTGGTATTAAACTTCAATTTTACGGGTAATAGACTTTTTCCCCAACAGATTGAACTTTGTTTTTGGAGGGGGTGTTAGCCTTGGATTTTAGGACAAATTGATCCTGACTCGACTAGCCACATTTAAATAGGTATAAGCCTTAGATTTCTAACCTTGTTCATATCCAATCCCGCTTTAGTTGGTATTAGTCTTCAATTTTATGGGCAATAGACGTTTCCCCAACCATGATTGAACTTGGTTTTTCGAGAGGGTGTTAGCCTTGGATTTTCGTGACAAATTAATCATGACTCGACTGAGGCCGATTTAAATGGGTAGAAGTCTTAGATTTCTAACCTTGTTCATATCCAAGCCCATTTTAGTTGGTATTAGACTTCAATTTTATGGGCAATAGACTTTTCCCCAAACATGATTGAACTTGGTTTTCGAGAGGGTGTTAGCCTTGGATTTTCGGACAAATTAATCATGACTCGACTAGGCCGATTTAAATGGGTATAAGTCGTAGATTTCTAACCTTGTTCATATCCAAGCCCTTTTAGTTGGTATTAAACTTCAATTTTACGGGTAATAGACTTTTTCCCCAACATGATTGAACTTTGTTTTTGGAGGGGTGTTAGCCTTGGATTTTCGGACAAATTGATCCCGACACGACTAGGCCGATTTAAATGGGTATAAGTCTTAGATTTCTAACCTTGTTCATATTCAAGCCCTTTTTAGTTGGTATTAAGCTTTAATGTTATGCGTAATAGACTTTTCCCTTAACATGATTGAACTTGGTTTTTGGATGGGTGTTAGCTTTGGATTTTCAGACAAATTGATCCCGACACCGACTAGGCCGATTTAAATGGGTATAAGTCTTAGATTTCTAACTTCTTTCATATCAAATACCTTTTAGTTGGTATTAGACTTGAATTTTATGGGTAATAGACGTTTCCCCAAGCATGATTGAACTTGGTTTTGGGCGGGTGTTAGCCTTGGATTTTCGGACAAATTGATCCCGACTCAACTAGCCCCTTTTAAATGGGTATAAGCCTTGTATTTCTAGCATTTTTCATATCCAAGACCTTTTAGTTGGTATTAGACTTCAATTTTACGAGAATAGACTTTTCCCCAACATGATTGAACTTTGTTTTTGTAGGGGTGTTAGCCTTGGATTTTCGAACAAATTGATCATGACACGACTAGGCCGATTTAAATGGGTATAAGTCGTAGATTTCTAACCTTGTTCATATCCAAGCCCTTTTAGTTGGTATTAGACTTCAATTTTACGGGTAATAGACTTTTGCCCCCAACATGATTGAACTTTGTTTTTGGAGGGGTGTTAGCTTTGGATTTTCGGACAAATAGATCCCGACTCGACTAGCCCCATTTAAATGGGTATAAGCCTTGTATTTCTAGCCTTTTTCATATCCAAGACCTTTTAGTTGGTATTAGACTTCAATTTTTGGGTAATAGACGTTTCCCCAACCATGATTGAACTTGGTTTTTCGAGAGGGTGTTAGCCTTGGATTTTCGTACAAATTAATCATGACTCGACGAGGTCGATTTAAATGGGTAGAAGACTTAGATTTCTAACATTGTTCTATTCATGCCCTTTTTATTTTGTACTACACTTCATTTTTATGGGTAATAGACATTTCCCCCAACCATGATTGAACTTGGTTTTTAGAGGGGGTGTGAGCTTTGGATTGTCGGACAAATTAATCATGACTCGCCTAGCCCATTTAATTGGGTATAAGCCTTAGATTTCTGACATTGTTCATATCCAATCCCTTTTTAATTGGTATTAAACTTCAATTTTACGGCTAATAGACTTTTCCCCAAGCATGATTGAACTTTGTTTTTGGGTGGGTGTAGCCTTGGATTTTCGGACAAATTGATCCCGACACGACTAGGCCGATTTAAATGGGTATAAGTCTTAGATTTCTAACCTCTTTCATATCAAATACCTTTTAGTTGGTATTAGACTTGAATTTTATGGGTAATAGACGTTTCCCCAAGCATGATTGAACTTGGTTTTGGGCGGGTGTTAGCCTTGGATTTTCGTGACAAATTAATCATGACTCGACTAGGCCGATTTTAATGGGTAGAAGTCTTAGATTTCTAACCTTGTTCATATCCAAGCCCATTTTAGTTGGTATTATACTTCAATTTTATGGGCAATAGACTTTTCCCCAAACATGATTGAACTTGGTTTTTCGAGAGGGTGTTAACCTTGGATTTTCGGACAAATTAATCATGACTCGACTAGGCCGATTTAAATGGGTATAAGTCTTAGATTTCTAACCTTGTTCATATCCAAGCCCTTTTAGTTGGTATTAAACTTCAATTTTACGGGTAATAGACTTTTTCCCCAACATGATTGAACTTTGTTTTTGGAGGGGTGTTAGCCTTGGATTTTCGGACAAATTGATCCCGACACGACTAGGCCGATTTAAATGGGTATAAGTCTTAGATTTCTAACCTCTTTCATATCAAATACCTTTTAGTTGGTATTAGAATTGAATTTTATGGGTAATAGATGTTTCCCCAAGCATGATTGAACTTGGTTTTGGGCGGGTGTTAGCCTTGGATTTTCGGACAAATTGATCCCGACTCCACTAGCCCCATTTAAATGGGTAGAAGCCTTGTATTTGTAGCATTTTTCATATTCAAGACCTTTTAGTTGGTATTAGACTTCAATTTTACGAGAATAGACTTTTCCCCCAACATGATTGAACTTTGTTTTTGTAGGGGTGTTAGCCTTGGATTTTCGGACAAATTGATCATGACACGACTAGGCCGATTTAAATGGGTAGAAGTCTTAGATTTCTAACCTTGTTCATATCCAAGCCCATTTTAGTTGGTATTAGACTTCAATTTTATGGGCAATAGACTTTTCCCCAAACATGATTGAACTTGGTTTTCGAGAGGGTGTTAGCCTTGGATTTTCGGACAAATTAATCATGACTCGACTAGGCCGATTTAAATGGGTATAAGTCGTAGATTTCTAACCTTGTTCATATCCAAGCCCTTTTAGTTGGTATTAAACTTCAATTTTACGGGTAATAGACTTTTTCCCCAACGAGATTGAACTTGGATTTTGGAGGGGGTGTTAGCCTTGGATTTTCGGACAAATTGATCCTGACTCAACTAGCCCCATTTAATTGGGTATAAGCCTTAGATTTCTAATCTTGTTCATATCCATTCCCTTTTTAGTTGGTATTAGACTTCATTTTTATGGGCAATAGACGTTTCCCCAAAGCATGATTGGACTTGATTTTTGGAGAGAGTGTTAGCCTTCGATTTTCAGACAAATTGATCCTGACTCGACGACCCCCATTTACATGAGTATTAGTCTTATATTTCTAACCTTGTTCATATCCAAGGCCTTTTTATTTGGTATTAGATTTCAATTTTATGGGTAATAGACTTTTCCCCCAAGCACGATCGAACTTGCTTTTTGGAGAGGGGTGTTAGCCTTAGATTTTCGAACAAATTGATTCTGACTCGACGAACCCCATTTAAATGGGTATAAACATTATATTTCTAACCTTGTTCATATCTAATCCCTTTTTAGTTGGTATTAGACTTCAATTTTATGGGTAATAGACTTTTCCCGCAAGCATGATTGAACTTGGTTTTTGGAGGGTGTGTTAGCCTTGAATTTCAGACAAATTGATCCTGACTCGACTAGGTCCATTTAAATGGGTATAAGTCTTAGATTTCTAACCTTGTTCATATCCAAGCCCTTTTAGTTGGTATTAAACTTCAATTTTACGGGTAATAGACTTTTTCCCCAACAGATTGAACTTTGTTTTTGGAGGGGTGTTAGCCTTGGATTTTCGGACAAATTGATCCCGACACGACTAGGCCGATTTAAATGGGTATAAGTCTTAGATTTCTAACCTCTTTCATATCAAATACCTTTTAGTTGGTATTAGACTTGAATTTTATGGGTAATAGACGTTTCCCCAAGCATGATTGAACTTGGTTTTGGGCGGGTGTTAGCCTTGGATTTTCGGACAAATTGATCCCGACTCAACTAGCCCCATTTAAATGGGTATAAGCCTTGTATTTCTAGCATTTTTCAAATCCAAGACCTTTTAGTTGGTATTAGACTTCAATTTTACGAGAATAGACTTTTCCCCAACATGATTGAACTTTGTTTTTGTAGGGGTGTTAGCCTTGGATTTTTGGACAAATTGATCATGACACGACTAGGCCGATTTAAATGGGTATAAGTCGTAGATTTCTAACCTTGTTCATATCCAAGCACTTTTTAGTTGGTATTAGACTTCAATTTTATGGGAAATACACTTTTGCCCCAAACATGATTGAACTTGGTTTTTGGAGGGGGTGTTACCTTTGGATTTTTGGACAAATTTATCCTGACTCGAGTAGCCCTATTTAAATGGGTATAAGTCTTATATTTCTAGCCTTGTTCATATCAAAGACCTTTTTAAGTGGTATTAGACTTCAATTTTTTGGGTAATAGACTTTTCCCCCAACATGATTGAAATTTGTTTTTGGAGGGGTGTTAGCCTTGGATTTTCGAACAAATTCATCCTGACTCGACTAGGCCGATTTAAATGTGTATAAGCCTTAGATTTCTAACCTTGTTCATATCCAAGCCCTTTTCGTTGGTACTAGACTTCAATTTTACGGGTAATAGACTTTTCCCCAAGCATGATTGAACTTGGTTTTGGGCGGGTGTTAGCCTTGGATTTTCGGACAAATTGATCCCGACTCGACTAGCCACATTTAAATAGGTATAAGCCTTAGATTTCTAACCTTATTCATATCCAATCCCGTTTTAGTTGGTATTAGTCTTCAATTTTATGGGCAATAGACGTTTCCCCAACCATGATTGAACTTGGTTTTTCGAGAGGGTGTTAGCCTTGGATTTTCGTACAAATTAATCATGACTCGACGAGGCCGATTTAAATGGGTAGAAGTCTTAGATTTCTAACCTTGTTCATATCCAAGCCCATTTTAGTTGGTATTAGACTTCAATTTTATGGGCAATAGACTTTTCCCCAAACATGATTGAACTTGGTTTTTCGAGAGGGTGTTAGCCTTGGATTGTCGGACAAATTAATCATGACTCGACTAGGCCGATTTAAATGGGTATAAGTCTTAGATTTCTAACCTTGTTCATATCCAAGTCTTTTTAGTTGGTATTACAATTCATTTTTACGGGTAATAGACTTTTTCCCCAAACATGATTGAACTTTGTTTTTGGAGGGGTGTTAGCCTTGGATTTTCGGACAAATTGATCATGACTCGACTAGGCCGATTTAAATGGGTATAAGTCGTAGATTTCTAACCTTGTTCATATCCAAGCCCTTTTAGTTGGTATTAAACTTCAATTTTACGGGTAATAGACTTTTTCCCCAACATGATTGAACTTTGTTTTTGGAGGGGGTGTTAGCCTTGGATTTTCGGACAAATTGATCCCGACTACGACTAGGCCGATTTAAATGGGTATAAGTCTTAGATTTCTAACCTCTTTCATATCAAATACCTTTTAGTTGGTATTAGACTTGAATTTTATGGGTAATAGACGTTTCCCCAAGCATGATTGAACTTGGTTTTGGGCGGGTGTTAGCCTTGGATTTTCGGACAAATTGATCCCGACTCCACTAGCCCCATTTAAATGGGTAGAAGCCTTGTATTTCTAGCATTTTTCATATTCAAGACCTTTTAGTTGGTATTAGACTTCAATTTTACGAGAATAGACTTTTCCCCCAACCATGATTGAACTTTGTTTTTGGATGGGGTGTTAGCCTTGGATTTTCGGACAAATTGATCCCGACACGACTAGGCCGATTTAAATGGGTATCAGTCTTATATTTCTAACCTTGTTCATATAGAAGCCCTTTTTAGTTGGTATTAGACTTCAATTTATAGATAATAGATGTTTCCCCTAAACATGATTGTACTTGGTTTATGGAGGGCCTGTTAGCCTTGGATTTTCAGACATATTGATCCTTACTCGACGAGCACCATTTAAATGAGTATTAACCTTAGATTTCTAAACTTGTTCATATCCAAGCCCTTTTTAGTTGGTATTAGATTTTAATTTATGGGTAATAGACTTTTCTCCCAAACATGATTGAACTTTGTTTTTTGAGGTGTGTTAGCAATGGATTTTCGGACAAATTGATCATCACTCGACATGCCCCATTTAAATGAGTATTAGCCTTAGATTTTTAACCTTGTTCATATCCAAGCCCTTTTTAGTAGGTATTATACTTCAATTTATGGGTAATAGACTTTTCCCCTAAGCATGATTGAACTTGGTTTTTGGAGGGGGTGTTAGCCTTTTATTTTCGGACAGATTGATCCTGACTACGACTAGGCCGATTTAAATGGGTATAAGTCTTAGATTTCTAACCTTGTTCATATCCAAGCCCTTTTAGTTGGTATTAAACTTCAATTTTACGGGTAATAGACTTTTTCCCCAACAGATTGAACTTTGTTTTTGGAGGGGTGTTAGCCTTGGATTTTCGGACAAATTGATCCCGACTCGACTAGCCACATTTAAATAGGTATAAGCCTTAGATTTCTAACCTTGTTCATATCCAATCCCGCTTTAGTTGGTATTAGTCTTCAATTTTATGGGCAATAGACGTTTCCCCAACCATGATTGAACTTGGTTTTTCGAGTGGGTGTTAACATTGGATTTTCAGACAAATTAATCTTGACTCGGTGAGCCTCATTTAAATGGGTATAAGCATTAGATTTCTAGCCTTGTTCATATCCAAGCCCTTTTTAGTTGGTATTAGACTTCAATTTTACGGGTAATAGACTTTTGCCCTCAACATGATTGAACTTTGTTTTTGGAGGGTGTTAGCTTTGGATTTTCGGACAAATAGATCCCGACTCGACTAGCCCCATTTAAATGGGTATAAGCCTTGTATTTCTAGCCTTTTTCATATCCAAGACCTTTTAGTTGGTATTAGACTTCAATTTTTGGGTAATAGACTTTTCCCCCAACATGATTGAAATTTGTTTTTGGAGGGTGTTAGCCTTGGATTTTCGAACAAATTCATCCCGACTCGACTAGGCCCATTTAAATGGGTATTTGTCTTAGATTTCTAAGCTTGGTCATATCCAAGCACTTTTTAGTTGTTATTATACTTCAATTTTAATGGTAATATATTTTTCCACCAAGAATGATAGAACTTGGAATTTTGAGGAGGTGGTAGCCTTGAATTTTCGGATAAATTTATCGTGACTCGACTATCTCTTTTTAAATTGGTATAAGCCTTAGATTTCTAACCTTATTCAGATCCAATCCCTTTTTAGTTGGTAGTAGGCTTCAATTTTATGGGTAATAGACTTTTCCCCAACCATGATTGAACTTGGTTTTCGAGAGGGTGTTAGCCTTGGATTTTCAGTACAAATTAATCATGACTCGACGAGGCCGATTTAAATGGGTAGAAGTCTTAGATTTGTAACCTTGTTCATATCCAAGCCCTTTTAAGTTGGTATCAGACTTCAATTTTATGGGCAATAGACTTTTCATCCAAGCATGATTGAACTTGGTTTTGGTAGGGGGTGTTATCCTTGAATTTTTTCGAACAAATTGATCCTCACTTGACTAGCCCCATTTAAATAGGTATAAACTCTATATTTCTAACCTTTTTCATATCTAAGCCCTTTTTAGTTGGTATTATACTTCAATTTTACGGGTAATAGACTTTTTCCCCAACATGATTGAACTTTGTTTTTGGAGGGTGTTAGCCTTGGATTTTCGGACAAATTGATCCCGACACGACTAGGCCGATTTAAATGGGTATCAGTCTTAGATTTCTAACCTTGTTCATATCCAAGCCCTTTTAGTTGGTATTAAACTTCAATTTTATGGGCAATAGACTTTTCCCCAAACATGATTGAACTTTGTTTTTGTAGGGGTGTTAGCCTTGGATTTTCGGACAAATTGATCATGACACGACTAGGCCGATTTAAATGGGTAGAAGTCTTAGATTTCTAACCTTGTTCATATCCAAGCCCTTTTTAGTTGGTATTAAACTTCAATTTTATGGGAAATACACTTTTCCTCCAAACATGATTGAACTTGGTTTTGGGGTGGGTGTTAGACTTGGATTTTCGGACAAATTGATCTTGACTCGACTAGCCCGATTTAAATGGGCATAAGCCTTAGATTTGTAACCTTATTCATATACAAACCCTTTTTAGTTGGTATTAAGCTTTAATTTTACGGGTAATAGACTTTTCCTCCAAGCATGATTGAATTTTGTGTTTGGGTAGGTGTTAGCCTTGGATTTTTGGACAAATTGATCCTAACTCGACTAGCCCCATTTAAATGGGTATAAGGCTTATGTTTCTAACTTTTTTCATATCCAAGCCCTTTTTAGTTGGTATTAGACTTCAATTTTATGGGTAAAAGACTTTTCCCCAAGCATGATTGAACTTGGTTTTGGGCGGGTGTTAGCCATGGATTTTCGGACAAATTGATCCCGACTCCACTAGCCCCATTTAAATGGGTAGAAGCCTTGTATTTCTAGCATTTTTCATATTCAAGACCTTTTAGTTGGTATTAGACTTCAATTTTACGAGAATAGACTTTTCCCCCAACATGATTGAACTTTGTTTTTGTAGGGGTGTTAGCCTTGGATTTTCGGACAAATTGATCATGACACGACTAGGCCGATTTAAATGGGTAGAAGTCTTAGATTTCTAACCTTGTTAATTTCCAAGCCCATTTTAGTTGGTATTAGACTTCAATTTTATGGGCAATAGACTTTTCCCCAAACATGATTGAACTTTGTTTTTGGAGGGGTGTTAGCCTTGGATTTTCGGACAAATTGATCCCGACACGACTAGGCCGATTTAAATGGGTATAAGTATTAGATTTCTAACCTTGTTCATATCCAATCTCTTTTAGTTGGTATTAAACTTCAATTTTACGGGTAATAGACTTTTTCCCCAACATGATTGAACTTTGTTTTTGGAGGGGTGTTAGGCTTGGATTTTCGGACAAATTGATCCCGACACCGACTAGGCCGATTTAAATGGGTATAAGTCTTAGATTTCTAACCTTGTTCATATCCAAGCCCTTTTAGTTGGTATTAAACTTCAATTTTACGGGTAATAGACTTTTTCCCCAACGAGATTGAACTTGGATTTTGGAGGGGGTGTTAGCCTTGGATTTTCGGACAAATTGATCCTGACTCAACTAGCCCCATTTAAATAGGTATAAGCCTTAGATTTCTAACCTTGTTCATATCCAATCCCTTTTTAGTTTGTATTACGCTTCAATTTTATGGGTAATATACTTTTCCCCCAAGCATGATTGAACTTGGTTTTTGGGTGGGTGTTAGCCTTGGATTTTTGGACAAATTAATCATGACTCGACTGAGGCCGATTTAAATGGGTAGAAGTCTTAGATTTCTAACCTTGTTCATATCCAAGCCCATTTTAGTTGGTATTAGACTTCAATTTTATGGGCAATAGACTTTTCCCCAAACATGATTGAACTTGGTTTTTCGAGAGGGTGTTAGCCTTGGATTTTCGGACAAATTAATCATGACTCGACTAGGCCGATTTAAATGGGTATAAGTCGTAGATTTCTAACCTTGTTCATATCCAAGTCCTTTTAGTTGGTATTAAACTTCAATTTTACGGGTAATAGACTTTTTCCCCAACATGATTGAACTTTGTTTTTGGAGGGGTGTTAGCCTTGGATTTTCGGACAAATTGATCCCGAAACACGACTAGGCCGATTTAAATGGGTATAAGTCTTAGATTTCTAACCTTGTTCATATCCAAGCCCTTTTAGTTGGTATTAAACTTCCATTTTACGGGTAATAGACTTTTTCCTCCAACATGATTGAACTTTGTTTTTGGAGGGGTGTTAGCCTTGGATTTTCGGACAAATTGATCCCGACACGACTAGGCCGATTTAAATGGGTATAAGTCTTAGATTTCTAACTTCTTTCATATCCAATACCTTTTTAGTTGGTATTAGACTTGAATTTTATGGGTAACAGACGTTTCCACCAAGCATGATTGAACTTGGATTTTTTAGTGGGTGTTAGCCTTGGATTTTGGACAAATTGATCCCGACTCAAATAGCCCCATTTAAATGGGTATAAGCCTTGTATTTCTAGCATTTTTCATATCCAAGACCTTTTTAGTTGGTATTAGACTTCAATTTTACGAGAATAGACTTTTCCCCAACATCCCCTACAAATTGAACTTGGTATTAGATTGAACTTTGTTTTTGTAGGGGTGTTAGCCTTGGATTTTCGGACAAATTGATCATGACACGACTAGGCCGATTTAAATGGGTATAAGTCGTATATTTCTAACCTTGTTTGTCTTTTCATATCTAAGCCCTTTTTAGTTGGTATTAGACTTCTATTTTATGGGAAATACACTTTTTCCCCAAACATGATTGAACTTTGTTTTTGGAGGGTGTGTTACGCTTGGATTTTTGGACAAATAGATCCTGACTAGACTAGCTCCATTCAAATGGGTATAAGCCTTAGATTTCTAACCTTGTTTATATCGAAGCCCTTTTTAGTTGGTATTAGACTTCAATTTTATGGGTAATAGACTTTTCCCCAACATGATTGAAATTTGTTTTTGGAGGGGTGTTAGCCTTGGATTTTCGAACAAATTCATCCCGACTCGACTAGGCCGATTTAAATGTGTATAAGCCTTAGATTTCTAACCTTGTTCATATCCAAGCCCTTTTCGTTGGTACTAGACTTCAATTTTACGGGTAATAGACTTTTCCCCAAGCATGATTGAACTTGGTTTTGGGCGGGTGTTAGCCTTGGATTTTCGGACAAATTGATCCTGACTCGAATAGCCACATTTAAATAGGTATTAGCCTTATATTTCTAACCTTTTTCTTATCAAAGACCTTTTTAGTTGGTATTAGTCTTCAATTTTATGGGCAATAGAGCGTTTCCCCAACCATGATTGAACTTGGTTTTTCGAGAGGGTGTTAGCCTTGGATTTTCAGTACAAATTAATCATGACTCGACGAGGCCGATTTAAATGGGTAGAAGTCTTAGATTTCTAACCTTGTTCATATCCAAGCCCATTTTAGTTGGTATTAGACTTCAATTTTATGGGCAATAGACTTTTCCCCAAACATGATTGAACTTGGTTTTTCGAGAGGGTGTTAGCCTTGGATTGTCGGACAAATTAATCATGACTCGACTAGGCCGATTTAAATGAGTATTAGCCTTAGATTTCCAACCTTGTTCATATCCATGCCCTTTTTATTTGTTATTATACTTCAATTTTAAGGGTAATAGACATTTACCCGAACCATGATTGAACTTTGTTTTTGGAGGGGGTGTTAGCCTTGGATTTTCGGACAAATTGATCATGACATGCCTAGGCCGATTTAAATGGTTATAAGTCTTAGATTTCTAACCTTTTTCATATCAAATACCTTTTAGTTAGTATTAGACTTGAATTTTATGTGTAATCGATTTTTCCCCAAGCATGATTGAACTTGGTTTTTGGGTGGATGTTAGCCTTGGATTTTCGGACAAATTCATCCTGACTCGACTAACCACATTTAAATGGGTATAAGCCTTTTATTTCTAGCCTTTTTCATATCCAAGACCTTTTAGTTGGTATTAGACTTCAATTTTATGGGCAATAGACTTTTCCCCAAACATGATTGAACTTGGTTTTCGAGACGGTGTTAGCCTTGGATTTTCGGACAAATTAATCATGACTCGACTAGGCTGATTTAAATGGGTATAAGTCGTAGATTTCGACCCATTTTCATATCCAACCCCTTTTTATTTGTTATTAGACTTCAATTTTAAGGGTAATAGACTTTTACCCCAACCATGATTGTACTTGGTTTTTGGAGGGGGTGTTAACCTTGGATTTTCGGACAAATTGATCCTCACTCGACTAGACCCATTTAAATGGGTATAAGCCTTCTATTTCTAACCTTGTTCATATCCAAGTCCTTTTAAGTTGGTTTTAGGCTTCAAATTTATGTGTAATAGACTTTTCCCCCAAGCATGATTGAACTTGGTTTTTGGGACGGTGGTAGCCTTGGATTTTAGAACAAATTGATCATGTCTCGAGTAGCCCCATTTAAATGGGTATAATCCTTAGATTTCTAACCTTTTTCATATCCAAGATCTTTTTAGTTGGTATCAGACTTTAATTTTATGGGTAATAGACATTTACCCGAACCATGATTGAACTTTGTTTTTGGAGGGGGTGTTAGCCTTGGAGTTTCGGACAATTTGATCCTGACTCGACTAGCCCCATTTAAATGTGTATTAGCGTTAGATTTTTAACCTTTTTCATATCAAATACCTTTTAGTTCAGTATTAGACTTGAATTTTATGGGTAATAGACGTTTCCCCAAGCATGATTAAACTTGGATTTTGGGCGGGTGTTAGCCTATGATTTTCGGACAAATTGATCTTGATTTGACGAGCCCCATTTAAATTAGTATTAGCCTTAGATTTATATCCTTTTTCATATCCAAGACCTTTTTAGTTGGTAATAGACTTCAATTTTATGGGTAATAGACTTTCCCCCCAAACATGATTGAACTTGCTTTTTGGAGGGGGTGTTAGCCTTGAATTTTCGAACAAATTGATCCTGACTCGACTAGGACCATTTAAATGAGTATTAGCCTTATATTTATAACCTTGTTCATATCAAATACCTTTTAGTTAGTATTAGACTTGAATTTTATGTGTAATCGATTTTTCCCCAAGCATGATTGAACTTGGTTTTTGAAGTGGGTGTTAGCCTTGGATTTTTGGACAAATTGATCCTGACTCGACTAACCACATTTAATTGAGTATTAGCCTTATATTTCTAACCTTTTTCATATCCAAGCCCTTTTTAGTTAGTACTAGACTTCAATTTTATGTTTAATAGACTTTTCCCCCTAGCATGACTCAACTTGGTTTTTGGAGCGGGTGTTAGCCTTGGATTTTCAGACAAATTGATCCTGACTCAACTAGCCCCATTTAAATGTGTATAAGCTTTCGATTCCTAAGGTTGTTCATATCCAAGCCCTTTTAGTTGGTATTAGACTTCAACTTTACGGGTAATCGATTTTTCCCCAAGCATGATTGAATTTCGTTTTTGGGTGGGTGTTAGCCTTGGATTTTCGGACAAATTGATCCTGACTCGACTAGACCCATTTAAAAGGCTATAAGACTTATATTTCTAACCTTGTTCATATCCAAGAACATTTTAGTTGGTATTAGGAAATTGTTTTATGGGTAATAGACTTTTCCTCCAAGCATGATTGAACTTTGTTTTTTGGTGGGTGTTAGCCTTGGATTTTCGGACTACTTGATTCTGACTCGACTAGCCCCATTTAAAAGGCTACAAGACTTATATTTCTAACCTTGGTAATATTAATTACCATTTTAGTTGGTATAACGCTTGAATTTTAAGGGTAATAGAGTGTTCCCCCAAGCACGATTGAACTTGGTTTTTGGGGGGGTGTTAGCCTTTTATTTTTCGAAAAATTGATACCGACTCGACTAGCCCTATTTAAATGGGTATAAGCCATAGATTTCTAAACTTTTTCATATCCAAGCCCTTTTTAGTCGGTATTAGACTTCAATTTTATGGATAATAGACTTTTCCCCCAAGCATGATTGAACTTGCTTTTTGGGTGGGTGTTAGTCTAGGATTTTCGGACAAATTGATCATGACTCGACTAGCCCCATTTGAATTGGTATAAGACTTAAATTTCTAACCTTCTTCATATCAAAGCCTTTTTTTAGTTGCTATTAGACTTCAAATTTATGGGTAATATACTTTTCCCCAAGCATGATTAAACTTTGTTTTTGGAGGGGGTGTTAGCCTTGGATTTTTGGACAAATTAATTCTCACTCGACTAGCCCCATTTAAATGGGTATAAGCCTTCATTTTCTAACTTTGTTCATATCCAATCCCTTTTAGTTGGTATTATACTTCAATTTTATAGGTAATAGACATTTCCCCCAAGCATGATTGAACTTTGTTTTTGGAGGGGGTGTTAGCCTTGGATTTTAGGAAAAATTAATCCTGAATCGACTAGCCCAAATTAAATGGGTATTAGCCTTAGATTTCTAACCTTGTTCATATCCAATCCCTTTTTAGTTGGTATTAGACTTCAATTTTGTTGGTAATACAGTTTTCCGCCAAACATGACTGAACTTGGTTTTTTGAGGGGGTTAGCTTTGGATTTTCGGACAAAATGATCCTGACTCGACTCTTCCCATTTAAATGGGTATAAGCCTTAGATTTCTAACCTTGTTGATATCCAATCTCTTTTTAGTTGGTATTAGACTTGAATTTTATGGGTAATAGACTTTTCCCCAAAGCATGATTGAACATGGTTTTTGGGTGGGTGTTAGCCTTGGATTTCCGGACAAATTAATCCTGACTCGACTAGCCCCGTTTAAATGGGTATAAGTCTTAGATTTCTAACCTTGGTCATATTAATTACCATTTTAGTTGGTATTAGACTTCAATTTTATGGGTAATAGACTTTTCCCCAAGCATGATTGAACTTGGTTTTGGGCGGGTGTTAGCCTTGGATTTTCGGTCAAATGGATCCGACTCGAATAGCCCGATTTAAATGTGTATAAGCCATCGATTTCTAACCTTGTTCATATCCAAGCCCTTTTAGTTGGTATTAGACTTCAATTTTACGGGTAATATATTTTTCCCCAAGCATGATTGAGCTTGGTTTTGGGTGGATGTTAGCCTTGGATTTTCGGACAAATTGATCCCGACTTGACTAGCCCTATTTAAATGGGTATAAGGCTTGTATTTCTAGCTTTTTTCATATCCTAGCCCTTTTTAGTTGGTATTAGACTTCAATTTTATGGGTAATAGACTTTTCCCACAAGCATGATTGAACTTTGTTTTTGGATGGGTGTAAGCCTTAGATTTTCGGACAAATTGATCCTTGCTCGACTAGCCCCATTTAAATGGGTATAAGCCTTAAATTTCTAACCTTGTTCATATCCAATCCCTTTTTAGTTGGTATTAGGCTTCAATTTTATGGGTAATAGACCTTTCCCCTAAGCATGATTGAACTTGGTTTTTGGGTGGGTGTTAGTCTTGGATTTTCGGACAAATTGATCCCGACACGACTAGGCCGATTTAAATGGGTATAAGTCTTAGATTTCTAACCTTGTTCATATTAATTACCATTTTAGTTGGTATTAGACTTGAATTTTATGGGTAATAGACTTTTCCCCAAGCATAATTGAACTCGTTTTTGGGCGGGTGTTACCCTTGGATTTTCAGAAAAATTGATCCTGACGCGACTAGCACCATTTAAATGGGTATAAGCCTTGTATTTCTAGCCGTTTTCATATCCAAGACCTTTTAGTTGGTATTAGACTTCAATTTTATGGGTAATAGACTTTTTCCCCAACATGATTGAACTTTGTTTTTGGAGGGGTGTTAGCCTTGGGTTTTCGAACAAATTCATCCTGGCTCGACTAGTCCGATTTAAATGGGTATAAGCCTTAGATTTCTAACCTTGTTCATATCAAATACCTTTTTAGTTGGTATTCGACTTGAATTTTAAGGGTAATAGACTTTTCCCCAAGCATAATTGAGCTTGGTTTTGGGTGGGTGTTAGCCTTGGATTTTCGGACAAATTTATCCCGACTTGACTAGCCCCATTTAAATGGGAGAAGCCTTATATTTCTAGCGTTTTCATACCTAAGCCATTTTTAGTTGGTACTCGGACTTGAATTTTATGGGTAATAGACTTTTCCCCAAAGCATGATTGAACATGGTTTTTGGGTGGGTGTTAGCCTTGGATTTCCGGACAAATTAATCCTGACTCGACTAGCCCCGTTTAAATGAGTATTAGCCTTATATTTCTAACCATATTCATATCCAAACCCTTTTTAGTTTGTATTATACTTCAATTTTATGGGTAATACAGTTTTCCCCCAAGCATGATTGAACCTGGTTTTTGGGTAGGTGTTAGCCTTGGATTTTCGGACAAATTGCTCCTGACTCGACTATTCACATTTAAATGGGTATAAGCCTTAGATTTCTAACGTTGTTCATATTAAAGTCCTTTTTAGTTGGTAATAGACTTCAATTTTATTGGTAATACAGTTTTCCACCAAACGTGATTGAACTTGGTTTTTTGAGGGGGTGTTAGCTTTGGATTTTCGGACAAAATGATCCTGACTCGACTCTTCCCATTTAAATGGGTATAAGCCTTAGATTTCTAGCCTTGTTCATATCCAATCCCTTTTTAGTTGGTATTAGACTTCAATTTTACGGGTAATAGACTTTTCCCCCAAGCATGATTGAACTTGGTTTTTGGGTGGGTGTTAGCGTTGGATTTTCGGAGAAATTGACACTGACTCAACAACGCATATTTAAATGGTTATAAGCCTTATATTTAACCTTCTTCATATGCAAGCCCTTTTTAGTTGGTATTATACTTCAATTTTATGGGTAATAGAGTTTGCCCCCAAGCATGATTGAACTTGGTTTTTGGGTGGGTGTTAGCCTTGGATTTTCGGACAAATAGATCCTGACTAGACTAGCCCTATTTAAATGGGTATAAGTCTTATATTTGTAACCTTTTTCATTTCCAAGCTCTTTTTAGTTGTTGTTAGACTTTAATTTTATGGGTAATACACTTTTCCCCATAACGTGATTGAACTTGGTTTTTGGAGGTAGTGTTAGTTTTGGATTTTTGGACAAATTGATACTGACTCGACTAGCCCCATTTAAATGGGTATAAGCCTTAGATTTTTAACCTTGTTAATATCCAAGCCCTTTGTAGTTTGTATTAGACTTCAATTTTATGGGTAATAGACGTTTCCCCCAAGCATGATTGAACTTGGTTTATGGGTGGGTGTTAGCCTTAGATTTTCTGACAAATGGATCCCGACTCGAATAGCCCGATTTAAATGGGTTTAATCCTTATATTTCTGACCTTGTTCATATCCAAGACCTTTTAGTTTGTAGTAGACTTGAATTTTAAGGGCAATAGACTTTTACCCCAACCATGATTGAACTTGGTTTTTTGAGGCGGTGTTAGCGTTGGATTTTCGGACAAATTGATCCTGACTCGACTGACCTGATTTAAATGGGTATAATACATATATTTCTAGCATCCAAGCCCTTTTTAGTTGGTATTACACTTCAATCTTATGGGTAATACACTTTTGCCCCAACACATGATTGAACTTGGTTTTTAGAGGGGGTGTTATCCTGGGATTTTCAGACAAATTGATCCTGACTCGACTATCTCCATTTAAATGGGTATAAGCTTTATATTTCTAACCTTGGTCATATTAATTATCATTTTAGTTGGTATTAGACTTGAATTTTATGGGTAATAGACTTTTCCCCAAGCATAATTGAACTCGTTTTTGGGCGGGTGTTACCCTTGGATTTTCGAAAAATTGATCCTGACTCAACTAGCCCCATTTAAATGGGTATAAGCCTTATATTTCAAACCTTTTTCATATCCAATCCCTTTATAGTTTGTATTAGACTTCAATTTTATGGGTAATAGACTTTTTCCCCAAGCATGATTGAACTTGGTTTTTGGAAGGGTGTTAGCCTTGGGTTTTCGAACAAATTCATCCTGGCTCGACTAGGCCGATTTAAATGGGTATAGGCCTTTGATTTCTAACCTTGTTCATATCAAATACCTTTTTAGTTGGTATTCGACTTGAATTTTAAGGGTAATAGACTTTCCCCCAAGCACGATTGAACTTGGTTTTTGGGTGGGTGTTAGCCTTGGATTTTCGGACAAATTTATCTCGATCGGACTAGCCCCATTTAAATGGGAGAAGCCTTATATTTCTAGCGTTTTCATATCTAAGCCATTTTTAGTTGGTATTGGACTTAAATTTATGGGTAACACACTTTCCCCCCAAGCATTATTGAATTTGGTTTTTGGGTGGGTGTTAGCCTTGGATTTTCGGACAAATTGATCCTGACTCGACTAGCCCCATTTAAATGAGCGTTAGCCTTAGATTTCAAACCTTGTTCATAACCAAGCACTTTTTAGTTGCTATTAGACTTGAATTTTATGGGTAATACACTTTTCCCCTAAAAATGATTTAACTTTGATTTTGGAGGGGGTGTTTGCCTTGGTTTTTTGGATAAATTGATCCTTACTCAAGTAGCCCCATTTAAATGGGTATACGCCTTATATTTCTAAACTTGTTCATATCCAAGATCTTTTTAGTTGGTATTAGACTTCAATTTTATGGGTAATAGAGTTTTCCCCCAAACATGATTGAACATGGCTTTTGGACGGTGTGTTAACCTGGGATTTTCGGACAAATTGATCCTGACTCGACTAGCCCATTTAAATGGGTATAAGCCTTAGATTTGTAACCTTGTTCATATCCAAGCCCTTTTTAGTTGGTTTTAGACTTCAATTTTATGGGTAATAGACTTTCCTCCCAACCATGATTGAACTTGGTTTATGGGTGGGTGTTAGCCTCGGATTTTCGGACAAATTGATCCTGACTCGACTAGCCCATTTAAATGGGTATAAGCCTTAGATTTGTAACCTTGTTCATATCCAAGCCCTTTTTAGTTGGTTTTAGACTTCAATTTTATGGGTAATAGACTTTCCCCATAACATGATTGAACTTGGTTTTTAGGGGTGTTAGAATTGGATTTTCGGACAAATTTATCCGGACTCGAATAGCCTGATTTAAATGTGTTTAAGCCTTATATTTCTGACCTTGTTCATATCCAAGACCTTTTTAGTTTGTATTAGACTTCAATTTTATGGGTAATAGACTTTTCCCCTAAGCATGATTGAACTTGGTTTATGGAGGGGGTGGTTGCCTTGAATTTTCGAACAAATTGATCCTGACTCGACTAACCCAATTTAAATGTGTATAAGACTTGTATTTCTAAACTTTTTCATATCCAAGAACCTTTTAGTTGGTATTAGACTTCAATCTTATGGGTAACAGACTCTTCCCCCAAGCATGATTGAACTTGGTTTTTGGAGGGGGTGGTAGCCTTGGATTTTCGGACAAATTGAACCACACTCGACTAGCCCCATTTAAATGGGTGTAGGGCTTAGATTTCTAACCTTGTTTATATCGAAGTTTTTTTAGTTGTCATTAGGCTTCAATTTTATGGGTAATAGACTTTTTCCCCAACATATGATTGAACGTGGGTTTTGGAGGGGGTGTTAGCCTTGGATTTTCGGATAAATTATTCCTCACTCGATTAGCCCCATTTAAATGGGTACAAGCCTTAGATTTCTAACCTTGTTCCTATCAAAGCACTTTTAGTTGGTATTACGCTTCAATTTTACGGATAATAGAATTTCCCCCAAGCAAGATTGAACTTGGTTTTGGGTGGGTGTTAGCGTTGGATTTTCAGACAAATTGATCCTGACCCGACTAGCCCCATTTAAATGGGTATAAGCCTTATATTTATAACGTTGTTCATATCCAAGACCTTTTTAGTTGCTATTAGACTTTAATTCTGTGGGTAATACACTTTTCCCCATAACATAATTGAACTTGGTTTTTGAAGGGGGTGTTAGCTTTGGATTTTAGGAAAAATTGATCATGACTCCACTAGCCCATTTAAATGGGTATAAGCCTTAGATTTCTAACCTTATTCATATCCAAACCATTTTTAGTTGGTATTAGGCTTCAATTTTATATTTAATAGACTTTTTCCCCAAGCATAATTGAACTTCGTTTTTGGGTGGGTGTTAGCTTTGGATTTTAGGAAAAATTGATCCTGACTCGACTAGTCCCATTTAAATGGGTATAAGCCTTATATTTCAAACCATTTTCATATGCAAAACCTTTTTAGTTGGTATTAGACTTCGATTTTATGGGTAATAGACTTTCCCCCCAAGCATGATTGAACTTGGTTTTTGGGTGGGTGTTAGCCTTGGATTTTCGGAGAAATTGATGCTGACTCGACTAGCCCCATTTAAATGGGTATAAGCCTTATATTTCTAACCTTTTTTATATGCAAGAACATTTTAGTTGGTATTAGACTTCAATTTTAAGGGTAATAGACGTTTCCCCCAAGCATGATTGAACTTTGTTTTTGGGTGGGTGTTAGCCTTTGATTTGCGGACAAATTGATCTTGACTCGATGAGCCCATTTAAATGGGTATAAGCCTTATATTTCTACCCTTCTTCATATACAAGCCCTTTTTAGTTTGTATTAGACTTCAATTTTATGTGTAATACACTTTCCCCATAACATGAATGAACTTGGTTTTTGAGGGGTGTTAGAATTGGATTTTCGGACAAATTTATCCCGACCGAATAGCCCGATTTAAATGGGTTTAAGCCTTATATTTCTGACCTTGTTCATATCCAATACCTTTGTAGTTTGTAGTGGACTTGAATTTTATGGGTAATAGACATTTTCCCCAAGCATAATTGAATTTGGTTTTTGGGTAGGTGTTGTCCTTGGATTTTTGGACAAATTGATCCTGACTCGACTAGCCCCATTTAAATGGGTATAAATCTTAGATTTCTACCCTTTTTCATATCCAAGCCCTTTATAGTTGGTATTAGACTTCCATTTTATGGGTAATAGACTTTTCCCCCAAGCATGATTGAACTTTGTTTTTGGGTGGGTGTTAGCCTTGGATTTTCAGAAAAATTAATCTAGACTCGACGAACCCCATTTAAATGAGTATTAGCTTTCTATTTCTAACCTTGTTCATATCCAAGCCCTTTTTAGTTGGTATTAAACTTCAATTTTATGGTTAATAGACTTTTCCCCCTACCATGATTGACCTTTGTTTTTGGAGGTCCCCTAGCCTTGGATTTTCGGACAAATTGATCCTGACCTTTGCCCATAACATGATTGAACTTGGTTTTTGAGCAGGTGTTAGCCTTGGATTTTCGAGATAAATTGATCCTGACTCGACTACCCCCATTTAAATGAGTATTAGCCTTAGATTTCTAATCTTTTTCATATCTAAGCGCTTTTTAGTTGCTATTAGACTTTAATTTTACGGGTAATATAGATTTCCCATAACATGATTGAATATGGTTTTGGAAGGGGTGTTAGCCTTGGATTTTCGGACAAATTGATCCTGACTCGACGAACCCCATTTAAATGGGTATTAGCCTTATATTTTTAACCTTGTTCATATCCAAGCCCGCTTTAGTATCAATTAGACTTCAATTTTATGGGTAATACACTTTTCCCCAAAACATGATTGAACTTGGTTTTTGGGTGGGTGTTAGCCTTGGATTTGCAGACAAATTGATCTTGAATCGACTAGGCCATTTAAATGAGTATTAGCCTTAGATTTATAACCTTGTTCATATCCAAGCACTTTTTAGTTGCTATTAGACTTCAATTTTATGGGTAATAGACTTTCCACCAAAGCATAATTGAACTTGGTTTTTGGATGGGTGTTAGGCTTGGATTTTTGGATAAATTGATCCTCACTCGACTAGCCCATTTAATTGAGTATTAGCCTTAGATTTCTATCCTTTTTCATATCCAAGCCCTTTTTAGTTGCTATTAGACTTTAATTTAATGGGTAATAGACTTTTCCCCGAAGCATGATAGAACTTGGTTTTTGGGTGGGTGTTAGCCTTGGATTTTCGAACAAATTGATCCTGACTCGACAAGCCCCATTTAAATGGGTATAAGCCTTATATTTGTATCTTTTTTTATCTTTTCATATCCAAGCCCTTTTTAGTATGTATTAGACTTCAAATTTATGGGTAATAGAATTTACCTCCAAACATGATAGAACTTGGTTTGTGGAGGGGTGTTAGCATTTCATTTTCGGACAAATTGATACCGACTCGACTAGCCCCATTTAAATGAGTATTGACCTTAGATTTCTAATATTTTTAATATACAAGCCCTTTTTGTCGGTATTAGGCTTCAATTTTATGGGTAATAGAATTTTCCCCCAAGCATCATTGAACTTGGTTTTAGGTTGGGTGTTAGCCTTGGATTTTCGAACAAATTGATATTGACTCGACTAGCCCCTTTTAAATGGGTATAAGCCTTATATTTCTAAACTTTTTCATATCCAACACCTTTTTACTTGGTATTAGACTTCAATTTTATGGGTAATAGACTTTTCCCCCAAGCATGATTGAACTTGGTTTTTGGATGGGTGTAAGCCTTGGATTTGCGGACAAATTGATCCTGGCTCGACTAGACCCATTTAAATGAGTATTAGCCTTAGATTTATAACCTTGTTCATATACAAGCACTTTTTTGTTGGTACTAGACTTCAATTTTATGGGTAATAGACTTTTCCCCCATGCATGATTGAACTTGGTTTTTGGAGGGGGTGTTAGCCTTGGATTTTCGGACAAATTGATCCTGACTCGACTAGCCCATTTAAATGGGTACAAGTCTTAGATTTCTAACCTTTTCATATCCAAGCCCTTTTTAGTTGGTATTAGACTTCAATTTTATGGGTAATAGACTTTTCCCCCATGCATGATTGAACTTGGTTTTTGGAGGGGGTGTTAGCGTTGGATTTTCGGACAAATTGATCCTGACTCGACTAGCCCCGTTTAAATGAGT
Source organism: Salix exigua (assembly GCA_032356905.1). Lineage (NCBI taxonomy): Eukaryota > Viridiplantae > Streptophyta > Magnoliopsida > Malpighiales > Salicaceae > Salix > Salix exigua. The sequence continues at coordinate 6,326,333 of CM063598.1, forward strand.
ATTAGCCTTATATTTCTACCCTTGTTCATATCCAAGCCCTTTTTAGTTGTATTAGGCTTGAATTTTATGGTTAATAGACTTTTCCACCAAGCATGATTGAACTTGTTTGGAGGGGGGTATTAGCCTTGGATTTTCGGACAAATTGATCCAAACTCGACTAGCCCCATTTAAATGAGTATTAGACTTAGATTTCTAACCTTGATCATATCCAAGACCTATTTAGTTCGTATTATATTTCAATTTTATGGGTAATAGACTTTTCCACTAACAATGATTGAACTTGGTTTTTGGAGGGGGTGCTAGCCTTGGATTTTCGGACAAATTGATCCTGACTTGACTAGCCCTATTTAAATGAGTATTAACCTTAGATTTATAACCATGTTCATATACAAGCCCTTTTTAGGTGGTATTAGACTTTGATTTTATGGGTATAAACCTTATCTTTCTAACGTTGTTCATATCCAAGCCCTTTTTAGTTGGTATTTGACTTCTATTTTATGGGTAATACATTTTCCCACAAGCATGATTGAACTTGGTTTTTGGAGTGGGTGTTAGCCTTGGATTTTAGGACAAAATGATCCTGACTCGACTAGCCCCATTTAAATGGGTATAAGCCTTATCTTTCTAACCTTGTTCATATCCAAGCACATTTTTGTTGGTATTATATTCAATTTTATGGGTAATAGACTTTTCCCGAAGCATGATTGAACTTGGCTTTTGGGTGGTCATTAGCTTTGGATTTTCGGACAAATTGATCCTGATTCGACTAGCCCCATTTAAATGAGTATTAGCCTTACATTTATAACTTTCTTCATCTTATCATATCCAAACCATTTTTAGTTGCTATTAGACATCAATTTTATGGGTAATATACTTTTCCCCTAAACATGATTGAACTTTCATTTTGGAGGGGGTGTTAGCCTTGGATTTTCGAACAAATTGATCCTGACTCGACTAGCCCCATTTAAATGGGTATAAGCCTTAGATTTCTAACCTTTTTCATATCCAAGCCCTTTTTAGTTGGTATTAGACTTCAATTTTATGGGTAATAGACTTTTCCCCCAAGCATGATTGAACTTGGTTTTTGGGTGGGTGTTAGCCTTGGATTTTCGGACAAATTGATCCTGACTCGACTAGCCCCATTTAAATGAGTATTAGCCTTAGATTTCTAACCTTGTTCATATGCAAGCCCTTTGTTGTTGGTATTAGACTTCAATATTATGGGTAATAGACTTTTCCTCCAAGCATGATTGAACTTGGTTTTTGGAGGGCGTGTTAGACTTGGATTTTCGGACAAATTGATCCTGACTCCACTAGCCCCATTTAAATGGATAAAAACCTTAGATTTCTAACCTTATTCATATCCAAGCCCTTTTTAGTTCGTATTAGACTTCAATTTTATGGGATATACACTTTTCCCCAAAGATGATTGAACTTGGTTTTTGGAGGGGGTGTTAGCCTTGGATTTTCGGACAAATTGATGCGGACTCGACTAGCCCCATTTTAATGGGTATAAGCCTTAGATTTCTAACCTTGTCCATATCCAAGCCCTTTTTAGTTGGTACTAGGATTCAATTTTATAGATAATAGACTTTTCCCCCAACCATGATTGAACTTGATTTTTGGGTGGGTGTTAGCCTTGGATTTTCGGACAACTTGATCCTGACTCGACTATCCCCATTTAAATGAGAATTAGCTTTATATCTATAACCTTTTTCATATCCAAGCCCTTTTTAGATTATATTAGTCTTCAATTTTATGCTTAATAGATTTTTCCCCCAAGCATGATTGAACTTGGTTTTAAGTGGGTGTTACCCTTGGATTTTCGAGACAAATTGATCTTGACTTGTCTAGCCCCATTTAAATGAGTATTATCCTTAGATTTCTAACCTTTTTCATATCCAAGCCCTTTTATTTGGTATTAGACTTCAAATTTATGCATAGCAGACTTTTCCCCAAGCATGATTTAACTTGGTTTTGGAGGGGTGTTAGCCTTGGATTTTCGGAAAAATTGATCCTCACTCGACGAGCCACATTTCAATGAGTCCTAGCCTTAGATTTCTAACCGTGTTCGTATCCAATCCGTTTTTAGTTGCTATTAGACATCAATTTTATGCTTAATAGATTTTTCCCCCAAGCATGATTGAACTTGGTTTTTGTGTGGGTGTTAGCCTTGGATTTTCCGACAACTTGATCCTGACTCGACTATCGCCATTTAAATGAGTATTAGCCTTAGATTTCTAACCTTATTCATATCCAATCCCTTTTTAGTTTGTATGACACTTCAATTTTATGGGTAATAGACTTTTCCACCAAACATGATTGAACTTGGTTTTTTGGTGGGTGTTAGCCTTGGATTTTCGAACAAATTGATCCTGACTCGACTAGCCCCATTTAAGGGAGTATTAGCCTTAGATTTCTAACCTTGTTCATATCCAAACCCTTTTTAGTTGGTATTAGGCTTCGAGTTTATGAGAATAGACTTTTCCCGAAGCATGATTGAACTTTGTTTTTGGGTGGGTGTTAGCCTTGGATTTTCGGACTAATTGATCCCGACTCGACTAGCCCCATTTAAATGAGTATTATCCTAAGATTTCTAACCATTTTCATATCCAAGCCCTTTTAGTTGGTATTAGACTTTAATTTTATGGGAATACACTTTTCCCCATAACATGATTGAACTTGGTTTTGGAGGCGGTGTTAGCCTTGGATTTTAGGACAAATTGATCCTGACACGACTAGCCCGATTTAAATGGCTAGAAGCCTTAGATTTCTAACCTTGTTCGTCTTTTCACATCCAATCTCTTTTAGTTGGTATTAGACTTCAAATTTATGGGTAATAGACTTTTCCCCAAGCATGATTGAACTTGGTTTTGGAGGGGTGTTAGCCTTGTATTTTTGGACATATTGATCCTGTCTCCACTAGCCTCATTTAAATTGGTATAATCTTTATATTTTAAACCTTGTTCGTATTTTCATATGCAATCCCTTTTAGTTGGTATTAGACTTCAAATTTATGGGTAATAGATGTTTTCCCCAAGTTTGATTGAACTTGGTTTTTGGAGTGGGTGTTAGCATTGGATTTTTGGACAAATTGATCCTGACTCAACGAGCCCCATTTAAATAAGTATTAGGTTTAGATTTCTAACCTTGTTTCATATCCAGGACCTTTTTAGTTGGTATTAGACTTCAAATTTATAGGTAATAGACTTTTCCCCTAAGCATGATTGAACTTGGTTTTTGGAAGAGGTGTTAGCCTTGGATTTTCGAACAAATTGATCCTGACTAGACTAGACCTATTTCAATGAGTATTAGCCTTAGAGTTCTAAACTTGTTCGTCTTTTCATATCCAAGCCGTTTTAATTTTGTATTAGACTTTAAATTTATGGGTAATAGACTTTTCCCGCAAGCATGATTGAACTTGGTTTATGGAGGGGTTATTAGCCTTAGATTTTCGGACAAATTGATCCTGACCCGACTAGCCCAATTTAAACGAGTATTAGCCTTAGATTTCTAACCTTGTTCATATACAATACCTTTTTAGTTGGTATTAGAATTCGATTTTATGGGTAATAAACTTTTCTCCCAAGCATGATTGACCTTTGTTTTTGGATGGGTGTTAGCCTTGGATTTTCGGACAAATTGATCCTAAATCGACTGAGCCCCAATTAAATGGGTATTAGCCTTAGATTTCTAACCTTGTTCATATACAAGACCTTTTATTTGGTATTATACTTTAATTTCATGGGTAATATACTTTTCCCCAAAGCATGATTGAACTTGGTTTTTGGAGGGGGTGTTAGCCTTGGATTTTCGGACAAATTGATCCTCACTCGACTAGCCCCATTTAAATGAGTATTAGCCTTAAATTTCTAACCTTGATCATATCCAAGACCTTTTTAGTTGGTATTAGAGTTCAATTTTATGGGTAATAGACTTTTCTAGTAACCATGATTGAACTTGGTTTTTAGAGGGGGTGTTAGCCTTGGATTTTCGGACAAATTGATCCTGAATCGACTTGCCCTATTTAAATGAGTATTAGCCTTAGATTTCTAACCTTTTTCATATCCAAGCCCTTTTTAGTTGGTATTAGACTTCAATTTTATGGGTAATAGACTTTTCCCCCAAGCATGATTGAACTTGGTTTTTGGAGGGGGTGTTAGCCTTGGATTTTCGGACAAATTGATCCTGACTCGACTAGCCCCATTTAAATTGGTACAAGTCTTAGATTTCTAACCTTTTTCATATCCAAGCCCTTTTTAGTTGTTATTATGCTTCAATTTTATGGGTAATAGACTTGTCCCTCAAGAATGATTGAATTTGGTTTTTGTAGGGGGTGTTGCATTAGATTTCCGGAAAAATTGATCCTGACTCGACTAGCCCCATTTAAATTGGTATAACCCTTACATTTCTAACCTTGTTAATATCCAATCTCTTTTTAGTTGTTATTAGGCTTTAGTTTTATGGGTAATAGACGTTTCCCCCAAGCATGATTGAACTTGGTTTTTGGGTATGTGTTAGCCTTGGATTTTCGGACAAAATTGATCCGGACTCGACTAGCCCGATTTAAATGGGTATAAGCCTTAGATTTCGAATCTTGTTCATATCCAATCCCTTTTTAGTTGCTATTAGACTTCATTTTTATGGGTAATAGACTTTTCCCCCAAGCATCATTGAACTTGGCTTTTGGGTGGGTGTTAGCCTTGAAGTTTCAGACAAATTGATCCTGACTCGACTTGCCCCATTTGAATGGGTATAAGCCTAAGATTTCTAACCTTTTTCATATCAAATCCCTTTTTAGTTGGTATTAGGCTTTAATTTTATGGCTAATAGACTTTGCCCCAAAGCATGATTGAACTTTGTTTTTGGGTGGGTGTTAGCCTTGGATTTTCGGCCAAATTGGTCCTCACACGACTAGCCCCATTTGCATGAGTATTAGCCTTAGATTTCTAACCATTTTCATATCCAAACCCTTTTTAGTTGCAATTATACTTCAATTTTATGTGTAATAGACTTTTCCGCCAAACATGATTGAACTTTGTTTTTGGGTGGGTGTTAGCCTTGGATTTTCGGACAAATTGATCCAGACTCGACTAGCCCCATTTAACTGCCTATAAGCCTTATATTTCTAACCTTGTTCGTCTTTTCATATCCAAGCCATTTTTAGTTTGTATTAAATTTCAATTTTATGGAAAATGAACTTTGTGTTTAGAGGGGTGTTAGCCTTGGATTTTCGAACAAATTGATCCTGACTCGACAAGCCCCATTTAAATGGGTATAAGACTTATATTGCTAGCCTTGTTCGTAATTTGATATCCAAGTGCTTTTTAGTTGGTATTAAATTTCTATTTTATGGATAATACACTATTCCCCCAAACATGATTGAACTTTGTGTTTGGAGGTGGTGTTAGCCTTGGATTTTCGGACAAATTGATCCTGACTCGACTAGCCCCATTTAAATGGATATAAGTCTTAGATTTCTAACCTTTTTCATATCCAAGCCCTTTTTAGTTTTGTATTGGACTTTAATTTTTGCGTAATAAACTTTTCCCCTAAGCATGATTGAATTTGGTTTTGGAGGGGTGTTAGCCTTGGATTTTTGGACAAATTGATCCTGACTCAACGAGCCCCATTTAAATGAGTATTAGTCTTAGATTTCTAAGATACTATTTATTTTTAATAAAATGATATAGATAAATTGTTTATTATTTAATTCTTAAAGTTCTGTATTTTGATGATTTTATATGATTAAAAGCTAATTAATTTGGATTTTTTAAGCGACGAGGAATTGATAGAATATGGATCAACATTAAAAAGACATTAAATATCAGGAAAGACTCCTCTAATTTTATAAATAACACAAATTATATAAGTTTGGTGCTTAATTTTTTTTCAAATTCAATTTTAGAACTAAAGTTTATTTTTGTTGTTTTTTTATTACTTGGTTGAGAGAGAAGAGGGAGAGGTTGTTATTGGATTCTTGCAGTTTAGAGAGAGAAAAAATATCATTGACATCAATTTAAACTATCAAAACGGTCGATGTTTATGCTAAATGGTTCTATTTAATAATAAGTTTGTTTTTTTACTTTTAAAGTTGATGGGAAAATAGATTTGATTTCGGTTTTTAGAATGATATTTTTAGTTTTGGGATAGTTTCAGTTTTTAGAATGATTTTTCTGGGTTTTTTTTAAATCACATATAGATTTATAACAGTTTCTAGGTATTTTGTGGGTGTTTTGGGTCAAGAATAGGCTGAAAATGGATTTACAAGTAAAAAAAAAAACATAAACTCTAATTTCTCAACAATCACAATATTCAGAATCTGATCTCTTTTTCTTAGAAAAAAAAATAGAATGAATAGCATGTTATCCTCTCGAATTATAATGAAACAAAAAGAGTTCAGTCCTATTTGGAACCTAATAAAATAAGTTAGGTATGGTAGCACCTAACCGGAACTTCTTTTTTTGTTTTTTCAAATACATCCATATATTTTAAAACCTTAATAGTTGAACAAAATAATCAACCTATTTCTGTTCAAATAGTGAACATGTCTAATATCTCCCATGTAGATATGCAGATATAGAGCATGTATTTGTTGGTTGTAATAAGTTGGTAATAAGTTGATATGTTCAAGGAGGTATTTGATATTGTATTTTAAAAGTGTTTTTAATTTTTTTTTACTTTAAATTAAGTTTTTTTAGATAATATTCATGTATTTATGTTAAAAATTATTTTTAAAAAATAAAATAAAAATTAATTTGATGTATTTTTAGAAAAAAAAATAATTTTAAAAACAATTTCAACCACACTGTCAAACAGACACTTAATTGTCTCTACCATTTGTTTGTTTTTTATTACAAATCGAATTGCATCAAAATATAAAAATAACCACACACCAAAAGTTTTATGAGTACAAGAAATCTAAAAACAATCATACACATGTTCATAAAGATAAAAATACAAGAAATCTATCTTGCCTCTAACACTTAACTCGAGCATTCGTTTGCTGAAGGTGGTTTGCCCTGGCTTGATGAAGAACTGGCTTCCACAAGGTCCCTTTCAGTGAAAAATCCTGGTTGTTTTGGCTGAGGCAATTCATCTTCGTTACCCAACATCAAAACCACATATGGCATGTTCGGTCTGTTTTCTGGATTATCTTGCACACACAGCAGCCCCACATGAATCGAACGCAATACTTCAGATAGATAATGTATTTCGACTTTTGATTTTTCAGCCAGTTCTAGAGCCCTGCCTTGTCTGAAGAGGATCCAAGCCTGGTAAGCAAAAACATGCTATTAACACCGCATTATATATTTATTCTTATTGACGATTGTTTTTCAAAATTTCTTCATTTTTTTGCAAGTATTTTTACGTGTTCATAGCTTCGACACTTACATGCCCAATAAGGTTGAGGTGGTGATCTGGATGACAAAATCCTCTGTTTCTATGGCCACTCACTATCTCTAGCACCAGTACACCGAAGCTGAAGACGTCTGATTTTAGCGAGTAGAGTCCATGATTTGCGTACTCTGGAGATATATAACCACTGCATGTGTTCATGGAATTTTAAGTCCCATTTGCAAACTCGGAAGACAAAATTCATATGATGGAAATGACACTTACTACGTTCCAACCACTTTGTTAGTATTGGCTTCGGTTTCATTTTCTCCAAAACTTCTAGCCAGGCCAAAGTCTGAGATCTTTGGATTCATTTTATAATCCAACAAGATGTTGCTGGTTTTCAGATCTCTATGGATTATTCTTAGTCTCGAATCTTGGTGAAGATAAAGGAGTCCACGAGCAATCCCATTGATGATGTTGTATCGTTTTGGCCAGTCTAGTAGCAACCTTTGAGTTTCATCTGCTCAAGTTAATCTATGTTAGAAAATAATAAAATCATATTCTGGGGCCTCAACTAATAGCTTGAACTGTTAAGTGAAATGGTTTCTTAACATGGTATCAAAACTTTACGAGTTCGAATCTCATGACCCTCATTCTATTTCATAAAAATTAAACACAAGGTGATGTGGGTTTGTGTAAGTTTTAATCCCAAAAGACTTTCACTTTCACTTGAGAGGGTGTGTTAGAAAATAATAAAATCATATCCTAGGGTCTCACCTAATAACTTAAGCTTTTAGATGAGATAGTTATTTAACAATCCACCAATGAATACCAAGTTTCAATTACAAATACATATATTGCAAAATTTGGGAGAACGAAAATGGAGAAAGGTACTCTTCCTCTACTAAGCCACTTTCCTGAGGGATTTGAAGGAAGATCAGTATAGACGGTTGAGCAATTGACACCAAATCCATTGTGGAAGCTCAATAATGCTAAATTTGAAACATTGGAATAACTTCTATAGAAAAGGATTTGTGAGATCCATACCAAAAACATAGAAGTCCAAGCTTCTGTTGGGCAAGAACTCGTAGACCAAGATAGTTTCATCTCTTTCAATACAGCACCCAAGAAGCCTCACTAGATTCCGGTGCTGAAGTTTCACAATATGTTTGACTTCATTTTTTAAACTCATCAAGTCCTTGTCTTGAATTCTTAGAGAGTCTTTTGACAGCTATTTCTCGTCCATCTGTTAATGTTCCCTGCAAATAATGACTCAGCATCACAAGCAAATCATACGCTGTCTTCTGAAAACTGAGAATTTCATGTATCTTGTATCTGTTGAAAAATCTTTCCAATAAGACATCCTTTTATGCTAAAAAAATAAAAGAACAGGTTCTGTAGTGGAGTATGTACCATGAAAATTCAGAAGCCATATTGCATGGTCGTATTACCTTATAAACAGGTCCAAAACCCCCTTCTCCTAGTTTATTGGATGCAGAAAATTCATTTGTTGCACAAGCCAACTCATCCATGTTAAAGAAAGGTAATTCTAGTTCTTTCTTTAATTCCTTGTTATTTGATCTTCCTTGCAAATTACCTGTCATTTTTCCTGTCAGCATAACTACCATAGATTGGGAAAAAGCTAATCTTGTTATCCAAGAATGGAGCGATAGGAATTGTTAGATTTGATGGTGTGAATACGTACTGTTTTTCTGCTGCTTCTTTTTCCAAACATAGAAGACCAAGCAGATGCCAATAAATAGAATTCCAGAGGACAACACAGTGCTTACCACGATCCTTTTCTTCTCTTTGTATCTGGTATGAACCTTTGTAGGGTCACCATTATCTATAACACGATAAAATAAGAAACTGGTGTTAAGAAAGTTTTACAGGACATGTTTATATTGTTTCTTCCCACTATAATTTTGATTTTTTTTTAAAAAAAAACTGACCTTTCCAATGTGAGAAGAAATTCTTACCTAGTTCTGAGGCAGCCATTCGTATGAAAATGTCTTGCTCATTTTGAAAGAAAGTTCTAATGTCAATCAGATCATTGAACCATAGCAAGCACCCACTTCCTCCATCCCTAATGTCCAAGTTTGTATACGCACTACAGCTGCAATTCTTCAAGCACATGTTCTTGCACTCCTCCTGATTCATACTCCTGTTAAACCATGATTTTCTTGTCTCCGGTATCTTCACACCTGAGAGTTTTCTGAACTTATCTCTAGAACAATTTAGTGCAACTTTTCTAACGCAACCACCTGACCAATCTGTCTTGCCCCAGTCGCTTGGAACCTGTGGTACAAACCCATCCAAACAATTACACACTGGAGAGTTGTTAATACTACATATACCATTTGCACCACAGAGCGCATAGCTTTCACAAATATCAGTGTTTGCTGCTTCATAAAGAAACCAACTTTGAGTTTGCTCCATCCAGAGGAGGTGCATGATATCACCATTTGGAGTTAAGAAGATCCTCCAATGCCTTGAGCTATTTTTAAGGTGTTCTCTGTAGAATATCTCCTTGACATTAAAAACAAACTCAAATGTGTACACGGGATTTGGTTTTATATTAGGCACGCCACTAAACTGCAGACCATTCCATGGCCCGACTCGAAACTTCACTTTTGAATCTTCCAACTCTATTAACTCTGGATATCCATCAGGAACAAGGATGCCTGTAATATTACCTCTGGAAGGATCATCTGGTGATTTCCATGATGTCATGTTCCATTCCATTCTATTTATTCTATTCCACCCTACCTTCATGCCCGGTATTATTGTATTACCTGGATGTTCAAAACTTTGCCACAAGGAATTTTCCAGGTTATTATCACCCTTCTCTTTCACAACGAGGTTCCCTGAATCCAACAATTGAACAACTGGATTCTTAGCAAGTCTTAATGTCTTGGAAGACCAAATGATGCTTCCACTATGATTGAGAAGGACAAGAAGCCCTTGATTGGTAAGCCTTGCAACACCTGATGAATCGTTAAGTGGAGTTTCTCTGTTGGCAACCCAAACTGCTGTCAGGACAGATATTTTGCCATACCATACCCCCAAGTATCGGTTTTTGGATTTGCCGGGGCTGAAAAATCCTAATTCATAGGTGCCGCTAGCTGAAACTAGTGTATCTCCATCTCTAATTGACTGAGTTGTGTTCATGGTGTCAATTGGGGTGGTTACTCTTACAAACAGCAACAAGGAGAAGCATAAACGAAGGAAGGAAATATAATCCATTGGCACTCTTATGATTCTTTCAAACTAAAGAGGTAAACGATTTAATCTGTCTATTGCTACTGCTATGTTCAACTAAAGAGGTAAACGATTTAACACCACGATCTGACATCAAGATTGAAAGGGTGCGAGCCGTAAAGATTGACATCAGGATTAGCACTGGCTATGTCAGCATTCCACAAAGTCAGTGTCTGGTTAGGTGTCAGCTTGAAAGAGCTCTTGGTGTGCTCTCCAAGACCATAAAGAGAAGACCTGTGTGCAGGAAACGCCGAGGAGAGCTGGATATACTGGTCCTTGAAGACTAAGAAAGTGCCAGCACCGGTTGCGTCTGGGGACGTGTCAGAAAGGATGTCCCCTGACGATGTCCCAGTGACTGTGAAGCTGGAAGGAGTGGTTCCATATAGGGTGAAAAGGAGCTCAGAGTTATGGCGGGAGAGGAGCAGGTTTTCCTGTATGGCTTGGTGATGAGTTTTTCTTTTTCTGGGGAGCTGTTTTGTCAAGGAATGATGTATATCGCTGTTGTATACATGATATGCACATCTAGAAATACATGAATTTTATAAATAAAAAATCCATCTTCCTGATCAGAAAATTCTGGGATGGCTCCTTGAAAAAGAGACATTTGAGAGCCTGTGACCGTTTGACCTCCTCAAGTCTTCCTCTTTCTCTGTTTTTTTTTTTTTCTTGCAGAATACTAGCTAGTCAATGATAGACCTTCTGTACATTAGAATTTGATTCACTGTAGAAACACTATGCTCTCTAGAAGGAAACATTGTGGATTCGCATGGTTTTCCAGTTCTTTTTTTTTGTCTTTTTATCTTAATTTTCTGGTTGCTTTTTTTTTATCCTTCCTAGTTTAGTTAATTCATGGTTGAGATTGATGATTTGTCACATTTAACTTTCCAGGAATTTCGTACAGTGTTTAAAACGAGTGCCATTAAATTGATACCCAGTTCAAATTCCTTGATTATACATAAATAAGATTTTGAGGATCAAATTTGACACTTGAACAAAGCTCCAGGATGTTTTTTTTTAACTATAATTGATGCGTGTTTGTAGCATCTTAATCCCCTAAAGTAATTTTTAGAATACATGTGCTCTGGACATCTCGTTTCATGAGTTGGAACCCTACTATTTAGAGGGAGTTTCTGGGACGTCTCTTCATAAAGAGAACAATAAAAAGTTATTTGAGCTAGAGGAAAACGGAGGGATACTTGAAAATTTATCAGAAAAAATAGGACAAAAAGATGTGGGGCTACACGACGGTATTAATTTGGAATTGTGCATAGACCAAAATGTTCTCAGCGATAACCCCTCTCGGTCTTTAGAGTTGCCCACGTCTACACCATCATCCGAAGAATCGACCCAGAATGTTCTTCCTCAAGTAAACCCAAACTTTATTCTTGATAAAACTAACGAAATTTTTGTCCTTGTATAAAATACAGAAAATAAATACCCACAGAGATTGAATAGAGGAGTCCCGAGAAAACAATATGAACCTGTTCTAAAAACCAAGACTGAATACCCAATCGGTAATTATATGCCTTCCTATAAATTGGCAGAATCATATGCACTTTCTGTTAATCAATTATCCACTGTATCTATTCCTAGTAATGTACAAGATGCATTAGCAGATCCGAAATTGACTAAGGCGATGAATGAAGAAATGGAGGCACTACAAAGAAATAACACTTGGGAGCTATGTGTACTATCAAAAGGAAAGAAGACAGTTGGTTGTAGATGGGTATTCATGGTCAAACTCAAAGCGGATGGTAGTATTGACAAGTACAAAACAAGGTTGGTTGCGAAGGGGTATACATAGAAGTATGAAGTAGATTACCAAGAGACCTTTGCTCCGGTTGCAAAGATCAATATTACCCGTATTCTCATATCTCTAGCAATGAATCAAGACTGGGTTTTGCAACAATTTGATGTCAAGAATGTCTTCCTCAATGGAGATCTTGAAGAAGAAGTATACATGGAGTTACCACCTAGAGCTAAACACAATTCCAAGACTAAAGTTTGCAAATTGAAGAAAGCACTATATGGTCTTAAACAGTCATCCCAGATTTGGTTAGGAAGGTTCTCGTCTACGATGAACGAATTTGGTTATTAGCAAAGCAACTCGAATCACACCTTGTTTATAAAACACAGAGAAGGAAGAATTACAACATTAATTGTGTATGTGGATGATATGGTCCTAACATGAGATGACTCAGAGGAAAGAATAACACTACAATAGTTTCTGGCATCCAAATTTTGCAAATTGAAGAAAGCACTATATGGTCTTAAACAGTCATCCCAGATTTGGTTAGGAAGGTTCTCGTCTACGATGAACGAATTTGGTTATTAGCAAAGCAACTCGAATCACACCTTGTTTATAAAACACAGAGAAGGAAGAATTACAACATTAATTGTGTATGTAGATGATATGGTCATAACATGAGATGACTTAGAGGAAAGAATAACACTACAACAGTTTCTGGCATCCAAATTTGAAATGAAAAATCTCGGACAACTGAAGTATTTCTTAGGAATTGAGGTCTCGAGGTCAAAAACAGGGATATATCTATCATAGAGAAAATATGTGTTAGATTTGTTAACAAAGTCTGCAATGTTGGCTTGCAAACCTATTGACACACCGATGGAAAAGAAATACAAGCTTGGGGAACAGAAAAACTTGACGTCAACAGACAAAGGACGTTATCAGCGGTTAGTGGGGAAACTGATATATTTATCTCATACTAGGCCAAACATAGTCTATACAGTGAGTGTGGTGAACTAGTTCATGCACTCACCAGGAGAAGAACGTATAGAAGCGATATATCGAATCTTAAGATACTTGAAGAGTGCACTAGGAAGAGGACTATTATTTTCAAAAAATAATGTCCATGAGATCAAAGGATATACAAATACAAACTAGGCAGGAAGCCAGACTCTAATATAAGATCAACATCAAGTTATTTTACTTTTGTAGAAGGTAACCTCGTCACATGGAGAAGTAAGAAGCAGAAAGTGGTCGTTAGGTCAAGTGTAGAAGCAGAATACCGAGGTATGGATCATGGGGTGTGTGAATTATTATGGATTAAAAAGGTGTTACAGGATTTGAAAATTGATTATGGGACATCCATGGGTCTATACTATGATAACAAGGAAGCTATTGAAATTGCACACAATTTGGATACAACATGATCGCACCAAACACGTTGAAGTCGACCAACACTTCATTAAAGAAAATCTTGATCGGAAAATAATATAATTTCAATTTGTTCTGTCTAAAGATCAACTCGTTGATATCCTCACAAAGGCAATCTCAGGAAAAATGTTTTATGACGCGATTAACAAGTTGGGCATGATAAATATCTATGCTTCAACTTGAGGGGAAGTGTTAATAACATAGCTAGACACAACTAGACTTGCCAGTTTTATCATAACAAAATTTGTCTTCTACTCTAACAGAGAAAGAGTTCCAATATTCAGTTGAAAGTAGCATTGTATCTTAGCTAGAATTAGATTGTAATTGTTTGTAATTATTAACTAAAATATAAAACGTGTCCCGGTTTTACTGTTCTAATCCACAGTAAAATTACAATTAATATATATGTTAGTGAATGATGAACGAGATGTTGAGATGGCTAAGTTGGTTTAAGGCACGCTAGATTAAGATTTTGGTGGCGTGAGTTCGAATCTCAATCTCAAGTCTCAACAAATTTCTATTTTACTTTATATCTCAGATTCATCCTATTACTGCATATCGACTTATCCAACTCTCAAAAGTCAAAACCAAGCCCTTCTTCTTCTTCTGAATATGAAAATCATGCAGGCTCATGCGGTGCAATCGGTAAAGCCTAAATGTTAAAATATTTTTATTTAGAAATATATTATTTAAAAAAATATGTTTTTTGTTAAAAATATATTTAAATGATATTTTAAAAAAAATATTATTTTTAACATCAGCACATGAAAATTATATAAAAACAATAAAAAATACAATGTTTGGACGATGTTTTTTGTTCGTATTTATTCATTTTGCTTTTAGATTATTTTTTTCAGTTCATTTTTTTTGGGGGGAGTTTATTTTTATTAAGTTCCGTTCTAAAATTTTAATTTATATTGGTGATAAGTTCAAAATTAATATTGTTTCTTTTTTTCTTTTTTGTATTTTCTGTTATTTTATCTATTTTTTAAATCAAATAATTTTATGATTTTATTGTTTATGCAATAATAATGATAATTTTAGTGATTCTTTTTTTTTGTTAAAATGTTTTGTTTTGTTTTTTTCTTTTTCGAGACAGTTTAATGATTTTAATTGTTTGGGTATTAATGTTGATAATAATTTTAATTGTTATAGTAATGAAAATAACGGTAATGTGGGGAGGAATTTTCAATTTATTTTTTCATCTTTTTATGGATAAAAATTAACTACTTATTTTTATTATTTGATTATTGCAGGTCTTTTCACAATTTATATTTTATTTTAAAATGTGATTTAAATTGAATTATAAAATGAACTAATCTTAATACAATGAATTCAATAATTCAAATATCCAAATTTTCTTGCTTTTTAATGACGATGATAATTTTATGCTGGTTATTTCGTTGAAACCTATTAAATAAATAAATTTATATCCATTTAAAATTCATATATTTTATAGAAAACTTGCACTTCATAGGATTTCTGCAAAAAAATATTATTTTGCTCAAATTTATATTATAATAAAAAAATCTTATACAATCAATATTTTTTTCGTAGAAAAAAAATTTGGTTCAGACCACGACGAGGCGTGGGGAAATAACTAGTTTCTATATAAACATCCACCGTAACAGTAACAATACAATTGAATAAAAAGAAATTATTCAAATTCGAATTCTTACAATTGTAGTTGCCTTAAGAGTGCTTCAACTTATTATTATAATTAAACATATCTAGGTACCATTTCAATTAAACATATACCATGCTTTCCCCCATCATCTAGGCAAACTTTCCTTGTATTGTTTCCACTCAGATGAAAAGGTTGTGTTTCTTGCTACTTTCGTTCACTGCTGCTCCTAGCAAGGCCAGTTTGTTTCTTTTGCGAACATGAACATTTATATGATTCAGTAATGTCAATCTTGTTTCGGTTTCGTCGAAATGTTTCTAGTTAAAAAAAAAAAAACAAAGTAGAATTGTTTTTATCTTAGATTGAATTGTGATTCATTTTAGATTTTTCAGTCAAATTTCGGGTAAACTAAGTTGCATGTGCCATTTTGTCCATGAAAAAAATAAAAAAATATATTTAAAAAAAAAATGAATTAATTAAACGCCTCGGCACCCCCTCCATTCCATTCCCCAAATCGATTTCACTCAAATGCTTAACACTTCTCTTCGTCAGTACTCCTCTCAGAGGCTCAGACTCCTCAGTCATCAGGTCAGGAATCCTCACCTCACCTCAATAATCTTTTCGGATGAGCAAGTCTCTTTTTCAAAGCTCCTAATACTCGAACAAATTAAAGGAAAAGAGGAGAAGACAAATGTAAGAGATAATTGAGAGCAGATTTTGACTGAGTAGGTGAAAGATCAAAACTTTAGAGGCCACATCATGGGAGTCGCAGAAGAGATTCCATCCAAATACTTTGAAGCATTTTCTCTCTCTCATTGCCAAAGACATCATGGGAGTCGCGGACTG
>CM063598.1:6343082-6378470 GCA_032356905.1 Salix exigua
TAGTCCACGATGTAATTATTGATCACACAAGATAACAGCAAGCGCATAATGGGTTTATCATATGGCTCGACCAGGTGGGTTAAACGATGACACCTTCTGAGAAAGGTCTATATTGAATCAAATTGAAAGTTAACTTGATTAATATTTAATACCAAACTAATACCTCATATTACTTTGTTTTAAGTTTTCCTTGTTAAAAATACTAGGTTGATCTGGGTCAGTCAACCCGACCCGAGACTTGCCTTGTACGGAGTTGATCCACAGGTTGGGTCTTAGTATAAATTGATCTGTCCAAAAATATAGGATAAAGGGGCTAAATATGACTAGCCTTTAGATTTAGAGGACTATGTGAATAATTTACCCTCTTCAAAGAATCATGCATGTCCCACTCTGAAACAAGCAAGCGACATGTCCTACTCTGTAATGATTGACATGTCTTCCAACCTGCATATTTCCTGCTCTGTGCATCGACATGCTTTGTCTCCTTACGAAATAAATCAAAATAATATATATATATTTTTTAAAAATTATTTTTGATATTATAACATTAAAATGATCTGAAAACTCCCACAAAATGTTTTAAACAAAAAATTCATTTTTTTTAAATCGTTTTTCAAGTGATTTCCCAAAGCTCCATAACCAAATATGGGAACTGCAATAGAGGCCTTAGTTACTATTGTGTGATTTCGGTTCTTATGGAGCATGCTGTTTTATCTCAGTTTATGAACAATGCTTGTTCTATGCATAATATGTTTTTTTGGTCCAATGTGAAGGATTTCTTCAGTGCCGGTACGGTTACAAGAACATTTCTGATGTTGAAGGTGTGGTAGCTGGCTATGTGATGAGGTTACCTTTTACAAAAGTAAAATAACTTGATGTTGATCTTCTATCGAGTCGGCTTCTTGCCCGATCGCTTACGTATATCATTTGATCTCATGAACATTATTTTTGAAAAAAAGTAGTCCTCTCCCTGGTGCACTCTTCAAGTATCTGAAGATTCGATAAACTGCTTCCATGTGTTCTTCTCCTAGTGAGTGCATGAACTAGATTACCACACTTATTGCATAGGCTATGTCTAACCTAGTATAAGATAAATATATCAGTCTCCCCACTAACGCGATAACGTCCTTTGTCCGTTAACGTTTGTTTTTGGTTTCCCAAGCTTGCATTTCATTTCCGTTGGTGTGTCAACAGGTTTGCACGCCAACATTGCAATCTTTGTTAACAAATCTAACACATATTTTTCTTATGATAGACATATCCCTATTTTTGACCTCGAGACCTCAATTCCTAAGAAATACTTTACCAAGCGTGCTCATTGCTCCCACCACGAGTGTTCGACGATGTGGTGTTTGTTCACCTCCATAAGAACCAACACACTAAACTTGACCTGTGTGCTGTTAATTGTGTGTTTCTAGGTTATGGACCAACTAAGAAGGGCTACAAATGCTTCGACCCCAGGAACAAGCGACTCTAAACCACCATGGAGGCCAACTTTATTGAGTCTGAACATTTGTACTCCCCTATGGCTCCAATTCATCTCTTCAATGGGAGAATACAAGAGAAAAACTGAACTGGCACTTAACGGTTCCAGCCCCAACTCCAGCCGTGAGAACCACCGATAATTCAGCACATCATCCTGAAGTTACAGCCACTGATGACAGTCTAGCACACAATGAAGAAACACAAAGTGAGGAGGCTGAGGTCGAGAATGGTGAAGGAATACATGAAAATCAACCTGCGGAGGCTGATAATAACAACGAAGGAATACATCCAACCCCTCTCTCTGCAGTGCCTGAATCACATACTGAGAACAACCCTAAGGTAAGCTCTTCCACTGATCTCCCATATACTTATAACTTAAATACTCCCGTAAAGTATGTATTGTCTTTCAGACACAATAAAGGAAAGCCACCGAACAGGTACTCCCCTGATGCCGAAGAGAGGAGATCTAAGTTTCCCATCACAAATTATGTAAGCACAAAGCACTTACCTTATCCAATTCAGAGTTTCACAAAGGTATTATCTTCGTGCCACACTCTAGAAAAAATAGAGGATGCTCTAGCAGACCTGAAATGGGCACAGACCATACAAGAAGAGATGAAAGCCTTATAGAAAAATAACACATGGAAGCTGATATCCCAACCTGAGGGGGAAAATAGTGGGATGCAAATGAGTATTCTCAATTAAATACAAGGCAGATGGAACAATTGACCGGTACAAAGCAAGGCTAGTAGCAAAAGGATACACCAAAGAAACGGTATAGATTATGTGGAAACTTTCTCACCGGTTGTGAAATTAAATACTGTTAGAGTTTTATTATCCCTTATAGCAAATCTGGACTGGCTGCTGCTCCAAATGGATGTAAAGAATGCGTTTCTCCATGGTGACCTTGAAGAAGAAGTTTACCGGGATTCACATCTTCTTCAGGAATGCGAGTTGTATACAAGTTGGAGCGAGCTCTATATGGACTAAAACAATCCCCACGAGCATGGTTTGGGAGATTTAGCGCAACCATGAGAAAGTATGGTTTTGTCCAAAGCAATGCAAATCACACACTCTTCCTAAAGCATCGGCAGAAGAGGGTGACTGCCCTAATTGTCTATGTAGATGATATGATTATCACCGGAGATGACACAGAAGAAATGTCAAACTTATAGAAGCAACTGTCAGCCGAATTCAAGATGAAGGATTTGGGTGGACTTAAATACTTTCTAGTAATAGAGATGGCAAGGTCACCGAAGGGTATATTCTTGTCCCAAAGAAAGTATGTACTAGATCTATTGTCTGAAGTGGGATTATTAGAATGCAAATCAGCTGATACTCCCATCGTTCAAAATCAAGAACTCATTGAACACACATACCAAATACCAATGGATAAAGGAAGATACCAAAGGCTGATGGGAAAACTTATTTACTTATCCCACACTCGTCCTGATATTGCTTATGCAGTAAGTGTTGTAAGCCAATTTATGCATAATCCAAGCGAAGAACATATGAATGCAATAATTCAAATACTTCACTACCTGAAATCCTCACCAGGAAAAGGTCTAATGTTCTCAAAAACCACCACTTGAGGGTAGAGGGATACACTGACACAGATTGGGCAGGAAGTTTTCTCAATAGAAAATCCACGTCAGGATAATTTATATTTGTGGGAGGGAACCTAGTTACATGAAGGAGTAAAAAGAAAAATGCAGTGGCCCGGTCAAGTGCTGAAGCGGAATTTAGGGGGATGGCAAAAGGGCTATGTGAACTACTATGGCTTAGACAGTTACTAATGGAAATAGGTCACGACCCCAACATGGATATGAATTTGTTTTGTGATAATAAAGCTGCAATTGATATCTCACAGAATCCGATCCAGCATGATCGAACAAAACACGTGGAGATAGATAGACATTTCATTAAGCAAAATCTTGAGGAAAAGATCATTCGGTTTGTTTTTGTCAAATCAAAAAATCAACTAGCTAATATCTTAACGAAGACAGTTTCCAATTAAAAAATTCATGACTTGCTTGATAAGTTGGGCATCCAAGATATCTATGCATCAACTTGAGGGGAGTGTTAGCACGAGCCATGAGAAGTTACGTGGAAACAGAACACTCTCTGTATCCAAAGTTCCTAGTTACAGTAGGATATATCAACTTCCTAGTTCTTAGGCTTAAAACTAGGAAAGGCTTTGATGTAATAGTAGATTAGTTGAAACACAACTTCTTCCCGTGTATGTGTATAAATACAGACCATAAATCAATCAATAAAGCAAGGAAGTTTGTTCCTCCGAATTCGACATTATGAAGTGTTTTTTATGATTTTTGTTACATAAAGCTAGCCTTTCTATTGCTTGCTTTGATTTCTTGAAAAAATTATGATAGGGTATGATCTTAAATGTTGTTTAGAGGATGGGGTATTTTGGTTCCGGCTGAATTGACCTCGGGTTTTGTTGGACTCTATACACAGATTATCAGGTTGCTCGAGCAATGTTAAACTTTATTAATTAAATTAGTCGGAACAATTTCTTAACTCATCGCCTAAAACAAGGAGATTTTTTTGCTTACGGCAATGTGGACCACTCGGTGGATGGAACAGATCCAGTGTTAATCGTGAGGCTATGAATCGACAACCGTGGTCGTCATTTAAGTCGAGTTAATTGAGTTTATCTAGTCAACTCCCACTTACCCAAGCAAGGTTCTAGGTTGATGTAAGTTGGTCGAGTTGCTCGGTCGGGCCGGATTAAATATATCGATGTCGATCATTGTCTGATGATGGCAAAGTATCGCGAGGACTACTCATGGCGCCTTGCTACTTAATAGTAATGGCATGGACATTGTTTATGGAGGTTATAGGATAACCTATTAGAACATGTAAATATGTTATTTATTTTATGGTATCGAGCACTAACCAAACCTAGCGATCGTTCCTCTTCTTCTTCATCTTCATCCTATCTGTAGTCTTCTTCTTCCTCAAACAAACACCATGGCAGATCAAACAACACATACACAAGCTTTCCTTTCTTCTTCTCCTCCTCCCAAACCTCATCCATCTCACCCAGCCCTTGCGGTAGCAAACATAAACACATTTATCAAAATCACTCTAGATATTGAAACAGGTCAATATATCACATGGTCAGAATTATTTAAAATCCATGCTAGAGCTTACCAAGTTCTTGACCATATTCTTCCTCCCTCGGCAGAACACCTCAAGCATGCCTCTTCTCCCTCAATCACAGACCCAGCACTTTGGTCCCGAGTTGATGCCATTGTGCTGCAATGGATTTATGGTACCATCTCTGAATACCTCCTCAACACCATCCTTGAAAGAGACTCCACCGCTGCCCTTGCCTGGGAACGACTGAATGACATCTTCTCCGACAACAAAAATTCCCGAGCTCTCTACCTGGAACAGGAGTTCTCCAAGGTTAAGATGGAAGATTTTGCAGACGCATCCTCCTACTGTCAACACCTCAAATCCCTCTCCGATCAGTTGTCAAATGTTGGCGCCCCTGTCTCCAAAGAGCGCCTTGTTCTCCAACCTCTCTCCGGTTTAGCCGAAGCCTATGCAGGCGTGGGTTCCTAAATTTGCCATGGCGACACTCTTCCTCTTTTCTACAAGGCTCGGTCGATGCTTGTTCTGGAGGAGACGACGAGGACGAAAAAGGTAGCTCACAATCCATCCACCTCTGCCTTCTTCGTCGCCCCAGTGGAACATCCCCGTGCCCATCGGACCCTCAACAATCATAGTGGAAGAGGGGGTGGCGGCAGTGCCCATGGTGGCAGACACAGAGGGAGGCAGTCTGGTCGTGGCCATCATCAACGGCAGGGGTACCAGAACACCTCTGGTTTTTCTTCCCTGGGACGTCCTCAAGTTTTTGGCCCGAATGGGCCTCCTTTTATGCAGCAGCAGTGGGCCTCTCCTTGGGCTGGTCCTTGGCAGTCATGGGCTACGCCTCCTTGCCCTTACCCCACAGCCCACAGGACCCCAACAACATCCCGGGTTACTTGGGCCACACCCTCCACAGGCCCACTTGGCAGCAGGACCTCCGCAGGCCCACCAGTCCTATGCTCCGATCGATATTCAGGCAGCTGTGCACACACTCTCCATGGTTCCCCTGGATGATCAATGGTACATGGACACTGGAGCTACTTCTCACATGACCGCGCACGGAGGTAATCTTACGTCTTATTTCAATTTGAGCAACAATCGTAATATTATTGTTGTTAGTGGCCATAAAATTCCTATTTTAGGTTGTGGAAATGCATCATTACCTGACCCTACATCTTCCCTCATTTTGAACAATGTCTTGCATGCTCCAAAATTAATTAAAAATCTTGTGTCTGTGCGAAAATTCACCATTGACAATAAGGCCTTTGTTGAATTTGATCCTTTCTGTTTTTCTGTGAAGGATTTTTCAACGGGGATGCCTTTAATGAGATGTAACAACTCTAGTGACCTATATCCAGTTATCACCAGTCCTTCCATTGGCTTTTCCACTCGATCCGCTTTACTTGTTTTTCTCTCGAATTATGGCATAACCATTTAGGACATCCGGAGCTCTGTTTTAAGCTCCTTCGTAAGAATAATTTAATTGTTTTCGACAAATTTCTGGATAATTTTCTTTGTCAATCACGTACTCTTGGAAAACAAATTAAATTACCATTTTATGATTCTCTCTCCTGCACTTTATTTCCTTTTGATATTGTGTATAGTGACCTTTGGACTTCACCTACACTTAGTTCGGGTGGTCATCGGTATTATGTTTTATTTCTTGATGATTTCACGAATTTTTTATGGACTTCTCCCATTGCCTCAAAATCTCAAGTGCATTCCATTTTTCTCACCTTTCACAATCATATTCACACTCAATTCAAAAGACAAATAAAATGTTTCCAATGTGACAATGGAATCGAATATGACAATGGACAATTTCACAAATTTTGTCAAAATAATGGACTGAGCTTTCGATTTTCCTGCCCTCATACATCGTCCTAAAATGGCAAAGCCGAAAGAAAAATTTGATCCATCAATAACATCATTCGCACCCTTCTCGCTCATGCCTCCCTACCACCCTCTTTTTGGCATCATGCGCTTCAAATGGCTACTTATCTCCTTAACATTCTCCCAAACAAAAAGCTTACTTTCCAAACAACCACCAAAATTCTATATCAACAAGACCCATCCTACTCTCACCTTCGTGTTTTTGGGTGTTTATGTTATCCTCTTCTCCCTTCTACTTCTATAAATAAATTGCAAGCTAGGTCCACACCGTGTGTTTTTCTAGGATATCCATCCAATCATAGAGGGTATAAATGCTATGATTTATCGAGTCGTAAAATTCTTGTTTCGCGGCATGTCATTTTTGATGAAACTGTTTTCCCTTTTTCTAACTTACATGCTCCTACATCTTCCTCTTACGAGTTTCTGGACATAGGTCTTCTCCCACTTCCTTCCTCCACTGCTCCATTCCTTTCTGCCACTCCTCCACTCTCTCCCACCGAAACCCCTCCATCTCCACCACTCACACAATCCCCTCTTTCCCGTCATCATTCTCCAGTTCCGTCACCCTTACCTATCCCATTAAGTTCTCCTACCGCACCACTGTCTTCTCCCCACCCATCTCCACCACTAGCAACCTCCCAACCTCCTCCGCTTGCTCCTCCATCTCACTCTCCGCAAATGACAACTAGATCCCAACATGGCATTTTTAAACCTCGTCAACTTCTTAACCTCCACACTTCAGCCTCAACATCCATCTCTCTTTTACCTATTAATCCCATTAATGCATTACATGATCAAAATTGGAAAATGGCGATGATAGACGAATACGATGCTCTTGTTGAAAATAAGACGTGGGACTTAGTACCCCGTCCGTATAATGCTAATATCATTCGCAGTTTGTGGATTTTCAGGCTTAAGAAGAACTCTGATGGATCTTTTGAGCGGTATAAAGCTCGCCTTGTTGGTGATGGTGTCGGCCAGCAAACAGGTATTGATTGCGGGGAAACTTTTAGTCCCGTTGTCAAACCTGCTACCATCCGCACGGTGATAAGTATTGACTTATCAAAATCTTGGTGTCTTCATCAATTAGATGTGAAAAATGTTTTTTTACATGGGAATCTCGATGAAACGGTCTACATGCATCAACCTCCTGGCTTCCGAAATTCTGAACATCCAGATTATGTTTGCTTGCTCAAGAAGTGTCTTTATGGACTTAAGCAAGCCCCTCGTGCTTGGTATCAACGATTTGCTGATTATGTTGCTACCATGGGATTTTCTCACAATGTTTCCGATCATTCATTATTCATTTATCGTCAGGGAAATGCTATAGCATATATTCTTCTTTATGTGGATGATATAATTCTACATATTTACATGTTCTAATATAACCGATCGGACCGAACCGAACGAACAAACCGACTGACCTGAAAAATTAGCATTACTATTGTCGTCCACAGTGATTTATCTCACTGTGAACAGTAACCTGGACTATGACCGGTTTTAGCTTTTAGATAATTAATATAATTCAATATTCAATTTTACATTAAATGTCATTCTTCAAGATATTTTAAACTTTTATATTAATTTTAATATCAATACTCGTGATAATTTTTTTATTAACGTGTATATCCGGCTAACTTGCACGCATTTAATTCTACGGCCCTTAAGTTAACGACCATGTAAGTCTCTAGTAATTATTATATTAATAATCACAAGGGTGAAACCTAAAAATCACATGGCAATCAAACCTCCTAGTGATATAATTTCTTAAAATGAGTGATTGTTGCATTTGCAATATACTTAAGAGTTTGAGATAGTCTACGTGTCTCCTATATTTACAAGAAAAACAGAGTTAATTATCAGTTAAGGAAATAGTCAGGGGACATCCTTTTGACAAGTCCCCAGACGCAACCGGTGCTGGCACTTTCTTGAAGGACCACTACATCCAGCTCTCCTCGGCGTTTCCTGAGGTCTTGGAGAGCACACGAATCATAAGAGTGCTCATTTTGTGATATGCTGACATAGGCAGTGTTAATCCTGGTGTCAATCTTTACGGCTCCCACCCTTTCAATCTTGATGTCAGATTGTGGTTCTAAATCGTTTACCTCTGCAGTGGAACATAGCAGTAGCAGTAGACAGATTGTGGTGTTAAATAGGTACGAATCTCTCAAGACGAATATTTTCACATCTAGAAGGCCAACCATTTCATAGCATAACAAAGCGAGCTATTTGAAAGAATCATAAGAGTGCCAATGGATTATATTTCCTTCCTTCGTTTATGCTTCTCCTTGCTGCTGTTTGTAAGAGTAACCACCGCAATTGACACCATGAACACAACTCAGTCAATTAGAGATGGAGATACAGTAGTTTCAGCTAGTGGCACCTATGAATTAGGATTTTTCAGCCCCGGCAAATCCAAAACCGATACTTGGGGGTATGGTATAGCAAAATATCTGTCCTGACAGCAGTTTGGGTTGCCAACAGAGAAACCCCACTTAACGATTCATCAGGTGTTGCAAGGCTAACCAATCAAGGGCTTCTCGTCCTTCTCAATCATAGTGGAAGCATCATTTGGTCTTCCAACACATTAAGACTTGCTAATAATCCAGTTGTTCAATTGCTGGATTCAGGAAACCTCGTTGTGAAAGAGAAGGGTGACAATAACCTGGAAAATTCCCTGTGGCAAAGTTTTGAACATCCTGGGAATACATTAATCCCGGGCATGAAGCTAGGGTGGAATAGAATAACTGGAATGGAATGGAACCTGACATCATGGAAGTCACCAGATGATCCTGCCAGAGGTAATAATGCATGCATCCTTCTTCCTGAAGGATATCCAGAGATAATAGAGTTGGAAGATTCAAAAGTGAAGTATCGATCCGGGCCATGGAATGGTCTGCAGTTGAGTGGCGTGCCTCAATTAAAACCAAATCCCGTGTACACATTTGAATTTGTTTTTAATGACAAGGAGGTATTCTACAGAGAACAACTTAAAAATAGCTCAAGGCATTGGAGGATCTTCCTAACTCCAAATGGTGATATCATGCACCTCCTCTGGATGGAGCAAACTCAAAGTTGGTTTCTTTATGAAACAGCAAACACTGATAATTGTGAAAACTACGCGCTCTGTGGTGCAAATGGCTTTTGTAGTATTAACAACTCTCCGGTGTGTAATTGTCTGAATGGGTTTGTACCACAGGTTCCAAGCGACTGGGGCAAGACAGATTGGTCAGGTGGTTGCGTTAGAAAAGTTGCACTAAATTGTTCTAGAGATAAGTTCAGAAAACTCTCAGGTGTGAAGATGCCGGAGACAAGAAAATCATGGTTTAACAGGAGTATGAATCAGGAGGAGTGCAAGAACACGTGCTTGAAGAATTGCAGCTGTAGTGCGTATACAAACTTGGACATTAGGGATGGAGGAAGTGGGTGCTTGCTTTGGTTCAATGATCTGATTGACATTAGAACTTTCTTTCAAAATGAGCAAGACATTTTTATACGAATGGCTGCCTCAGAACTAGGTATGAATTTCTTCTCACATTGGAAAATTCTGTTTTTTTTTTTTTTTATTAAAATTCAGAATTATAGTGGGAAGAAACAATATAAACATGTCCCGTAAAACTTTCTAAACATAAACATATTATATGATAATGAATCATGTTTGATACTTTGATATTTTCAAGGAACCATCTCACCTAAAAGTTTAAGCTGTTAGGTGAGGTCTCAGAATATGATTTACATTATTCTCCAACACTCTCCCTCGAGTGAAAATCATTTGAGCTTGAAACTTGTACATAAGCCTACTTTACCTTGTGTTTGATTTTTATCAAATAGAATGAGGGTGGTGAGATTCAAACTCGTGACCTCTGGGTCAACAAGGCTCTGATACCATGTCAAGGAACCATCTCATCTCAAGCTTTTAGGTGAGTCACCGGAATATGTTATATTATTCTCTATCGGATATTAAAATATTTAGATAGAAGTCAGGATGCTAATGAAAAGGGACACACAATTTGAAAATCTTAATAGCTTGCAAGATATATAGTCTGTGAGCACATCTAAACCTTTCCTTGCAAGGCCATCAACAATGGAGTTTTCTTCTCTTTGTTACAATTCTTGATTTCAACAGTAGTTGTTTATAACGATTCATTGTTGGAATTAAAATTTTGGAATTATAAGACAACAACAAATAAATGAATAAGAGGATAATTTTATTGAAATTGATAATGCCCAATATATAGGCTTACGAAACATGAATTTGATCAAAGACAAACTCTCAACAACCATGAGAGATTATTGGTAAACAAAATCAAATATCCAGACAAACAACTGAATTGGATTCTTCCCGACCGATTCGAAACCATCTGGTTGTTGCACATAAATGTCCCCAAGTAGTATACCACTTAAAAATACAGACTTTACATCTAAATGGTATACAATCCAGCCCAATTGTCCTGCAAGAGCCAACAGTAGACGAATTGTATCATGCCAACAGGTGCAAAAGTATCATCATAATCAACACCAGCAACTTGAGCAAATCCCTTGGCAACTAATCTTGCCTTGTGTTTGAACACAGTTCCATCAGGATTGAACTTAGTTTTAAACACCCATTTGACACCAATTCTGTTTTTCCCATGTGGTAGCTTTGTCAAGGTCCAAGTTCCATTTCTTTCAATTGAATTTATCTCGACCTTTTATAAACATCAGCCAATGACCTCACTTTATAGACATTTGAATCAGTAGTATTTCCAATAAGTAACTATTCTGCAGCTTCATCCCTTGTACCAGCTTCTACAAAGTCTAAGCTTATAACCCTTGGAACAACATCAATAGACTCCCAATCCCAGCTGCATGTTTCATCAAAGTGCACATCTCTAAAAATTTGAATTTTTGCTTTATTCAAATTATAGATTTTGTACCCCTTTGAATCTGCTGCATAACCAACAAGCACACCTTTTTCAGCCACTTCATCAAGCTTTCCTCTTGTCTCAGCAAGTACCTGAAAATAGCAAAGAGAGCCAAACATTTTCAAGTGTTTGACAGTGGGTTTGATTCCAGACCAAGCTTCCAGTGGTGTTTGATTTTGAATAGATTTTGTAGGTAATCTATTCAGTAGATAGACTGAAGTGTTGATAGCTTCAACCCATAAGAATCTCGACAATTTCTTCTCAAATAGCATGCACCTAGACATCTCCATTACTGTCCTATTCTTCCTCTCAGAAACACCATTCTGTTGATGAAAATATGGAACAGTCAATTGATGTACAATCCTCGCATCTTGACAATAAGTTGTGAATTCCTTTGATGTATACTCATCAACAATTCCTTAGCATCATAATCTTCTCACCACTTTGAGTTTCAACCAAACTCTTGAACCTTTTGAACTCAGTAAAGGCTTGTGACTTGGTTTTCAAAAAATGAACCCAAGTCATAGTATAGTCATCTATGAACAATATAAAATAAGCATTATTGTTCAAAGAAGCTATCCTCATTGGTCCACAAATACCAGAGTGAACCAGTTGTAATTTCTTTACTGATCTATTTGATGAAGTTTGTGGAAATTGTTTTCGGTCTTGTTTTCCAACTTCGCAGCCTTCACATATCCGCTATCGTCACAGATTTCGGGCATCCCTTCCACTAAATCATTGTTATATAGCATCATCAATGACTTGTAATTGCAGTGACCAAACTTTTATGCCAAACAATACTCTCATCAATTTTGGCACTCAAGGCATGACCTTCCACAACACTTAAATTTAGGTAAAAGCTATTACCATCCATTTTGATTTTTGCAATAGCGAAATCCTGTGAATCGAGTATTGTAACAAAAACATCCCTAAAATCCATTTTATATCCATTCCTCATCATCTGTGCAACACTCAATAGATTCCGATCCAATTCGGAATATACAAGACATTGTTAACAACTTTCGTACCTCTTGTTGTTTGAACTGTCACGGTTCCTCTGCCTTTTGCCTCCACAATGTCTCAATTTCCAAGCTTGATCTTTGGTGTTATTGATCTGTCAATTGAAGAGAAGATTGATAGAAATTTTGACATGTGGCTTGTGCAGCCACTGTCAATTAACCATGTATCTTGTCTGCAGGTGTTGACAGCAGAAATAGCCATGAACAAGTGCTCATCATCATCTTTTCCTTCTTCAGAAACATTAGCATGTTGTTGAATCTCATGCTAAGGTTGTTTTCTTTTAAGTCTACAATACTTCTCACTATGGCCACTCTTCTTGCAGAAATCACATTGGATAAGTGATTTGCCTTTGAACCAACAATTTTGCTCAGCATGGTTTGTTCTTTTACAATAAGAACAAGGTGAAAATTTTTGTCTATTAACAGGAACAATAGATTTATTTTTCGAGAGAGGTTTTTTACCATTGTAGAAATCTTTCTTCTGAAAATTTCCAGTCTTATTTCCTTTCCAGTTAGCTTGAAATGCACCCTCCATAACATCATCATCTCTCATTTGAACTCGTTGCTCTTGAATATGAAGCTTGCTGATTAACTCTACAATAGATAGAGTTTACAAATCGCAAGACTCTTCTATTGCTATGATTTTAGCCTCAAATCTTTCTGGAATTGATATCATAAGTTTCTCCACTATCTTATGATCTTCAAATGTCTCCCCAAGAAGTCTCATTTGGTTGACAATGTTCATCAATCTGCCAGAATAGGGCTTGACAGTTTCATTGTCCTTCATCTTCATCAGCTCAAATTCTCTCTTAAATGCAAGGAGTTTGACTGATTTAACTTTGTTGCTGCCTTCAAATTCAGCTTGGAGTTTATCCCAAATTTGTTTTGGTGTTTCCAAGTTCATAATTTTCGTAAAAATGTGATCTGCAAGTGCAGCATGAAGACTGGTGATGGCCTTATCTTTCTTCAGCTTTTCTTCTTCAAAAGCTTTCATCTGTGCAATGGTGGGCTTTCCATGTAATTGTGAAGGATCAACATTTGTTGCTACAACATTCCACAATCCTAGAGATCTTAGGAAGAATCTCATTTTCACAGCCCAGATGTGATAATGCTCACCATCAAAGACTGGAACAGACGAGTGTGATGTCGAGGATGAAGAGGCCATAGATTTTTAAACAAATAAATCTCATTATTTTCTCTCAATCTCTCGTGTTTCACTCAACCTCACGTGTTTGCACTCAGAAAAGATCACTCTTATTTTCACTCATGAGAATCACCCTCGATCCAGTAGGAATTAAAGCTCGATACCACTATTACAATTCTTGATTTCAATAGTAGCTGTTTATAACAGTTATTGTTGGAATTAAAATTCTTGAATTATAAGACAACAGCAAATGAATGAATAAGAGGATAATTTTATTGAAACTGATAATGCCCAATATATAGGCTTACAAAAACATGAATTTGATCAAAGACAAACTCTCAACAACCATGAGAGATTATTGGTAAACAATAGCAGATATTCAGCAAACAACTGAATTGAATTTTGCATTCAAAATAAATTCATATTTCAAAAAGAACATAACATTAAAATTGACTAAATCTCTCTTTAAATCAACATCTCTATCTTCAAGACAGCATCTTTAATCTTCAAGACAGCATCTCACATAGGCTAAAAGAAACCTGATTAAGACTCGTAGAGATTGTATTCCGCGTGTAGTGAAGTCATATATTTTCCATTTCCTCTTCTTAACAATGGAGTTCCCTCTTCTTCTTTTTTCGTGTTATAGATAATGGTGACTCTACAAAGGTTCATACCAAATACAAAGCGAAGAAAAGGATCGTGGTAAGCACTGTGTTGTCCTCTGGACTTCTATTTATTGGCATCTGCGTGGTCTTCTATGTTTGGAAAAAGAAGCAGCAGAGAAACAGTACGTATTCACACCATCCTATCGCTCCATTCTTGGATAACAAGATTAGTTTTTATTCCCAATCTATGGTAGTTATGCTGACAGGAAAAATGACAGGTAATTTGCAAGGAAGATCAAATAACAAGGAGTTAAAGAATGAACTAGAATTACCTTTCTTTAACATGGACGAGTTGGCTTGTGCAACAAATGAATTTTCGGTATCCAATAAACTAGGAGAAGGGGTTTTGGACCTGTTTATAAGGTAATGATTATCTATATACGACCATGCAATATGGCTTCTGATTTTTCATGGCACAGACTCCAGGCACCAATGGAGTTATGTTGTGATGTTGAGTCATTATTTGCAGGGAACATTAACAGATGGACGAGAAATAGCTGTCAAAAGACTCTCTAAGAATTCAAGACAAGGACTTGATGAGTTTAAAAATGAAGTCAAACATATTGTGAAACTTCAGCACCGGAATCTAGTGAGGCTTCTTGGGTGCTGTATTGAAAGAGATGAAACTATCTTGGTCTACGAGTTCTTGCCCAACAGAAGCTTGGACTTCTATGTTTTTGGTATGAATCTCACAAATCCTTTTCTAAAAGTTATTCCAATGTTTCAAATTTAGCATTATTGTGCTTCCACAATGGATTAACTTGAGCAGATGAAACTCGAAGGTTGCTACTAGACTGGCCAAAACGATACAACATCATCAATGGGATTGCTCGTGGACTCCTTTATCTTCACCAAGATTCGAGACTAAGAGTAATCCATAGAGATCTGAAAACCAGCAACATCTTGTTGGATTATGAAATGAATCCAAAGATCTCAGACTTTGGCCTGGCTAGAAGTTTTGGAGAAAACGAAACCGAAGCCAATACCAACAAAGTGGTTGGAACGTAGTAAGTGTCATTTCCATCATATGAATTTTGTCTTCCGAGTTTGCAAATGGGACTTAAAATTCCATGAACACATGCAGTGGTTATATATCTCCAGAGTACTCAAATCATGGACTCTACTCGCTAAAATCAGATGTCTTCAGCTTCGGTGTACTGGTGCTAGAGATAGTGAGTGGCCATAGAAACAGAGGATTTTGTCATCCAGATCACCACCTCAACCTTATTGGGCATGTAAGTGTCGAAGCTATGAACACGTAAAAATACTTGCAAAAAAATGAAGAAATTTTGAAAAACAATCGTCAATAAGAATAAATATATAATGCGGTGTTAATAGCATGTTTTTGCTTACCAGGCTTGGATCCTCTTCAGACAAGGCAGGGCTCTAGAACTGGCTGAAAAATCAAAAGTCGAAATACATTATCTATCTGAAGTATTGCGTTCGATTCATGTGGGGCTGCTGTGTGTGCAAGATAATCCAGAAAACAGACCGAACATGCCATATGTGGTTTTGATGTTGGGTAACGAAGATGAATTGCCTCAGCCAAAACAACCAGGATTTTTCACTGAAAGGGACCTTGTGGAAGCCAGTTCTTCATCAAGCCAGGGCAAACCACCTTCAGCAAACGAATGCTCGAGTTCAGTGTTAGAGGCAAGATAGATTTCTTGTATTTTTATCTTTATGAACATGTGTATGATTGTTTAGTTGGTCTTGATGATTGTTTTTAGATTTCTTGTACTCATAAAACACTTGGTGTGTGGTTATTTTTATATTTTGATGCAATTCGATTTGTAATAAAAAAAAATGGCAGAGACCATTAAGTGTCTATTTGGAAGTGTGGTTGAAATTGTTTTTAAAAATGTTTTTTTGTCTAGAAATGCATCAAATTAATTTTTATTTTATTTTTTAAAAATAATTTTTTAGCATAAGTAAATGAATATTATCTAAAAAAACTTAATTTAAAGTAAAAAAAAATTAAAAACACTTTTAAAATACAATATCAAATACCCCCTTGAACATATCAAGTTATTACAACCAACAAATACATGCTCTATATCTGCATATCTACATGGGAGATATTAGACATGTTCACTATTTGAACAAAAATAGGTTGATTATTTTATTCAACTATTAAGGTTTTAAAATATATGGATGTATTTGAAAAAAACAAAAAAAGAAGTTCGGGTTAGGTGCTACCATGCCTAACTTATTTTATTAGGTTCCAAATAGGACTGAACTCTTTTTGTTACATTATAATTCGAGAGGATAACATGCTATTCATTCTATTTTTTTTTCTAAGAAAAAGAGATCAGATTCTGAATATTGTGATTGTTGAGAAATTACAGTTTATGTTTTTTTTACTTGTAAATCCATTTTCAGCCTATTCTGGACCCAAAACACCCACAAAATACCTAGAAACTGTTATAAATTTATATGTGATCTAAAAAAATTAGAAAGATTATTCTAAAAACTGAAACTATCCCAAAACTAAAAATATCATTTTAAAAACCGAGATCAGATCGATTTTTCTATGAACTTTAAAGGTAAAAAATAATTAATATAAACTCTCATCATCAAATAGAACCATTTAACACAAACATCGACCGTTTTGATAGTCTAAATTGATATTAATGATATTTTCTCTCTCTCTCTACACTACAAGAATCCAATGACATCTCCCTCTCCTCTCTCAACCAAGAAAAAAAAACAACAAAAATAAACTATAGTACTAAAACTAGATTTGAAAAAAAATTAAGCACCAAACTTATATAATTTGTGTTATTTATAAAATTAGAGGAGTCTTTCCTGATATTTAATGTCTTTTTAATGTTGATCCATATTCTATCAATTCCTCGCCGCTTAAAAAATCCAAATTAATTAGCTTTTAATCATATAAAATCATCAAAATACAAAACTTTAAGAATTAAATAATAAACAATTTAAATATATCATTTTATTAAAAATAAATAGTATCTTAGAAATATAAGGCTAATACTCATTTAAATGGGGCTAGTCGAGTTAGGATCCATTTGTCCAAAAATCCAAGGCTAACACCCCCTCCAAAAACCAAGTTCAATCATGCTTAGGAGAAAAGTCTATTACCCATAAAATTAAAGTTTAATACAAAACTAAAAAGGGCTTGGATATGAACAAGGTTAGAAATCTAAGACTAATACTCATTTAAATGGGGCTCGTCGAGTCAGAATCAATTTTTCCGGAAATCTAAGGCAACACCCCCTACAAAAACCAAGTTCAATCATGCTTGGGGAAAAAGTCTATTACCCATAAAATTGAAGCCTAATATCAACTAAAAAGGGTCTGGATATGAAAAAGGTTAGAAATCTAAGACTTGTACCCATTTAAATGGAGCTAGTCGAGTCAGGATCAATTTGTCCGAAAATCCAAGGCTAACACCCCCTACAAAAACCAACTTCAATCATGCTTGGGGGAAAAGTATATTACCCATAAAATTGAAGCCTAATACCAACTAAAAGGGCTTGGATATGAAAAAGGTTAGAAATCTAAGACTTGTACCCATTTAAATGGGGCTAGTCGAGTCAGGATCAATTTCTCCAAAAATCCAAGGCTAACACCCCCTCCAAAAACCAAGTTCAATCATGCTTGGGGGAAAAGTCTATTACCCATAAAATTGAAGTCTAATACCAACTAAAAACGGCTTGTATATTGACAAGGTTGGAAATCTAAGGCTAATACTCATTTAAATATGGCTCGTCGAGTCAGGATCAATTGGTCCGTAAATCCAAGGCTAACACTCGCTCCAAAAACCAATTCAATCATGCTTGGGGGAAAAGTTTATTACCCATAAATTTGAAGTCTAATTGTAATAACCCATATTTCCCCCCCTCTAAAAAGAGTGGTAAAGCATGAATTGTTTTTTCTCTCTCCGAAATTTCTAACGAAATTTCGGCATAGTCTCCCCTATACCGGGAGATTCCAAGTTATTCACAACCCAGCCTGCATAATTTGAATCACATCTCATCTATAATCACATTCATTTTTATACAATCAACAACATAATTCATTCTAGAATATGTTCAAGTCCATATTCATTTCAAAACTCCATCTTACAACACACATAAAAGATAAAAATTAAAAGAGTCAATTCATACATGAAAGTTTCACATATAGATACATATATACATATACATCGAACATAACACAATTTAATATTTGAAGATAATCTAGTACTTCCTAATATCCTGAGCGTAGATTGATACATTTAATATTACAGAAACAAAATTTACAAATATACTATTCCATACAATTTACAACATGTCACCATCACTTTCTAAGTTTCTATTTTACAAAAAGTTAGTAAGACTTAACATCTATTCCTGACGAGAATGAGAACCTGCAAAATATAAATTTTTCATATGAGTGGAACAATTTAGTAAATACTAGTAGTTTCAGAAGAATTTGAGTAGTCTATCCATAGACTATAGCCGACACTAATGACCTCCAATAGTGTCTCTAGTTATCTGTCTTGAAATCAACTAATCAATTTCATGAAAATATTGACATGAACCTAACCGTGGGTATCATTATTTATATATATTTTAAAACAAAACCAAAGTAGTTCATCCTTGTCCCGTTATTTTCTTAGGAGCTTTTAGCGTATTCAAATGTCAAAGATTCTTGATATCATTAGCTTTCATCTTAGAAGGCTAATAAATTTTGTCGGTATCGATGTCACCTATCAATATCAACTTACTATTTCGAAATTGAATAGTTAATCAAGTTTATACATTATGCCGATATCGACGTCACCCGCCGATATCCTTAACTATTCTGAAACCGAATAGTTAATCAAATTATAAATCATGCCGATATCGACGTCACTTGCCGATATCATTAATTATTCCGAAATTGATTAGTTAATCAAATTTATACATCATGCCGATATCGACGTCACCTCCCGATATCATTAACCATTTCGAAATCGAATAGTTAATCAAGTTTATACATCATGCCGATATCGACGTCACCTGCCGATATCATTAACCATTTCGAAATCGAATAGTTAATCAAGTTTATATATCATGCCGATATCGATGTCACCTGCCGATATCATTAACTATTCCGAAATTGAATAGTTAATCAAGTTTATACATTATGCTGATATCGACATCACTTGCCGATATCATTAACTATTCCGAAATTGAATAGTTAATCAAGTTTATAATTCATACAAACTAGCTTGTTTCTTTTACACACACACACACACACACACACACACACACACACACACACACACACACACACACACACACACACATATATATATATATATATATATATATATATATGTTTTTCCATCCCCTAAACTTTCCTTTACCCGTTTCCTTTTCCTCACTAATGAGCACCAAAACTATATCTTATATTTCAATAACCGTAAGTAATATTATATAAAGAGAATATAGGTACCAAGTACCTACCTGCTGTGAATGTTCGACTTGCGTTACCCTGTTGTTGTTGTTGTTGCCCTTCACCCGCAATTCTTCCTGAAACCACAAATACCCACCATTTTTTTTTTTACATTAATCCCCATATCACACACAACAACAATAAAAATGGTAATAATATTCATTTCCCTTTTTTCCAATTCTTCTCTTTCTCACTTATATTCCTCATTATCATCTTTTAATTTTTCAGCTCATCTGTAGTCCAAATAGACATCATGAATTCAATTTCTTATCACCATTTATTTTCTTCTTTTATTTTCTGAAGATCAAGACACACTTTATGAAGGTAAAGGGACAATTTTTTTTTCTTAACATGGCTAAATTTTTTGATATTTTCTCAACTTGACCTCTCCTCAGAGTTTTACCCATATCTGGAGTTCCATAACTCCAAATTAGACGGGGTTGGATTCGTTGGAAAGCTAACACTCCCAGCTACAACTTCTATGAGGGATCCTACCCGAATTATGTGTTTTTCAGGTCCAAATAACCCTATGAAATAGGGAAACGAAACTGTCTTGTTTTTGAGAAAAAGAAAGTCTCCAATTCATCTTCAATCTTTGATTTCTCATCAATAACAACCATGTCTTTCCTTTAATCATGAAATCCTACTCATTTATGCATTTTCCTAACATTTTGCGTTAGAAACCCTAATTCCCAATTCAAAAGCAATCAAGAACTTCTAAATTGAAGTTAATTTCTTAAAAATTGAAGTTAGAACTCCTTACCTGGATGGGATCTAACAATTTTTGGAGGAATCCTAGCCTTCTTCTCCTTCAAAATACCTAGCCACTCTTCCTCCTTTCTTCTCCAATTTCTTCACTTTCTCTTGTTACTTCTCCACCCAATTGTGCTCTTTCACTTTAGAAATCCAAGGCTTGTATGGGTTTACAAATTTTTGGGTGTTTACTCTTGATTTTTATGGGATGAATTTTGAATTTCTCCCTCTCCTCTTTCCTTTGTTTC
Organism: Salix exigua; assembly: GCA_032356905.1. Classification (NCBI taxonomy): domain Eukaryota; kingdom Viridiplantae; phylum Streptophyta; class Magnoliopsida; order Malpighiales; family Salicaceae; genus Salix; species Salix exigua. The sequence goes on from CM063598.1 coordinate 6,363,759, forward strand.
AGCTGGACATGGCTGAAAAGAGAGGGGTATTTATAGTCCCCGTTTTTTTTTGCTTTTTTTTTTCTCTTTTCCTAAATTTTGTATAATAACAAAATCTTAATTATATCCACCTTTTTCTTTTCCTTAATTTTGTATAATAACAACATCTTAATTATATCCACCTTTTTCTTTTCCTTTGTTTCATCTTAATCTCTTACCTCTATGTATACTTTATTCTCGGGTTTCACACTAATACCAAATAAAAAGGGTTTGGATATGAACAAGGTTAGAAATCTAAGCCTAATACTCCTTTAAATGGGGCTCACCTTGTCAAGATCAATTTGTCCGAAAATCCAAGGCTAACACCCCCTCTAGAAAGCAAGTTCAATCATGCTTAGGGGAAAAGACTATTCCTCATAAAATTGAAGTCTAATACAAACTAAAAAGGGCTTGCATATGAAAAGACAAACAAGTTTAGAAATCTAAGGCTAATACTCATTTAAATAGGGCTAGTCGAGTCAAGATCAATTTGTCCGAAAATCCAAGGCCAACACCCCTTCAAAAAACCAAGTTCAATCATGCTTGGGGGAAAAGTCTATTACCCATAAAATTGAGGTCTAATACAAACTAAAAGTGGCTTGGATATGAACAAGGTTTGAAATCTAAGGCTAATACTCATTTAAATGGGGCTCGTCGAGTCAGGATCAATTTTTCTGAAAATCCAAGGCTAACACCCCATCCAAAAACTAAGTTCAATCATGCTAGGGGGAAAAGTCTATTACCCATAAAATTGAAGTCTAATACCAACTAAAAAGGGTTTGGATATGAAAAGACGAAAAAGGTTAGAAATATCAGGATTTATACCCATTTAAATGGGGCTAGTCAAGTCAGGATCAATTTGTCCAAAAATCCAAGGCTAACACCCCCTCCAAAAACCAAGTTCAATCATACTTGGGGGAAAAGTCTGTTGCCCATAAATTTAAAGTCTAATACCAAATAAAAAGGGCTCGTATCTGAACAAGGTTAGAAATCTAAGGCTACTACTCATTTAAATGGGGCTAGTCGAGTCAGGTTCAATTTTGTCCAAAAATCAAAGGCTAACACCCCCTCCAAAACCCAAGTTCAATCATGTTTGGGTGAAAAGTCTATTACCCATAAATTTGAGGTCTAATACCAACTAAAAAGGCCTTGGATATGAACAAGATTCTATTACCCATAAATTTGAGGTCTAATACCAACTAAAAAGGCCTTGGATATGAACAAGGTTAGAAATCTAAGGCGAATACTTATTTAAATGGGGCTCGTCGAGTTAGGATCAATTTATCCAAAAATCCAAGGCTAAAACCCCCTCCAAAAACCAAGTTCAATCATGGTTGGGGGAAAAGTCTATTACCCATAAAATTAAAGTCTAATACAAACTAAAAAAGGCTCGTATATGAACAAGGTTAGAAATCTAAGACTAGTACTCATTTAAATGGGGCTCGTCGAGTCAGGATCAATTTCTCTGGAAATCTAAGGCTAACAACCCCTCCAAAAACAAAGTTCAATCATGCTTGGGGGAAAAGTCTATTACCCAAAAAATTGAAGTCTAATACAAACTAAAAAGGGTTTCGATACGAAAAGTAGAACAAGGTTAGAAATCTAAGGCTAATACTCATTTAAATAGGGCTAGTCGAGTCAGGATCCATTTTTATGAAAATTTAAGGCTAACACCCCCTTTAAAAACCAAGTTCAATCATGCTTTGGTCTACACTTAAATGAGGCTAGTCGAGTTAGGATCAATTTGTCCGAAAATCCAAGGCTAACACCCACCCAAAAACCAATCTCAATCATGCTTCGGGGTAAAGTCTATTACCCATAAAATTGAAGTCTAATAGCAACTAAAAAGGGCTTGGATATGAACAAGGTTAGAAATCTAAGGCTAAAACCCATTTAAATGGGGCTAGTCGAGTCTGGATCAATTTGTCCGAAAATCCAAGGCTAAAACCCACCCAAAAACCAAGTTCAATCATGCTTGGGGGAAAAGTCTATTACCCATTAAATTAAAGTATAATAGCAACTAAAAAGGGTTTGGATATGAAAAAGGTTAGAAATTTAAGGCTAATACTCATTTAAATGAGGCTAGTCGAGTTAGGATCAATTTGTCCGAAAATCCAAGGCTAACACCCACCCAAAAACAAGGTTCAATCATGTTTTGGGAAAAGTGTATTTCCATAAAATTGAAATTTAATACCAACTAAAACGGACTTGGATATGAAAAGACGAACAAGGTTAAAAATATAAGGATAATACGCATTTAAATGGGACTAGTCGAGTCAGGATCAATTTTTCCAAAAATCCAAGGCTAACACCCCCACAAAAAACAAAGTTCAATCATGCTTGGGGGAAAATTCTATTACCCAAAAACTTAAGTCTACTACCAAATAAAAGGGATTGGATATGAAAAAGGTTAGAAATCTAAGGCTAATACTCATTTAAATGGGGCTAGTCCAGTCAAGATTAATTTGTCCGAAAATCCAAGGCGTTACCCACTCAAAAAACCAAGTTCAATCATTCTTAGGGGAAAAGTCTATTACCCATAAAATTGAGGTCTAATACCAACTAAAAAGGGCTTGCATATGAATAAGGTTAGAAATATAGGGCTAATACTCATTTAAACGGTGCTAGTCAAGTCAGGATCAATTTTTCTGAAAATCCAAGGCTAACACCCACCCAAAAATCAAGTTCAATCATGCATAAAATTGAAGTCTAATACCAACTTAAACGGCTTGGATATGAACAAGGTTGGAAATCTAAGGCTTATACTCATTTACATAGGCCTCGTTCAGTCAGGATCTAAGGTTAAGACCCCCTCCAAAAACCAAGTTGCATCATGCTTGGGGAAAAGTGTATTTCCCATAAATTTTAAGTCTAATACGAACTAAAAATTGCTTGGATATGAACATGGTTAGAAATCTAAGGGAAATATTCATTTAAATGGGGCTCGTCCAGTCAGGATCAATTTGTCCGAAAATCCAAGGCTAACACCCACCCAAAAACCAAGTTCAATCATGCTTGGGGGAAACATCTATTACGCATAAAATTGAAGTCTTATACCAACTAAAAAGAGTTTGCATATGAATAAGGTTAGAAATATAAGGCTAATACTCATTTAAACGGTGCTAGTCGAGTCAGGATCAATTTGTCTGAAAATCCAAGGCTAACACCCACCCAAAAACCAAGTTCAATCATGCTTGGGGGAAAAGTCTATTACCCATAAAATTGAAGTCTAATACCAACTAAAAAGGGCTTGGATATGAACAAGGTTGGAAATCTAAGGCTTATACCCATGTAAATAGGTCTAGTCGAGTCACGATCAATTTGTCAGAAAATCCAAGGCCACCACCCACCCAAAAATCAAGTTCAATCATGCTTGGGTGAAAAGTCTATTACCCATAGAATTGAAGTCTAATACCAACTAAAAAGGGATTGGATATGAACAAGGTGACAAATCTAAGGCTTATACCCATTTAAATGGGTAGAGTCGAGCGAGGATCAATTTGTCCGAGAATCCAAGGCTAACACCAACCCAAAAACCAAGTTCAATCATGCTTGGGGGAAAATTCTATTACCATAAAATTGAAGTCTAATACCAACTAAAATGGGCTTGGATATGAAAAAAGTTAGAAAAATAAGGCTAATACGCATTGAAACTAGGCTAGTCGAGTCAGGATCAGTTTGTCCGAAAATCCAAGGCTAACACCAACCCAAAAACCAAGTTCAATCATGCTTGAAGGAAAAGTCTATTACCCATAAAATTGAACTCTAATACCAACTAAAAAGGGTTGGATATGAACAAGGTTAGAAATCTAAGGCTTATACCCATTTAAATGGGTAGAGTCGAGTCAGGATCAATTTGTCCGAAAATCCAAGGCTACCACCCACCCAAAAACCAAGTTCAATCATGCTTGGGGGAAACATCTATTACGCATAAAATTGAAGTATAATAGCAACTAAAAAGGACTTGGATATGAACAAGGTGAGAAATCTAAGGCTTATACCCATTTAAATGGGAAGAGTCGAGTCAAGATCAATTTGTCCGAAAATCCAAGCCTAACACCCACCCAACAACCAAGTTCAATCATGCTTGGGGGAAAAGTCTATTACCCGAAAAATTGAAGTCTTATACCAACTAAAAAGAGCTTGGATATGAAAAAGGCTAGAAATATAAGGCTAATACTCATTTAAATAGGGCTAGTCGAGTTAGGATCAATTTGTCCGACAATCCAAGGCTAACACCCACCCAAACACCAAGTTCAATCATGCTTGGGGGAAACATCTATTACGCATAAAATTGAAGTCTTATACCAATTAAAAAGGCCTTTCATATGAAAAAGGTTAGAAATATAAGGCTTGTACCCATTTAAATGGGTAGAGTCGAGCGAGGATCAATTTTTCGGAAAATCCAAGGCTAACACCAACCCAAAAACCAAGTTCAATCATGCTTGGGGGAAAAGTCTATTACCCGAAAAATTGTAGCCTAATACCAACTAAAATGGGCTTGGATATGAAAAAGGTTAGAAAACTAAGACTAATACGCATTGAAACTGGGCTAGTCGAGTCATGATCAATTTGTCCGAAAATCCAAGGCTAACACCCACCCAAAAATCAAGTTCAATCATGCTTGGGGGAAAAGTCTATTACCCATAAAATTGAAGTCTAATACCAACTAAAAAGGGATTGGATATGAACAAGGTTAGAAATCTAAGGCTTATACCCATTTAAATTGGTCTAGTGGAGTCAGGATCAATTTGTCAGAAAATCTAAGGCCAACACCCACCCAAAAACCAAGTTCAATCATGATTGGGGAAAAAGTCTATTACTCATAAATTTGAGCTTCAATATCAACTAAAAATGACTTGGATATCAATAAGGTTAGATATATAAGGCCTATACCTATTTAATTGGGAAGAGTTGAGTCTGGATCAATTTGTCCAAGAATCCAAGGCTAACACCCACCCAAAAACCAAGTTCAATCATGCTTGGGGAAAAAGTCTATTACCCATAAAATTGAAGTCTAATACCAACTAAAAAGGGCTTGGATATGAACAAGGTGAGAAATCTAAGGCTTATACCCATTTAAATGGGAAGAGTCGAGCCAGGATCAATTTGTCCGAAAATCCAAGGCTAACACCCACCCAAAAACCAAGTTCAATCATGCTTGGGGGAAAAGTCTATTACCCATAAAATTGAAGTCTAATACCAACTAAAAAGGGCTTGGATATGAATAAGGTTAGAAATATAAGGCTAATACTCATTTAAACGGGGCTAGTCGAGTCAGGATCAATTTGTCTGAAAATCCAAGGCTAACACCCACCCAAAAACCAAGTTCAATCATGCTTGGGGGAAAAGTCTATTACCCATAAAATTGAAGTCTAATACCAACTAAAAAGGTCTTGGATATGAACAAGGTTAGAAATATAAGGCTAATACTCATTTAAACAGGGCTAGTCGAGTCAGGATCATTTTTTCCGAAAATCCAAGGCTAACACCCACCCAAAAACCATGTTCAATAATGCTTGGGGGAAAACTCTATAACCCATAAAATTGAAGTCTAATGCCAAACAAAAAAGGGCTTGGATATGAATCAGATTAGAAATATAAGGCTAATACTCATTTAAACGGGACTAGTCGAGTCAGGATCATTTGTTCGGAAAATACAACGCTAACACCCACCCAATAACCAAGTTCAATCATGCTTGGGAAACATCTATTACGCATAAAATTTGTTGAAATTCACGGATTAAGGCAACTATGCACCTAAAAGCGGAATTGATGCAAATACAATAAATAATGCAATCTTAAAATTAATTACTTGAAAGTAAAGAGATAAGGGAAAGAGATTGCTAACTCGGTTTTTAACGTGGTTCGGCAAGCCTACGTCCACGACTCAAGTACCAACCCGTACTTGAGTATTGTACTCTTTTACTAATCCAAGTAACAAGATTACAATTTCCGCTTGATGAATCCACACCAAGACTTTACACCACTTGAAGATATGCCCTCTTCAAGATTTTCCCTTTCCACTTGAAGATGTCCCCTCGTCAAGATTTTTCCTTGGTGATGTTCCTCACCAATACCAAGAGTTTTATACTCAACTCTCAAGAGTTTCACAATGGTTGTTTTTAGTAAAACAACAATACACTCTTAATAGTGTAGATATTACAAATGAAGATCTAAAATCTCTTTCTCTCACTTAATAGCACTTAGGATATTTGAAGGTGTTTAAGTGTAGTGAGAATGAGAAATACTCTTTGTGTTAGGATATGAAAGTTTAAACACAAATATGAGTATTAATGAGGATTGATGATATGAAGATGTTTTTGCACTAGTAATTGCCTCACTATATGATATAGAAGTTGTGTCTCATTTGTTTTGCAATTAAGAGGCCTATTTATAAGTTTCTAAAAGAAACTAGCCGTTTCTAGCCGTTTTAGTGCAACTGCCATATCAAGCGGTCGACCGGTTCATAACGGACAAAACCAAGCGGTCGACCGGTTCACAACGGATAAAAATAATTTGTCTTCCAAGCGGTCGACCGGTTCACAACGGATACCTCAAGCGGTCGACCGGTTCATGCAGAAATCTATTTTGACAAATTATCTTTTCTGAATTTCTTGAACCGATTGATTATGACTTAAACCTTTTAATCATCAAATCCTTTTAATGCATGCACTGTGAAGTGGGTGAGTTCATTTTAATTTGTGCTATCAAGATAGAAATTGAGATTTACACGAGCACTAAAATGAACACTTATTCTAAGTCTTCACTTGCTTGCATCTTGGACTTCTTGGAGTGATTTCTTCTTGAACTCCATTATGCTTGTTGATGTATTCTTTGAATAAAACATGTTTATAGCTTAATCTCATCCAAGCATATTATTAGCCCATTTTCTTTTTATTGTTATCATCAAAATATATAAAGCATACAAAGTATGACATTATATGTCAACAAAATTGAAGTCTTATACCAACTAAAAAGGGCTTGCATATGAATAAGGTTAGAAATATAAGGCTAATACTCATTTAAACGGTGCTACTCGAGTCAGGATCAATTTGTCTGAAAATCCAAAGCTAACACCCACCCAAAAATCAAGTTCAATCATGCTTTGGGGAAACCTCTATTACGCATAAAATTGAAGTCTTATACCAACTAAAAAGGGCTTGCATATGAACAAGGTTAGAAATATAAGGATTATACCCATTTAAATAGGACTAGTCGAGTCAGGATCAATTTGTCTGAAAATTCAAGGCTGACACCCACCCAAAAAACAAACTTCAATCATGCTTCTGGGAAAAGTGTATTACTCATAAAATATAAGTCTAATACCAACTACAAAAGGCTTGGGTATGAAAAAGGTTAGAAATATAAGGCTTATACCCATTTAAATGGGGCTAGTCGAGTCAGGATCAGGTTGTCTGAAAATCCAAGGGTAACACAACCCCCAAAAAACCAAGTTCAATCATGCTTGGAGGTAACGTCTATTACCCATAAAATTGAAGTCTATTACAGACTAAAAAGGGATTGGATTTGAACAAGGTTAGTAATCTAAGGCTTATACCCATTTAAATCGGGTTAGTCGAGTCAAGATTAATTTGACCGAAAATCCAAGGCTAACACCCACCAAAAAACTAAGTTCAATCTTGCTTGGGGGAAAAGTCTATTACCCATAAAATTGAAGTCTAATACCAACTAAAAAGGGCTTGGATATGAATAAGATTAGGAATCTAAGGCTTATACCAATTTAAATGGGGCTAGTCGAGTCAGGATAAATTTGTTCGAAAATCCAAGGCTAACACCCACCCAAAACAAACTTTAATCATGATTGTCGGAAAAGTTTATTACCCATTAAATATAAGTCTAATACCAACTAAAACGGCTTGTATATGAACAAGGTTAGAAATATAAGGCTAATACTCATTTAAACAGGACTAGTCGAGTCAGGATCACTTTGTCCGAATATCCAAGGCTAACACGTACCTTGAAAACCAAGTTCAATCATGCTTGGGGGAAAAGTGTATTACCCATAAATTTGAAGTCTAATAGCAACTAAGAAGGGCTTGGATATGAACAAGGTTAAAATATAAGACTTATACCCATTTAAATGGTCTAGTCAAGTTAGTATCAATTTGTCCGAAACTCCAAGGCTAACACCCGCCCAAAAACAAAGTTTAATCATGCTTGGGGGAAAAGTCTATTACCCAATAATTTGAAGTCTAATACCAACTAAAAAGGGCTTGGATATGAACAAGGTTAGAAATCTAAGGCTTATACCCATTTAAAGGGGGCTAGTCGAGTGAGGATAAATTTGTCCGAAAATCCAAGGCTAACCCTCCTCAAAAAACCAAGTTCAATCATGCTTGGGGGAAAAGTCTATTACCCATAAAATTGAAGTCTAATACCAACTAAAAAGGGCTTGGATATGAATAAGGTTAGGAATCTAAGGCTTATACTCATTTAAACAGTGCTAGTCGAGTCAGGATCAATTTGTCTGAGAATCCAAGGCTAACACCCACCCAAAAACCAAGTTCAATCATGCTTGGGGGAAAAGTCTATTACCCATAAATTGAAGTCTTATACCAACTAAAAAGGGCTTGGATATGAACAAGGTTAGAAACCTAAAGCTTATACCCATTTAAATGGGTAGAGTCGAGTCAGGATCAATTTGTCCGAAAATCCAAGGCTAACACCCACCCAAAAACCAAGTTCAATCATGCTTGGGGGAAACATCTATTACGCATAAAATTGAAGTCTTATACCAACTAAAAAGGGATTGCATATGAATAAGGTTAGAAATATAAGTCTGATACCCATTTAAATGGGGCTAGTCGAGTCAGGATCAATTTCTCACGGATATCCAAGGCTAACACCCACCCAAAACCAAGTTAAATCTTGCTTGGGGAAATGTCTATTACCCATAAAATTAAAGTCTAATACCAACTAAAAGGGATTGGATATGAATAATGTTAGATATATAAGGCTTATACCCATTTAAAAGGGGCTACTCGAGTCAGGATCAATTTGTTTGAAAATCAAGGCTAACACGCACCCAAAAACCAAGTTCAATCATGGTTGGGTGAAAATTCCATTACCTATAAATTTGAAGTCTAATACCAACTATAAGGTCTTGGATATGAACAAGGTTAGAAATCTAAGGCTTATACCCACTTAAATGGGGTTAGTCGAGTCGGGATCAATTTCTCCGAAAATCCAAGCCTAACATCCACTCGAAAACCAAGTTCAATCATGCTTGGGAGAAAAGTGTATTACCCATAAAATTTAAGTCTAATACGAACTAGAAAGGGCTTAGATTTGAACAAGGTTAGAAATCTAAGGCTAATACTCATTTAAATGGGGTTAGTGGAGTCAGGATCAATTTGTCCGAAAATCAAAGGATAACACCCCTCAAAAACCAAGTTCAATCATTTGTAGGGGAAAAGTGTATTACCCATTTATTTGAAGTCTAATAGCTACTAAGAAGGGCATGGATATGAACAAGGTTAGAAAAATAAGGCTTATACCCATTTAAATGGGGCTAGTCGAGTGAGAATTAATTTGTCCAAAAATCCAAGGCTAACACCCCCTCCAAAAACAAAGTTTAATCATGCTTGGGGAAAAGTATATTACCCATAAATTTGAAGTCTAATACTAACTAAAAAGGTATTGTATATGAACAAGAATAGAAATATAAGGCTTATACCCATTTAAATGGGGCTAGTCGAGTCAGGATCAATTTGTCCGAAAATCAAAGGTTAACACCCGCCCAAAAACCAAGTTCAATCATGCTTGGGGGAAAAGTCCATTACTCATAAAATAAAAGTCTAATACGAACTAAAAACGACAAGGATATGAACAAGGTTAGAAATCTAAGGCTTATACCCATTCAAATGGGGCTAGTGGAGTCAGGATCAATTTGTCCGAAACTCGAAGGCTAACACCCACCCAAAAAACCAAGTTGAATCATGCTTTGGGGAAAGTCTATTACCCATAAAATCAAAGTCTAATACCAGCTAAAAAGGGCTTGGATATGAATAAGGTTTGAAATCTAAGGCTTATACTCATTTAAATGGGGCTAGTCGAGTCACAATCAATTTGTCCGAAAATTCAAGGCTAAAACACCCTCCAAAAACCAAGTTCAATCATGTTTGGGAGAAAAGTGTATTACCCATAAAATTTAAATCTAATAGCAACAAAAAAGTGCTTTGATATGAAAAAGGTTAGAAATCTAAAGCTTATACCCATTTAAATGGGGTTGTCGAGTCAGAATCAATTTTCCGGATATCCAAGGCTAACACCCACCCAAAAACCAAGTTCAATCATGCTTGGGGGAATAGTCTTTTAGCCATAAAATTGAAGCCTAATACCAACTAAAAAGGGCTTGGATATGAATAAGGTCAGGAATCTAAGGTTTATACCCATTTAAATGGGGCTAGTCGAGTCAGGATAAATTTGTTCGAAAATGCAAGGCTAAAACTCATCCAAAAACCAAGTTCAATCATGCTTTACGGAAAAGTCTATTACCCATAAAATATAAGTCTAATACAAACTAAAAAGGGATTGGATATGAACAAGGTTGTAAATATAAGGCTTATACCCATTTAAATTGTCTAGTCCAGTCGGGATCAATTTGTCTGAAAATCCATGCCTAACACCCACTCAGAAACCAAGTTCAATCATGCTTAGTGGAAAAGTCTATTACCCATAAAAATTTAAGTCTAATACCAACTAAAAGGGCTTGGATATGAACAAGGTTACAAATATAAGGCTAATACTTATTTAAATAGGGCTAGTCGAGTCAGGATCAATTTGTCCGAAAATCAAAGGCTAACACCCCCTCAAAAAACCAAGTTCAATCATGTTTGGGGGAAAAGTGTATTACCTATAAATTTGAAGTCTAATAGTTACTAAGAAGGTCTTTGATATGAACAAGGTTAGAAATATAAGGCTTATACCCTTTTAAATGGTCTAGTCGAGTCAGTATCAATTTGTCCGAAACTCCAAGGCTAACACCCACCCAAAAACCAAGTTTAATCATGCTTGGGGGAAAAGTCTATTACCCATAAATTTGAAGTCTAATACCAACTAAAAAGGGTTTGGAAATTAACAAGTTTAGAAATATAAGGGTTATACCCATTTAAATAGGGCTAGTCGAGTCAGCATCAATTTGTCCAAAAATTCTAGGCTAACACCCACCCAAAAACCAAGTTCAATCATGCTTCGGGGAAAAGTATATTACCCATAAAATTAAAGTCTAATACCAACTAAAAAGGCCTTCGATATGAACAAGGTTAGAAATCTAAGGCTAATACCTATTTAAATGGGGCTCGTCGAGTCAGAATCAATTTGTCCGAAAACCCCAGGCTAACACCCACCCAAAAACCAAGTGCATTCATGTTTGGGGGTAAAGTCTATTACCCATTAAATTGAAGTCTAATAACAACTAAAAAGGGCTTGTATATGAACAAGGTTATATATCTAAGGCTTATACCGATTTAAATGGGGCTAGTCGAGTCAGGATCAATTTGTACCAAAAGTCAAGGCTAACACCCACCCAAAAACCAAGTTCAATCATACTTGGGGGCAAAGTCTATTACCCATAAAATTAAAGTCTAATACCAACTAAAAAGGCCTTCTATATGAACAAGGTTAGAAATCTAAAGCTTATACCCATTTAAATCGGGCTAGTCGAGTCAGGATCAATTCGTCCGAAAATCCAGGGCTAACACCCCCTCCAAAACCCAAGTTGAATCATGTTTGGGCGAAAAGTCTATTACATATAAAATTGAATTCTAATACCAACTAAAAAGGGCTTGTATATGAACAAGGTTCTAAATCTAAGGCAAATACTCATTTAAATGAGGCTTGTCGAGTCAAGATCAATTTGTCTGAAAATCCAAGGCTAACACCTCCTCCAAAAACCAAGTTCAATCATTTTTGGGGGAAAGTCTATTACCCATAAAATTGAAATCTAATACAAAATAAAAAGGGCTTGGATATGAACAAGCCCTTTTTAAGTAATAAAAAGGGCTTAGATAATGCGTAGTATACACCTAACACATTATAGTTTTTAATGAATAAAAAAATAATACGAATTAGTGGAATGAAGAAGTTGTAGCCATAATTTTGCATAGACTAGCCAATGAAGAGTTTCTTAAGTGACATTAGAGCAAGGTTTTTAAAAATGCGAGTTGACTCATAAAATCGTAGGATTTTGCTAGTCAATTCAATAAAATTGGTTGGCTCGGAAAGAAAAATCGAAACCGGTAAAACTCGGTCAAAATCGGGTTGACTCGTAAAATCGGACCGATTCGGTCCGATTTTATGAGTTCAAGATATTCGGTCAGGGCTTTGAGCTTCATTTTTTCATTCTCAATTCTACAATCAAAGCTCAACTGCTCATCTTCTCTCCTCTTCTCACCCCCAAATCCCCCAAATCATCAGCACAGAATCCACAAAATCTTCTCAGCCTCTCACCCCCAAAATCATTTTAATATACTAATATAAAAAATAACACTGGATTTGCCTGAAGATTGATCGCCAACAACAACAATGGTCGGAAGTTGTATGCCTTCTTTCATTACCTGGAGTTGCCTCAACCTAATCTTGAAAAATAGCATCATATTCAACAAGAACTTCTGCATTGACCGATGATTGGGACTCAACTCCATATTCTTCAGCTCCTTTCCCTTTTGAAGAAGGCTTGCGTCCACCCATTTTCTCTAGAAAAGATCGGACTGGGAGAGAAGATGAGAGATTTTTTTTTGTGGAAAGAGTTTGAAGATTGGTATGGTATTGGAAAGAAAAAGATGGAAGAGAAGTATATTTTATAGGAGAGGAGGCTTTCGTTTCAAAAGTTAAGACACTTGCACAGTTACTATAGAGATATTTTCAATATAGTTCTCAAATTAGGTTTTTATCATTTAGGTCCCTAAAGAAAAAGCATTATCCATTCTTCTATTAGGCAAATCGAATAACATTCAACAAAAGAAAAGAATAAAAAATTACTGAAAAAAGAGTAAATCGAATAACCTCCAACAAAATAAAAGTATATATAAGAAAGAAAAAGGAGTAAATCGAATAACCTCCAACAAAATAAAAGTATAAGAAGAAAACAAGAGTAAGTATTTGTTTAGCACGTTTCAAAAATATTTTTGAAAAAAATTAAGATTTTTATTTTTTCAAAAGTATTTGTCCATAATTATGCTATCTTGTATTCAGAAATATTTTACTTATGATTTTACGATTTTTCTGCTCACGATTTTAGCTGTGATTTTACGATTTTTGTACAGACAAATTCGGGTGCGATCTTACAATCCGAGTTTCGGAAAACCCTTCCGTATCGTGTCAAAATCGCGATTTTGACAACCTTGTATAAGAGTCCTCCCTCTTCCAGAGTTAAATACGTCTAAAGCTTGCATATTTCTACCATGATTATCGTTCGTTTTTATTATTTATTTTTATTCAAAGGACCAAACACCACTTGATGAGGGAAGAAACTTTGCGATCAATGGTACCAATTTCAATGTACAAAAATGGGTTAAATTTTAATAATATTTTTTATGATATAAAAAATAATTTTTTAAAAATAAAAAAATATTATTATAATACAGAACCGCCTTATTCATAATCTCAAATAGACGGTGACCCGTCCACATGAATCAACAACTTCTTCGATTGCTATTTCCATAACTGCTTGTGGTAGCCAGTTCTTCATCAAGCCAGGGCAAACTACATTCAGCAAACGAATGTTCGAGTTCAGTGTTAGAGGCAAGATAGATTTCTTGTATTTTATTTTTATGAACATGTATATGATTGTTTTGTTGGTCTTGATGATTGTTTTTAGATTTGTTGTACTCATAAAACTTCTAGTGTGTGGTGATTTTTATTTTTTGATGAAATTCGATTTGTAATAAGAGAAAAATGGCAGCGACCATTAAGTAGATGGATGAAATTGAAGAAAAAGAAATTTATTATTCATTTCGCACAACAAATCTCGAGTTCAAGTTAGTATATGCATTTCTTGTAAAAGTCTGAAACAGTGAGGGGAATCCTTAAAATACACTTTTCAGGGAATGAAATTTCCCCGCATCTAAAAAATCTTATTACAACCAATAAATACATGCTCTATCTCTACATATCTCCATGGTAGATATTAGGCATGTTCACTATTTGGACATCTATATTCTTAGTAAATTTTATTAGACAAAAATAGTTGATTATTTTATTTAACTATTAAAGTTTTAAAAGATATGGATGTGTGTTTGAAAAAAAGAGAGTAAAGGTTCGGCGTCATCAGGCCTAACTTATTATATTAGGATCCACATACAACTTGACTCTTTTTGTTTCATTACAATTGGAACAGATAACATGTTATCCATTCCATTTTTTCCTGTAAAAAAAGATTAGATTCTAGTTATTGTTGCTGTTGAGAAATTAGGGTTTATGTTTTTTTACCTGTAAACCTATTTTCAGCTCATTCTTGACCCAAAACAAATAAAAAATATTTTAGAAATTGTTATAAATCTATATATGATCTAAAAAAAACCCAGAAAATTAGTCTAAAAACTGAAAGCATCCCAAAACTAAAAATATTATTCTAAACCCCGAGATCAAATCTATTTTTTCATGAACTTTAAAGTTAAAAAAACACTTAATATAAACTCTCATTATCAAATAGAATCATTTGACACAAAT
>CM063598.1:6378970-6580675 GCA_032356905.1 Salix exigua
GGAAATAGAGTTAGATTAATAAATATTTTCTGAAATATGTTGTTTTATTTAAAAATAATTTGGTTTGATCTAAGTCGATCCCTTTAATTATTTATTTAAACCTTGTATTAAATCAATCAAAATTTAATTATTAAGATTTTCTAGAAGTGAATATTATTCAAGAAAATACTTATTAAACATTAGCAAAATACTTCCAATGAAATTAGCATTAATGATTGAAGAAAATCCCACATAAATTGAATATCTAGATTGAGAAAATGAACCCTAGTAGCTGTTGAAATCTCACTGGTGAATCAAAATTCAAATCCATCTCGACCATAATTATTGAGAATGGGGTCTCATCACCATAGCCTTTCGAGGTCAGTGCACGCCGCAGCCATTAGGAATGTTTTGCACCATAAGCCAACACATCAAAAGATTTTGTGGACAACATAAATAATTCTGTTTTTTCCATTGAAGCATTGTAATCAAACCTCGCACAATTTACTTTAAATAAAAATCATGTTCAAAAAGCAACATCAACCACGTCAAGGAACCATCTTATCTAAAATATTAAGATTGTGTTTTATATTGTCTTTGCTTTTGTGGTTGAGGTTTTCAAAAAACAGTTTCATGAAAAGCACTTTAACTGCGGTTGAAAATGAGTTTTTAAATGCTTGGTTAAAAATTGTGGTTGAATTTGGGGTTGATAAAAAACAATTTCGTGTGTTTGATTAATATGGTTTTTATATTGTTGTCTACTTGTGAAATTACTTTAAAGTGTGTGTGTGTTGTTTTTTAAATATTTAATAATTATAATAATAAAATATAATTAATAATTCAAGTAAATTAGATACTTGTTTTTATTTTCCCATCAAACTACTTGTAATTTCATCACGAACTAAATCTATATGTGAAGGTCTCTGCGATCTCGGAACAATATATAGTAAAATATCGTCCGAAACAAATTAGAATTGATAGGCAAAAATTATATTATGATCTACTTGTAATATATTTATTTATATTTTAATCAATTTTTAGATTATTTTAATTTTAAAAATATTTACCCCTCGCTGAACCCCAGCCCCCCTCCCTCCCTGCATCCCGAAATTCCACTCTCCTGTCTCACTCAAGCACCAAAAGCACAATTTTCCTTACACACGTGAGTATTGGTTTAACTGTTTTTCTTGCACATGTTTTTGATTGTTATTTTGCATGTGGGACCATGCCTTGCAAACTGTTTTTTACACTAACTAAACACTAGATCAGGGTGATTTTTTTTGTAATCGGTACTACCACAATTCTAAACACCTTCTGACACGTAGGTTAAATTCTAAAATATGATTTATATTATACTTTAAATATATTTTTTTAAATAAAAACACTTTGAGTTTGAGTTTGAAGTTTGCACACAAGTTCATACTATTTTGTACTTTATTTTTATCAAATAAAATGAGTGTGATGAGATTCAAACTTGTAACCGCTGGGGTAACATGACTCTGATACCATATTAATAAAACATCTCACCTAACCTAAACTCCTAAAAAACCAAACTCCTAAACTGACACTTAAACCCGTTTGAGTTCCAAAGTTGACCAAGTTAATTTATATCGATTAATTTTGATGTATTACGACCAACTTCCCAAATCGAATCAAATTAAATCACCTATTTTAAGTGTGCTAGTCGTGATCGATGATTCTCGAACATGCCCTCGACCACCGTCATTTAGGTTGCCTTCCTTTTCATATATTCCGTCCATTTTCTGAAAGTCAACGATCGCAAGCCATGTCAACTTCTCAATGGAGGCTAAGGATCTATTCACATACACTCGAGAGATATCATTTGCTGAGAGCTTGTCACTCAGAAAAAGCCACAACCCCTTTCCCTTTCGGGTCCCAAACTCCATTACAAGTGCTTGAAGAACTCTTACGAGCATGAGGAGGAAATCCTGGCCAGCTAGCTTGCCATGAAATTAATGATTAAAACTTGAATTTAATTACATGATGAACACATGTAGATGATGATGATGGCGTGCGTGTTTAGTTTTTTTAAAGTGTTTTTTTTATTGAAAATATAGTATAATATATTTTTTAGATTCTTCTTTGAATTTCCAATGTCACCGCTTTAAAATTATTAAAAATATTTTAAAAAATCAACTTCATAATTTCTTATATCAAATATATTTTTAAAGAGCAGAAAAATACATGTGGGAACATAAAGTCAAACATCCTCGAATAACCGGATTTTTAATTTATTCATGTAGCTATTATAAGATATGCTGCAAAGATTTCAATTATTCTAGTTTAATGTCATCACTTCAATGTTAATAACGTTAATCATACATTAAAACCTTGTAATATAATATAAAAAAGAAAAGCCAACCCTAAAACGTGATAAATGAGATAGAAAAAGCCGGACGCGGTAGCTAGTAGTATGACCACTTACCACAGACCATATCTCTGCATATAAGAAGACACTCTCCATGCATCGAAAACCTCACACATGACAGCACCGCAAGAGAGAAGACAAGACACCAATGCAGATATCTCTCAGCGTGACTGTTTAGAGGATTGAGGAGTTTTATCCACTTTTTGTCATATATCTCTCAATATTTTCTGTTCATCAACCTATCCGGAAAAGAAAGGGCAAAATTGAAGTGATATTTTGTAACTAATGGTATTGTTACAACACAGTTCCGTGGTACCAGGTAGGAAAAAACGGAGAATAGTATTGGGCCAACAGTGATCTAGATAACACCTCTATCTGCGGCTTATCTTTGAATCCTTATCCTTTTCAAATATCAAGAAGATAGTCTTTAATTTGTTGTTTCTTTTGTCTCTCAGTACCTCTATAAAACCCATATTTTCTTGTCTTCTTTCTGGGTTTTTTCTTTAGGGTTGTGGAGGTTGTTCAGCATTGGTTTTTGAGGGAAGAGGGGGGAGGGATTTGTGTTTTTTATTTATTTATGAAAACCCTTGAATAATCCTGTGCTTTAGAGGCTTATTCTTTTGGATTAAATCGAGGGTTTTTCTTGTTTGTTTTTGGTTTTCAAGGGATTGATTTATCTGGGTTTTTTTTTGGTTTTATTGGTCAAAGATGGCTTTAGGGTCAGTTTTATTGGAGATTCTGCAAAGACCTACAACAGGGAAATTATTGAGTGAACTTTTGATTTCTGTGATTCCTTTGTGGGTTGCTGTTGCTATCGGGGTGCTTGTTGGGTGGGTATGGAAGCCTGAATGGGCTAGTAATTTGAGTAGAGTAACATTGTTGGATGCTAAACGAGGAGAATTTTCAGCAACAACATTGAGTACCATGATTCCTAGTTTGAATATTTTGAAGTTTCAGTTGCCAAGTTGTGTTTTTTGGGCTGCTGCTGATGGTGGGATTCAAACGGACTCTTTCTCTGTGCCACGTACCCTCAATTCGAAATGCAGGTTAGTTTGTTGCTGTTTCAAATTTAATGTCTTTATGACTTTTTCTTGCAATTACTTGCTTTTTAGGCCTGGCTGTTTAGTATGTAAGATGCTCTTAGGTATGTATTATGATGAGAATTTGTGGGACTTGATTGAATTGGAAAAAAAAGCTAACATGGTTGAATTTAATCGCGCAGTTCATCAAAAATGGAAAAGGAAAAATCAAATCTAGTGATGGAAGATGATTTGGAGCATTTGTGCAAGCTTGTTGAAGTGAAAGACGGAGGTCCTGCTTGGATTCAAATGATGGATCGTTCTACACCGACCATGAACTATCAAGCTTGGCGTAGAGATCCTGAGGTAGGTTTCATCTTCACAATTCGGTGTTGTTTTGTGTAATATGTGTAAGTGTACTTGTTAATGCAGTCTTGGAAATGAACTTTTAGTTACCAATGCCAGTTCTTGCTTTATAATGCTGCTCTTTGGTAGACATGCACAACCCTTGTGATTGATGTGGATTATGTTTTAATGGATTTTCTAGACTGGCCCTCCACAATATCGTAGCAGAACTGTTTTTGAGGATGCAACTCCTGAAATGGTGAGGGACTTCTTTTGGGATGATGAATTTCGAGCCAAGTGGGACGACATGCTTGTACATGCTGAAACTTTGGAGGAGTGCCCTACCAAAGGAACCATGGTGGTCCAGTGGGTGCGCAAGGTGGGAAGAGTGCCCCCTTCACCACTTGTTTCAATGAAATATTTTGTTTGTGGTGGCTTTTTTACTGATTTTTTTTTGTCTCAGTTTCCCTTCTTTTGTAGTGACAGAGAATACATCATAGGCCGTAGAATTTGGGAGTCAGGTCGATTGTACTACTGTGTTACAAAGGTATGAGAAAGATAGGATGGATGAGTTGTTTATTCTATTTTTCCTGTTATTGTTAGAGAGAAACTTGATTATATGCAACTGTTAGCAATATAGATCATGAAACAAGGGTATTATGATTTCCATTTGGGAGAGATCTTATGATGTTGAATTATCAGTCTTGTGTAGAATTACTCGAGTGTCATATGAATATCAAACTTGATTACCTAGTCTTAGAAGTAGTGAGATTCACGCTACTCTTGGTGTTGAATTTTAAAAGACATGCCTAGAGCAGAAATAGTTGCTCATTAAACGAAGGAAAAGTCTCTTGATTTTACCATGTGAGTTAATTGCTGAAGGCACCAGTGAACCGCATCCCACAGTAATGGAAGACAAACCTGGTTGTGTCAGCTCAAGTCGTGAGAACAAATTAACTGTCCTCTTGTTGCTAGTCTTACTTTCCGTGTGGGGCTTTCATGTTTTCATTGGGATAAAAGTGCAATTAATATTTGATCATATTAGACAGTTATCTCTCCTAGAAACTTATTAGCATGTTTCTTATGTTCTAGGGAGTTCCTTGCTCCTCTGTGCCAAGGCGTAACAAACCAAGGCGTGTTGATTTGTACTATTCAAGCTGGTGCATTCGTGCAGGTAATTTGTAATCTCAGCTTTCCAAGTTATACACATTCTGTACATCTATTCTTTTTAAGAGTTGCCTAGCATGTTCCTTGAGTGATTGAGATGTCTATCTGTTGGAATGAAATAGTTGAATCAAAGAGAGGGAATGGTGAGCTGACTGCCTGTGAGGTGATGCTGTTCCACCATGAGGACATGGGTATTCCTTGGGAAATTGCAAAGCTTGGAGTTCGGCAGGGAATGTGGGGAGCCGTAAAGAAGTTGGAGCCTGGTTTACGTGCATATCAGAAACATAGAGCATCTGCCGCACCGCTTTCACAAAGTGCTCTCATGGCTCAGATCAACACCAAAGTGAGCGAAGACTACCTGGGATCTTTGGAGACCAGCATTAGTGATTCATCAGAGATTGAAATTCAAGAAACATCCGCGAAACCTGTTGGGCATATTGTGCCTAAGTTTTTAGTCATTGGTGGTGCTGTTGCTCTTGCTTGTACTCTTGAGCGGGGGCTCTTAACTAAGGCTCTTATATTTGGAGTGGCTAGAAAGTTTGCCATTGGAAGAAGGCCGTGATGCCATTTTTGCCCCCTTGTTTCATTCTCAAGGCACTGGACGAAATTCATTGCGCATGCAGTGAAGTGAGAAATAGTCCATTGTTGATCTCCATGTCCCTTTTAGAAGGAATAGAGGCTGCCATTCTTTCTCCCAGTTGAGCTAAGCACAGCTTCAGGACGGAAAAGGAGAAAAGTTCTTGTAATTGCTGTACTCTTAAAATTTAGAAAATTGATGTCATTAGATTATCTCAAGCTGCAGAAATAACAGGAGTTCAAGTTTCTTTTCATGTTCATTTAAAATGCCATAATTTAGTAATTTTCTTCTCGTCCTTTTCTTGATAATTAAGGACACAAAAGACCCGACTTAGGAAACTGGGATTGAAATTTGAGGTGAGGTGATGATCCATTCAAGTAGCCACCTTCTGCTAATAGAACTTAGTTGAAGTAGAAGTTCTGCTAATAATCAAGCCCAGACAACCTCCTACATGTCTACTTGTTGACTTTTCAGAGATTTTCATGGTTGTTATTGCATGATGGCAGTCAAACGTGAGGTTCTTGGAAAGTCTTAAGAGTGAAACAGTAAAGGCAGAATAGAAGGCAATTTTCTAGAATGCACTGGTCAACAAAAAATCAGTCATGTCCGAGCTAGAACTTGGGTTTTCAATCATTCAAAAGGGTCTTCACCGCCCATGTTCTTCTTCCTGCCCCATATGATACGATCATTTTCCACTCAGTAGGTGGAGAGCTGAACCTTTTGAATTGATGGTAAACAAATATATTCACATTGGGTCAACAATGCTGCAATAACTCTGATAGATTAGTTGAGGCAAGATTTGCTCATGCATTTCTTCCATTCCACTAGTTTGAAATTTTCCTTTCGTAAATAAAAAATAATAAAAGTTTTGACACTTGCCAGTTCCTCACGATGCAAGCACCGTATACTTTCCACACGGTGATGGAACCTATTAAGAAACCTTTTTTTTTTCGATTAAATTTCACTCACTGGAAAGTGATTTTATGAGTACAAATAACTGAGTAAAATCCTGGTTATTCGAGTTTTTTATAAGAAATACTTATTCTAACTCGAACTTGAGACTTGCTATGTAGATCACAAATTCTTTGCTATCATGTCATACTATTTGGAGACCTATTTAGAAACCATCTCCTAAAAGCTTAAATTTTTAGGCGAGCGTCCAAAATAATATTTATATTATTCTTTAATACACTTTCTCAAATGAAAGTTTTTTGGGCTTGAAACTTGCATAAGTCCACACTACCTTGTGCTTGATTTTTATTGAATATAATGAGATCGTGAGATTCGAACTCGTGATCGCTGGATCAATAAGATTCTGATATAATATTAATAAGATATATCACTTGAAAATTTAGATTTTTAGATGATATCAGAAATTAATTTATGTTATTTCTAACCTAATTAATTTAATGTGGAATTTGATGAAGTTGTGGTTCCTGAGAGCCAGCAGAAGTCCTCAAATCCAGCCATATTTGATGTAAAAAAACTTGAGATGCAGACAGATTTCATCCGAGTTTTAATTTGTATAAATAAAAACATTAATTATAATCAAAACCCAATATTTCATGGATTGAACCGGATCTTGTTGTCAGGCTAGAACCCGGCTATTGAAATATTTTTGAAAAACACTGTTTAAGAATTTGAACCACTGTTTTATGGAATCCATTATACCTGGTATTAAGAACTTGAGATGTAAAACCTGATTTGGACCGAGTTTTATTTTGAATAAATAAAAATAGTGTTCCAATTAAAATCAGTTGATTCGACCTGATCAGATTTTAAAGAATTTGTTCTTTAAAGAATTAAATGAGATTATTTTATAAAAAAATAATTGCCTACAATTGGACCTTTGAAAAGTAAACTTCCTTACAGTATAGATTCTTGTTACTTTGTATATAGTTGGCGCGCACTCAATCAAGATAGAGAAGAGAAGACATAATCCTTACAGTAAATTATCCTGGCGAGGAGAAGGAAACTGGCGGCAAAGCTGAAGCTATTTTTTTAATTAAGAAATATTGTACAAAATCATATATTACCGAACAAAAACAAATTATTAACCACTCAGAAAAAATAATATAAATTATATTATAAAATCTCATTTTAACTGAAGGAAACTGGCGGCAAAGCTGAAGCTATTTTTTTTAATTAAGAAATATTGTAGAAAATCATACATTACCGAACAAAAACAAATTATTGACCAATCAGAAAAAATAATATAAATTATATTATAGAGTCTCATTTAACTGTTTAAGTTTTTAGATAAATTGATTTCTAATAACTCTTATATCTTGTTAAAGAACTAACTCATCTTCAGAATATAATTTATATTATTATCTGATACATGATGCTCTTGATTCTTGTTTATGGCATCCTAACCAATATAACATCTAGAAACTATCTCACTTAAGAATTTAAATTGTTAATAAGATCATAAGAAACTATTTATATTATTCTTTAACACATCCCCTCAAGTGAAAGTCTTTTGAGCTTCAAACTTGGACTAACTTGTGATTAATTTTTATCAAATAGAATAAAAGTGGTAAGATTCGAACTCGTAATTGTTGAGTCAATTAGGTTCAGATAACATGTTAAAAACTTGAATTGTTAATTGAGACCGTATTATATATAATTTATATTATTCTCTAATATACGAAATTTTTATGTCAGTTTTTATGCCATGGAGGAATGGCTCATAGGGTATAGATGGGAGAATAGAGGATGCTGTCTGAAATTTATCCAAGTGATCCATCAGCACAAGAGAATTGCTGGTAAATTATAGGCCTTGTGGGTTCAAGTTGATGAACAGAATCGAAACTTAAGCCTGGGGTTAGAGCAGATTTAGAATACCATCTTGCTTATCGAACTTCATGGACAGGCAGATTCGAGCAGAGGGGAGGGGATCCTGGCTCTGATCATAGGAGGAACCAAAGTAACACATGACTGCCATGATTTGCGAGCATCCCATAAAACATAGATCTGTGGCTAGAGAAGTTAATCAACAATTCATCAATTAAGAAAGAAATCAATATTATTTCAAAGAAAAAATAGGCTGGAAATAGATTTTCTCATTACTATCACAGCCTCAGATAGATCAATCAAGGAATAATTCCTATCCGTTTCTTCTCTGTGAATTTCCTGCAGCTGATCTCAATAGTTAACGAAGGTCTCGAAACAGTTGAGCCCGTCGAGCTCTGGTGCAAACCTCGGCGTCTTCCTCTCCTGTTTCCTAGTCCATGATCTCGAGGAGCTTCCTTCTTGATTCTTCATCAAATCATCTTCACCCACCTTGCTACTCGAAACCCTCTTGGTATTGCTATCCATGGCTGTAAAAGCAAAAGAAGACTTCACTTTTTGATTCAAGAATTCATTACACGCAGCATCGAAAGTGCTGAACATGGAATTCATGATCTTTCAACAAAATCTTGATCACCCCAACTCTCGAGAAGCAGTAGAAGATCTTTTGAAAGCAGAGAGCAAAGTTTTGTTGGCAAGTTTGATGAGTAGCAATGTCAAGAAAAGCTATATATAGTGGTAAAGAGAGGAAGGAACCTTGACCGCCTTTGAAAAACAAGGTTGTGGGATTCTTTTAGTGGCTGCTTTAGAGTGTTGGTTATGGTAGATTTTGAAAGTGTTTTTTTTATTTAATAAAAAAATATATTAGAATTATGTTTTTTTTTAATTTTTAAAAAATTATTTTTGATGCAAATCAAAATAATATAAAAAAATTAAATTTTATTAATTTAAATTTAAAAATAAAAAAAATTCATTTATTTTTAAAAAGGATTTTGAAAAACACTCCCAAACATCTTCCAAGAGTGTTTGGTAGTATGATTGAGATTATTTTTTTAAAATAATTTTTATTTAAAAATATATTAAAATATTTATTTTTTTATTTTTTAAAAATTATTTTGATATCATTAAATAAAAATAATCTAAAAACATTAAAAAAATTTTTTTTTGAAAAAATTTAGAAATACAATGATAAACAAACAAGTTATAATTCGAAGATGGTTGCTCTTCCTCGGAGGTTTTCAAAAGCGTGCGGTAAAAGATGTCTTCTTGTGGAGCCTACTAGAGATAACCATGTGACCATGTTCAACGATCAAGAGCCAGCCGCCTGCATGTATCTTGTCAAACTATGTTTTTTTTTTTTTGATTAACGTGATGTCCGGTGAAATTTACATATATTTTAATTAATTTTATATATTTTAAAATTAATAATTATATAAATTTTTAATAATAATTATAAGATTTAAATTTGAGACTATAAGAGAAACAAACCTTTTAATTTTAATATTTTATCACTAGACTAATTATGAGATGATTTTGTCAGATCATATTACTTACTTGGAAATTGTAAATTGATTATTAAAAACATCATTTTAATATATTTTAAAAATAATTATTTTTAAAAACAATCAATAGACCTTTTCTCAACTCTCAAATTTATTATTGTTCTTTTACTATAAAATATATCATCATGCCTCCTCGCCACTTTTAACGGTGGAAGATTAGTTTGTTTCTTATATGATTATTTCTGTTTTTACATTCCATGACGATGGAAGTTTTTGTAGACGTGCAAGTTTTTATTTTCCATGTTTATAAATATATATTGAGTATACGAAATTCAATTTATTAGAACACATCTTTCTGAATATGTTTCCAAATAATAAATTAAACATGTAACTATTTATGTAAATGAAATTAATTTGACTAATTGGTCTCACTATTTGATATCATATATCAAGTAAATATAATTCATATGGTCCAATAGAGTGATCAGAAAACCTTTTTTTAGGGGGTGAAATATTCAATTACGATGAAAAATATAAATTAATTACAGAATGATTATATTTAATATTGTTCTGAAAAAAATCTAATATTTAATCCAATCTCTAGCTCTCTAGCTGTCATATTTGGTAAGAATTATTTATATTGTGAGAGGATTTATACCAACTAAATTTATGAATCACTTTAGCAAGAATACATTAATTTTTAGAGCTTGAAACGACAAGTGAATGACGCCATTTCACTTGCATATCAATTCTTTAATTTTAACTTTCGGCCTTTATAACTTATTATTTCTTTCTTGCCACTTGCTTCAACACCTCGTAGTGCTCAAATTCTCTACTTTATATATATATTTGCAGATTTTGTTTAGAGATCCATAAGAAAGTGATTGGTTATTCGTAAGTTACCATGTAAATTAGTTTATTAAAATGGTATCATTTTGTTTTAAATAATTCTTGATATTGACTAGCACTAATCTACTGTATTTAGTTTGTTTTTAAAAGTTTTTTTGTTTAGAAATATATTAAAATAAAATTATTTTTTTATTTTAAAAAAATTATTTTTAACATCCGCATATTATAATGATTTAAGAGTACCTAAATAGGTTAATTTAAAATAAAATATAAAAAAATCATTTTTTTTGAAATGCAATGTTTTAACTAACTGAGCTTTGCTAAGTTAATAATTCGTTTTATTTAACCTAAGATATACATGAGTGAGCTAGATTATAAATTTTTTAAATTAACTTGTGAGCGGGGTCAACTTTAACAGCGGACCTTGTATTTTTCTGACAATTATACTTTTGGGGCCTTCTAGAATGTTTTTTAATTGAGAATAGACAGAAGTTTCGAACCCCCACAAGAACGAACACCAAGTAGCCCACTACCTCGTTAACCAATTATATAGAGTTGTATACAAGGACACAAGCTCGCTACTTCCAAAACCAACAAGTACTTCACATAACCGACATATTTAATATGTAATTTATTTGACGGTACTCGTTGCTTTTTTTATTTTTCAAATTTACTTTTACTTTTAATATATAAAAAGTATAAATATATATAAAAAAATTCTGTGTGGTTACTTTTTTTTTAAACAGATTTAACTTTTTTAAATTCATCGTACAAGATATTTTCTATGGGACGAAGTGTGTGTGTGTGTGTGTGTGTGTGTGTGTGTGTGAGGGAGAGAGAGAGTCCAAATTTTTACTATTAAAACATATGATTTCTGTGTGGTTAATTTTTTTAATGTTTATTTGAGAGTATGATTGAGATTATTTTTAAAAATATTTTTTCGAAGATGGACAACGCATCCAAAAAAGGTACAAGTGATGCTTTCCGCTATTTTTAGCCCCTGATATGTTAAAAAATATTCAAGTTAAATTAGATAACAATTAGATTTGGATTTTACTGCATACTTAAAAATATTTACTTCAAGATGTATTTTTCTTCTTACTGAATGAGTTTTATCTTGGAGAAATCAAAAGCAAATTATTGTTGCCTCATATCTATATAAACATAATTCATTGCATGTTATGAAGCAATAAAACAAACAATCTAGAAGAAATTTTATTTTTGGTCTTAAAGTTGTTGATTAAATATCAATATCAATAAAGATACATTATTATAATTCAATTGTAGTTTTCTGATTCAAGAATAATAAAAATAAAAGTCAAAACAAGTATATTGACTTTAAGTATCTCATTGTTAAAGAGAAAATGAAGGGAGATAAAGTGTTTGTTGATCATATTATCATTGAGATATGATTGTGGATCCTATGACTAAAACATTGTTGACAAAACAATATAGAAAATCAATGGATCATATGAGTCTAGTTAACCCATTTGATGTTTGGCTTCATTTCCTTTTAACTGATTGTCTAAATATTTTTTTATGTTATTTTTAAAGACTGAAGAGATGTTTTGTGCATATAAATTCAAATGACTTATTGAAAGTTCATTCACAAATTTTATTTGCTTATTAAGTGTTTATTTTGAGGAAGCAATGTATTGTAATACATGGAAGGAGGTAATTGATTATAAAATATAACCATTATGATTCATATGTTATATTTTTTATTTAAGTATGAGTGTTTTACTAATATTTTAAATTTTAAAAAGATACTGTTATTTTTTAGGTGGTATCAAGTGGGAGAATGTTAGAAAATGTTCTTAAGGTTATTTATATATATATATATATATATAGATTTTAAATTAAGTGACTTAAAACTTAGGCTTATGAATTCTTTAGTTTTCCAACTTTCTTTGTCTTCTCCTGAATTACTTTGAAAATTCCATAGAATGTACACCTAACTCTTATTTGCAAGTGTATATACACATTTCAATTATAGAGAATATTATAAATTATCCCATCAAACAATATAAATTTGTAGGGTGAAATGAATGTTTGACAAGATATTAAAGTTTTATTGAACAAATGGTATGAATTCAAATTCCATAATCCATTCTATTCAATAAAATTAATAATACAAGATATTACAAAGATGATATATAAGTTTCAACCTCAAAGTGTTTTTGCTCCAGAAAACACGATAGATACGAGAAAACACGATAGATATGTTAGCTAATAGATTCGGGTTGAAATGCTTCTTTCATGGATGCCATCCTTTGCTTTTGAACTTCAGATGGCACCTTCACATCCGTTGCCAATCCAATAGCTTGAAGAAACCTTACAACATACCAAGTAAAATCAATCTGCCACCATTCCAGGCCATGCCTGGCCGAGTACTCGAAAGCATGGTGATTATTATGCCAACCTTCTCCAAATGTAAGCAATGCAAGCCACCTCAATCAAGTTTACAGAACAAAATTACAAGAAATAATCACATTAGAATGATAAAAAAAATTAAAAGCAAAAGGTATTACCAGTTGTTCCTAGACAGGTCACCGGTGTTCCACGCTTGCTTTCCCCATACATGAGAAACTGAGTTTACGAGCCAAGTGATGTGAAAACCCAGTCCGATTCTCACGCCCTGACATGGTCAGCAGTAATTTAGTTTTCTTGCATAAGCTATACCATAAACAACTAGTTCCTGTTTGATACTGTATTTTATTTTTTTAAATTAATTTTTTATTTTTATTTTAAAGTAAAAAATTTAGGTATTTTTAAAATATTTTCTGATGTTACAAATAATTTTTAAAAAATAAAAACTATCATTTTGATGCATGTATTAACGAAAAGTACTTACAATAACCTGGGGTAATAAGTGTTTAATTTTTCATGTTGATTTAATGTTTATTCACCAATCAAATATGAATGAGTAAATCTTGAATATATTATTATCAGACAATATTCCTCTTTAATTTTCATGCCAATTGCCATTTACTACTTCCACACAACTTCAGAAACTCATGCTTTAAGAGTTTATATGATAGAAGAAACATATACAAAAAGATAGAAACATATTTTGTTCAAGAAATGAATATAAAGTATAAAATAAATTAATTTATGTCTAAAAACGTTTTAAAATTATTGTGTCATTTTAAACAAGACCCAGTTTACCAATATAAAGATTGGGATTTTCAACTTTTATTTTCTTGTACTAAATTGTGGGAAGTCAACCAGTTTCCTATAAAAAGACCCGTAGAAGTGATAACGAAGTTCACCAAATAAAGCAGTGAGCTTTGAACTGAGCATATTGCCGATTGCACAGCCACCATAGTTGGATTTGATTCATACTTGTAAAGGAATGCTTGGTAGAACAGAGTGAGTAATCTAGCTACAATAAGTTAAAATATCGATGTGGGCTTTTCCCTTCCTCTAATATCATATCAAAAATCATTTTATTTAAAATTAAAATTTTTAAATAAATTTTTAATATATAATTTATATTATTTGTTTAACAAATATTACATATTAATTATTATTTTTCCTTGGAGAAAAATAAATAAGTGTATTTCCTCAAGATAACCCCTAAAATGATATGATATGATACGATATGATGTAGTTTTTCTGCTATAAAAGAGTGAATATTCCAAGAAGTTAGATAGATATTTATCACAGCCAAATGAGATTTATAGGAGGTTTTGCTGCTATAATAACTAGCTGAGTTTTGAAAGACTCACAAATTAGGATCCGAAGATAATGTTTGAGTCTTTTTTGTTATTTTTGTAAAAGGAAATAAAATAATCTGTCATCGGTTACAATTTGACTGAGAGCAGTTATAGCAAATGAATATGTAATTAACACAATTAGATAGCTTACCTGGTATAGACTCTCTTCTCCTGTATAAAGATGCTTGTCTGTGTGTATAGAAATTCAAGTTTTTCAATACAATTATTTACATTTTCTCAATTTTCCTTATTTTTAATGATTTTTGTGTTATTTTGGGTTTTATGTTTTTTTCCTTTTTTTTTTTTAGGATTCTGATTTTTTTTTATGTTTTAAATGTTAATTTCTGACTTATTTAAGGAGTTTTTAACCTATTGTTAGAAAAGAGAGCAGATATTAAAGCTATCTTTCAGAATAAAGATATGGTTCTTTGTCAGCAACCCTTTTGGCCAACAATTTTCTTCTATTGTGTTTTGTATTATGCTTCCGTCTATATCATGATCACATGTATTTTATTTTATTTTGAATTTTAACAGCATGTACTGTAATATTTTTTTCCACTCAAGTGTATGCACTTTAAAACCAATCAATTGAGTACTTCTGTAAAGATTTGTTGGAAATTTAGTAACACAACACAAGAACTCATTTTGGTTATCTCTATATATTTTCCTTAGAAAAAAAAAGCAAAAAATAGGAAGGGGACATGAGAAGTATTCCATACCATTCCCCATGCAAGAAAGGGAAATCCCCTGCATATAGCAGAACTCCAAACGCAATTGGATGCAGAAAGTATGTGTCTTGCATGAACTTGTAAAAGGGCTGCTTCTCTAAATCCTCCACGTTGCTGGGCC
Organism: Salix exigua; assembly: GCA_032356905.1. Classification (NCBI taxonomy): domain Eukaryota; kingdom Viridiplantae; phylum Streptophyta; class Magnoliopsida; order Malpighiales; family Salicaceae; genus Salix; species Salix exigua. The sequence goes on from CM063598.1 coordinate 6,394,159, forward strand.
CTCCACACTTCCAAATCAAATTTTAACAGAATAAGCAGCAATCAAACAATTTTACACTGGGAAATTTGCTCGTTTGTGTCTGTGTGCGCGAGGAGGATGAACATACAAACCTTTTCAGTGATATAATCAGCATCAAAGAGCCAACCCATGTGACTAAACCAAAACCCTTCAGTAGGGCTATGTGGGTCTCTCTCAGAATCACAAAACTGGTGGTGGTGTCTGTGAACGCTAACCCAAAAAATAGGATCCCTCTGAGAACAGAACAAGAGGAGGCCATTAACAGTTGATAACACGAAAAATGAAGAAAATTAGGGGGGAGGGCACGCGTACCTGAAATGCTTGAACCCCACAATATGCAAAAAAGTACTCGAGCCATTTGGGAAGCTTGAAACTCCTGTGAGAAAGATTCCTGTGAAAAGAAAGAGTGATCCCTAGAAGTCCAGTGACAAAGTAGAGGCCAGAGGCAACCCAAAGTGCAGTCCAGGTGAAATAAAAGGTGCACACAAACATAGAACATGTAACAGAAGAAGACAGAGCACAATCAAACACTCCCATGCAAGACTCCCACATGACCAAGGAATCAGCATTATAATTAGAATAGGACTGCCTACTTGTAACTTATCCCCTTATCCTGTACAGCAACCTTGCTTTACTTAGGACTGTAACATTACTCAATATAAATTATACACGTGAATACAGAGGAGCTGATCACGTTTTCTGCTGAGACCATATTGTTTACATGGTATAGAGCACTTTGGCTAATACACCCATAAAAGATCGTTTCTCATGGTTTCTTCCAGTGCAATCACCGAATCAAACACAACCCCAATATCATTTACTTTTCCATCTATTAATCATCTTGTTTCTGTCAAATTAGATGGATCCAATTATCTTAGCTAGGTATCTCAATTTCTACCAGTTTTAAGAAGCAATGACCTTCTGGGTATTGTTGATGGCTCAGATTCTTGTCCCAGCAAATTCCTTGTCGATTCGCATGGGAAAGAAACACTCACAGTAGATCCAAAGTTTATCGTCTGGACTAAGAAAGACCAATACTTACTTAGTTGGTTAAATGCTACTCTTTCAGAATCAATTCTTCCAACAATTTTTGGGCTGAACACTACGAAGGAAGTATGGGATTCAATGGCAAAACGATTTGTTGCCCATAATCGATCTCGCATTTCACATTTGAAGAGACAACTTCAAAATTTACAGCAAGGAAACAAAACCTTTGCAGATTATGTTCAAATTGCCAAAGGATTGGCTAATCAACTTGCGGTTATGGGCAAGCCAATTGAAGATGATGACCTGATATCTTACATTATTGGGGGCCTCAGTGGTGCTTACAATTCTTTCATCACTTCATTCTCATTTGCAAAAAGAGATATCTCCCTCTCGTTTAATGATTTTCAGTCAGAGCTTCTCAGCTATGAAGCTTTACTGGAAAATAAGATGAAATCGATACCTCCGAAAGTGGCCAATTTGCCTTGTTTAATCGATATCGACATCGAGGCTCACCAGGATTTAACAAAAACACAGGTTTGAACAACCTAAGTACTACCCCCGCACACAACATGCACATCACTCTTCTCCTTCCCCACGTCCACAACAACAACCCAGGAATGATAATACCAGTCTCGAAGCTTTTCGGGAATGAGAAACAACATCAATCTACAATCTTCAACAGAAATCGCACACCATGCCAGATTTGTAACAAGTTGAATCATCAAGCCTTAGACTGCTATCATCGCATGGACTTTTGCACCCACCATCTCAGCTTGCTGCAATGGCAACCCACACTAATGACTTCAACGTTAATGATGACCCATGGTTTGCTGATAGTAGTGCCAACAACCATATCACCACTGCACTGGATAATTTGTCTCTCCAACAACCATATCAAGGTGGCGAGACAGTGACTGTCGGCAATGGTGGTGGTTTACAAATCTCCAACACTGCTTCTGCACTTATCCAAACAACTACTTCTACACTTCATTTAAATAATGTTCTTCATTGCCCCTCAGCTTCGACTAATCTGCTCTCTATTCATCAATTTTGTGTTGACAATGATTGCTATTTTCAACTGACTTCTAAACGCTTTCTTGTGAAGGATTTGCAGATGGGAGAGATTCTATTACAGGGACCAAGTAGAGCTGGGTTATATCCAATTTTTTTGAAACACCTCTCGGCAAATAAAAATCAAAGTTTAATTGCTTTTCTTGGTGTTAAAGCTTCAATTCTAGTTTGGCATAATCGACTCGGCCACCCTTCTTCTTCGATTCTTCAAATTTTATTACGTCATTCTCGGTTATCTATTTCTAGTCAACATAATAAAAATTCATTATGTGAACCATGTCAACTAGCAAAAAGCAAAAAACTCCCTTTTTCAAATTCTAGTTGTGTATCGAATTTTCCTCTTGAAATTATACACTCTGATGTGTGGACATCTCCCGTCGAATCAATAAGTGGTTGCAAGTTTTATGTCATATTTATTGATGATTTTTCTCGTTTCACTTGGCTTTTTCTATTAAAACACAAGTTTGATGTTTTTGTCTGCTTTATTAAATTCAAGTGCTTAGTTGAAAATCTTGTCTCGGAAAATTAAGCAATTTCAAATGGATGGGGAAAGAGAATTCATTTCCTCTCAATTTAAAAAGTTTCTCGAAGACAATGGCATCCTTCATAGAATTTCTTGCCCATACACATCTGAACAAAATGGTATAGCCGAGCGTAAACATCGTCATGTGGTTGAAACTGGTTTAGCTCTTCTAGCTCATTCACATTTGCCGAGCAAATATTGGGTAGATGCTTTTCTTACGGCTATCTACCTAATCAACAGATTACCCACACCAATACTAAATAACGATACTCCATATACCAAATTGTTCGCCATGGAACCCGATTATTCCATTCTTAGAGTCTTTGGTTGTGTTTGCTATCCATTATTGCGTCCTTATAATAATCATAAATTATGCTTTCGCAGCAAAAGATGTATTTTTCTAGGTTATTTTTCTAATTCCAAAGGATATCGATGTCTTAACCCTTTAACAAATCGAGTTTATATTTCACGACATGTCACATTTGACGAACAGGTGTTTCCAACCAAGGATATAATCCCACCTACTACCTCGCGACAGGACTCAACCTTTATTTTTCCTAGCATAGATGTGACAAGTAAGTCCTTCTCCATTCCTCTAAATTCAACACTCTCTGCTTCTATTATCTCCGTTACTACTGCCTCTGCAGATAGAAATTCCCAAAATCCATCATCCACTCCAACCACTCCTCCACCAACGACGGACACCACTGTCGACTTCAGCTGTGAACCCACAACCACATTGCCTCAAGAAGAACCCATTAGCACAAATACTCATAACAATGACACCCGGACCACAGAACCGATCTCTTCTCCTCCCAGTCAAATCATCACTCGCAGCATCACTAGTTCCCTAAAGCCAAAAGAATTCCCAGATTATCACCTCTATTGCTCCACTAAACACCCACTCAAAGCACTCCACACAATTCTTCTCCCTCCAGAACCCACGACCTACACACAAGCCTCAAAAAACCCAAATTGGCGAGATGCCATGGCAGCCGAATTTGATGCCCTGCTTTCCAATACGACATGGACTTTATGCCCAGACATGCACACAAGCATGTCATTCGAAACAAGTGGGTCTACAAAATCAAACAGAATTTAAATGGTTCAATTGATCGCTATAAGGCGCGACTCGTTGCCAAGGGATTTGAGCAACAAGATGGGATTGAGTATTCTGAGACTTTTAGTCTAGCTATTAAACCACCTATTATCCATTTGATTCTTGCTCTTGCAGTCCATTATGATTGGCCTATTCATCAATTAGATGTATCTAATGCTTTCTTGCACGGGCAATTAACAGACGAGGTATTTATGGAACAACCACAAGGCTTTGTGGATTCTTCTCAGCCAGACTTTGTGTGTCGTTTGCAGAAGTCACTCTATGGCTTAAAACAAGCCCCACGTGCTTGGTTTCAACGCCTATCTCAGGTACTCCTTGATCTTGGTTTTATGGGTTCTACGGTTGACACATCTTTGTTCATCTTTGTTCAAGAAACAGTGAGGATTTATGTTCTGATTTATGTGGATGATATTATTGTCACAAGTAATACACCACTTGCAATCATCGATCTTACAACAAAACTTCATAAAGAATTTTTAATGAAAGATTTGGGGTCACTTACCTATTTTCGGGCATTCAAGTCTGCACAAACAGAGAAGGCCTTCACCTGCATCAATCTAAATATATTTGTGACCTATTACATCGTGCAAATATGGTCGGTGCAAAGCCCTATCCATCCCCATGCATTTCGAGAACAAAAATGTCAAAATTCGATGGTGATCCCCTGCCTGACTCCTCCCTGTATCGCCACATTGTAGGTGCACTCCAATATTGCACACTAACCAGACCTGATATTGCATTCAGTGTGAATCAACTCTGCCAATTTTTACACAATCCAACTACTACACACTTCACAGCAGCAAAGAGAGTATTGCGATACCTCAAGTCCACTGTTGAACATGGCATCTGGTTTTCAAAAGGCAGTTTACAGTTACAAGGCTATTGTGACTCGGATCGGCTGAAGCCTGGATGATAGACACTCCACAACCGGCTACGGTATATTCCTCGGTCCGTGTCTCGATTTCATGGGCAGCAAAGAAACAACCCGTTGTGTCTCGATCAAGTCATTGAAGCGTAATACCGTGCCTCGGCTATTACTACTGCTGAACTTTATTGGCTACGTATGCTTTTCAAAGATTTACAGATATCATTACCAGCACCTCCAACCTTATGGATTGATAACATGGGGGCCCTTGCATTGGCTTCAAATCCGGTTTTTCATGCTCGGACGAAGCATATAGAAATTGACTACCATTTTATCCGTGAGAAGGTTGCTATTAAGGATATTTCAACACAGTACATTCACACAGCAGATCAAATAGCAGACATTTTTACAAAAGGGCTAACCACGAGCCGTTTCCTCATGTTGCGCGACAAGCTCATGGTTCGTTCTCTCCCCATCAGCTTGAGAGGGGCTGTAACAGAAGAAGACAGAGCACAATCAAACACTCCCATGCAAGACTCCCACATGACCAAGGAATCAGCATTATAATTAGAATAGGACTGCCTACTTGTAACTTATCCCCTTATCCTGTACAGCAACCTTGCTTTACTTAGGACTGTAACATTACTCAATATAAATTATACACGTGAATACAGAGGAGCTGATCACGTTTTCTGCTGAGACCATATTGTTTACAGAACATGCATCGCCAAAATGCCAACAGCATTTTCTATATCCATTGAATTCCATTTCCTGCCCCAAAAGACCTGCCTTCTTCTCCTCACCACCACATCTGACAGCAAGATTTTCCTGAAGCTCCCAGGATCTGCCCCTGATAGTGGTGCATACTCATCATCAGCCATTACTTGCAGTCCTTTTTGCACTACTATTTGAAGCAACCAAACGATAATTTAGTTTTGTAGGTGGAGAATTAAGTTTCCTAGCATGGGTAAAAGGCAAGGTTTTGATTTGCTTAGTGGAGATTTTATCAAAGCCATTGAGACTTAAAAGAGGGTGTGGAAGAGTGAGTGCCGACTGCATGTCTACGCCGGCTATGAACACTAACTATAGATTTTAGCAACGTAGACATGCACTGGAAGCAAGTTTATATGGTCATGAGGTCCGCTTAACCTTATAAGCATGCCCGATGACTAATAATTTACAGCACGAAGATATTTCTTGCAAACTTGTGGCTGCTGCTGCTGCTTTTTATCTCAATTTCTATGTCTCAGTGATGTAATCTATTACCACCTGACAATAGATTAGACGTTGCCTCTTTCTTTCTCTGTCTCGGTGGTTAAAAGCTGAAGCACTTTAAAAGGACGCAGTACAATAGGTGCATCGAGCTTTAGAAATTGACCTGGCTCCACCAAAATCATGTGTAGTAACTAGTAACTATAACCCATCTACAAGGGTTGCTCGTTCATTGAGAGGTAATGTTTCTATTCAAATTATATCTGAGATTTTAAAATAGTTTTTGTCTGAAAAATCTCAAATTATAATTTCTTTTAATAATTTTATATCAAAATTATTTAAACTATAAAAATCTATTTAAAAAACACTAATTCTAAAAATATTTTCAATCGTAATACAAATTGTATATTTTCTACACATGTTAGGCATAATACATGTAAAATAAGATAAACATATCATAAAATCTTTACCATCATGCATCGTATAAGTTAGTATATTATGTGTCGGGCTAAGAGTTTTAAAATGATTTTTTATTTTTAATATTAACATATTCAAATAATTTAAAAATATAAAAATGATTTTAAATATTTTTTAGAAAATTACAGTGTACATCAATACTAAGTCTACTATTAAATAATAATAGTAATAAAGGTCGGAGAATCTTGAACGGCATCGAGCTCAAGCAAAACGCCGATCCTTTCAAATCCCCACCATAAACGTTAAAGTGACTGGCACAAGTTATGATGAGAAAAGAAAAGAGCGAGGAAAGATATTCTTTGTATATTAAAGCTTAGATTATAATATTATTTAGAAAAATCGATTAGAATAATCTAATAATAGTCGAAAAAGATATCAGCAATGGCTAATATGAGCCACGCATATCATACAAAAATTATGAATGGTTCGCTTACATTTAAATAACAGGTATGATTTGGTACTTATTTTTTGTTGAAATTAATTGCATCATGGATCAATATGTACTGACATTACACTCTTAATGAATGATTATGAAATCTATAAAAATATTAAATCAGATTTTTTTATATGCTTATAATTTCTTTTTATGATTTATTAATCAATGTATTTTCAATCTAATATTTTTTAATTTTTTAGTAGAAATTGGTGTAAAATTACATCTAGTAATGAATGATAATTAATTCAAAACTGATGTATTTATTGAAGTTTTTAAGACAATGTTGTTTGCTGCTTATTTTGAAGACATTTAAGACAATATTTTGTAGTTTAAATTTTAACTTATTTACATGTGTAGTTTAAATTCTTGTGACTCATGCTCAATTATAAAAAAAACAAAAGAATAGAATTAGAAAGTAAATTTTTTTAATAAGAACGATATTAACACTAACAATTTATAATATTTAGTGGCAAACTTTGAAATCTTATAAAAAATTAGTCGTTATTAATATTAATTATAAACTCATCGAAAGCCCATTAGAAAACTCAAAAATAGTATATTTTCTCCGGGATGGATTTTGTGTGTGTATACATATATGAGAGCCCTAATTTTTACTATTAAAAAAATGACTTCTTGTGGTTAATTTTCTTAGTGTCTGTTTGAGAATGTGTTGAGGTTGTTTTTAAAGTGTTTTTCGTTCAAAAGTACATCAAAATGATGAGTTTTTTCTCTTAAAAATTCATTTTAACATCAACACATGAAAATGATCTAAGAACACCAAAACAATTAAATGTAAAATAAAATAATTAAAATTAAAATAAAATAATTTTTTTAAAAATATTTTTGAAACGTAGCTGAAACAGATTAAAATCAAATCGTAAAAAATCTTCTTATCAATAAAATTTATTTCAATGAATTGAAACAAGGCTGATGGTTTTTCCTCTAATAATTTATAGGTTAACAATCATGTGTTGAGGTTGTGACAGGGGTTTGAACTTCAAACCTCTCTTAACCTACATTTAATTTTAAGATTTCATTGGGTCACACATTCTAGTAACAAGGCCTAATTCACAACAGTTTAATTTGATTAATTTAAATTAATTAAAATAATATTTTTAAATTGAAATCATATTTTTATATATATAAAAATCAAACTTAAAGTTTTTTTTTTTCAAATGAGAGATTAACTTGAGTTTGATGGGATGATATTTAGAGGATTTTATTTTAAAAGTAGCACAAACCCAAGTTTAATAATTGTGCAGGATAATGAGTGATGAGTAGCATGAATATGTGATGAGAATGGAAAGTTTTAATACTTATCAATTGACAAGGAATTAAAAACCTCCAAATCTACATATATATATATATATATATATATATATATATATATATATATATATATATATATATATATATATATATACCTTTGATCCCAATCTTGAAGAAAACACCATCCAAAATTATAAATCAAAGGAAAAACAAACAAACTAAAATTATATATGTTCAAGTCCCTTAGACTAGAAATCATTCAAAGATCCATCATTTTGAAGATGGACAACGCATTCAAGAAGGGTGCAAGTGCTGCTTTACATTATTTTTAGCCCTTGATATGTTAAAAAATATTCAAGTACATTTTAAGTAAAAAACAATTAGATTAGGATCTTACTATGCATACTTAATTTTTTATTTTATTTTAAGATGTATTTTTCTTCTTGCTATATGAGTTATATCTTGGAGAAATCCTAAGGAAATTATCATTGCCTCATATCTATATAAACATAATTCATTGCATGTTATGAAGCAATAAAACAAACAATCTAGCTACAAAATTTTATTTTTGGTCTTACAGTTGTTGATTAAATATCAATATCAATAAAGATAAACTATTATAATTTAATTGTTGTTTTCTCATTCAAGAATACTAAAAATAAAAGTCGAAACTAGCATATTGACTTAAAGTATCTCATTGTTAAAGAGAAAGTGAAGGGACATAAAATGTTTGTTGATCATATTATCACTGAGATGATGATTATGAATCCCATGACTAAAGTCATTGTTGACAAAACAATATAGAAAATATATGGATTATATAAGTCTAGTTAACTCATTTGATGTTTAGCCTGTTTCCTTTTAATTGATTGTTTAAATATTTTCTTATATATTATTTTTAGAGACTAAAGCGATATTTTGTGCATATAAATTCAAGTGACTTGTTGAAAGTTCATTCATAAATTTTATTTGCTTATTAAGTGTTTATTTTGAGGAAGCAATGTATTGTAATACATGGAAGGAAGTACTTGATTATAAAATATAACCATTATGATTCATATGTTATATTTTTATTTAAGTATGAGTGTTTTACTGTTATTTTAAATTTTAAAAAGATAGTGTTATTTTCTAGGTGCTATCAAGTGGGAGAATGTTAGAAAATATTCATAAGGTTCTTTATATGTTATATAGATTTTAAATTAAGTGACTTAAAACTTACACTCGAGAATTCTTTTAGTTTTCCAACTTTCTTTGTCTTCCCTTGAACTATTTTGAAATTTGCATAGAATGTACACCTAACTCTTATTTGCAAGTGTATATACACATTTCAATTATAAAGAATAATATAAATTATATCTTAGAGCCCCACCAAACAATATAAATTTGTGGGGTCAAATGACTATTTGACAAAATATTGAAGTTTTATTGAACAAATGGTATGAATTCAAATCCCATAACCCATTCTATTTAATAAAATTAATAATACAAGATATTACATAGATATATATAAGTTTTAATCTCAAAGCGCTTTCACGATACATACGAGAAAACATGATATATATGTTAGCGAATAGGTTTGGGTTGAATTGCTTCTTTCACGAAAGCCATTCTTTGCTTTTGAACTTCAGATGGCACCTTCACATCCGTTGCCAATCCAATAGCTTGAAGAAACCTTACAACAAACCAAGTAATGTCCGTTAGGTATATTGCCATTTTGTGGCAATATCCTACCATTGTTGAAAATGGTAATCAACCCACCATTGTTGAAAATGGTAAATTGCCTAAGTTTGGTGGCCAACCTTTGACTATGAAGAAAATTTGGTGGCCAACCATTTAAGATTGTCTCCTCACTCTTGCTATAAATAGAGGAGCTTCTTAGAGATAAAAATGAGAGAGAGCAACACAAGTGAATGTGTTGTGTAGAGAGTGGAGAAACACAAGTGAATGTGTTGTGTAGAGAGTGGAGAAACACAAGTGAATGTGTTGTGTAGAGAGAGCTAGAGAGAGTTGATGAGTTGAGTAGAGTGGATGCAATCCTCCTCCTCTATATGTATTTATTGTAACTCTTTCTCTATCTCTAATACAATAACTCTCTCCCATGGATGTAAGCGGTTTTGCCGAACCACGTTAAATATTGTGTCAGGTGTGCTTAAGCCTCCTATGAGCAAGTATCAAGACACCCCTGGTCCGCGCATGGGAAAGCCTGAATTCCCAACAACCGGTATCGAGTCGATGGTTTAAAGGGGTGTTTGATTTTGCTCAAAATGAAAATTGTCAAAATTGTGTTTTGACCATACTAATGTGTAGAGGAGGCCGAGACGGCTCACCGTGAAAACGACGTCAAAATCTAATGCTCGGACATGGCCGCACTCTCCATCACTCTCAGCAGGGCATCCGCCCACGCGCCTCATGCGTCTTCTTCGCCGGATTGATCGACTCGACTCGAATACCAGCTGACCCCAACAACTCGGTATCGAGTCAGTTGGTGAGGTAGGTGTTTGATTTTTTGCAGAAAAATCAAAGTGCTCAAAAATGATTTTGAGTATCTAATCTTCTAGAGGAGGTCACCACGATTCCAACGGTGTCTAGCACACTTAATTCGGAGTTCAAACGAAGAAGTTAGTGTTGGTCAAAGTTTTGATCGGAAAAGTCAACGCCACGTCACCGGCCAGTCAACGCCACGTCATCGGTGCCACGTCAGCGCCACATCATCAGTCAAGTCAACAATGCCATGTCACTGGTGGGATAAGATTCTGTGCAGCAGAGTTTACGTGCAACCGGATCTCGAGATTGAATCGGGCCGCTCATCAGTGCCGACTTGTTTTGATCAAATCTTAGCCGCCTGAAGCGCGATTTGGACGATTTCGGACTTGTTTCCAGCTAATTTGATCGTTCCGATGCAATGGTACGGTCCGATCGTTGAGATTTGAGACCAAAATGACAGTGGTGAATTAACAAAAGAGATTGCCCGATTAAGAAGCATCCAAGGTCATCATGGTGGTCGTTGAAGAGAAGAAGAAGAAGGTGCACATGTTTACCCAATTACATGTGTTGAACAGCTGAGTGAGGAGAAATTTAACAGCCTTGAAGGAAGGTAAAATTGGGACACTCGACACCCGATCATGTGGATAATTTGAGGTGAAGAGTGGAAATTGACGAAGACCAATCATGACGAATCTAAGCACCGTAGTCTCGCCAGATATTGAGAAATCATGTATTAAACCAAGTATATTCCAGATCACTTGTAAAGAAAACCGGACAAAGCTAGCAAATGGTTGTATATACTTGAAAGACAATGACGATGGATAGATATGGCCTAAGAAGTTCTGTCTAGGAGATTGGGTTTTAAGCGGGACCAGTGTGACCCCTCCAATCTTTCCTGGGAACTTGCTTAGTGGAAGGATTATCCATACGGTACTATTTTCGTATATATAGCAGTTTGTAATGAAACAGTTGAAGACTAGCAGGATGGCGGCACAAGGGAACAATTGGGTTCTGTATGATCAAGGATCTGATGAAGTGGTGATTTCTCCAAAGAAGTTAGATTCGGTGATTGTGATTTCTCGAGGGGAGAATTGATGAAGACCCTGATAATGGAAGAGAAATACAATAGGGGATAAAGATTGACACCCTATTTTGACTTGGACAGGTGTTATGACAGGATGAGCTATTGTCAAACATAAGCAAGGAACAGGGAGAAATCTGGAGAACAGAAATTGCACGATGGCACACGGAGATTGTGCAGGAGTACTCGTAGGATCCAATGAGGTACTGTAATGAGACAGCAGGTGCAAGGAGAAGAAGTGTTCCTAGGTGAAGCTCAGAGCAGAGACTGTTAAAGTTTGTACAACAGGAAGTCTCTTATGCTCTTAATGAAGACAACAGGCGAAGACCTTTCCAATGCATGCAAGGATGGAAAGAGAGCTGTTGCAGAGGCACCTAATTGAGGGGGTGCAAATGCTTGTGATAAAAGGCAACCGCCTATGATGAAAGACGAAGACACCAAAGAGAGTTGGTGTAGGTGGAGCTGTCGAGCAGAAAGGCACAAAAGCTCCAAACATAGAAATCGAGGTGGAGGATTGCGAGGAGTATACCGCAACTTTCTCTTTCTATGTAGTCAGTGGCAGTAATCTCTCCCATAAGTGCACATGGTGGTAGAGACTTTTGGATCCACTTTGAAGCATCTCAGCTGAAGGAGGATGCGATCACCTATGAAAGGTGAAGACACCTTAGATGGAAGGTGTGTGAGGGCTATGATAGGAGCCCGGATTAGACCGCCCCATGACAACGGGCGAAGACACCTTAGATGGAAGGTGTGTGAGGGCCATGATAGGAGCCCGGATCAGACCGCCCCATGACAACGGGCGAAGACACCTTAGAGAAGGTGTGAGGGCCATGATAGAAGCCCCAGTTCAGACACCTAAGGAGAAGGTGTGTGGGCCACGATATGAGCCCGGCTCGAACAACCCCAGAGCCAATGTGATGGCTAGATATTAGTGGACAAGTGTATAGCCAATGAAGTGGCTATGATGAGTATGGAGACAAATGCATGATTGACTTTCATGGATATTGCTCCCATGCTAAAGATCAATGAGCTAGAAAACATTTGCCTTGGACAATAAGTGGATGACTTGTGGAGCATTAAGACGCGGCTGCTATGAAGGAGCAGAGGGCATGCGCAGGTTCCGGGAACGAGTTGACTCTTGTCAAGGTAGTGAGCTCGGTAATGGCATTGTAATACTCAGAGTATGAAGACAAATATGGATCAACCTTTAATGGGCTGCCCCCATGGTTAAAGGTGGAGAGCTACCTGGACTCTTACGACTAAGAGCGAGAGACTCATGGAGAAGTAAGGCGTGGTTCCTAGGGTGGAACAGAGGGCAGGCGCAACTCCTGGATGAGTAGACTCTTGGAAGAGTGGTGAGCTTGTGATCATATTGAAATACTCAATGATTGTCACACTTGGAAATATTCGTTTGAGGGTGTTGTAAGCCTTGGTGTAAGGCTTGAAAATCATTCTGACCGAGCATGGTTGATATGCTCGAGGGGAATGTTGTGTTGAAGACGCCTCGTAATGGTAAGCTTGGAAGAGCTGCAGAATGCAAGCTTGTGCTGAACAAGCAAGAGGGCAATTGCCCACACAAATGGCAAAGGGGGTGATTGTTAGGTATATTGCCATTTTGTGGCAATATCCTACCATTGTTGAAAATGGTAATCAACCCACCATTGTTGAAAATGGTAAATTGCCTAAGTTTGGTGGCCAACCTTTGACTATGAAGAAAATTTGGTGGCCAACCATTTAAGATTGTCTCCTCACTCTTGCTATAAATAGAGGAGCTTCTTAGAGCTAAAAATGAGAGAGAGAGCAACACAAGTGAATGTGTTGTGTAGAGAGTGGGAGAAACACAAGTGAATGTGTTGTGTAGAGAGAGCTAGAGAGAGTTGATGAGTTGAGTAGAGTGGATGCAATCCTCCTCCTCTATATGTATTTATTGTAACTCTTTCTCTATCTCTAATACAATGACTCTCTCCCGTGGATGTAGGCGGTTTTGCCGAACCACGTTAAATATTGTGTCAGTGTGCTTAAGCCTCCTATGAGCAAGTATCAGTACACCCCCGGTCCGCGCATGGGAAAGCCGGAATTTCCCAACAACGTCAATCTGCCACCATTCCAGGCCATGCCTGGCCGAGTACTCGAAAGCATGGTGATTATTATGCCAACCTTCTCCAAATGTAAGCAATGCAAGCCACCTCAATCAAGTTTACAGAACAAAATTACAAGAAATAATCACATTAGAATGATAAAAAAAATTAAAAGCAAAAGGTATTACCAGTTGTTCCTAGACAGGTCACCGGTGTTCCACGCTTGCTTTCCCCATACATGAGAAACTGAGTTTACGAGCCAAGTGATGTGAAAAACCAATACGCTTCTCACACCCTGACAATGTCAGCACTAAATTAGTTTTCTTGCTATTGTGTTTTGTATTATGCTTCCGTCTATATCATGATCACATGTATTTTCTTTTGAATTTTATCAGCATGTACTGTATTTTTTCTTCACTAAGTGTAAGCACTTTAAAAATCAATCAATTGAGTACATCTTTAAAGAATGGTTGGAAATTTAGTAAGTTTTTTTATATATATATATAAAGAAATTCACTCCTGAAAAGCGTGATTTATAGATCCATTAAGCAAGTAAATCGGATCACAAGTTCTTTGACAAGATATTTAGTAACATATACATAAGAACTTCATTTTGGTTGTCTCTGTATTTTCATTAGGAAAAAAAGAAAAAAAAGAAAAGGAAGGGGGCATGAGAAGTTTTCCATACCATTCCCCATACAAGAAAGGGAAATCCCCCCCCAGCATATAGCAGAACTCCGAGCGCAATTGGATGCAGAAGGTACGTGTCTTGCATGAACTTGTAAAAGGGTTGCCTCTCTAAATCCTCGACGTTGCTCGGCCCTCCACACTTCCAAATCAATTGTATCAGAATAAGCAGAAATCAAACAATTTTACACTGCGAAATTTGCTTATCTGTGTCTGTGTGCGCGAGGAGGATGAAAATCCAAACCTTTTCAGTAATATAATTGGCATCAAAGAGCCAACTCATGTGACTGAACCAAAACCCTTCAGTAGGGCTATGTGGGTCTCTCTCAGAATCACAAAACTGGTGGTGGTGTCTGTGAACGCTAACCCAAAAAATAGGATCCCTCTGAGAACAGAACAAGAGGAAGCCATTAACAGCTGATAGCACGAAAAATGAAGAAAATTAGAGGGGAGGGCACGAGTACCTGAAATGCTTGAACCCCACAATATGCAAAAAAATACTCGAGCCATTTGGGAAGCTTGAAACTCCTGTGAGAAAGATTCCTGTGAAAAGAAAGAGTGATCCCTAGAAGTCCAGTGACAAAGTAGAGGCCAGAGGCAACCCAGAATGCAGTCCAGGTGAAGTAAAAAGGCGCCCACAAACAAAGAACATGCATCGCCAAAATCACAACGGCAGTTCCTATGTCCAATGAATTCCATTTCCTGCCCCCAAAGACCCGCCTTCTCCTCCTCACCACCACATCTGACAGCAAGATTTTCCCGAAGCTCCCAGGATCTGCCCCTGATAGTGGTGCATACTCATCATCAGCCGTTGCTTGTAGTGTTTTTTTTGCACTACTATTTGAAGCAACCAAAAGATAATTTAGTTTTGTGGGTGGAGAATTTAGTTTCCTAACATGGGTAGAAGGCAAAAATAGGCAAGGTTTTGATTTGCTTAATGGAGATTTTATCAAAGCCATTGACACTTAAAAGAGGTATGCTTATGTTTTAACAATGGTGGTTCGCATAGATAAGGTGAACTTGCAAGCTATGAACACTAACATCTTGCATTCATCACATATAAGATCACTGTACCTCTAATTTCTAGCCATGCCCGTTGACTAATAATCTACAGGGATGTGTTTTGCAGCACGAAGATATTTCTTGCAAAGTTGTGGCTGCTGCTTTTTTTTTTTTTTTATCTCAATTTCTGTCTCAATGATGTAATCTATTCCTAACTGATAATAAATTAAGATGTTGCCTCTTTCTTTCGTTCTCTTGGTGGTTAAAACTTAAAAGCAGAACCACTTTAAAAATGGAAGAAATACAATAGGTGCATCGAGCTTTAAAATCCCGACCTGGCTCCACCAAAATCATGTGTAGTAACTATAACCCATCTACAAGGGTGGCTCATTAATTGAGAGGCAATGTTTCTATTAAAATTATATCTGAGAAAAGGGGGGAAAAGGTTAAAAATACTTGTGGATTTTATTAAAATACCATCATGTTCCACTCTATCACGTACCAAACATTATAAATACCTGAAAAAACTTACATGTAAAATATTCCACGCAACATAAAACGAACTTCGATAACTACTAGAAAAGGAAAAAAAAAGGTTAAAAATACTTGTAGAAAAAGTTTTAAATATTTTTACTTACTTTTTTAGGTATGCTTTCTTGGTGTTCCGAGGTTGTCGATTTCATTTCGGTTGACGTTTTGTTTTTTTAATTGGAACTGAATGTTTTGGTTTTGGAGCATTTTGGTGCACCGTTTCGGGATTGTACTGTTTATGTGTATATATATATATATATATATAATTAAATATATTAACTCAAAAAATAGTTTAAATCCAAAAATAAAATTATTTAGAATTGTGCAATTTAATCTAAAAAGACACAATAAAATGATTTTTCTTAACAAAATTATGAGCATGTATAATATTATGAGAATATCATCATCAATCTCGCAAGATCATTATATTCTCAGATTACTCTGAAATTTTAACATAATATATATAAATATGTCAAGAAACTCCTTATAAAATTTCATCTTAATCTAACAGTTGGATTAAGAGATATGATTGATATTGTAAAATTATTCTTTATTTTTAGAAAAATACTATTTGACCAAAACAGCACAGACGAAATGATACCGCCGTGTTTCGACCAGTGTTTGGCTGAAAAATCCAAAATTAACTGAAATTTTAACCGAAATAAAAACAACGTTATTTTATTTTTATATTTTTTAACTGATACAAAATATTTCAGTCATTTCAACCGAAACTAAACAAAACTAATAACCATGGTATCAATCAATACTTTCATGTTACTTAGGTGAACTATTTTTACGCTTGTTTTTTATATCTAACAAAGACCACACATTCTATCTTAAATCACGATTTCTTTTTATTATTGCTACCTATTTTTAAAAATATATATGTTAAAGAAAGAAAAAAAACAGCACATGAACTTTTATATCAATAAATACGATCTAAAAGCGAGTTTTATTTTAAAATGATGATTCAATAATTCAAATGCATACTTTGATTTTTTATTGTTATTTTTCTTCATGCTTAGTGTTACTCTTTCCTCTTTAATACCATATGGTATCATGGTTGAAGTGTTTTTTAAGTTATTTGTAAAATAGTTTCTGTCTCAAAAATATCAAATTAGAATTTTTAAATATTTCTTAATAATTTTTATATAAAAGTATTTAAACTATAAAAATATATTTAAAAAACACTAATTATAAAAAAAAATCAATCGTATTACAAAATACATATTTTCTACACATGTTAGGCATACCATGAGACATGTAAAATAAGATAAACATATCATAAAATCTTTATCATCATGCATCACCAAAGTCAATATATTATGTGTTGGGTTGAGAGTGTAGTTGTATTTATTTTTAAAGTATTTTTTGTTAAAAAAAATATCAAAATGATCTAAAAATACTAAAAAATATAATTTAAAATAATATTTTTTTTTATTTTTCTAAAATACTATTGAAACGCAGATTACTCTTTTAAAATAATAATAATAATAAAGCTTGGAGAATCTTGAACGGCATCGAGCTCAAGCAAAACGCCGATCCTTTCAAATCCCCACCATAAACGCGGCATGTTCGAATAAATTAAAGTGACTGGCACAAGTAATGATGAGAGAAGAAAAGAGGGAGGAAAGATATTCTTTGTATATTAAAGCTTAGATTATAATATTATTTAAAAAAATCGATTAGAATAATCTAATAATACTCGAAAAAGATATCAGCAATGGCTAATAGGAGCCACGCACATCATATAAAAATTATGAATGGTTCACTTAAATTTAAATAAAATTAATTGTATTGTGGACTAATCTCAACAGACATTACAGTATTAATGAATGATAATGAAATTTATAAAAATCTTGAATCTAGCAACAAATGTTAATTAGTTTAAACCCTGCAGTATTTACTAAAGTTTTTAAGACAATGTTCTTTGCTGTTTATTTTGAAGACAATATTTTGTAGTTTAAATTTTAACTTATTTACACGTGTAATTTAAATTCTTGTGACTCATGCTCAATTATAAAAAAAACAAAAGAATAGTATTAAAAAGTAAAAAAAAAAACTTAATAAACACAATATTAACACTAACAATTTATTAGAAAACAATATTAGTGGTAAAAAATTAAAAATATTTTGAAATCTTATAAGTCATTATTAATATTAATTATAAACTCATCAATAAAGCTAGTCAGAAAACTCAAAAAAACAATTTCAGTTTCTTCTCTATTTTTATCATAAAATTTGAACCATACCAAAATTGGTTGGTTCTTACAAAGTACACTTCGATTTATTTTCAAAACAAAATTTTTAATTTTAATTTGATTATTTTCACTCCTATTATTTACTCTTATTATTACTAATGGTTTTTTTTAATACTATTAAATTTATATTTTTTATATTACCAGTGATATTATTATTGAAAGTTTGAGGTGCAATATGAAAGTATATAAAGATTAATTTTTCACAATAAGGAGACAACTAAAATACAAAAACTAAAAAGAAATTGCATTTAATTCTCTCTCCATAAAAAAACATAATCTAACCTCAAGTAATACGTAGGTGTCTAAGAACCTGAACAAATTTGCATTAAGAATCCACGTGAGGCGGAACTTAAAGCGGGATTAAATCCCGTTAATTTCCGAATCCCTCCACTGTAATATAAAATGCCGAAAGCAATGAAAACGAAGGTCACCAAACGATCAGAATTTCCACAGCCTGTAGTGGTCGAGATCTGGCGAGCACACCTCGTCGGGTCTCGCCCGTTAAGAGTTTCAATATCTCTTCTTAGATCAAATCCCATAAATCAATAGAAAAACCAAAAAGAAAACATGAAGGGTTTGTGCGCTCTCGTTGCCTCTGTTCTTACTGCCTCCGCTGTGGCTATGTCACCATCATCATCAGCCTCATCTTCTTCTCCTATGGTTTCTAAGGTATTTTGTTTTTCGGGTCGTAATTTTTGTGGTTAACTTGATTGAATCCTGAGTTTTATTTTTATTTTTTCTGGTTTGAAGGGTTCATCAAGATCGTTATCAATAGAGAACAGTGGTGGGTCTAATAAGGCGAAATTTGCTCCAAGACTTGATGGGTTAAGGTTTATTGAGACGCTTGTCACGGCTCACAGATGATTGTGGAGCTAATCATTAGTTATCTTCGTTAATTTTATTAACTGAGGGATTAAGACGTGATTAAAGAGAGGAAAGAGCTTTTTTTAAATAAAAAAATGGGCAAGATTGGGATATTTGTCTTTTGACGATTGGATGGAAGTTGTAACCACACCTCCAAGGTCACTTTTTTCTTAATGTCTGATTTGGATTATTACTTTGTTGTCTTAATTTGGTTTCTGGCTTTCATTTTATTTTTGTTAATGTGGTATTAAAAGGAATTGTTGATTTTCGTGCATGTGTATTGATCCCTGATGGGTTGGCTTGTGGTGTGTGTTTGGAAAGGAAGATGGTTAGATTTTGTTTTGCTTATGAGCTGTCAAATTATGTGTGGAAGGAAATAATATTGTGAGAAATAGAATGGTCGCCGAGTAATGGCAGGGGTGGCGGTGGTGGTGGCAAAAGAAAAGAAAAATGGTAATGGGGTTCTGCAATCCAAGGGCTTGTGTGTCAAGGCCTAAAGGTTTGGTGTGGTATTCAGGAGCAACCATGGAAGTTATGGAATCAATTCCTTCAACTGTTCTGGTTAGGGCATAATTAATCTTCGTTAGAGATTCTGGTTTGTGGAAGGGGACGTTTGGATCGGTTAGCTTGATGAATGCACCTGGTTTTAAAAACATTTTTGAAGATTATATTTTGCTTTCGGCAGCGAGAGGCTAATTTCGTGCGCGGTGTTAAATGATTTTTTTTTTTAATATTAATACATTAAAACCATATAAAAAATACGACTTTAATATTTTTGCAAAGTAAAATTATTTTTAAAAACCAATTAACATGAGTGATGATGGTATTCTTGTATTTTAAAAGAGGTCAGGTTAAATCATCTATGGATCCCGTTATTTGAAGAGTATTTTGATTTTTTCGGATCACCCGTGTAAACGTATAGGCCATCTCTGAGATACTATGTGAAAAAAATATTTTTAAAAACATAAAAGAAGAATATTCCAACGCTGGAGCTCAAACAGCCGGTGATAGATTCAATGTCATGTTTGGTTTGGCCCGTTCCTGCCAATGTTTTTGACGAAAACCATAGGAAATATTCTTGGAGTTTGCCGACGAATGGCAGATGAAAGAATCTACAGTTGTGTTTGTCGCCCTGGTCAGAAGCTGTCTGTCTTTTTAAGGAGTACACAATTACATAGGTGGGTTGGACTACATTAGGAATTAACTTAGGGTTAACTAATTTATGATCTAAGATATAAAATCAGTATGACTTCATAAAAAAAAGGGGGGCAAAAATCACAAAGTTAAAAGCTACATAATCTAATGTTAAAAAATAAAATTAAAAAAATATTATTTTTTAAAAAAATTACCTGAAAAAAAACCAAAATCAATTTTAATTTATTTTGTATATAAAAATTCATCTCATAACAATTTCACAAAAAAATATTTTTTACAAGTTTTTTTTTTAAAATCTCAATCACAAAAACTACCACAAAGCCAAATATATTAAGGTAGAAAAAATCATCTACCACTATCTCAAACACTTTCAAGAAATGTTTGTTTATGCACTTAGTTCGTCACCTAGTAGAGAAAGGAACTTGTTACTTTCCTTTGCACTCGGATTCGAGTCTCTTTATGAATGTTTGTCACTCCTGCAGTATTTTACTTGTCCACTAGGCTTACATAATGTTCAGTGGATTTGAGGATTAACTATGATGAACATAAGTTTACCCGAACATCTTGGTTACCAAAAAAAAGTTTGCTTAGTTGATGTAAGTACCATACTTTTGAAAACTTTACTTTTAATATTTATGAATAGTTTTACGTTTCAAACCTTGGTTTTGTAGATAACCAAAATACCTGACTTTTCAATTATTTGAACTTGATTTTCATTTATTTTGAAGAAAAAAATTCATCTCACAATAGTTTTAATTAAACTGTTTTTCTTAAACCTATTTTTAAAAAACCTTGGTTTTGTAGATAACCAAAATACCTGACTTTTCAATTATTTGAACTTGATTTTCATTTATTTTGAAGAAAAAAATTCATCTCACAATAGTTTTAATTAAACTGTTTTTCTTAAACCTATTTTTTTAAATCATGACCACAAATCTATCAGAATACCAAACACATTAAGGGGTGCTTAGTGTTGTGATTGCATTGTGTTTTTGGAAAAAAATATTTTTTTTTCTCTATGTTTTTTTTGTTTGTTTTTATATGTTGAAGTCAAAAAGAGTTTTTATAAAAAAAGAAGAATTATTTTTATGCATTTTCAAATAAAAAAACACTTAAAAAAATAGTCTCTATCATTATCCTAAACACCCCCTAAATATAAAACAACCTAATTATGATCTCTCTAAAATGAGATAAAGATCAAAATGTAAAAGTTAGGGAAAGGTTTGACTAATTTAAAAGGAAAAATATGTATGGTGCCTAACAACAATTAATTAGTGAATATATAAATTATGAAAAATCATAACAAATTAAAAACCCTAACAGATAAAAAAAATATTTTTAGAAAAATACTACACCGTCCATATTCATGAATGTCAATGGCACTTCGGCAATTCAAAAACCATATAATAGGAAGGATTTTTGTCTCAATTTCTCCTCCATCCATTTCATAATTTTTTTTCATACAATAAAATCTGAATTAAATTGGCCATAATACTTCGAGGAATGCGGCTATCGATGTCACCCTTCAAAGTCTTTCAGCTGGTGTTTAAAAAAAATATTTTTTTTGTAAATTATATATTTTTTTTAAATTGTTTTGATTTGAGGAGATAAATAATATTGTTTTAAAAAATAAAATAAAACAAAATATTATTTCAATATATTTTAAAAAATGAATATTAACAATAACATTTTTTTTAATAATCTAAATACACTTTGCAGCATATTCTTATTAAATCAAATCAATCATTTTCCCATGGTGGGTCCAAAATTTCGTGAGATACAGACCACGAACCCAATCTTGAGGAACTAGTAGCTTGGAAATTTCTATAGCCAGTACCATCATGCCACGTGTCATGCACGTGTTACCATGCAAGGACTACAAAATCCCATGTCTTTGGTCACAAAACATTCAGTCATTTCCAAACTTAGCATACCTTGGACGGAATTCACTTGCTGAACTTGTAAGTTGTTGATTTCTTTTAATGTTTACATGTTTGTTTGTGATATTGTCAGCAATTTTATTTTGATTTTTAATTAATTGATTTTCCTGGGATTTCAAGACAATATCAAACTCCAGAGATTTTCTTGCATGTTTATTTTGGTTCACGAATAAAGGTTGTATTGTATGGTGGCTAGTGCCATGTATTTTGATCATTTCTTGGCCTTATTGTCACCATTTCTTACTCTTTTTTGTTATTTATTCGGGTTAAATTTCTGAGCTTGGTCATTTTGAGCATTTTGTAGAAGCACCCCTGAATTTTACTTTTATTTTTCCTTTTTAGTTTCTTGGCATGATCACTTGGAAAGATTAAAGAATCTAGAAAGGATTTTCTTTTCTACTTTCTGGGGTTTGAATTTGCAGAGCAAGGGAGGAGAACCATGGCAACCGTGACAACTTCACACATTGTGTCAAGGAGCTCACTTGTGAGCAGCCATGGATCAGAAATAAAGGCAAATTTTACTCAAATTGGCTCAAGGAGCCAAAGCATGAGCCACAGTGGTTTAAGGTCAGCGAACATGGCGGACAAGCTGCGGATGAGGGGTCAAGCATTCGCTAGGAAGTCTGTGAAAAAAGGCTATGCCACTGGGAATGACAATTCAGGAAAAATTGTTTGTCTTCAAGGAGGAATGACTGTGATCTTTGTTGCCACTGAGGTTGCTCCTTGGAGCAAAACTGGTGGTCTTGGTGATGTCATCGGTGGACTTCCTCCAGCAATGGCTGTAAGTATATAAGGTTTCTGATTCTTAGTTTCCTCTTTGACAAAATGCCATGCACGGCTTGTGTTTGAACAAATTTTGCTGTGGCATTGTTGTTCAGGCAAGAGGTCACCGGGTCATGACAATCTCTCCAAGATTTGACCAGTACAAGGATGCATGGGACACTCACTTATCGGTTCAGGTAATATTTCATAGTTTCGTTATGTGTAAGAGGCCTCATCTTTACTTTGTGAGGATAGCAATTTTTGAGGTTACTCAAATGAAGAATTTCTCATGCGCAGATACAAGTTGGAGACAGAGTTGAAACTGTTCGTTACTTCCATTGCTACAAGCGTGGAGTTGATCGTGTGTTTGTGGATCATCCAATGTTCCTAGAGAAGGTTTAATTTTTTGCTGATCGCTGGTTCAGATGTCTAAGAATGTAGTTCTTGCAAATTCAGATTACAGGAATTGGTTGTCTTTTTTGTTGTTTTCTGTTTCTGATTCTAAAGTAACTGGATGTTTAAGGTATGGGGAAAAACTGGATCCAAAATCTATGGCCCTACAGCTGGAGAGGATTACCAGGATAATCAACTGCGGTTTAGCCTGTTCTGCCTGGTAAATATAATTTCCATTCCTTGCAATTGTTCCTCATGCAAAAAAAATATGGATAAAAGTATTAAAAAACCATTTCACTTAAAAGCGGCAAAACTCCAGAATATGATTTATATTATTCTCTAACACACACCCTCAATTAAAAGTTTTTTAGACTTAAAACTTGCACAAGCTAACACTATCTTTACTTGATTTTTTTTATGAAAGAAAATGAGAATGGTGAGATTCGAACTGTTGACCGCTAGGTCAACAAGGATCTGATACTATATTAAGGAACCATCTCATCTAAAAGCTTAAAATGCTAGATAAAACCCCAGAATATGATTTATATTATTCTCTGACAAAAAGGGCAGGCATGCATTCAGTTATCAAACTCAAAATCATTGCATCGGGAGAAGATATCAGGACATCAAAACTGGTGAATACATAAATTGTATTTCATGTGCATCCATCCTGTAGTTCGAAGGCAGCTCAGTTAAAATGTTTAGTGACCTGCATTACAAATATAAACCAGCACCAAATCTTGCATGGCTTCACTTGTTATGCTGCGCAGTAAGCTAGAAGCTGCATCATGGGTAGACATAATCAGTGTCTTTTAGTAAAAACTTGCAAGCTAGAAGCTTGCAAGTTTACTTATTCTACAAAATGATTAACAATGAGTTAAGAGAAATTGCAGATCATATTCATGTTAGTTTCAAATAATTGCTGGTATAGTGGATAGGCAAGCCATTAGTAAATGGATTCGTTTGATTGCTTTTCAGGCTGCTCTTGAAGCACCAAGGGTTCTGAGCTTGGACAGCAGCGAAGGTTTTTCTGGACCATATGGTGTGTGCGTCTTTACAATAATCTGAAACTTGATTTTCCTACGAAGAAATTTCCCCAATGATGTTCTGTTCTAAATCAATGCAGGAGAGGATGTTGTCTTTGTTGCCAATGATTGGCACACAGCTCTCCTCCCATGTTACTTAAAGTCATTGTACCAATCCAGGGGAATTTTCATGAATGCGAAGGTAATTTACCCGTTGAGTTGAGACATTCAGAGATATGCCTAGCTTGGATGTCCGATTGCGCAGTTACTGACATTGTTTTCAATCTTGACAGGTTGCCTTTTGCATCCATAACATTGCTTACCAGGGCCGATTTGCCTTCTCAGATTTCTCACTCCTCAATTTGCCAGATAGGTTCAAGAGCTCTTTTGACTTCATAGACGGGTGAGGATTGTTTTTAGCAGCTGGTGCTTTCAGATGACTAGAAACATAGTTTCATACAGGTTTTGTGTGTCTCTTCCCTTTCCAAATACTGAGGGATTTTAATTTGGTAGGTATGACAAGCCTGTGAAGGGAAGGAAACTCAACTGGTTGAAGGCTGGTATATTGGAATCACACATGGTTTTTACTGTGAGCCCTTACTATGCCCAGGAACTTGTTTCTGGAGTTGAAAAGGGCGTGGAATTGGATAGCTACATTCGTAAAACTGGCATTACTGGAATCACAAATGGTATGGATGTTCAAGAATGGAATCCTGCAACAGATAAATACACTAGCATTAAATATGATATCACAACTGTAAGTGATAGTTTTTAGCACCAAAGAAAGCAAATCTGAAAGATAAAGAAGGTGATTTTCAGGGTTTTTTTTTTAATTCAGGTCTCCTATGCAAAGCCATTATTGAAGGAAGCACTTCAATCAGAAGTCGGATTGCCTGTTGACAAAGATATTCCTGTGATAGGCTTTATTGGTAGACTGGAAGAGCAAAAAGGTTCAGATATTCTTGCTGCTGCCATTCCAATGCTGGTTAAATACAATGTGCAGATTATAGTCCTTGTGAGTGTCAAAGTTCAACACTTTTTAGTCCATGTTATGCTGCTGTGATTCCTACCATGTTTGACTTTAATGATGGGATCTGTTGTTTCCTTCAGGGAACTGGCAAAAAATATATGGAAAAGCAGATTGCCGAGCTTGAGAAAGAATACCCTGATAAGGTCAGAGGAGTGGCATTGTTCAATGTCCCCCTTGCCCATATGATCATCTCTGGTGCTGACTATATGATAATCCCCAGTAGATTTGAACCATGTGGTCTGATCCAGTTGCATGCTATGCGATATGGAACGGTATTGCCTTGAACATCTTCTTCTCTTTAGATAGCTACTATCTTAATTCACTCTACAACTTAAGCATGTCTTGAAATTAATGATTTGAACAATAACTGTTTAGAACAGAACAGTTACTGTTGGAATTGAAATCTGGAAACAAGAAATCTGCAGCACACGAAAAATTCAATGGGGAATCAAATCACGCAATTTTTTTCAATCCGAAATGCATATATAAAGGCTTACAAGAAATTGAATTAGAAAAATAAAACTCTCAACAAACTTGAGAGATTATTGGAGATAAACAGATTTGAGTAAAAACCTGTTATGAATAGTAAAAATCTGAAATTCAAATATTTGACCACAACCTCTTATCTTCAATGCATCTATCATTTATTCTAAGAATTAACCGCTAAACTTTGCTTCAGGTGTGCATCGTTGCCTCCACTGGTGGACTTGTTGACACTGTCAAAGAGGGTTTCTCAGGATTCCACATGGGAGCCTTCAGTGTTGAGGTAAGAGCAAAGTGCCAATTACTTTTCTTGATTTTTCTGGTTCGTCTACCCCTGATTCTAAAACAAGATATTTTGCAGTGTGATGTAGTTGATCCAGCAGATGTAGCTGCAATAGTTAAGACTGTCGTAAGAGCTCTTGCACTCTACGACACTGCTGCCTTCAGAGAAATGATAAATAATTGCATGTCCCAAGATTTTTCATGGAAGGTTAGTGACTAATGAGGATACAGGGAACTCTAGCTTGTCTGAAACAATAATCGTTTTTATTTCCTGGATCAAAATTACAAAAAATGAATCTTGGTTTGATATAGGGACCAGCCAGATTGTGGGAGAAGATGCTGTTAAGCCTAAATGTTGCTGGCAGCGAAGCTGGCACCGAAGGAGACGAGATCGCTCCACTTGACAAGGAAAACATTGCCACTCCTTGATTAGTAGAGATTATATTTAATGGATTCTATGGATTACATTAATAAATCACGAAAAATTCATACAATCTACTACAACACTAACAGGCATACCTGCTGAGAGCTTGCTGGGATTCGAAGCTGTTTGGCAATTGATGGCGTTTTGGAAGCCCAAATGGTGTTTGAGTCTCTATAAAGAGAAGTCATAACTAACATATGCAAATCTGGTTTGAGAAATAAGAAAAAAGATTCCTCAGCTTTCCATGCTTTGTGGCTAAATAAAGACTTTTTTTTTCTCGTAAAAGTTGTTAAAGAATAATATACATCATATTTTAAGATCTCACCTAACATGTTAGACTTTTAATATTGTTGGTCCAGCGGTCACGAGTTCAAATCCTAATATCCCCATTCTATTTGATAAAAATTAAACATAAAATAATATGAGTTTTTACAAGTTTCAAGCCTAAAGTACTTTTATTTGAGAAAATATATTAAAGAATAATATAAATCATATTTTGAGAAAGCTCACTGTTTAAACTTTTAACTGAGATGATTTCTTGATAAAAGTGCTTTCGTGTTGTGGATTGATTAATGTTTTCCACCGCAGATGTAAACTTGTAGATCTTTAGAAGTCTCTGTGTATTCAGTGCTTTAGTACTCTAGCTAAACGTAGTTATTCGTGGACAGAATCTTCTTATGAATCCATTGCAGAATCCTGGATGAGCTGCAGAAAAAACCCTGGACATGGCATGTGAATTCAAGGAGAATTTTGCAGATAAATTAGCCACTAATTCAACACAAGAACATGGCTTCTCAGCAAAATATGTCATACAAGCCACACACTTCCAGTAAACAACCGAATATTCAGTCTGGTTAGAAGAGTTTTATTTGGTTTATATTTTTCCTATTTAGATTTAAACTCTTCTATGAACAACTTCTGTCTGTAACTACATGTATCATTCTATGAATAGAGATTGAGGTTAACACTATCGATTTCAGAAAAAAATTCATCAGAATTTTTCTCTGAAATCTTGGATTGTAACCTTAGAGCCCGATAACTCTTAAATCTATCCTTTCTGTATATACCAGACATGTCAATTACTTGAAATCTCTGAGGAAACTGCACATGACAAATTCTGTCACCTCCACTATCCATCGTAAAACTCTTTTTTCTTTCATGGCATGAGAATTATATACAGATGAAGGAGCCATTCGATATGATAGCCGAGGCCTGAAGTAAGGCATTCATTGCCCCAGCCTTGCTGTGATCATAGCCAGGAAGATTTTCACTGGGTACGTAAACAAGCAGAGGAAGACGAGAATGAAATCAAACTGATTGCCAATATCAGTATCAATATCTATAGCATTTCCTTGTACTTGTTTGTCTGCTGGGGGTAGGTTCATCAAAGTTTTCAATACTGTTTTTTATTTTTTCGAATGGAATGTTTTGGTTAAAAAAATCCTTAAAATTCTCATCTATTTTTCCTAAAATCAAACTTGAAACCTCGTGATTCGAGAGATTCCATGTTTCATGTCAACTGTTGGGATGATTATTTGAGCACAATAATTGTCAAACTCAAATGACTGGTGCACTGAAGTTCTATCAAGAGTCAGACTCGGGAAAAGAGAAATTGTAGCGCTCTAAGGTGTACTAAGTTTAATAATGCCTCACATTAAACCCATTATGATTTTTTTTAAAGTTAAAACAATATTTTTTTTTAAAATAAACTATAAATGGACCTGTTAAATAAACTGATTTGATTGATTAAGTTAAATTTCACTTGATTTATTTGAAAACTAAATCTAATTCAAGTTTCGATTTAACAAGTTGATCAAATTATATCATATCATAGTATAAATCATAGGTGGACTAATTTAATACCAATGATTAATACTAAATACAGCAGCTCTTTGAACATTATTGCCAATCAAAGCAGCACATGGCAATGATAGATGAGCAATCGAAAGAATAGTTTAGTCAAGTTTACATGATTGATTGCATAATCAATCAAAGATGTTAATACCGTTTTTCAATTGACATGAAATGTTTTGGTTTTGAAGTATTTTGGCTTGTCGTTTCGGGATTGTATTGTTTATATATATATATATAATAATTAAATATAATAATTAAAAAATAGTTTAAATCCAAATTTTTATTTAGAATTGTGTTATTTACTCTAAAAATGACGCAATAAAATAATTTTTCTCAACAAAATTATAAACATGTATAATATTACGAGAATATCATCATCAGTCTCGCAAAATCATTATATTCTCTAATTGCTCTGAAATTTTAATATAATATATATAAATATATTAAGAGACTCTTCGTAAAATTTCATTTTAATCTAACGGTCAGATTAAGAAATATGATTGATATTGTAAAATTATTCATTATTTAAAAAATACTATTTCTCTGAAAGAGATCGGACAGAACGAAACCAATACATTTCGGCTGGTATTTGGTCAAAAAATATGAAACGAATCAGAATTAAAACCGAGGTAAAAATATTATCGTTTTGTCTTATTTTTTAACCGATACGAAATTAATCGACTATTTCAGCCGAAACAGAGTGAAGTTGACAACTATATAACTAATAATTTATGGATTTTTTTTATGATGGTATGAACTTGATGGCTACCCTTTTGTCTCCACAAAAATCATTAAAAAGTTTTTGAATTCAATAATGTTACCCTTTTGTCTTCACGCATAAAAAAGTTTTTGAATTCAATAATGTTAAATGAAATTAATATTAAATGAATTTTTTTATCTAAACAATATAGTATTTTTTATTCGCATTCATTTATCAAAATTAAATCAAATTCTAAATGATTTAATATTCTATTAAATTTAATACAAATAATAATATAAGGTGTTTGGTGTGATAATGGGCATGCCACGGAACAGTAGCATTCTTTCGGTCGTATTTTCATATCTGCAAATATTAAAAAAAGAAAGAGAAAGGCATGCATGTGAATCCTGTCGGACAAACACTCAATGGACCCCACAAGACAGACAAAGCATCAAGCCATTCACTTCCTTCACGAGATCAATCAAATCATACACCATGCATTTGCCTTCACTTGGTTTTGGTGATGCCTCAAAATGAGTCCCCAAATTATCTTCTAATCATAAATTAGGTACCTAAACTTTTCTTTATTTCTCAATAGAGCCCCTCTATATAAACACTGCGCCTCCCTATAAAACAAGCTACTTGAACGAACATTCTTCCATTCTTATCTTAAGCATGTATTGCACGCTACTCTCTCCACACAAATAACCAAAAGATAAAAGGTCCATTCTTTTCACTCTTCACTGAATCACTGACTCGCCAGTCCCATTGTTCTTGCAGCTTTCATGCCATACCAACCTTATTGTACTTCACTCACTGGTTAGGTCTATAATATCTAGATTTTTCGTGGGTTCCTCAAAAAAAGACAGCTTTGGACTAGCTTCTTGCATCAAGATTTCAAGCCCCTTTTGAGCTTACTTGACCACTCTGCTGAAGAATGGAGTACAGTAGATTTTGCTACTGTGCTTCACTTATCATTTCCATTTCAGGTGCTCTCTTAGATCCCATGCTTGTTTGAGGTTTCAATGTCTTTCTTGTTTTGAAATAAAAAAACCAAAGGTTGGATCTTTATATGCAGGTTTGGTATTTCCTGTAATGGTGGGTTCTATTGGGATCAATTATGGTCAGATTGCTAACAACCTTCCCACCCCAGACAATGTAGTCCCTTTAGTGAAATCAATTGGGGCAACAAAAGTGAAACTTTATGATGCAGATCCAAGAGTGCTCAAAGCATTTGCTAATACAGGAGTGGAATTCATAGTTGGTCTTGGAAATGAGTATTTGTCAAAGATGAGGGATCAAGAAGCGGCACAAGCTTGGGTTAAAGCAAATGTTCAAGCTTATTTACCTGCAACGAAAATCACTTGCATCACAATTGGCAATGAGGTCTTAACCTTTAATGACACAAGTCTTACAGACCACCTCCTTCCTGCAATGCAAAACATTCACACAGCTTTAGTAAATCTGGGACTTGATAAGCAAGTCTTAGTTACTACAGCTCATTCTTTGGCAATTCTTCAAGTGTCTTATCCACCTTCAGCTGGATCTTTTCGAAAAGATCTTGTGGGGTGCATCACCCCCATATTGAATTTCCATTGCAAGACTAACTCACCATTTTTAATCAATGCATATCCCTTTTTTGCATACAAGTCTAATCCCAAACAAATTTCTTTAGATTTTGTGCTGTTTCAGCCAAATCAAGGGATTGTTGATTCGAAAAGCAACTTCCATTATGATAACATGTTGTTTGCTCAAATTGATGCTGTGCATTCTGCATTAGCAAGTTTAGGATACAGTAAATTGCAAGTTCATATATCAGAAACTGGCTGGCCATCGAAAGGGGATGCAGATGAAGTAGGAGCAAGCCTCGAAAATGCGAAGAAATATAATGGGAATTTGCTCAAGACTATTTACCAAAAGAAGGGAACTCCAATGAGGCCTAATACAGAGTTGAACATTTACGTGTTTGCTTTGTTTAATGAAAACATGAAGCCTGGACCAACTTCTGAGAGGAATTATGGGTTGTTTAAGCCTGATGGAACAGCGGCGTATTCGCTTGGAATTAGTGGAACTGATGCTGTTAGTGCTAACACCACCACCACCACCATTGGTGCTCTTGCTCCTCCGTCACCGGATAGCTCTTCACCTGGGTATTTGTCAATTTCTGCTGCTGTAAAGGTAAGTTTACTTTTGACGTTTTTGTTGTTGTCTCGTGAACCAACTTGAGAATGTGTTGCCTTTTGTGGCATGATTAAAGCATGAAGATAGAATGCAGTATATTTCAACTTGAGTGGTTACTGTAGCTTTCATTTAATCATGATAAGCTTTTAGTTTATCAGAATTAATTGGCAATTCAAATCTCGCGTAGTAGCACTCATAAACTAAATATTGTTTTTAGGTTTTCTATGACATGGGAGTGTTCATTCATTGATTAACATCTTGGTGTTTGTTATTTCAGGAAAGATGTTGCTGCATAAGCCAACTGTTGTTTCCATTGCTGTTGGTGAACTACTTGGCCTTCAGACTAGCATTTTGAACTGTGTTTTTCTTTCCAAGCCCCCATGCTAAGTAAAGAATCAGCCGTTGAAGAAAAAATGGATGGAAATAAGGGATTTGGAGAGGATAAGAAGCAACTTCTTAAGTTAAAGGAAAGGTGAAGCTCAGTTCTGCTCCCTCCTTTGCTTGCACACTGCAAAATGCAAAGCATCATTCTATTACTTTAAATTAAAGATTTTTGGTATTAAAGATTTTTGATATTTTTATATTATTTTAATATATTTTTTTAAAAAAAAACTTTAAAAAACAATCATTCAAAAAAACACTTACCATTATTAGTTTACCCCCACCACGGAGTGCTATTTTTGTTGGGAGGGGGGTAAATTTCATTCCATATGAGCCCTTTTAGACCCACCATTATTGATATTTTTGTATAGCTATTATTGCACCAAGGAAATTTCCCATGGACCATAATATTTGACAAGTTGGGTCCTTCGCCACCCACTTCATTATTGATAATTGGTGCATTTAGTGGGGGCGGGCAACTCATAGGTATGGCTGATTATTAGGGTTGCTTTCACACTTTTTAGTTGGCAATGGGTTTCAACTTGTTGCTCGTCTTTTGCAGGGTATGTTTTCATATCTCTAATAATTGAAGTTTGCTGATGGAGAGCTTGATAGATCAGGGAGAAAAAGTGGGGGGGAGAGGATTGCATTTGTTGCTTGTAATAGGTTACTGGTTAATTTGCTGTAGTTGTATCTACTCTATTTAGTGTGAATGATATTTATGTTTTGCTACAAGGATCTGACCACAGCATCCTTAAAGTTAAATGCCCACATAAGATTCCTTTGCTTTTGAAATTTCAGCCATAAATCCAGATTTTCCAAGCTAATTGTCAAATCATCATAATTGCAAATTAACCTACCGAGTCATAGAAATTTAAACTCTCTACCTGGTTTAAAAGCAAACCAGATCCATTCTAGATTTTGATTCAACAGATCACCGAGTTGATCTACTAAGCCGGGTGAGAATTGATAGCCATGAATCAAGTGCTAGCAGGTTGGTGAGGCTCTTTAGAATCTTAATCACCATGAGCCCTTCATGTCCCTCTTTATTACCTGATACCCTAAAATGCAAGGTTAGGATAACATTATCAACCAGCTTCGATCCAAGAATTAAGCAAAGTTTCAAGATTTAATAGTGAAATACATTAGGGTATCCTTGTTCAGATTCAAACCCCCTCGGTCTAATTGTACAATACTATCAATCTAAACCGATGATTGTATACCATGTTGATAGAAACCAGAAGGCATGGATGGTGTCTTCTAATTTTGTAACCCAATCACTAGGGGCGTCTAGGGTGCAAAAAGGCAAGAGAATATGGCTGCCCCGGACCACCATTCATAAGAAGAGGATCAATAAGCAGCCGCATATAGAACCAAAATCTCTCCCCAGAAATTAATATTAATACGTTATTAACTAATCGCCGGCCACTTCTTTTCACATGAATAGAGATTCTTATACTAGTACCTTGCAGGGTGGTTTGGCAAAATTATATCACCACAAAGCTGGCTGATCGGCTTGCCCTTTGATGCATATGCTCCAAACTACAGGGCTATAGCAATAGCAGAATTCACGGTGCCATGGCATTTTAAAGACCTGCATGTGCTTGTGATGTCTCTCCCAGTTCAGCCTTCGATTCAGTCTTAACTCTTTGGTAGAATAAGACATAAGCAGCTGAGGTCTTGATGTCAGCATCATTGACTGGAGAAACTCGACTATCATCAAAACTGTACCATCTATTCTCCTCAATCAACTGCAACGTTGGTGAACAAAACAGCTTAGACCTCAGAAAATAACTCCCAAATTCGTCATGGATATATTATAGCTAATCATGCATGATGAACCCTTTGGGTATTTCTATGCATTCCTAGAGTAGTTGATAGGTCTAAAATGATTTGACTGCACAACAACTGCTGCCCAAATCCTCGGATTGAAAATTCAGAAAGGCCCAAATATTCGTTTACCTTGGCAAATGCAGTATAGTGCCCTCCACCTAAACCACCATAATGGTTGCTGATGGCATACAACTCATACGTGTATGATTTTCCATCCTTTTTTTTCACATATTTGCTTAGATCAAGATTGTGAACGGGGAAATCCACAAAAGTATCCAGTTTGTTCTTCAGGTATCTGCTGTATGAGAACCGTTTCAAGTGAAAAACAAGAATATCTGGCAACATCCACAGGTCCAGTTTCTTGGTGGCTTGTCTATGTTCTTCACAACTAGGACAATACCTGCCTCAAAATGAAATGCTGTCATAAATATAGCATGATGAGCTTTTGCTTGGTATCCAAAGCGATATCTCACAGGAAATGTAGAAAAAATAAATATTTTTAAGAAACCGTCATACCACATGTCATCAGGCCCTAAAGGTTCCTCTGTCAAGAATGCCTCCAGACATGAAAATAAAGAGACAGCTTCCTGCCGAGTTTTCTTTGTTCTATACCCAGTCTTGTGATAAACCTCTGGGAGATCCTTTAGATTGCTGCAATCGTATAATTTATGTTCTTTCTCAGTCCACTCAAAGATAACCTTAATACGATTCCCAGATTTTATGACAGAATCCTTAAATATTGGCTTGCAGCTTAAATACCGATCATCAGTCAAAAAGAGCTGGAATGGACATTCCTGGCTATCTGTACCCTCTAGTTCCGTGTTGCCCATGGATTGGTCCATAGATTCACATTGACCATTGCAGCCACTTGATGTTTCACCATTAGCCTCCAAAAGAAAACCATCATCCTTGCCACTATGAGCCATAGTAGAGGAACATGCTCGTTTGAAAGGTGAGATCAATCTGGAAGCAGCCAAATAGATATCAGCTCCACTTGGTGAGTCTTCATCCATATAAGTTATCAGAGGTGTGCCAAAATACTTCCCAACATTGCCCTTCAGTATATCTGGAGTGCACCTGAACACCAATGCATAAAATTTCATTTCAAAGAAGTGAAAGTAAGGAGGAATAAAAAGAATGAATAAACAGTCAAGCAAGGCACCTGGCATCTCCCTCTGTTTATCCACTATTGGACCCATTCCCCTTTTGGAAGAAATTATCCTCTTTATAGGTTCAAAATTATGGTATGAATCAAATACTATTGCCCACAATATATTTTATTACCAATGACATGCAGCACATTACATGCAGCCACTTACATTATGAATGACCACTATCATTGGAAATAATCATATTCATGAAAGTGAAAAAAAACTAACAAGTAACAATGATATACATTGCAAGAGATCTGCAGAAGTAACTTACTTATCCCGATGAACAATCTCCAGCTTCTTTCTTCCAGCCCCTTTTCCACAAAACTGGTAGGCCACAATATGGTCTTCATCCTTTATAGAGACCAATGGTTCGAAAGGATTATCCAGCAGACGATAAATCTTGTGATCATATATCTGACAAGCAAAAGACTGACACCTTAGCCTCTTAATGGAATGGTTAGAGAAAATAAAGTTCAAGAGAAAACTTCTTACTTCTGCCAGCAGAAGGCTTTCTCCACTTTTCAAACAGCATGCAGAGTCAAGTGCTTGGCTTAGATCTCTACAATTACCACGTTTCAGCACTGAAACGGTGCACGGCATTGGAAGACCACTTCCATCACCATGAAACACTGTTACTGTCATTGTCCGAGTGATAGATGAAGGCAGTGGCAAAGACAAGTACATGAAGGGATCAAAAGTAATTGAAATTTTACTGCAAATTGGGCAAACCAGCGTCGACTTATATTGACCCTGAGAATTATTTTCCAACATAAACAAAAAGTCATCAACTGAAAACAAGAATTCATACTAGATTTTGTGTTCTGTAAAGCAAATCATGTAGTAAATGATATTGCTGGGTCCTAGTATGACAATAAAGTTCATGGTGTTTGAATGAAAGTCTTATCCTAACTCCTTACTAATCTGGATGTTTGAATGGAAGCTTGTACTTCTAGTTTTAAAGCTGTGCATGGATAGCATAAAACAAAGGAGGTAAATTATGGTGAAGTATCTAAGATCACTGTGTAATGAGGACCTCATAGCTAGATGTTACAACAACAACCAAACCTCAAACCCAAACTAGATAAGAATATTACAAGATGAGCTCATTTATGAAAAATTTATTCAACCTTATGATGCAAACAGATAAAAATATAACAATTCCTTACTTGACAAACATCAACAATAACTGAGTCATTACGAGCCTTGTGATTTCTCCAACACTCATCTGCAACTTCCTCATCTCGTTCACCACTCCAGTCCTTCATTTCAATATAAGGCTTCTGCTTGACACGATTCAAATCTTCATGCAGCCCATCCAGCAAGAAGGCGAGAAGTTCCTAAAACAAAAGGATCCCATCAACAATGGAAATCATGATAATATCAACACCTTTTTTTTCCACTCAGAAGAACAAAAAATAAAATAGTGTTAAGGATCCATCATACCAAAATATTTCTTGACAGCATGCAAATTAGAAGCATCATGTCTTACTGTCATCATTAGTCCATGTGTCTAAATTATTATACTAGTCACTTAACACATTATAAAATCAAGAAGGAAGAGTTCCAAATACACAAGTGGAGATTTATGAAAGTCAATATCACTCATTTCTTCGTTTGATCAACAAAATGACAAGCAAGCACTTGGGCTAGGAATATTTGCAGGTGCTAGTACAACACTTCTTTATAAGTGTGGTCCAGTTTTAACTAGAGTTGCACTCTCAAAGGAGAGATTCAAACTTGAGACCTCACCCCTCCACTAATGCAAGAGTAACACTGAGATACACCTACAAGCTCATTGGTAATTAACAGAGAATTTAAAAATTGAATTTTACTACTAACATTACTGCTGCAAAGTAACAAGTAGAAATCACAGAGTACTAACTTGAGAATCATGTTGGTTATAACCACTAAATTGAGGAGCGAATAGAGCTAGTTTTCCCTTAAACACACGTGGTGCAATCGCAGTCCGGCCTGAGGACCACAGTTTCCTCAACAAGTCACCAAATGCGAGTGCAAGTTCACCCTACACGGCTACAACATAAGTTAGCAAAAGTGCAAAGAATATAACCAGTGTTCTTCAAAAAGCATTACGGAATAGCCATAAGTTGACAATAACTAAGCAAAGCCACCTACATGCATTCCTAAGGGATTCTGTGTGTTGATTTCCTCGGAGTAATCTTGCAAGAAATATTCAACAAGTTGGGGTGTGTGGACTAAGCATTGTAAAGCACTGTTCATAAAGCAAGTATTTCCCATATTCTGCAGTCCTGCCAAACCTCCCTTCTCTACTCTCCTAACAGAGCTATGCACGCCAAACCCATTGTCCATATCTGTGAATGATGAGTTCAAGGCACTTCCCGGCCGTAAGTTCAAGCTATAACTACTTGAGTGGCCATTTGACATGGCAGGCCCCCCTGCAATTGAAATGGGGGACCTTGGAGGTTCCAAGGCTACCAATGCTAACTCATTCCCTGTTGAATCCTTTCCAGATTGTGAGGGTGAACCATCAGCTTTCAGCTCCAAGAGAATCTGCAAAGGGAAGAAGATGCATCAACCATCGTAGGACAAGAAATCAAAATCACCAAAAGAGATATTTAAGTAGAATAAAACCAAAATCACCAACAAGAGAGACTCTTGAAGGGACCAAATCAAGAGAGACACAAATGAAGAGAGATGCACTCAATCTCAGAGAAACCCATAAAAGAGACAAACTCAATCTTGAAGACAACTTAGTTTGTTTTATTCAACAATTAACTTAATTGGCTGTCTAGGTGCATATTTATATGCACCAAACCAGATAAAATAGGAAATCCTAACAAGTTCTAATTGAGTAAGGAAGCTAAATTCTAATTGAACTCCTAAATAATAAATACTAATATATCTAAATAATAAAATCTAGAATATTCATACAATATTAAAATTCTTACTTAAATAAATAAATAAATATTGATTTCTATTGAGTTTGTTAAAAAGTCTGTAAGTTAATGTTTTCCCCTTTATGAAAGCTGCAACTAGGAATTAAGATATTGAGTTCGGTAATAGTAGGACTTTCTAGAGCCTGGTTAGAACAACCGAGTCAAGTTCTACAATTGTTAACATCTCTAGGAAATTGAATTTGAGTAGATGAGAATACTACAAGTCCATGGTCAAAGAGAATTTGCTGATGGAATGAAAATCAGAAGCATTATTAACATGATGGCCTAAACATTTTACCAAGGACTAAAGCATTTTCTCCTATACATAATTCCTCACAAGACTACAGACCTCTTGATCCATCAGCAAGTGCAACTCCTCCAAGGTTTGTTTTGAACCGGCCAACTGTGAACTCTTTTGCTTATTGAAGAAGTCCCATATAGAGGCCTGTTAACAAGCATTATAATCAGACATATTCAGCATCGAAAAAGAAGTAAAAGTAAATAAAGCAAAAAAAAAAACATAAAAACAAACCTTTTCACGCTCTACTCCTCTTGCTGAGCAAACCTTTTCATATAACTCTTGCAGATAAGCCTAAAAAGGAAAGCAAATTAAAACATGGATGGTATACATCAAGTAACTTGAATAAAAGGGTTTTGTCCAGTGTAAAGAGGACCTTAAATCAACTATTCAAAAACTCAGTAAATTTTGACCAGTACATATAGCTAATCCTTGAGACAAATAGATCAATACTCGGAAATTCTGGAAAAATAAAATTCAAAGTTCAGAAACCCAGTTCTGCTTAGTCAGCATCATATCATAACC
The DNA here is from genome assembly GCA_032356905.1 of Salix exigua. Lineage (NCBI taxonomy): Eukaryota > Viridiplantae > Streptophyta > Magnoliopsida > Malpighiales > Salicaceae > Salix > Salix exigua. The sequence goes on from CM063598.1 coordinate 6,432,460, forward strand.
TTCAAAGTCATAGCCTAAGCAGACCCTTATAGAACTAACAGTCCCTCAAACATATCTTCTATAAGTAGAAAATTTTAATTAAATCCGAGTATTTGATGCAACACAAGCATTGAATTGCACTACCTTCATGTTTGTGCACCTGTTCTATATGTCCTGCATAAAAGTTGATGCAATTAAACAGTTAACTTGCAACAATATGAAGTAACAAAGAATTTACCCAAATAAAAAGAAATTTGACAATCTAGTAAACTTTTTTTTGAACAAAAATAATCTAGTAAACCAATGAGCTGAAGACTCGCAGATGCAAAGCCATTATCCAATGAACATTAATTAAATACATCAATATTTCTTTATGTATGACAAATGTGATATTTCATGAAAACAGAAACTTGTTGAACAGAATCAGCTTAAATGTTTTGAGAAAGAAAGAAAAAAACAAGAAGAAAATGGCAATACCTTTTTGCTTATCCGTATAGTTGATTCACTGTCATCTCTGGAGTCAATTAGTTTGAGGCGAAGCGGATAAACCTCCACATTGAACTGCTTTTTATTAAAAACACCCTGCGAGATCATCTTTCTTGGTAATGCTGGTCCTCCTTTGTACCTACAAGACAGAATGACAGAATATGTTAATAAGACCAGCACACAAACACAAACAGTAGTTTAAAAATATATGCAAAAGTGTGCGCGTGCGTGTGTGAGAGAGATTCATGTTTAAATTCCAAACAATTATGCTCATTTAAAAAATTTGCATCCATTCAGATCAATCACTAAATTAGAGTGTTTCCAAATAAACTAGATAGAGAAAAGAAGAGCTGTCTAAATTCACTACAATTGTTATGATATATAATGATTTCAAACAAACTTCCAAATTAACTGTGAACCTGCAACTACAAATGTCAACACCAGATATTAACATGGACTAAAGTCATCATAATTTTGTAAATGTCAAATCCCAAGCCATCAGAAGATGAGGCCATAACACACATATACTAACAGTAACTATAAAGAGTCAAGATCCCTATCTTAGCATATAGGATTCAATCACTAACATTAGCTGTTAAGAAACCATCTCACCTAAGAACTTAAATTGTTAGATGAGGCTCTAGAATATAATTTATATTATTCTCTAACAGTAACAACCAATCCAAGTAAGCAAAAATGTAAAATGAGCTGCTGTTTTTATTTTGGCATTTGGAACAATTGATTCAACAAGAAAATAAATAAGAAAACTTCCTTACCACTGAACAAGCTTCTCCCAAACTTTCTTAGGAACTAATACATAGTCCCTTCCTTCCAACAGTGTTCTAACAAGCTCTAGCTCATCACCCTCATTACTACTTCCGCACTCGATTATATCAGAGTTATCAATTGGACCAGGCCTTTCAACATCCAAATCCTGAGGCTCCAAAGATTTCCCACTATCCAAGTTGTCAACACCACCACGACCAACATAACTCTCCCATTTTGAGAACCACCTAAACATCAAAAGAAAACCCAATTACAACCATATAGGTCCTTTTATTGACAAATAGATTCAATTATTAAAAAGTGAAAAAAGGATCACATTATAATGGTAAGCATCCCTCAAGCAATAACACAGTACCCTTATCGTATTTAGGGTACCTAACATAGCCTTTGTGTCTAAACAGGCCACGTGTTGTAAGACAGTAACTAGGAAAAGTGAAGATTTTTCAATAAAATTAAGCAAGACAGACCGCTCAAATTACTGTGGCATGAGACAGGCCACAAAATGTCAGACCACTTTAATTACAGTGGCATGAGACTCTCAAGAAATAACACGACACGCACACCATATTTAGCTTGCCTAGCTAGCCTGATAATAAAAAAAAAAAAAAAAATTCTATTTTAACCCAATCTTTCAAAGAATCTCTTAAACTTCATGCCTTACTTACCGATCAAACATAATTGACGCACCTTTCCGTGAAATATAGCTATCATAGCAGACTAGGTTTTTCTTCTCTCCTTTTTTTGTGGATAAAAAATAACCCAACTACTAAAAAAAAAACTATTAAAACACATGTATTCCTAACACACCATCCATTATCAGCAAAATAGACATCAAAATTATCAATCACAACACACGCACAAATCTGATTTAAATTAAGTTAAAAAAATCACTTCTTCTCACAACCCTAGTTCAGAAGAAAAAAACCACAAGCAGATACAAAAGTTAAAAGCCACAACAACCACACACAAGTCATGTTTGATCGCCTAATTAGCACAGCTGTAGCTTGAACTATTTGATAATTGCAAAAGGTGTTTTTTCTTCAAGTTGGATAAAAACACATTCCGATTATTCAAAAAGTCTCTTAAACGCATTTCGAGCCTACCCCATCAAGTAAAATTATCATTCAAAATACCAAACATTCGACAGTTGGAACAAATCTCATCAGAATTACTTCAAAACCCACTCCCTCCATTCCAAACACAAAAAATCTCTACCACCATGATTAGCGAAAAAAGTCCCACGAAATTCAAGGAAACTTAACCCAATTAAGAACAAAAAAAAAACTACCTGGAAGAAACAACAAAATACAAATTCCCTTCTTTCAAATCACGTTCAGCTTCACGATTAAATTCCTCAACGATCTGCTTCTCTTCTTCAGGCGTACACGGAAAGCAACTTCCTCCACTTCCACCTCCGTTCTCCATTAAACACCTTGAGTCAATCATCGTCATAATTTCTCTCTTTATCCTCGTAAACACACTCTAAATTTCAGTAATCAAATCCAAATTAGTAATCAAGCAAAACAACCTCACAGAAATCAATAAATAAAATTCGGATTTCGACTACTCCTTACTGTGATTTTCAGTTTTGTGGAAATCAAATTGCCGATTGAAAGACAGTAATTTTCTCCTTTTGGGGAAATTTTAACAATCTCGACAGAGGAGTGAAGAAAACCTAGATTTTAAGGATTTGATTATTGATCATGGAGAAATTTATTTATAATAGCAACAATCTAGAGAGAGAAGTTTCGTCTTTCCAACTATTTTGTCTTTTTATTATAACTTCAGCCTGCCACGGATATTTTATATAAGAAAAAACAAATATTAACGAGTAGATTTTGAGAAAAATATATTTTAGTCTATCGTGGTTCACAATTATCACCCTTTAGTTACTGTAGATTATGACTTTTCAATGTTACCCCTGTGTTTCTTTTGAATGGCTAGATTCGAGGGTTTTGAATGCTTGTTTTTTCCTAATATTACACAAGTCTTGGAACATAGTTTGGAATCCTAGACTAACTTCTTAGGTCAACTCGACTTGGTTGACTTGAGGTTAGAATCGAGTAAATTTTTTGAAAAATAAAGAAAAAAACTTGAATTAATTTGATGACCTAGTCAAAATTTGGGTTATAAACCTTTAACTGTTTATTTTTATTTATAATATTATTTTGATTTATAAAAATAAAAAAAAAATAATCTAGATTGATTGAGTAACCTAATCAAAACTCGTAACCTAGTCTTAATTCCATATGAACCTTGAAAATATAGAGATATTTAATCTAAAGAATTTCAAGAGTTGATTAACTTTTAAATGGTGCTAGTTATATGATAGGGAAGGGTGAAATTGAAACTTACTGGAAAGTTAGAGTTTTATTGAGGAATCTTAAACCTATATAGACTAAAGTGGAATATGTTAAAATCTAAGGGACTATAATGTAATTTAGCAGATGATATTTTTAATAACCTTAAATTTTATTAACCTGCTGTTTGGTTTTCTATTGAAAGCGATGAGTGGGTTCGATGATGAATAATTAATACCAGTGGTCACGCATTCTATTTTCTTTTATCTTTACTAAGGCTTTTATATTTTAAACTTGCTAAATGACTAGTAGGTGATGAGATAAATGGGTTTCATGATTTTGATTTTAAGATTTTCTTATGGATTTCTTTTAATAATTTTATGGGAGGTAGAAAGATAAAGTCTCGACTTATAATCACATGTTAATGTTAATTTTTATTTTTATTTTCGATGTTAATACTTAATAGAGTTATTGAACCGTTTAATTCATGATTTGATCTATGAGTTATAAGTTGATCTAGTTTATTTATTTTTATAAAAATAATATTATTTTTGAAAATAAAAAAAGAAATCATTTAGAAATTAATAAAAAGGTAATTAAACATATTCACACCATCCACATTCTTCAATTGACTTCTATAAAATTACAGTAAAAGATAAATAGCTCGACAAGCTCAAAGAAGAAGAAAATAAATATTATAATTTGATCATATTAAAACCAAGATTTAAGATATTACAATGAAATATGAATATATGTTAATCAACAAATTAAATTTTTCAACGCTTCGAAAATTACAGAAACAAGAGACTTCTAATCAAGAACAAAATGATTTCGCAGCTCCAGACATCATCAAGCAAACCTCCACGTTACTCATGGCTGTTAAAAACATTAAATCCAATGGATTCTTTGCACCTAAGTAAAACTGCTGATTCTACAGAAGCTTACAAACAAGCTGCTGCTTATCAAATTTTGCAGAATCTACTCTTCGCAGAAAGCTGCTGCGCCTCTACACGAGATGGCCTCTTCTACATAATGCTACAAAAGCTACACCGTTTCATATGTACACCATTTCATATCTACAACTAAATGACACTGCTAGTAGATGCACAATATTCAGTTCCATGTGGAAGATGCAGGAATTGGCTGAAACCAAGAAGTAAATTCTAACTATCAAGAGCTATGAGGTTTCTGTATCATCTGAGCTTGCTGTGGCCTCGCTTCCAGCTGGACCTGCTCCACATTCCTGACTGTCATCCTCACTATACAAAGTGTCGCTACTTGAATTAGAAAATAGCCCACTGTCATCATCTGTGAGTATATCTGCCTTCCGCCGTTTCCTGGCATCCTTTAAACCTCTTCCTTGTAGTGCCAGGTGCCTTCGTGTCCTTGCTTTTCGCTTACCCTTGGGAACCTCTTCTCTTTGTGACTCGAGGCTTTTGCCTTCTCCTTTAGCAGTTCTTACCTTGCCATAGTCATTATCTTCTAATTCATCAGGATCAAACTTGCGCCTTTTTCTACTTGAATTTGTCTGGTACAAAATCATTGTAACCCACATTTCCATTGATGATTAGTAAGCACAGCAAATCCAAGTGCAGTAAAGTAATAATTGAAGGGGAAAAGATTCATTATATCCTACTTGTATTTGCAAATGATATATGAATGAAAGTAGCAGACAATATTACAGTCATCATAAGGTTACCCTATGTTTAAGGTTACCCTATGTTTCCTAAATGGCCTTTAAAAACACACACAGACACTATTCATTCTGTCTCTGTCTCTCACACACACACACTATTCATTCTTACCATTCATTCTGTGTATAGTGTCAAATACAAACCTATTCATTCTATACTACTTACGCAGAGCACTTTACCTCTATATAGGCACACACACTATGCAGTGTGGATTCAGTCTGTGTGCGGCGTCCAGGATACCAGCGTGGTTTAGACCAAAAAATCTATACTACTTGGGCTACAGAGCCCATGGTAACGTCTTTAAGATAACTCAATCACAATGATCAAACCACCATGATCAGAAATAACTGAAATCAGAAAGATCAAATCACCAAGGTCAGAAATAGCTGAAATAAATGCAATGATTGTAAATATGAATGCATCAATTAAACATCCCCATTTACAGCTTAATAAAACATGTAGTACAATCAATTATTTAGTTTTGGTAAAATATTTAAGCATGGGTTGACAGCATAGTTCAATCTTTGAGCAACTAGCATCTGTGACTTTGCGCAGCAAGAAGAAAAAGGTTAAAAGTACCTTGGGACCACGATCCACCAACTGAGCCCATTCATGCCGATTCCTCAGGCAATCAAGAACAGCCTGAGAAGGACTTGAATATGCATAACGTTCTCCATTATGCTTCCTCAAATTTTGCCAGTGCTGCAAACAGAATTACAATCAGTGAAGAAGATATGGTTTATTCACTCAGAATCGAAATGACACTAAAGTGAACATGCAGAAAATAACAAGCACTTGACTAAATAAAAGTAACCATACTGGCAACACAGCATTACAGAGTTCCTCATATGTCATGCGTCTGCCTTTGCTCATAATCTCATTGATTAAACCTATGATGAAAAGGAATGAATATTAAGTTACTAAGCAACAGAAAGAGAAACAGCCCCATCTGTTCTTATCATTTCCTTTTGGCTCTAAACTGATGCAGGATTTATATCCCAGAGAGATAGTTACCTGGCAGAGTGCAATGAACAGGAGCCCGAACTGTGCCTGTCTCATCATCAGAAATATTCCTAGGTGAATTACGTCTAGATGACAAATGATGGTCATTAACCTCAGTAGAGGACGATGGGCCACTGTTTGCAGTTGAGGTGGAGGTAGGCGGAATGTTGTTCTTGACAGAATTTACTGCTGTTGGAGATCCATTATCCCCTCTCTTCGACACTGAGTTAGCTTTATATCCTGTATCTTGTCTCCTCTGATCAGAAGAAGATGGTCTGTCAGTCTTTTTAGCCTCATCATCAGGCTCCTGATAACGATGAAACCCATCTTTAGATGTATCCTTACCTTTTCTTCTAGAAGCCTGAAGAATAATGAGTTACAAATCATTTTCAAGTGCCTTCTCAATAACCTATATATGTTAAATAAATACTACATGAAAATCATGTTGTGGAAGTACATCTTACCAAGCTATTGTCTTTTGCTCCAGAACTAGATGTACGCTTCATAAGTACACTTGTTGTTGGAGAAACTGAACGTGGCAAGCCACCTGCATGGCGAACACGTGGCACACGAGGTACTCTAGGTGAACTATTGAGTTCTTGATGTAAAAGCAAAGCAAGCTGTCAAGAAAACCCCCTCAAACATAACTAGATGGAAAAGAAAATGAGAACATAATAAACCAATTGATGAAATTGCATTTTGTTTTCACCTCTTCATCACTTAAAGCTGCAGGAGAATTGGTTGGTGCAGAAGGATTCATTGACGATGCAAGACATGTCTTAGATGATGACTGGCTGTTAGACTGATTAAACTTTTCAGATCTTAGGGATAAACCTGATGCAAGTGGCTTAGAATGAGTATGTGAAGTGCTCTCAATTTGCAGTGCTCCGGCAGTACCACCAGAATTCTGTGCAGAAGATGCTTTTGAGGATAAGTTAAGCATATAATCTTTTGAATCTGAAGCAGGTCTCTTAGGAGCAGATGCTTGTGAACTCTTGCTTGAGTGCAACACTTTTGAAGCAGAATTCACTAAGGATTTTGGACAATCTTTTACTATTTTCTTTGAAATGTCACGCCTCTCTTCTTCTGTCACTATCTCGCTTTTAGCTTGATCTTTCTTAATACTAGAATTGCAGTCAGGTATAACTTGCTGCTTAGTATTAGAACTAAAATTCAAATTATCTGAAGTTCTAAAATTGTCAGATGGAGGTGTTTTGGAGATCATCACAGTAGATGATTTTGCAACACAGACAACAATTTTACGCTGATTGGGTAGTGCTGAAGAGCTTGTGATGGTTTCATTTGATTTTGACAGTTCTTCAGCAGTCTCTGTACCCTTTATACATTCTGGGAGACGTTGTATTTCTATTGATCCTTCAGCTTGCTTATGCTGACAAGAACCATCAGATAATTTGTTAGCTTCACCTGTGTTACAAAGAACTGCTTCTACATTACTGCCTACCTTTAGAATCTTATGGTCATTGGATGAACCACCTAATGCTACACCATTCAGTTTTGAATTTTCAGATATGTTATCATAAGATATCCTTGCATCTTTTATGTCACCATGAGTAGACTGACAAGTCAAGCCCCCCTTAGAGCTATCATCATCCACTTCTACTTTTACATTAGATTGTGCAGAACTTGGAATTGCATCACCGTTAACATTAACCTGATCACCCATAACTTCTGGAGAAGCACTAGCTGGCACATCAAGTGCAGGCACATCTCTTCCAGTGGAACCCTCCACTTTATCATCAAAATTTCCACTTAGCATGTTATTGCCCTATAGCAAGCACAGGCAAAGTCATTCCAACACCAAAACAAATCTCAGAGCATAAAATTTAACAAACAATTATATATAAAGGAAAAGCTTCATTATCGGTAAAATGTAAAATGTAAAGGCTCAAGGAGGAACTACTAATATGCATATCTAACAGAAATGTTCTATAAAATTTAAGCTCTCAGGAAACAGGTAAGGTGTCAAATCTGTTGTTAGTTGGGGCAGGAGGGCAGTTGCATGATGCAAATGTGACTTGGAATGGGGGAATTTTCAAGCAACTTTGGTTGGCTTACGGGTATCAACCTGAAATGTGGTTGTCAAACCTGAAATGTGGGCATTTCATGGGGGTTTGCAGGAGGCTTGGAACAGAGACTTTCGTTGCATTTTGTGGGACTTGAATTCAAAGATGGAGATTGGTTTGTTGCAACTCATTAAGCTTAAAGCTCATCCGGGTCAAGTAATGCATATACTATTAAGAGATTGGGTTGGAAACTTGGCATGTCATGTGTGGGGAGTAAGTGTGCTGTTTTTCAGTAACATTGGGTTGAGGGACATGTTATTCCATTTTGGTTTGAGGATCCGCTAGAAGGAACAGAGCCTCTGTTGTTTGATGATTTAAACAAGGAAGGCAGTTCCCCAAGTTTAGTTTTAGCATTTCCATCTTCTGGCCCAATTTTGAAGAAGAACCCAAAGGATTCTTTTAAGGAGACACTCTTAGTTACATATACCATCAATTTCCATTCCCATTTCCTCTCCCACAACAAATGAATACATAAAATTCTAATCATCAATACAAATTAAAACCCAAACAGAAACATTGATAATAAGTGAAAAAGAATTTCTAAAAGTTTTAGCATAAAGATTGATGTGCTGCATATCAAGGACAATGAGACAGATTTAAATAGTGTTCCAAATCACTAGTTATGCATTTTCTGGTCAGAACTCAACTTTTGCAAGATTCCACATATTGTCATTTCCTATTCCGTTTCAAGGGATTCTAATCTAGCATCACTTACAAAGATCATTCCCGGCTTTATTCTAGCATTCTTGTTTATTTTATTGATTGGTAAACAACAAAAACTCTCCAAATATCAATCATTAAGAATAAAACACAGTACTATCCCAAACCAAACAAAAATGAAAAGGAGCAATGCATACCTCTACTTTCCCACATTCATTATGTTCTGGAGCTGATGCCACTACATTAGACTCTTTGGGAGAACTCTCAAAAGCAATAAGAACATCATGGCAAGACTTCTCTTTTTCCAATCCAGCTCCAGTTGATGAATCTGGTCTAGACATGTCAAGAGACATTGCTTCTGAGGATTGCTCAGCCACTGCTAAGTTGGGCTTCTCAACATCATTTTCAACTGCTACATAACTATCTGATTTCTGTTCTTGAATACCAGAGTCCCTTGAATGCTTGTTCTTGTTACACTGAAGTTCACCCTTGAAGGACTTTGAGGTTCTGTCTTCATAAAATTCCAATGGTTTTGCATCACTGGTGGATGTAAATGCTAGTAATAAGAATAAAAACAAGAAAGAGCTAGAGTCAACAAGAGTGTGTCTACTACAAGTTGTGACCCAATGCCTAAACTTCATTCCATTCACGTGAAATATGGGTACTTGGACAGCTAGAAAAAAGAGTAACAGATAACACAAGTAGGAAACAAAGCATAGTAAGGTACATCCAATCACCTGTTTTAGAAGCCTGAAAAACCCTCTTCTTTGCATCCACCTCCTTCTCTACAGTTCGAGCTTTCTTCTTTACACTCCGATCTTTGGCCACCCCAGGATATTCTTTCTTCCGCTTGGCCGAATGCGCCACAGCTGACCTAAGAACACTTCTCTCCCTTTTCACTGCAAAATTAGCACCCCTAACTTCTCCATCCTCACTCTCCCACTTCTTCATCTCCCTCGAATAAACCTTCCTCTCATAACCACCACCCACATCCCTTCCTCTCATATCACCCAAATCTGCCACTGGCATCCCCAGCACACTCTCCTTTGACAATGAAAACAGAACCCCCGCACCCTTATCAACCATATTCTCATTCTCCTCCTCACTCCTCTTCTCCTCCTTCCTCTCCTTCTCATCCCAACACGGAAACTCTCTGTACTGAAAACTAAACTTCTTTGGAACATACCCAGTACACTTCCACAACTCTGGCGTAAACACCTTAGAAAACCCACTAAACAACCCAGGATCCCCACCTGGAACCCCCTGCACATGAACTCTTTCCTCCATCGGTATCTCTGTCCACAATCTCAACCCTTTCCTCTGCGGACCAACATTGCCCCCGCCCGCACCCCCATTCTCCAACCTAATCGTTTTCGTCGGCAGTTCCACTAATAACTGCGCGACCTCAGTCTCCTCACTATCATCATTATTAATACTATTGCCCCTATTCTTCCTCCTCTTACATTTATCACAGGTAAACAATTCTTCACCCTTCACATACTTTGAGCAGCGCGTGTGCACCCACACGCCACAATCATCACAATTCACCATTTCTTCTCCATCATCAAAGTTTACACCACACACACAATCCACCGTCCACGACCCATCCACCCAGTCCTCATGTGAATCATTCTGGTGGTGGGTCTGGAACCGGTGAGATCGCCCTCCCTTCATCCTTTTCTATGCCCCAAGTCACCACCCAAAAAGAAAACCTAACCCTACAAGAAACCTAATCACATTGTAAATTCATAAAAAACGTAGAGTTGAGGGGAAAACTTGCCTGAGGGATTCTTCGAAAGTTGAATTCCTGTCAAGAAGTGTAATCTTAAGGATGTCCTTCAAAAATTTTGGAAGAAAAAATCCGTAACTAGGGATCTGTCTGTTTCTGTGTTTTTCTTAGTTAGACGGAACTGTAAAATTCAAGGAATATATTTATTTTTTTGCGTCCGGATTTTTATTTTATTTTATTTTATCAGACAGCGTTGGCTGGGCGTTTGTTGGACTGGGCTTGGGAGAGGATGATGATGGGCTTCCTTGGGCTTATTAATAATGGGCATGTGGGATTTTTAAAGAAAATAAAATTGGAGCTGATGTTGATTTTTAAAGAAAATAAAAGTGGGCTTATTAATAATGGCCTAATGGGCATATGGGGTAATTAAATTTAATTAAATTAAACTGTGTTACATAGCTAAATTATTTATTCTACATTACACACACACACACACAACACGACAACTAATTTCCTTTATTTGCAAAAACTTTAATTCTTGAGCTGGATCTGGGCCTCAACAAGGTGTGAGTCTTTTCTTGCACAGGCCTTCAGAATATTTGGGCCATGTCTCTAGGCCCATTTTCTAGATGGTTGAAGTCTCGTAACCATGAATTTCCTCAGACATTCCTTTTTTATTTTTAATTATTCACCAATTATTTTGGTAGCTCGGTATATTCTTCAACTGCCTCTAATCATCGCAAGAAAATGGAAGTCAAAAAGGCTAAAAATAAAAACAAATGGAAAAGTAATCTCCTAGGAATATAAGACAACCTGTCGTTTGTTCCTTCAAATCTCAAAAACACCCTCTGCTGCTTTCATGGCCAGCTGTCGGTCACTTCTACATTATCCACCAACCAGTACGGAACTCAGCTTCCTACGCGGCAGCAACACTGCAGGAAGGAGCACTCTCTGAGGAGGGGATGTGTTTTAAAAATATATTTAGTTTGAGTTAATTTTAAATTAATTATTTTATATTTTTAATAAAAATATTTTTTAAATATATTTATGAATAAAAGTATTTTTAAAATCAACTTTAAATATATTTCTAAATAGACACTTAGTGCATGGTGCATGATATTGTTTAAAAATACTTTCATTTAAAAACATATTAAAATATTTATTTTTTATCGTGGTCACTAATTCAGTTCCTTTTCAATCTAAACTTATTTTTAAAATACATCTAAATTCATTATCAAATACAAAAATAAATTGTGACGGATCAACACCGGACATTCAAGAGCTATTCATAAATTGTGACTTGTTGGCCAACTTTATTTGTATTTTATTAAATATAGTGAAATAAGTGATTTTAATAAACCAAATTAAAAAATTGGACAAAGTCTCCTTTCTATAAAATAAAATTCAATCAACTTTTATTTTTAGATTTTGGGTTTAAAATTAGTCTAATAGTAAGATTGAAAAATGTTTTGGCTTTAGTACTGAATTGGAACATATGTTATTAATGGGTGACTAATTTGTCATTACCACCAAATACAAGAACAAAGATACAAGGATGTCCAGAAAAGGAAGCATGGGCTGACAGACTAGGTGTGCAAAACAAAAGGAAACAAGGCAAAGACCAAACCTCAACAATCTCTTCCACTTGCCATTTTTTTTCAGACCAAAATGTGAAGAAATTAAGATCCAAGAAAAAAATCCGAAGACAGCACAACAAGAAAACACAGATAGCATCAAACATCACTGTAAGGAATTAAAAAGCTTGCTTCTTTAATATTTTTCTGTGTAAAGCTTTGATTTTTATAGAACTTCGTTATTGTCTCTATGGCTATTTTTGATGGGTTGTTTTTTGTGTCCCCATAGTTATTTTGAGGTGGGTTCCGTGTCTTTTAGTTTAGCCTTGAGTCAAAATTGTTGTGTTACTTTCGTAGGAATTAAAAATGATTTTTTTGTTGTGTTTTCCTCATGTTTTGCAGCTGATTTTGAGGTTTGTTAGAGAACAAAATCATGGCTGTTGGAGATAATGCTAGTGCTGAAGTGGGGAATATTAGCGTGGACTCAAATGTATCATCATCATCATCATCATCAAATGATCAGGATCATCACAATCACAACAACAATGCTCTGATTCAGCCTCTGTACATGAAGGTTTCCCAGGTGGGCCATCATCAGGCTCATCACCATAATCATCATCATCAGCAGAGATCAGATGGCGGGGAGAGTTACAAGAGGGAGATTAGAGAATTGCAGGAGTTATTCTCCAAGTTAAACCCCATGGCTGCTGAGTTCGTGCCTCCTTCACATTCCAACTACAACAATTTTGTTAGAGTTAATGGGCTTAATGGAGTTAATGGGGGATTTTATGGAAACAACCATATCAGCAGCAGCAACAACAAGAACAAGAACAACAACAACAACTTGGTTATGAATGGAAATGGCTTCAACAGAAGCGGACAAGTTAATGGAAATGCTGCTAGAAGGGTAAAAAATTAATGCTTTTTTTTCTTTCAAAATCAAATAAGTATATTTTATTACAAATTTCAGAAACAGAAAAGGTAGTGAAATTTTGAAAGTTTGTGGTATGGTATTTTTTTTCGGTTTTAGAGAATTGACAAGGGTTAATTGAATCAGGCCAAGCGGTCTGCGATTCCAAGTTTTTTAAATGATGGAACTTTGAGATTCAAAAGCCTGTTCTATGTTGGTTTTTATTCATTTAGATAGGTTTGTTTTGGACTTCGATTGAATATTTTGAGCATTAAATATGGAGATGGAATCTTTTGCTTCGTGGTGTTGGGATATTTGAAGTGAAAAAACCAAATACAACTGGCTTTATTATTTTGTTTGCTTAGATTGACCGAAGGTAATTTGATCACAGGTGTCTAAAATGGTCAAATTAAAAATACAAACTTTCATGAGCATTTTTATTCGATTTTAATGAGCTTTTATTATCCCTTCAAATTAGTGAACTTTAATGGGATTATATTTATGCCTATGAATTATAGGGTTTGTTGATTGCTATTTTTGCTCATTTCAGAAGAAAAATTCTGGTCAGGTGAAACGTAGAATCAGTAGCAGGACAAGTATGGCTCAGCGGGAGGAGATAGTTCGCAGGACTGTGTATGTCTCTGACATTGATCAACAGGTATATGCTTCTGTGTGATTTTAGTGCTTGTTCTTTTTATTTATATGGCAGTTTCTGACTGCATCATCTGTTTGTGCTAACTAATTTTTTGGCTTCTTTTATGGAATTAGGTCACTGAAGAGCAACTAGCAGCTCTATTTATTAGTTGTGGACCGGTAAAACTAATCTAGCTGCTTATCTAGACAGCTTTCAAAGAACTGTACTCTTGAGCAAGTTCCTGTCTCCTCTGCAGGTTGTCGACTGTCGTATCTGTGGTGATCCCAATTCTGTACTTCGTTTTGCCTTTATTGAGTTCACTGATGAGGGTAATGTGATTTTATGTGCTATATAGATTCGATGCCTACCTTAGAATTCCATTTTGTGTGTGTGTGTGTGTGTGGTGGTTATATGCTTATTTACCCGGTGGTGGCTGGATATACAGAAGGTGCACAGGCTGCCTTGAGTCTGTCTGGGACAATGCTTGGATTCTACCCTGTGAAAGTGCTGCCCTCCAAAACAGCTATTGCACCGGTTAATCCAACCTTTTTGCCCAGGGTGAGGATGCTTTGCTATATGGCCATTGAATCATGTCAATTTTCTTACAATAGGCCGTTATGTTTTAGTTTGATTTTATTTTCTTGCTGATCAATAGTTAATTTGGATTTCAGAATGATGATGAGCGTGAAATGTGTGCAAGAACTATCTACTGTACAAATATTGATAGGAACGTGAGTATTGTACTGCTATTCACCATAAAATATAACTTTTTTTTCTCCACGAGAAATATTGTACTTGATGTTCATTTCAAAGTCTAATACGTTTAACATTCGGCAGCTAACTCAAGCAGATATTAAACACTTTTTTGAATCACTCTGTGGAGAGGTTTGTTATTACAACCTGTGAACCCAAAAGTTCTTTTCTTCTGGATGTTACAACATTATTAGTGGGTTATTTTATTTTACTTTATGGTCTTGCTTGTCTGACGCAGGTGTATCGCCTGAGGCTGCTAGGAGATCATCATCATCCTACTCGTATTGCTTTTGTGGAGTTTGTTATGGTAATTGCTTAATCCTCTTTATTTCTAATGCTGAATTTTCTCTCTCTTTCAACATCAAACAAATATAGGTGGAGCGTAGGGAAGCATTTGCCAAGGTAATGAGGATTCTAAGGGAAACAAGGTTGGTTTGAGTAGGGACTCTAGGCTCCTGCTTATACGTGATTTAGTGGTGTCAAGTGTCAACTTTTTGAGACAGTTGGTTTAGAATTCTCTTTAATAATTTCCCTTGGAACAAACCATTTTTAAGTGTCAGAGAGTTAACAAATGAAGACTTAAGGCTGTCCCTTTGACTTTTGCACCCATCTATAACATAATGGTAGGTCAAGGCTCTTATTGCTATTAATCATTAGTTACTTTTATTCTCTTAACTCTCCAAATGAAACAAACATCTTTTATGGGAAGTGGATTCAAAATAAATCCTTCCACTATCACTCAACTCGATAAGGTTTCATGATAGTCTGAATGAAAGCCATCAGTAACCAGCATTTTCTGACTGTTTCTTATCACACTAGAGAATACTTCTGCTGTGTCTAATCATCAAACTCTTGTCATTACATTGGCTGTCATAAAGGCATGTTTCATCTCTTACCACTGTCTTAGAAATCTTTCCAGATTACTGCACTTGCATACAAAGATGTTATTAGTTAACAAGGTATTTACTCTGAAATTCTTAGATGTGTGGGGTCATCAGTAACAGTAGCAGTTAGCATAGTTGGGACCCCTTTACGGCCATAAAAGCAATTGTTGATGCCCTGGCTTGTGCTAGTATTTGCAGATATACATGTTTATATTGCATTATCATCTGATAAGCTGGGAAGATTTCCTCTAAACTATCAACATTTAACACAAATGATACTTTTAGTGACTGGAGTGATAGTGGTGCTTCCGGTAGTTTTAAGATGGTTCCAGAAAATTTTTGCTAGTACTTTTACATGTGCACGTGCATTTTTCTATTATCACAAGGTGATCATTTGCTCGCTGTTTTTGTTATTCTATGCTTACTGGCTAATATATTATCCAGTATCAGAATGATTTCATGTTTTATGAGTGAAATGTTTGACTCATTTTGTGCTGCTGTAAATTCGCAATGCAGGCTGAAAGTGCAATAGCTGCTCTCAACTGTAGTGGTGTGGTTCTGGGTTCGGTGCCGATAAGGTAAGATTGCAAGCCATACCACTTCCCCTAAGAATTCTGATTTTTTTATGACCGAGAAGAAGTGATAAATGCTTTGATAACCTTTTTGATGTTCTCTATTTTCAGGGTGAGTCCATCGAAGACACCTGTGCGACCACGTGGTCCTTGCATTTCCGTGCTTTGAAGTGTTTGATGCTCAAACTGACTTCAATATATACCACTGTAAAGATGTTCCTCCTGTTTTATATACCTTCATGTTACCATCCTTTCCTCCTTCGCCTTAAATCTCTATAATCATAGGACTTATTTTTGGTTATTCTAGCAATATATAGAGTTGGATGGAACTTTGAGGCGCTACTCTAATATGGATTGGACTGACCCTGAAGTTTGAACTTCTCCGGGCAGTTTCTGACACTTGAACTTCTCCAAGCATTTTCTGAAATATAGATTTTATATGAAAAATGGAATAGTTCTTGTAAAGGGTCGGGCTATTGACGCCGTCCCAATTTCATCTATTATTTAGATGGCTCTTTTCAGTTGACTGGGTTGCGCTCAAATGTTTCAGTTGTTTTTTTCCGAATTATTCCCGTCTTATGTCCACACTTATTGCTGTACATGTTCATATTCAACCTTATTTCCGAGGTGATAGAAGTTGCCATAAAAAATCATTTCATAGCTTGGCAATATCTGATAATTATGAAAACTGTAATTTTGCGGCCCAAACATGAAAACAACTCAGATGGTGATGTTATTGACAGAAATTAATAAATGAATCTCGATTTTCTGACATTACAAATGTTCAACAAATACTTGCTTCCATGTGAATCTCATTTGCTTCAAGTGATTCCCTGTTAGACCTCAAACGTGCAGAAGACATCTCAATGCCTTCCCGTCACCGAGCAGCTCGAACGCTTCATTTATCTTCTCGAAAGGAAGTTCATGTGTGATGAACCCATCTAGATTCACAACCTGGAAACAAAGTCAAGATGCTCGTAAAGAGATTCAACGACTTCGATCTCTTCAAAGTCCAATGTACAAACTAGTTGCTTGCTAATGAACAGTTACAAATCATGTGAAAGATAAATTTGGTGTTAAACTGACCCCATTCATGCAAGCTTTGGCTAGTTCAGGAAGTTGGCTCTTTCCCTTGAAGTCTCCAAAGATTGTCCCAGAGATGCTCCGACCATCAAACAACTCCATTGGATGGAGAGGCAACATTTTAGGAGTAGGATAAATTCCTACAACTACTGTCTTTCCCCAGCCCTGTCACATGCAAAATTCACACTTGTCAACATTAGTGATTGCCCCAGAATTGTTCTTTCCACCTTTCCCGATTGAAATCTACATATCTCAATGCCCTGTACATATCTAAACAGGAGGGCTTGAATCCAAGCTTTTACACATGTAAAGATTATTGACGAGCTTTGAGGGTCGAGTGATTCTCAATCTGGTTCGAGAATATATTTAACTAGTTCCACACACGCAAAAAGTGAAACTAGAGCAGTGAGAAGCAAAAGTGTACTTACATCATGAGTGGACAGGAAAGCTTCTCTAAGAACCTCAACGTTCCCTGCACATTCAATGCTGTAATCCACACCTCCACCAGTCATTTCCCTGATTCTCTGCAACACAATTTGTTCGGATGGTTAATATTCAAATGCTCAGCAAACTAAGCTGGGACAGAACTCCATGTATATTAGCTGCCAACCTGGTGCACTGGCTTGGAAATATCTTTAGGGTTTACAAAGTGAGTCATTCCCATTTCCTTGCCTGCAACCATAACAAAAGAGATTGCCATAAACCAGGCAGGTCAGTTTTTCCCGTTTCAATTTTTCCTCTCAGTATCTTCTTTCCATTTTCTTCACTCTTTTTTTTGCTGGAATTGGAAATATGAAGAACCACTACCTTTATCGAACTTTCCTGGGTTGATATCAACACCTATTATCTTGGATGCTCCTCTGGCTCGAGCTCCTTCAGAAGCCTGTGGTCAGAAGAATTTAGGTTAGGCTCACCTTCATGTGCTTATGAGTTCTGATCTTCTACATGCTTATATAAAGCTCAAGTGCCCTGTAAGAATTGAATGAAAATATGTTTTCTGTTTGATTTGTGAATAAATATAACTAATGATATACATTGTATTTCTGTGCCCACATCAATGCTTTCTTGAAAGTATATTTAATTTAAAATAAAATTAACATGTAAATTATTTTGAAACCAAGAAAAGGTCCAAAGCAAAATATTGGCCATATTCACGGGCCCTAGCCATGTCACTCAAGTGAGGCTAGAAAAGCAGACAAGAATGACTTTACTTACTGCAAGTCCCAAGGCCCCCAGACCAAAAATTGCCACACTTGATCCAGCTTGTACATTGGCAGCATTCCATGCGGCTCCCACTCCTAATCAGGTTGAACATCATATTCACATGTCCAAGATTAAAATACCATGAATTTATTGCCAGTGGATTTTGGGTTTCTTACCAGTGGATACGCCACAACTTAGCAAGCTCATCTTCTTGAGGGGAGAGTTAGGATCAATCTTGACTGCACATGCAGAATCAAGCACAGAATACTCGGTGAAAGTTGATGTGTTGAGAAAATGGAATATGGGCTCTCCATCCTTGGTAGAAAACCTACACTTTCCATCATTTTCCATCACACTCTTGAATGGGTTGACACGATAATTTTGGCAGAGATTGGTGGTCTTAGTTGTGCAGTAGGGGCAGTGGCCACATTCTCCATTGAAGATTGGAATCACATGGTCGCCTGCTTTCAGGTCCGTGACACCTTCACCTACACTCTCAACCAGCCTGCAGAACGTATCCAAGCCTCCTTCAAATGGTAATGAAAAACACAGAAAACACGAAACTGACTGAACAAATAATAGTTCCAGGAGCATGTTTTAATTACCCAACAGCTTCATGTCCTAGAATTCGAGGATATGCTCTCTGAGCTTCATTCTTCAGAGCAACGACAATGTCAGTAACTTTATAGTGATCAGCACGAGAACCTAAACTGAATCAAAGTAGATTAAGGTTAAGGGTGTTTAGCGTCGTGTTACCTCTCCTTTCCAAGCGCTTAGATCAGTGTGGCAGATTGAAGTGTAGAGGATTTTGATTCGGACCTCCATCTTCTTCGGGGGATCAACTCGGATAGTTTCCATTAGAAAAGGTTGTTTCGGACCCCGAACAACGGCAGCTTGATGACCATAAAAAACAGAGAGAAACATGAATTAACAACAAAAGTTTCGATCACAGATGGATCAACATAGGATGTTCATTCTTACCTTTGCAAGTGATGACATTCCCGGAAGTCGCATTCGGATCGAACAACTTACTTCTCGAAACATGATCGTGCAGGTCCCGTGACGCCAATCCTAGTAGCTTAACGAAGGCTGGGGATGAGTTTGAGCTGCATCCAGGCAGGGTTTGCGTCAATATTCTTCTCGCTTGCAAAAGCATCGCCATGATTCGATAACTCCTGGTATGTTTGATACTATAGCATGGATGTGTTTACATTCTGCAGGTATTTATAGCAGTTGATTAGCTAGATAAAAGGAGATGTGTAAACTTCGTATAATCTGAAAAAAGTAAACGAGCACGCTAGAATTGACATGAACAGCCATGGATTACTATTGAGAGAAATCTGAAGCGATTAACTCAACCAAAATTAGCATGTCTAATAAGTGCTCTAGCTATTTATTGCAGGCTACGATATGGAATTAAACTTCCTGCTCTAACGAGGGGAAATAAGTTTACTTTCTTTGCGTTGTCTAGATCAAGGACAGCATTTCCACTTCATAATACAGGCAAAAAAATTATTTTGAGAAAGACAACTCGGGAATTTGGGCTGAGGATTTTCATACAAATTATATATATCTATCTATATATAGATAGATATAGATATATATTCAAAAAGAGACAGCGATGATTCAAACATAGATCGATGGGGATAAAAGTGTAGCTATTCTCATAACATAGAGTGTTTTCCCAGAATTAATTAGGCTGGCAGTAATTGCAAATGAGGGTTACGTGGGTTCATTGAATCCAACCTTCAAGTGAAGTGTTGTCTACCTGTTAAGTCAATGACGTTCGGACACCAGGGAAGTAAAACGACTGAGCTCAATCAGGGTTATAAAATATAAGTTGAATAAGTTGATATGATAATAACATCTCATTTCAAAGTGTAAGTCTTATAGATAAGTTTGAATATGATTATATTATACTCTAACATTACCTTCAAGTGACTTGATTTTTTTATCAAATAGAATGGAGGTGGTGAGATTTGAACTTATGACCAGTTGGGCCAACAAGAACAAGGCTCGATACTCATGTTAAGAAATCATCTCAACTAAAAACTTAAGTTTATAGATGAGGTCCCATAATATAATTATATTATACTATAAAGTCATATCTACTCAATTTGAACTGATTTTCAATAATTCTGGTCTCTCATATTAAATAATGGGAATGAAAAAAAGAGACAATAAACCAAATGAGATCAATACAAAAGTCATGGACTTGTAAAACTCCTTAAGCTTGTTGGCCTCAGGCCGACACACTTGATAAGTTATAGATGGAAGTAGCATATATATACTTGATCCCATCCATGAGATATCTACTCTCCACCCTTCCAAAATCCGAATTTAATGTGACAGCTATGAAGGATTGGGAGTTTAATTATAACAACTGCTCATAATATTTTTTTCAAAAATTAATTAGGAGTTTAATTTTTCTTATTTTCTTCGTAGGCAAGATGTTATATATATGTACGTCATCGATCAAATTAATGATAATGATGAAAAAAATATAAACATGTATTGTATAAAGTTGTAAAAGTCTTGTATAACCAAATATCTATTTTTATTATTAGCTTACACACATTTATTGTTTTTAATGATAAAAAAATGATATATATATATATAAAGCTAAAAATATTTCACTTTAAAACTGCTAATTTATTCTTTCAACTCGATATATAGTTTCTAAAAAAAAATACACTTTAAAACTGCTAATTCTTACATTTTCTTGTGATTATTTAGTTTCTATTGAAAGATAATTCTTATATATAGAATTATATTTTTTTTAATGTTTGCATGCATATCTACGTGGTGTTTTCTAGATTTTTGTTTATAGCCGATAATTGATTGTTTGAGAGTATGATTGTGGTTGTGGTTGCTTTTGAAAATAATTTTTATTAATAAATACATTAAAATTATTTTAAAAAAAATATTTTTGACATCATTACATGAAAATAATCTAAAAATACCAAACAAATTTAATTTAAAATTAAAAAAATCATTTTTATCAAAAATACTTTTGAAACATAGTGTTAAAAACCCTATAAATGTTAGAGTATACAAGGTGTATAAATAGTAGTTGTTGTAACACACAATAATTGTGACAAATATAATGAAATTCAAATTCTCTTCTCTCCCTCTTCTCTGTTCTCTCTCCTCTATTTTCTATCTGATTATTCTTCATCAATTACACAATCCTAACAATATATATAATGATGTATTTAGTTGAGTCTTGAAGAGGAGAACAACAACTACATGCATTTTATAAGCTTTGACACATCACATGCTCAAAATTAGTCTCTATTCAAATTAGAAACACAATCATGTATTAATGGCTCTTATTATTTTAAAGCTTACACACCCCATAACATGCAGTTAAAAAACTATTTTATCTAAAAAATAAATTGTTAGGTAAGTTATCAGAATATAGTTTATACTATTTTAGGTGAGATGGTTCCTTAACATTGTATCAGAGCCTTGTTAACCCAGCGACCACGAATTTGAATTTCACCACTCCCATTCTATTTGATAAAAAAATCAAGCACAAGGTGATGTAGGGTTGTGCAAGTTTCAAGCTCAAAGAGCTTTCACTTGAGAAGAGGTGTTAAAGAATAATATAAATCATATTATGAGGTCTCACCTACAAGCTTAAACTTTTAGGTGAGATGATTTCTTCACAAAAACCACGCCAATTTCAATCCTTCGGTCCATTTCCAGTATCCATCACTAAAAATGATCCAGCTCTATCTATAGATGTCAGCTCCACCTTCACAACATTTCCCCATCCAAAATTAGTGTTGTAAAATTGGATTCCTGTCAACCCAGAAACACCAATTCCTTGCACTTCTGATCCTAAACTTAACATCAAGCCTAGTCTTTCCTTTGACCCTACAAGACCCCTCTCCATTCGCTTTATCGAATCGCTAAGCTTCTTGGCAATAATAGCAACTCTGTTTTCCTGCATAAAATCAACAACTTTACAAACTATGTGATAGATCATAATAGTGTCACCAAAATGATTTGGTGGAAGAGGAGGGTCTACACGACTTTGACAATCTGCTGACCACGCCAAATAAACCTCTATGTCGGTATCTCCTCCTCTTGCTTTCACTTGACACACCAATGTATATGAATGTCACGATGATGATTTTCTTACGCGCTTCACGCCCCACCATCCCCCTCTTGATAGGGAGAAGACAACGACACGTGGTGAAAATTAAATGTGTTTTATAGCCGTGAGAATTGCGACTATAAATATCAGGAATCGTCACCTAGTATTAAGGTCACTAGAAACCTATTGGTCTGCTAGAATCTGGGTAAGGTGACTTGTTGTGCAAGGGGAAGAGGTATCACCCCCAGTGCACCCTACCTAAGATAAGCTGCATTGTTGTTTGATTGCTTTTCCCAAGTCATTTTTTATTGGTATTTTCTAAGGTTCGACGTAAATTTCTCTTCATGAGAAAATCTCTACCTCATTGAAGGTTGCACCACATTTTTAAAATTCTATTTTTTTTAACCATCTATAAGTATATTTTATAATGTAATTTTACACTGCGATAGCTAAAACAAAATAATTGTTAATTGTTTTTTGATATTTTGGCCTAATACCAATGCATAATAGTAAACTAGTTACGATGTCTAAATTTTCATTTTAAATATATAAAAAAGATGCAACATATTTTTTTTACGAAAAACACAATTTAAAATATGAGATTTATTAGATTTAATAAATTTATCTTTCACTGAATAATATAATAAAAAAAATATGTTTTAACAATAGAAATATCAATCCAATGATAAATCGTATCACTTTTTAAGAAAAATAATTAAAAAAAAAAACTCTAAATAATATTTTGTTTTTTAATATTAAAAAGGAAAGGCCGACCAAGCCAGCAAATAGCCCAATTAACTATCATTCCTGTAACAGTTGTAAATCCAAAAGCCCAATTAACTACCATTCCTGTAACAGTTGTAAATCCAAAAGCCCAATTAACTACCATTCCAATAACAGTTGCCTATCCAGCAAATTGCTAACCACCAGTAATACTAATTCCTAATTGTCAACTTCGATCTTTCATCGACATCAACATGAGAAGTGGATTATGAGTAGATATATTTAATTTGATAAAAAAAATACTTTTAAATTTTACTAATCATCACGAGTGTTAAAAAAGGGTCTTATTAATAATTAACAAGTATATTCCATAATCTTAAAAAAAAATCTACATACCAGAATTAAAAAGATTTAAATACATATAAAGATTGTTTTATTTTTAAATCAAATATATCTCAAATTAAAATTATTAAAGATACAACAAAGACATTAATATAATTCTTAAAAGTAGTCGGTGTTAATCTTATTTTTGTTTACCACCGAATGATTATTTATACATTACATAAAACACACAATAATATAAAATATGTTTTTTTAAATCATTCTTTACCTATATAGTATTTTAGTGGCATTTTATTATGCCTATCTCAAAACTAAGGATGAACACCCTTGCATTAATATGTATAAATTAAGTGAAAACACACACAAAAAAAACATTTTATATATCAGAAACAAACAAAAAACAATAGCTATATATAGATTAAAAACATAGAATAAATTCAAAATAAATAAAAATAAATGAAGATCACAACATGAAATAGGTGAATGCAACATCAATTGTTATCATTCCATACCTCTTTTTTATGCATGTAAACATAATTATAAATAAAAATAATAACTAAACTAGATAAAATATCTAAAAGGCAGGCCACAAGGCTTGACTTTGGATTAGAGTAGTACCTATTGTTATAACTTATTTTTGAGTTATTTTTCAAAATCACTAAAAAAAAGGTGGAAGTCGGGGCTTGATATCAAGATTGTCAATATCGTTTCGGTTGCTATTCTGGTTTTTTTGTTGAAACAGAACGTTTCAGTTTCGGAACATTTCGGCTTGCCGTTTCGAGGTTGTACTATTTTATTTATATATATATATATATGAAAAAAATAATAAAATATTAATTTAACAAGTATAATTTAAATTCAAGATAAATTAACTTTAAATTATACAATACAAACACAAAGTCAAACGAGCATAATCTTAAAATTAGAAACATATCTAAAATTCCAAAATATTATGATAGTATAATGTTCTAAAATAAAAGAAATATTATGATTTTGAGCCGAAACGATACCAAGATGTTCCGACTAGAATTTTGAAAACAGGTCTGAATTAAAACCAAAACAAAAACGATACCATTTCATCTCGAGTTTTTTAATAACACGGAATGTTTCGGCAATAACAAAAATTAACAAGCCTACTTGATGTCATCCCTGAAGAAAGTTAGTATTTTGTTTACCGTAGGAAATTGATTATAAATATATGTCAAAAAAAGGAATGGGGGTGTCGCGACGGCGATTTTTGGCGCTGTCGCGCTCAGCCCTTCTCCTTTTCGGGGAACAACGGCGCACGGATGGAAATATGGGGGTGTTTATGGTCGTAAAAACTACGACTATAAATATCAGGAGTCGCCACCTAGTATTAGGGTTACTAGGAACCTATTGGTCTGCAGAGTCTCGGGTAAGGGACTTGTTGTGCAAGGGAAGACGCATCACCCCAGTGCACCCTACCTAAGGTAAGTTGCATTGTTGTTTGATTGTTTACTTTCTAAATTAAAATTCTACACCGCATTTTTCAAAGAAACAATTTTTTATTTTTATTTTTTATTTTTTTGTCGATTGTACTTTACAATGTAATTTTACACCGCAATAAAAATGGGGTACTTTACAATGTAATTTTACACTGCAGTAAAAATGGGGTACTTTACAATGTAAATTTACACCACGAAATCTAAAAAAATGATTAATAAATTATCCTTTTTCATACACGGGTGTACTTTACAATGTAAATTTACACCGCCAAAACAAAATAATTATTAAATCATTTTTGACATTTTGGCCGCCTTCCAATGGATAATTGTAAACCGGTTACAATATCCAAATTTTATTTTGAAATATGAAAGGAGAAACAAAAAAATATGCCACATATTTTTTATAAAAACTATAATGAGAAAAGCTTTGGAATACGGCCTTATGCAAGAAAACAAAATATATTTTTGATTTTTTTTTTAAAAAAAAAATAATATTTTTATTTTTTATTTTTTTATTTTTTATTATTTTATTATTTTTATTATTTTTATTTTTTATTTATTTTTTATTTTTTATTTTTTATTTTTTTATTTTTTTTATTTTTTATCGAGTTGAGTTGCACGACTAGTGAGTGACGACCAGCTCGATTTAAGTGGGCTTCGACCTTATGTCAGGCTGGAAGCCTGGTTTATATTAGTCGGTTGTCGGTCCAAGTGTCGACACAGTTTTTCTGGTGCTGGTCGGTCAACCGACTGGACAAAAAAACAAAAAACAAAACAAAATCGAAGAAGAAGAACGATGCACATGTGCATTGTTCATACAAAATTAAAACATCAACGAGAGGTTTATAGGAGAATACCTTCGTGTAGAGGGATTGAGGTGATCCTTCCTGTCGTCGTGGGTTTGAAAATGGAGGTCTGTGGTGGCCGGAAAGTGCGTCGAGTCGCCGACTGCTGTTGCTTCGCTCGTCGGTCGCTCTGCGTTCTTCACCGGAGATGTCCGCTCGGGTAGTCTGGCGTGATAGGGGAGAAGATGGTGGTGCTCAAGAGAGGCCTGGACGGTCGATGGTGAGATGGAGGTGGTTGACAGATGAGCGTGAGGTCGCCGAGCATGAGGAAGAGAGAGAACGACGATGGGTCTGCTTTTTAAGAGAGAGAGGCTGCCGAAGTTGCTTCTGCTGGCGTGAGAAGAGGATGGAAGGCCTGGTCCGTTGACGAGTGAGATGGGGAAGATGATCGACGATGGTTTTTAGGCCGAGAGCGAGGAGACGGTGATGGCTTTTCAAACCGTGACCAAGAGGGAAACGATGATGTTTTTTTAGCCGAAGCGGGACGATGGTGTTTTTCTAGTCGAGAACGAGAAAGGGGACGATGATTTTTTTCTAACCGAGCGGGACGATGATGTTTTTCTAGCCGAGAACGAGAAAGGTCGATCGATGTGTTTTTTCTTCTCCTCTTCCTCTCCCCTTCTTTTTCTCTGCCTCTTTCTCGTCCTCTTTCCTTGGTTTGCATGGCTATTTATAGCCATTCCGATATGTCTGGTATGACACAGTATTTGTGCACCAAAGCATAAAAAACTTGGATAATATTTGCTTTTGATAGTGGTGGTAGTGGGTTGTTAAATTATTGTAGGTAAAAATATGCTTTAGTCCTTCAACTTGTGTGCTTTTTTATTTTGGTCCTCGCTTTTATTTTGTGCAATTTGACCCTCAATTGAGCATTAAATTCTCAATTGTCTTCAATTTGGCCCCTAATTTGCACAATTAGCTTGAAAAAATTCAATTGGGTCTCAAAAATTCCAATCTTCTAAATTGAACCCAAATTAAATTCAAGAATTTGACCTTTTGTCAATTAAGCCCATAATAAAATTAATTTGATCAATTTAAAGCATAATTAAGCCCTTGCACTTAATTAAATTCTTTAATTGGATCCTAAATTAATTCTCAACCATAATAATATTTTGAATTAGCCCATGATTAAATCAACTTGGCTTATAAAAAATATAATTATGATTTTTGACTTTAAAGTTTAGCTTGAATTTGTATTTTTCCTCATTTTTGGCGTAACGAGGGATATGATTAAGCTCAACAAATATTCAAAAATTTCACCACAATTTTTCTAACAACCCCAATCTCTTTTATTTTATTTTTTGTTAATTTTAATTTATTTTGGGAGTCACCCAAAATTGGGTGATGACAGGGGATGGAAAGTGAAGTGAATTTTCTTTTTTTAAATCTGACCAGGCTAGAGGTCTGGTCTGCTGGTCTCTAATCAACCAATTAGACCGGACCGGTTATGATAAATGTGAAAATAAGTGGCCGTGAAAAGTTGCAGACTTTCACAATCTTTTATGCTACAATCACGGCCTAGTTTGCCTTAGTCATGTATGTCAGTTCATATCAATTGTTTGAAATAGACATCTCCTGAGTGGATGTTCTTCCTTCGGGTTCATGAGAAGAAAAAAATAGGGTAGACTTATTATAGGAAGAACGAATTAATTTGCCCGCGGACTTTTTTATCCATGTTAAAAATTTATTGATTTTATATATATTATATTTTGTTATTTTAATATTAAATTAAAAAAATTATAATTGATAAAATCTGCTAAAATAGTTTTTTATCCAATAAAAAGTGATAATATATATTAAAACTCTAATATTAAATAAATATCAAAATATATAATTATTCTGATATATTTAAAAGAAAATAAAACTTAAAAATAATAATAATTATTATTTTGAATGTTTTATCTATAATATCAATACCTAACAATATTAACAAAAATTAAATATTATTATATTTAAAGAAATTATTTAACTTGAAAAATACAAAAAGAAAAATAATAACAAACATTATTTTTAAAATGATGACCAACACAAATTAAAATTTAAATATTAAAAATAAATCTTAATAATAGTGGAAAAAGAAATTTTTTTTCAAAGAGTAATGAAAAGTGAAAACCACAGTTGAAATAATTATTCATTACTGTTTGAAATTGTGATCTCCTTTAGTCATTCTATAAAATAATAAAATAGGAAAAAAAATGGATTCAGAGATTAGTCGGTGCACAT
Source organism: Salix exigua (assembly GCA_032356905.1). NCBI lineage: Eukaryota > Viridiplantae > Streptophyta > Magnoliopsida > Malpighiales > Salicaceae > Salix > Salix exigua. The sequence continues at coordinate 6,460,497 of CM063598.1, forward strand.
AAGCTGCAACGGATACTCCGGCATAAAAAAACAAATAAAAAGCCCGGTTAAAATAAAAAAAACAGAAAACACATTTTCAAACAGTATTGAACAGTGAAAATTACTATAAAAAAAAGAAGCACGGTTAATAAAAAAATGCAAGGGGAAAGTACTTTTTTAAAGAGTAATGAAAAAAAAAATCGTGGTGCGCATAAATTAACCTGGACAACCCGGTCATGGAAAAAATTGTATAAGTGGAAACAAAAAAAAGGGGAAAATGGATCCAAAAGAAGCACGGTTAAAAAAAAACAAAACTGACCTGGACACCCTGGTTATAAAAAAATGGATTTTTTATAAAAAAGATCCCGCTTTATTTAACAGACAAACAAAAAATGCCCAGCCATAAAAAAAAAATCATGATGCGCGTTAACTAACCCGGAGATCCTGGTCATGAAAAAAATAGGGAAATAATAATAATAATAATAATAATAATAATAATAATAATAATAATAATAATAATAATAATAATAAAATGGATTCAGAGATTAGTCGGTGTGCATAAGCTGCAACAGATACTCCAGTTTAAAAGAAAATAAAAAGCCCGGTTAAAATAAAAAACCGAAAACACCTCTCCAAACAGTATTGAACTGTTAAAATTACTATTAAAAAAAGCATGGTTTTAAAAAAAAACAATGCAAGGGAAAAACACCTTTTTAAACAGTAATGAGAAAAAAAATCAGGGTGCACATAAATTAACCCAGACACCCCGGTCATAGGAAAAAAAATATATAAGTGGAAACAAAAAAAAAGGAAAAAAATAGATCCGGAGATTAATCGTGATATGCATAAGCTGTCATTAATATTCTAGTTAAAAAAAACAAACGTAAACAACTTTTACAAAGTAATTTTCCAAAATTAGGATTTAAGAAAGAAAAAAAACAAAAAACAACCAGTAACTTTCCAAAATCAGGATTTAAAAAGGAAAAAAATGGGAATTTAGAAAGAAAAAAAAACGAAAACAACCTTTACAAAGTAATTTTCCAAAATTAGGATTTAAAAAAGAAAGAAAAAATCCAAAAAAAAAACAAAAAGCAACCAGTAATTTTTTCAAAATCAGGATTTAAAAAGAAAAAAAAATTGGAATTTAGAAAAAAAAAACAAAGAGGCAAATGAAATTAAAAAGGAAAAAAAATCGGAATTTACAAAAAAAAAAAACAAAGACAAATGAACTCCCCCGAAGTACAAATCTAAAATGACCACTCCACAGTACAATGGAGTTTTCCGCTACAGCAACCGTCCGAGCTCCTTTAGATATATAGAATACTTTTTTTTTCTTATTTCTTATTTTGAGGTTTATTCATTTTTAGTGTTTTTTTATTAACATAGCATGGGTATCCAGATCAGCTTGCGTGCATCTCGATTAATCTTACAGGTGCTAAAATTAACGACCATGTAAGGCTTCAATAGCCATTATATTCAAAGTTGTCAATTCCGTTTCGATTTGTGCTTTGTTTTTTCAATTGGAACAGAACGTTTCGGTTTCGGAGCGTTTCAGTGCATCATTTTGGAGTTATACTGTTTTTGTATAAATAATTAATTAAATATATTAATTCAAAAAAAAATAGTTCAAATTAAAAAAAAAATATTTAGAGTTGTGCAATTCAATCTAAAAAAAGACACAATAAAATGATTTTTTAAAACAAAATTATGAACATATATGATATTATGAGAATGTCATCATCATCTCGCAAGGTTATTAAAGGTTATTATATTCTTTGTTTGCTCTGAAATTTTAACATAATATATATAAATATGTTAAGAGACTTCTCGTAAAATTTCATCTTAATCTAACGATTGGATTAAGAGATATGATTGATATTATAAAGTTATTCATTATTTTTAAAAAATATTATTTGACCGAAACGGAATAAGCTGAACAAAACTATAACATTTTGGCCGAAAAATCCGGAATGGATCGGAACTCAAACCAAGATAAAAATGACGTCGTTTTTTCTTGTTTGTTTAACTGGTATGAAAATGTTCTATCCATTTCGACTGAAACAAAACGAAACTAACAACCTGATCATATTAATAATCACGAGGTTCGAATCTAAATCACAAAAAAAAAAAAATCTCAAGCTCTGTTGATATCTCATAATAATAGATTTTCAAGACAAATATAGAAAAGCAATGGACAAAAACGGTTTGCTTTCTAGCAGGACCGTATTCTGGGTCCTTGGGTGTCTCAAGCATTTAAACCATTTGCACGGAAAATCTAAATAATTACTGAAACTCTTAACGATATGTTGTATGCTAATTAATTTACATTATTAATTATTTCACAGCAAGTAGTGTTCCTGGGCACTACTTAGCGAAACCCCGAAAGAGAACATTTTCGAAGTATAGTCAATGGAAAAGTCTCGACTTTCCTCCTGGATTTCAGTAGTGTTCCACTTAGATATCATTGTCTATTTCTTCTTCTTACAATACACTTATCTGTCTTCTCTTCTTTCGGATTTCTTGTTTTGTCCTGTTAATTCCACCAGATAGAATTAAGAACTGATAGATTTTGGAGACATGATTCCTGATGTCCTGGTGATTGTGGCAGATGTGATTCGCTCACTATATATGCACACGTTTCATTTTCAAAGATTTGCAATCCCACAAGAAAATAATATAAATCATATCATATGGTCTTATTTATAACCTTAAACTTTTAAGTGAGACAATTTCCTAACATGGTATTAAAAACTTGTTGACTCGCGGTCACGAATTCGAATCTCACCACCCCCATACTATTTGATAAAAACCAAGCACAAGATGATATGTGTCTGTGCAAGTTTCAAGCTTAAAGAGCTTTCACTTGAGAGGGTGTGTTAGATAATAATATAAATTATATTATAAGATCTCATTTATAAATTTAAATTTTAAGATGAGATGGTTTCTTAACAAAAACCTGAAGGCATAATAAAATGACTATTTGTAGACACATCACATGATACAATAAAAAAAACTCTAAGACTTTTTCTAAAATTGTTTCAATGCCTATACTGATGAATTTATTTGTTTGTTGGATACCACGATAGTTTGAATTATAGTTTTCCTCTTAAAAAGTAAGGTCATTTGACTTAAGGTGCAGAGAGTTTTCGATTTCAAATCTCAACTTTACGATGTTGGATTATATTTATACTTTTATGTTTTTTAGTTTGTTTTCCAGGAATAATTCTCCTAGTTTATTTTTTTATATTTAGCATTATAATAGGGTTTTATATTATTTGATTTCTATATAAAGGATTGTAAATAATCTTTTGTTTTTTAAGGGTTTTGATTTGTAATAAACATTATCATTATTTTCTGTTTGTATTTATTGATTTATAATTATTTTTATTCTGTGCTATAAAATCACCATGGTTGAAGGTATCAACAATCCCTCGTGGTTATTGTTGTGTATTATTAGATAATCATAACTAGAAAAGATCACAAAATAAAACATATTCATGTAATAGATGATGAGGAGATTCTCTCCTATAAAAGAGATGTCTAAGAACTAATGTTTTGTTTCCATAATATAATTTGCTATTATTGAAAATCCTAGTGGTATAACTCATGATGAAGGGCCCTAATGTTTAAAATATTCATGATGGAGTAATATTTTTTTATTCATACATGAAGGAAATCATTTTTCTAGTTTATTTTAGTGTTATTTTATTACTGGAGTCTTGTATAGTTATTAATTTCGAGGTCCATAAAATTAATAGAGATACATAAAATTAGCCCGAACAACTGCATTAATAATAATAATAATAAAAAAATTCTCTGGTGGGAGCAACACTTAGATAAAGAGAAAGTAGAAAAGATTATAGTTCCCTTAGCTTTCCTCCATTGAATGTTGACTGAGATCTTTAATAAAACAACCATGATATACTCCCCAGCCACAAGGGCCCCATAAGAAAATTGTAACTTTGCTAGCAATGTGATCATGGCCTATCATCCACCACGCCAGGCTCAATAATATCTTTGTTTTCCGTGTATGAACACGTAGCTGAACTATATATTATACACATCAATAAATTCTAATAGTGATGCCGGTGGTGGTCGCACATTATCTCTTTCTTCCTTAATTCGTTCTTTTTGTTTCTCTAGTGGGATTGATCGAGGAACACTCTGAAAAAAGAATCCCAGCAATGATTTCTTCTCTCTCTATCCTCATACATTCCCTCTCCAGGCTTTAATATCCTCCGAGCTAGAGCTATAAGAGAAGAGTTGTGTTTTTCTAGCTACGGAAACTTTCTTTTCTTGCCCACCAAACTAAACCCATCAAGGAAAAAAAAAGTATTTCTGCTTGGTTTCTTGCTTCGAGCATGGGGAATTGTCTGTTTGGAGGCCTTGGAGTGGGAGAAGGAGTGATAAAGGTGATAACATCTAATGGTGGCATCTTGGAGTTCAACACACCAATAACAGCTGGATCCATCACAAATGAATTTCCCAGCCATGCGCTTTTTCCGAGCCAGGATCTATTTTGGAAACCACTTTCTCTGCAGGAAGAGCTCCGAGGAGGACAGTCTTACTATTTACTGCCACTCGACAACTCAAACATCGGTGGCCAGATTGTAAGAGAAGGTCATGTTAGATCAAAAAGTATACCATCTGTTGCTGCCTCATCTAATATTGACGCATCATATAGGATGTCCATAGATTATCAAGGCGCGTTAAAGAGGTCATACACTGAAGTTTTCTCCAGGTACAGCAGCCTCTACAGAAGTAATAATGGGTTTTGGAAAGTGAAGCTTGTGATTAGTCGAGAGCAGCTAGGGGAGATTTTGTCACAAGAGGCCAGGACAGAAGAGTTGATTGAGAATGTGAGAGCTGTAGCCAAATGTGGAAATGGGTTCTCGTCATCATCATCCTCTGTCGAGTTTTCAGATTCCTGGAGTCTATCCAGCAGTAGGAATGCTTCTTGTAAGAAAGATAGTTTAGTAGCTATTTAGTGTCAGGTATTCCAGGTTGATTGAAGTCCTCTCTGTCTTTTGTTATAATTAAATTATTAGTCTATTTCTTAATCATGCACAGAAAAAATATCAGCAATTCGCATTTTTATTGTTCTATTTTTCCATTGCTCATAGATTATTAGTGTAGAATCTCAAAGAAAAAGATTAAGAAAGTCTTGTAAAACATGACTACTTCAATATAAAAAATCGGATGGCTATCAACTCATGATTGGATTGGCAGTCTTCGGGGCAACATTCTGATAAGAGAATTCCGGCAACCTAACATAGTAGAGATGCAAATGTTAGACATACGGTCATTTTGGTTGAATCATAGGACCAAGCAATCAGAAATTCTAAGCCTGTGAAGTTTCTTGGGGGTCTTGTTGATGCTGGCCGTACCAGTGGCTGAGCCACCCTTGCTGATGGAGCCAAGACCGTTGAACATTGGCAATTTCATGGGGTCTTGTAAGCCAAAAATTATTTTATTTTTTATTTTTTATTTTTTATTTTGATTTATCCCATTGTTTGTGTTCCTGAATATTAAATCCAAGATCAATTTGAAAAATTTATAACTTATAACTTGATTTAGATTGAGTTTTAAATTGAATATTAAACGTACTTGATTCATCCAGCCAAATTTTATAATCTCAGCCTATTCGACTCAATACACTCAACGATCGACATTGAAGAAAAGAAAATTGAAGCAGCACCGTTTTCTAAAACTCTTCTATAAGGAAATGGGCCAATTCTATAAGGAAATGGATAGCCCTCTGATTTAGAAGTAGATCCAGAGAGAAATCCACGTTAATATGACATCGATCAACATGAAAAGGGAGCAATAAAGCCCACTTTGATGAGAGCAGTGACGTCGGCCAACTCTTGAAAATATTGGGCTTGCACACTGAGTTAAATCGGTGTGTCTGTGCTTGCTGTGCTCTTTTTTTCTCAGCAGGACCTGAATTGTTGAACGCAGACCAGACCCTACAGAAATATTCAGGAACACGAACAATGAGATAAGATGTCTAGGTAAGTAGTCATGCTCTTACTGGATTGTTTAGGGGTAATTTTTCTTGACGGATCTGTGTTATACACAGACAATATTCAACAAAATCAAATGACAACTTCGAAAATGAATTTAGTTAACAGTTCTTTGCTGTGTCTGCAAAGCTAACAACGCCTGCTCTACTGAATTGACATGGTGATGTATGTGTTCATGATCATTTTCATAACAAAAAACAAAAAACCTGCTGCTTTTTCTGCTGATTCGAGTCAACCATGCACCAATAACCCTTAGATAATACTCAAACCAGTAAATGTAACCATCAAAATCTTCTTCTTTTTCTGTTTTAAGTTTGAAGGTAGCCTCACTTGTGCACAGATTTATGAACATTTCCCTCCCTGGTCTAGAGCCCTTGCTCGAAGATATCAATCACTTTGAAATACGTTTTTAAAGCAATTAATAATGATAAAATTATTATTTTTATATGCGAGGAACTCCACCTCCCGGAAAGTGTATTTTACGAGCTTAAGTAAACTCTGATTGTCCTAGATTCTTATAAAAAATACACGTCCTGACTCAAACTCGAAATTTGCTACGCAGATCTCAAGTTTTCTGCCATCAAGCCATGTTATTTGGAGACTAATGATAATATTCACGATAATGATAATATTCCTATAATGAAAACTAAATAAAATAACATTTACTAATCACACACTTTCAACTTGTAAGAGTCCAATCCTAAACTCTTATAAAAAAAATATACACTCCGACTCAAATTCAAGATTTGTTGCGTGGATCATAAATTTTCTATCATCACATCCACTCGAGACTAATGATAATATTCACAATAATGATGATTTTCCTATAATGAAAACTAACGAAAATAACAATTACTAATCACACAACACTTTCACCTTGGTAAAGCTAACCATCGATCGGAGTCAACATCACTGCCTTGCCATGGCACCATCAACCTGGAAATCCTGTGGGGGCAAGTAACCAACCAAGTTTTCTTCAATTTCAACGATTTCAGCTAGGCAATACTTCTCAAATAAATAAAGCCTGCTTCAAGTAGGGAGTTGGTACCTAACCACCAGGCATGCAGCAGATGTTCATAATATTATAACACATGCAGTGCATTGCGTCTTCAGCATTCATTTCAATTTTTCTTTTTTTCTTTTTTTTTTCTGCAATTGTTTTTCAAGTTGGCGGAAAGTCTTCACTATTTCATTGTTTGGTGATTAGTTTGTGATGAAGTTGTAGCAAAATATATAGCAGCCCTACTCGAATGGAAACTGGCACGTTATTAATGGACACCATACATGGAATATGATCGTTTCATGTAAATTGATGTGTCCTCTCTTATGACGCGGTTTTTATCCAACCACTCCAGAGACCTTAACGCTGCTAATTAATGGAGCTTGATAAAAATTATTTTTAATATTAAATATCAAATGATCCAAATACAAAAAAAAAATTAAAATATTTTTAAAACACAATATCAGACCAACACTTACCCCGCTGTGCATAAATATGCAGTGCTCTTTTTGCTCAAGGAGTGTGGCAGTCTTTCACTTGATTTGAGTAATTTGATTTGGGTATGTTAAACAACCATTTCACCTATAAATTTAAGTTAATAGGTGAGGTTTTAAAATATAAATTGTATTATTCTATAACATAATTTTTTAAGTGAAAGTCTTTTTGGGCTTGAAATTTGCATAGACCCACATCATTTTGTGTTTTATTTTTATCAAATAGAATGAGGAGGGTAAGATTTAAACCCGTAACCGTTGGATCAACAAGACTGTAATACGTACCATATTAAAAAACTATTTCACCTAAAAATTTAAACTAATAAATGAGACTACAGAAAATAATTTATATTATTCTATAACAAGATAAACTTATATCGCCACCGTAACTCACAACAGTGCATTGACACTCTGCTGCTGAAGATCCAGATTGCCATCGTCGTCTTCTTGTGATAGCTCGAGAGGCTTTCTTTTTCTTACAGCCCTTGTTCTATCCGTGGTTAACAAGCAACCTGATCTCCTCTTGTTGCCTGGTCAGGCAAGGAATTTCATGGCCAACGATTTTTGTAGTTACAATTTGTTTTTTGACTTCGAAAATAAATTGATTCGACATAAAGTTGCAATGAAAATTTGAAGGGCCTTCTCTATCGCAACAATCTCTTCCTTATTGGAGTCAGCAATGACAATTGAGCAAGAAAAAAACGCAGACGATAAGGGCTATTTAATTATGAAAGCGACCCAAATTTTTAATGGACACCATGCATAGAATAATGATCATTTCATGCATATTCAAGTTTTAAGTTACTTTTATTTTAAAAGGAAATAATATATAGCTATTTAAAAAAATCATCTAATAACCTCAATTTCTTAATTGAAATGGATTCTTCAATATCGACAATTTTTTTGACACTTGAGAATGGTTTGTACAAGAATTTAGCATATAAATTGAGAAGAATTTTTCAATCTTTCTATTTTATGTCAATAAGATTTCCTATTAAAGTTATGTGGCTGATTTTTTTAAAAGAGATATATTGTACTAATATAAACAAATACAATATTTCTTATTAAATACATATTAGTCGATGTATATATATAATTATTATTTCAATTTCATTTATCAAAACCAAAAATATCGACGAATGACATGAACTTGCAAGAAACAAGGACTCAATAATTCCTTATATATATATAAGGAATTAAATTAACATTTTAACTTTAGTAATCAATGAACAGGGCTATTGAAATTATTGTCCCATGGCAAAATTCATTGCTATTAATAAGAAGGTCACCCGCAGCCGCCTACATTGCTATTAATAAGTAAACGTGGTGCATGCGCCTCCGACCATCAATCCCTCCCCAACCAACCCATTGGTGAAACCAAAATAATGGAGAAATTCAATGAATACCTATGATTCACAGACTATACGTTGATATTTTATTTTATTTTTGGATTCGAAGAAACCCCGCTTTCAAAAAACAAATTTTATGGGTATAGATAAATTAGTAAAATCTCAGTTGTCTTGAACTCTTACAAGAGATGCATTTTCTAACACGAGTTCGAGACCTGTTATGCAGATCTCAAAATCTTTTATCATCAGGCCATGTCTCTTGTGAACATATATTGATATTATTAGTTCACGGAATCTCTTTCAGGCAACCAAAATAATGGAGAAATTCAATGAATGCCTATAATTCAATCAAAATGTTCTTCTTTGAAAAGCCTTGAATATATTTGTGATTACACTTGATAGTGAAATGAGAAAACTACCCTTGAACTATGATCTACTTAAATACTATTTTCTCTTCAACAAACTGCCGTCAAGTGAGAAATATTCTAGATGCTTCATGACATGGATTTCTCATGAATATTGCCCGCGCATGTATCTTGCTCTTCTAGATATACATTTTTTTTTATAATAATCAAAATTTTATTGATTACTCAGAAAACTATCAATACATGGAGAAGAAAGAATGAGTATCACGAAAAGAAAGTGCAAATTATATTCAGATATTAGTGTCAAGTAACATGACAATACAAAACCAGTTTTGACTATGTTCACACGGGGGAGAGACTATTATTCGATGATAATAAGGTTTTTTAAACCTTTTAAGTTTCATTCCTTAAACGAGTTCCTTTTACAAAATAATATTAGAAATTACCATTTATGCTCCTCGTGACACATTCATGTTCTTGTTTATTCAAACTCATGATCATGAAAATAAATCATGGGGTTTGATAATGACGATCAATTGTTTAATTTTCTCCTTGATTGGAGGAGAAAATTAACTAATAAATTAATGAGAGAGTCTCATGATCTACCTATAAATAATAGCTTGTGTACTCCATCTACGGTGATTGATAAGCATAAATCATATATTTCTCTTGGAAAAATATTCTATTATTTTGAAGCTGTGTTATTGCTGTATTGAGAATTCATTTTTTGAACTTGAGCAAAAATGATTCGATGTATTTATAATTTAAATTTCCACTTCTATATAAATTATATAAAGTATGTTCAACAAATATTACTTCTTTGAACATATCAAATTGATATAAAAAAAATATGTTTATAATTGTTTAAAATAGATTATATTTCATCTCATTAAATATACAAGCCACAACAAAAATATCTCCACCATTCAATAAAAAAGATTCTCCGTCATGTATATTATAAATTGATAAAAATAATTACAAAAGGGATTTATCCTATATTATAATTGGAGGTGGAAAATATTAATTGAATATATGTTTGACATTTAAATTGTCGCAAGGCTCTCGTGATAGCGTTGACATTGTTGAAGTTGTCACCTAGTTATTTGGTTTGGGTTACTAGAAAACTCTCATGTTGTGGTGTTTTCAGTGGTTTGAAGGGTAAGAAACTACTTACAATTAGCTCTCCTAACATGTCTTACCTGAGAATCGAGATAGGTTGCTTTTATGAGATTCTAATTCTAATGTACTTCTAGGAGATGGTGGTTTCTTAACAAGTATTTGGATTTGCAGCTTATTCTTATGAAAATATTTAGCCTTTTGAATTTGTTATGGACCTATGTATCCAAACAAATTTTATCTTGAAAGTCCATGTAGGTGATATGTCAGAGTTCACCTAGTCTAGATTAATGATTTATATAACTACGGTGGTAAAATACTCTAGATTAATATTGATGAATATTTAAAATCACTCTAAAAGTCTTTCAGGACAATCTCTGATATTTTTAATATCAGCATACTCGTAGGTCCAATATATATCAAAAAATTTACCTTTTATTCTCATGAATTAAAGGAAGATTGGTTGAACTTTTTTTTATATTTATTTATTTCCTAATACTGAAAAAAAAACTCAAAAGATCATTAATGTGCATAAACCAAACATTGGAGATATATAACATAATCAATATACTACAAAGACACTAAAGTTTAAATTAAGCAAATAGAGCATACTACACTTAAATCATATATTAAACAATTAATTAGGATCATTAGACGAGTCATATTGACCCCACCTTCAATAGTTGCAAAGGTTATACCTTTTCTATTTCACCCTCATCTGGATTGGATGCTTATTTCTTCAAAATTTAACACTAATTTCAAAAAAAAAAAAAAATTGTTCCCACTCTATTTTTCCTCCCCTCACTCCTACTAATCACCTTTCATTTTATAGGCTTAGTCAGGCGTTTATTAGGGTATTAGCAAACTAAAACCTTAATGGTTTTGCTTTCAATGTTTGTGGTATGTAATTACCTTTCAATATCCTTCACCACAATATTTGATCATTTTGAAAATCTTAACAATTCATAATCTAAAATTTCTTAATCTTGAGTTGAACAAAAGAAAAAAGGAATAACTCTTTGGCCATGAGCATATTGTTACTTTTCAATTAATAGAAAATTTTAAATGCAAGGAAGAATGATATATTTTTATTTTTATTCTTATTCTTATTCTTATTATATTTTTATCAATCAAATAAATTATGAAGCTGATGGTCAAAAAAAAGAAGGAAGGTGAAAAAGAAAACACTGGAACTGGTTCGGAGTGCCCAATATCAATCAGCCAAAAACAATTATATATAATGACGTCATAATTGAAGTAAGGTGACAATTATTGTTTCTTGTTTCTAAAGTCGACAAGGTGCACAAGAAGTCAAATCTCTTTTAATTGCAGATCGTGACTAAGGATTGGAAAATCCATTTTTATTTATTTATTTATTTATTTCTGTAAAGTTGAAGCTATGACATATCAAGAAAAGAAGGGGGGGATACATTTATAGAAGCAATTATTGGTTGGTAGTGTATTGAAAATTGAAATAACCCCAGCCACACAAATCTCTATAAACTTCGAGATCTATTTTTTTATTTATTAAAGTGGACCATGTAGCTCGGCATTTATATTACAATCCATTAAAAAGACGTGGAGTATTTCCTGTTTACTACATTGTGCAATGTCTCTACATTCATGGTGGATTGCTGGCAGCAACATGTGTGTGTATATATATATATATATAGATAGATAGATAGATATAGATATTTTTTAAGTGTTTCCCATGTCAGAGAATACTTTTGAAAATATATTTATATTGGAAGTTATTTTTATTAAGTCAAAGTTGAAATCGTAATTTTCTATTATTGTGTGTATATTCATAGGTAATGTTATGAGAAGAAAAAAAAAAACCCAAAATTATCCTGAATGTTAGATCAAACTGAATTCAACTCTTAATACTGAATTTCTTTTTTATTTATTTGTGTAGCTCAAATAAACAAAATAAGCTCTTTTTTTACATCTTTCTGTTTTTTTTAATCGTGTATATCATGATTCTAAACTATTACATGCAATCAAAATTAACAAAATGATTTATTTCACTATAAGAAATTCGGTGGATATAATTTTTTCATGGGTATTTTTCTATGAACTTTATTGATTGTTTTTTTTCCGTCTTCTTATTTGTCAATAAACACTGACAAAAAAACTTTATGAGTAAATATTGACAGAATTACATTGGAAAAATAAATGATAAAATATATATGTAAGATGATATTTGACTTTTACAAACATTATTATCGATAGAACATTTACGTCGGTTATATATGTAACGAGTGAATTATAGTGAGATTCAAAAACCTAGAAAGTATGATAACATGACATTGTTACTGACAGATTGATCAACGAAAATATTCAGTAGATAAATTTGTATTTGTTGATAAACACCATCAAAAACATTATGTTGATAAATAGCAATAAAATTATAGTAGGGAAAGGAAGGAATAAAAAAAAATACATGTAAGATGATATTTGAGTTTTATAGACACTATTACCGGTATTATATTTTTGTTCTTAAATGTTGGGAGGGAAATGCAATGGGATTAAAAAAACCTAAAAAGTACGATGATCTGACACTGTTACCCACAAAATTATGGACGGACTGACCAACAGATGTATTCTGTGGTATATATGTTGGTAATTTCGAGTAGCCACAAAAACTCTCTTATTCTGCGATGACTATTCATTATAAACATCACAAACAGTATTACAAACCGATTCATTCCATTACTATTTTCTAGTAACTATAATATATTTACTATTGATTTTTTTACCAACAATATTACCCAATTTTCACTAGAATTCACCAATAGAATCACCGATGAAATAATTAAAAATATTTTTTTTATCATACATCAGTTTTCCTATTGGTAAATGCGGTTTAAAGGAGCAAAACCAGCACACACAACATTACATCAGTGTTTCTAGTGTTTTATTATAAAAATGACTTTGAAATGTATAATAAAAATAATATAACTTAGTAGCTATGTTTAAGTTGACCCAAAATTCAGAATATGTAGGGCAATATACCATGTATACTAGTTCATATTTTTCCATACATGCTTACACGTTGCCTTAGGAAACACTTGAATTAGGGCTCCTTAAACAGGAAATTCGACACTTGTTTATACATCTATTTTACTTAATTATTAATTAGGACATATAAGAGGCAAGGAAGTCAAAAAAGAGCCTTCTTGTCATAAGTCTTTAATTAGGGTCCCTATATTATCTCCACACGAAGAAAAACAAATCATTGAATAATAATTGCCTTATTATCATGGCCCCTCTTATAAAGCTGCTTTATCAGGATTTTGCTTAGGAGAACTGTACTTCTCTTCTTTAATTATAGAAGTTTCATCAATTAATTTGGTTGTTGCTGGTGTTAAATCATCTTTAATCAAACTCTTTAGCTGGCAAGAGGGGGGCCTTACCCTTGCCCAAGACACGTATGAGCATCATTAATCAAGAAATATTATTTTATTCTCTGAATTCAAGAAAATTATGTCAATAAAAAGGAAAAATTGTTTTGTTGCGAATTAACTTGGAAAGTTTCAGGTTTGATCCTAAAATCAAAGTTGGAAGACAATCGGCATCTATATTAACCACACTAGCAGGGAGGATACCTTGTTAAATGACAAAGGACATATTTATCCTCTAATAATCACACAAATCTCAATAGGGACTTCAAAATAAAATTCCTAATTGGATCCCCCATTTATTGGAAATTCCCTAATTAACCCTCTCCTTCAATTTTTTTCCTTTAAAATAATAAATAATGAGGACTTATTTGTCTTAAGGAAACGTTGTTTTGCCATTATTTTAGCTTTGGGCTTAAGATAATGATGTTTGATGAATGAGGGATCTAATAGAAAATTTATTTTTATTTGGGACCAGCTTTGAAATCATGTGATAGTTTGGGGACAACATCTATTTGTACCCGCGCAATATGGCGGGGCTAGTTTTTTTTCATGAAAAATATACTAAATGCAGCAAAAACATTCTTCAGAGTAAAGAAATCTATGCAACTCATATCATAGACTGAGTAGATCAAATTAGTTATATTTTAACTAAATGATAAAAAAATACATCATTGTTGCTACTCATTTTAGGGCCCATTGTAAAAAAAAAAACATATATAGGTGAGAAGAGTATACTAGAATGTTCAAGAATCAAAATATTAGATTGAAAAATCTTACAATGTATTTTCGACTAATAAAAGCTCTATTTGCAAGAAAATTTCAATACAAAACTCCAAATTGGATGTTTGATGATTAATTTGGAATTTTTCAAAGTTGATTTGAATTTATTGAAGGCTTAATTGCAAGAAATATTAATTTTTTAGGTTAATTTAAGCTTAAATTGGATGACATTAATGTGTGAGGGTCGAATTGCAAGTTTTAAGAGTTAATTTGATCAAATTTCAGGTTTAATTGCATTAATATTAAAGTTTAATTGTAAATAAGAGATTTGATTGAAAAAATCAAAACCAGGAACTAAAATGAAAAGGATGTGTTAATGCAAGGGTTAAATTGACCAAAAAAAAAGTTAAGCTGAAGAAATTAGAAGTTTATTAATCAATTAAGGATCAAAATGCATAAATTCAGAAACAAAAACTAGAATAAAAAAACATCGTGTTGTGTTAGAGAGAGAGTGAATAAATTTTGTTCCCCAAAATTTTCTTTTTTTTTATTTTTCCCCTCCCTTTTTTCTCTTGTATTGAAACTTGTATATATAGGTAAAAAAAAAAATTGGTCTCTTATTTCCTTTCTCCTCAACTTTGCTCCCTCGATTCAAATATTATTTATTTGTTTTATTAATTTTTAAGTTCTTCTTAAAATAGGAAAAAAACATCAACGTTGAATCAAAGATAAAAATCAGTAATTTTGTAAAAGACATGTTAAAAGTTAAACATGTTGAAAGATATTTAAAATTTAATTTTTTGTAAGACGACTCTAAGAGAATATTACAAATAATATAAATATATCAAAAATATATATTTTTATTTTGATTTGATTTTGGATTTTTTTTCTAAAATACTTTAAAATATGATCAAAATAGGGTAGGAACAACATGAATCCAATGATAGAATTTTTAAAATCAGATCCTTTTAGTTTTCATTTTAGAAGGAAAAAAACCTAGATGACAACTCTAATCTTTAAAATTGTGTAGACTTTGGGTGTGAGCATTGATATAGTTAGAAGTTTAAAGAAGCCGCACATACAATGAACTGGTTTTATCATAAATTTAAGGATAAAAGACTAATTATATAAAAAGAATATATTACCATTCTTGATATGTTTTAGTTGAGGTAAACTGCATTGTAATATTTGATGTGCTTTAAAAGTTTTAACTGATACAATTTATTTGTACTCATAAATATAGCTTTCAAGAGTTTATTATTGTCTCATTTTCTCAAAATATATTTTTAGGAAAAATATTCATCTAGATGCCCTATAAAGGTTCACCTATTTTGAAAGGTATATAGGTTTTTTGCAACTAATGCGTTGTGATGAAATAAGTATTCCGATTAAAAATTAATGAAAATTCAAAATAATACTAGAAACGTTTTGGTTGGTCCTAGGTATTTAAATATCAAATTACTTGTACATTCAATATTTATACTAGAATTTTTACCATGAATTAAAATTATGAATTATTGAAATGTTGGCAAAATTCTCGTGGATTCACTAAACCGGTTATTAAATCCTAAAATACATGCAAAAATGAATTTTTAAATTTTTGTTTGGAAATATTAAATGATATTCTTTCCTTATTTTTTACATATTTGATCCTACGCTAATAATTTTTATTTATTTATTAATTAGAACTTTTTAATTTTTTCTATTTTCTATTATCTATTTGAAAAAAATAAAAATAAGTAAAAGAAAGACAACACATACACACATTCTTTTTTATTATATTTTATTTACACAATTGGAAATTACGTATGTTTAAAAAAAACTAAAATTGAACAAAAAATTACACACACACATTAAGATGTAAAAATTACAAAATAGACCTTCCAAGGGTCAAAACTATTCGGAAAAATTTGTCGGGACTCGGTAACAACTTTGTGAAAATTTTAGGAAGGTGTTGGAATGTGAACTACAAAAACCTCATGGATCTGGAGCAGTTCCTCCTTTTTTTTATGTGACTTGCACACTAATATATATGTAAGAAAAATTGTTTTCTATCTTTGTTTTCTTTCTCTTTAAATTTGATTTATTTATTAAAGAAATATTTTTTGTTAATTGTTTCTTTAAAACAGAGTAACATCAACGTCAATTCAAAGAGAAAAAAATCAATAAGTTTACAAAAAATATGTTAAAAACTAAATGCGTTGAAAATACTTTAAATTTTTTAATTCTTTTTAAATAACGTTGAAAACAATGAAGAAGAATCAAAAACATTAAAAACACAAAATTTCTAGGGTTTTTTTTATTTCTTTTTGCTATTTCTTTCAAAAATAATTTGAAAAAATGGATCAAATATTGAATAGCAACAGCTGAAATATGTGGTTTAAAGATTTTAATGGATTCTCAATTGTTAGTCTATATATGGCTCATGTGCCCAAGAACATTTCTTATTAAAGGGATCCATGTAATTCCCTTCATAAGGTTCACCTATCCTAAAGGTGAGGGTTTTCACAACTCATGTGTCATTGTGAAAAATATTCTTAATTACAATTGATGAATATTCATAATAATTTAGAGATTTTTGGCATTAGATTGGTCGCGCATCAAACCATAGTTGTTAATTCTGTTTCGTTCCGGCCGGAATGGCCGGAACATTCCATTCCGTTCAAAAAATCGAGACAAAATAACGTTGTTTTTTCTTAGTTTTAATTCGATCCGTTCGAAATTCGGCCGAACGCCCATGTTCCGCTCGGGTTCAAAATCTTTTTTATTTTTAAAAATTATTTTTGACATCTATATATCAAAATAATTTATCAATATCGTGTTAGATTTTATCTATTAAACTATCGTGAAAATCAAAAGAGGAAGCTATCATTTTTATGTATTAAACTCATCCCTTAGACTTCTTTAACTCTAATATCATAATATTGTGTTAGATTTTATATTCTTATTTTTTTTAATTATAAATATATAGGTGCCTAGTGACGTAAATAAATAGATAGATAGATATATTAAATCATATTCATAAATAGATATATTTATCTATTATTTATACACACGCAAAGCTACAACCAGAATAATAAATTAAGAAAAATAGCAAGATACCCCTTAAATTCTATTCTCAGATTAAAATCTCACGCTTACAAAAATGATTGCAGAAATGAGTTTCCTGCAAAACGACAAAAAAAAAAGATATAATTTGATTAAATTTTTTAACCTAGTCGGTACCAAAAAATTGACGAGCAATAGGGGAAAATTTAGATATTTCGAAAGAGGGAAGAAGCATCATAAAAATCATTTGGACTGTTCAATCACATGGTAATTATTAATTAAGATGCCACGTTTACTTACTGTACGGTTAAAAAAAGTTTACTCGCTGTTTTGTCTTATCAATAGACTAATTTCAATTTTCAGGTGCAGTGCGAGTGCCTGTCTTATCAAAATACTAATTAATTAATTATCTAATTATCTAATAGGTCAGTAAAAATTAAAGGATTAAGCGTTTACTCTCTTATGATACCATGGTTTATTAATATGATAGCAACTGAAGGCTTATATGATCATTAATTTAAGGATCTGTGAGAGTAGTTGAAGTACACACAAGTTAACCCAGACATTCACGTTAATAAAAAACTAATTAATTTCAATTTTGAATGGGTTTCATATTATATGATTTTTTTTCAAGAAAAAAATATTTTCAATCAATTTTTTTTAATAAAGTTAATTTTTAGCTAAATCTTATTAGATTATTTAACTAAACTTAGAATAAAAATATCTTAATGGTAGATATTTAACTAAGCTTAGAATAAAAATATCTTAATCGTAGACTATCTTCTTAACTACTACTCTAGCTTTCATTATCTTTCCTTACCTTCTCCCTTTGATCAAGAAATTTCATTCCCCTATATGAAATAAAGTCTCTCTTATTATGACAGAATTCCGTTTGATTTTATATTTTAATTTTTTTTAAAGTTAATTTTATAAATTATTTTTTGTATTTTTTTATGTCCAAAACAGTATTCAAAATAAAATATATTGTTTTAAAATAAAAATAAAAAATGAAACATTTACAAAAACTATTATCAATATACCAAAAAAGCTTGGATGCTGGACAAATAATCTAAACCTCGTATAATATTTGTAAACACAGTATATAAGAATCCATACAAGGAGTCGTCATCCACGTCGTCCTACATTCTACATAAATTGCATCACAAGTCACAACAAGAAATGTTTCTCTTACATGGTGTCTCATGCAAAACTTAAAATCGTGCCATGCACATTTGGGAATCTTTGTCTTGTACATACATCACCAAGCATCATATTATATTTAATTTAATTAAGTAATATTTCTAGAACTAATCCGATTGTGTCGTCACAGCCCACGTCATCTGAAAGAAGAAGATGGGTTTATTTTCAAGATGGGGTTTACAGAATTTGGAGAGGTGAAATTACATTCATGCTCACATAGTTTACTCCCCAACTACAACCAAGCACAACAGCATGTAAGGTGATTGGGGGAGGAGGATATAATGGGCAGTGCTGGTTAGTAAAAGAAGTGGTTGCTCCATCAATTGCTGGCCAAATTCATGATTAAGAATAGAATTTGCAGGAGTAACGATCATGATTAGAATTGTGACTTACAAAGTCGACCTCATAACAGAATATTTTTGATGTAGTGCTAGCTAGTGCTACCGTTATCACAGAGAGAGAGAGAGAGAGGGATGCCCATTAATCTTACGATGTAATAATCACCACTAATATCGTGTTAGCAAGTGGCTAAAGTGAGTACATGTCGGTCAAAATAAAAGTGATTTAAACTTGTTTGACACTGTGTTTTAAAATTATTTTAAAAAATATGTATTTAGATTATTTTTATGTGATGGTATCAAAAATATTTTAAAAAAATAAAAATAAAATTATTTTAATGTATTTTTAAATAAAAATATTTTATAAAACAACCTTAATTAAATTCGAAAACAGTAACTTAGTCTCTTTGCTTACTTAATGCATGCCATCATCAATGGTAATATTTAACAAGAGAATACTGGTGTTGGGTCTGGTGTAGGCAAAAAGAAGTGCGAATTTTATAGTTAAACGGGGGATATTTGACTTGATGAGGGACTTCACTTGTGATCACGTAATCATTCCCCCCACTTTATATATTTTTATTATTAATGCTATTTTTAAGAAAAATCCTACTGATCAGAATATTCCCATACTGGTTTTGGTGTATGTCATGGACTACTACACACAAGTCATTTTCATGAATTTTTATTTTTTTAGTTCCCACTTCAAATGATATACATATTGTTGGATCATCGATGTTGATCATTTAAATATAAATAAATTTAGATTTATGTAAACGACATTGCTGTTAATTTAGCTAATTAGTCATATAGGTGATTAAAATCCATAAAGGTGATTTTTTTAGTTAAGGAGTGAGATCTTCAAGCCTAAATTAGACCCGAAAGCCATTGTATTTAAATTTTCATTATTAATTTCCCTTAATTGTACTTGAGATTATGACTTTTAATTTAACTAGAATTTTACTATAAAGGATATTCTGCTTTTGCTTTTAAACAAATGCGTAGGCTATTTTTTAGAAGAGATTTAACGAAATCAAGATTTTCAAAAACTTTCAAAGCTTTTGGAGTTTCTCTATTGTTAAGATTTATAATCTTAGGATTTCGAGAACCCTATTTTCTTTTTCTATAGTTTAGGGTTGTGAGAATTTAGAGACTGAGGAACGTTATCCATAATATATGTTGTGTTAAATAGCATTGGAGTAGGTTGACATGCTTGATAGACGAAGATGTTGCTAATTAAGAAAAAGGAAATAGTTGGAGATTTGCTCCGAGCAAACCAATTTCAAACTTATTTCTTTTTTTTTATGCAAGGATACCCCATCTTCCGGAAAGCACACTTTATGGGTTCAGGTAAACAGGTAAAATCTCAGTTGTCCCAGATTTTTACATGGGATGGACGTCATGACTCGAACTAAAGATCTGTTTTGCAGATCGCAAGTTTTTTATCATCACATCATGTCCCTTATGGACTAAACTTATTTCTATAAACTCATATGCTCATTATTTTCATTTAGACAATGGCATGCACAACAAGCACAACAACGATAACGCAACTACTAATCAACTTCGTTTTAGATTCAAAGAGATTCTTTTCTTTGATGAACATTTTTCAAAGAAAGAATTTAATAGAGGATTATCGGTCTTGGAAACATATTTGTTATTGAACAAGTTTCCTTGTTATCAAAAAATAGAATTTGTTATTTGGAGAATTATTTATAATTTTGATAGTTGGTGGATTAAAGTTCAATAAGGTACTAATTAATTTTAGAGTTTGTTTAAGATGATTATAATGAGATTTTATGTGAGGAATATGGGAAATTAAATTATTATCATTAGTCTTCCATTGATTGTGATAAAGTTATGGAATATTAAAAATTGTCGAAAGAGAGATGATTGGATTTTGTTTAAGGGGATTAGCTTCTTCTTTTTTATGTTGAGACAAATCTAAAATATTTTTTATTAGAAAGTAAAATGTATGTTCATTGTGGGTTTCGAATGAAAAATATTATTGAGGGACAGATATAATCTGATAAATTACGAGTGGAAACCTCTTACGTTAATTTAAGGTAGTTTTTAGGGGCAAAGCAGACACGAAAGCCTCTAGTTTTACCCACGTAGTTAGTGAGATTGTCCAGCCAATTTTAGAGATGGCTCCTTCACCAACTGCGTAGAAGAAAGTTGACTCTAGCAATGACTTCGATGATAGCAGCTCTAATTCTGAGAAAAATTCTTTTTGAAGATAGGGAAAAACTAAAGCCATAACCCTAACCACTTGGAAAGCTCTACCAACGAAGAGTGACGAGAATGACAATTTCGAAAATGAATCTGATGAGTCTAATGAACCTGACAATTCAGACTCAAACAAAGTCAATTCTTGAGCATTTTATATTATTATTATTATTATTATTATTATTTTCTTAGCAAGAACAACCTCAGGAATTCGTACAAAAGTTATAGTTAAATAACTAAAATATATAACGTATAATGAAAAACTTAACAAAATGTTTGGCCCGATTCACATTGACTACAATAAGAACCAAACTCTTACTCTTATTTAACTTTAATTGGGTGCTTAACTAGATTAGAAATAGTTTTTAACATGATGGGATAACATATTTAATCAAGTGATTGCGGAATTCAAATGCAACACTCTACTCCTCTTTTAAATATATTTTAACAATCGGGTTTTAGTGTAGATAATACAGTGGTGAGCGTTCTTTTTTTTTTGAATGGGTAATCCAAACCTGCTGGGTCTGACTAATCTCATGGCCCAACTGCGCCGCGACAAGCCAGAGAAACCATTTAATTCATGGGTTTTGTCCAAATCTGCTGACCCAAAAAAGTTTTTTGCACCTAGTGGGATTCAAACCTGAGACGTGGAAGGAGCACACTCCCCCGTCCCAGGCTTTCTATCGTCAGGCCAACCCCCTTGGGTTATAGTGATCGTTCTTGTGGAGACCCTTTTTTCTAATTACAGTTCAGACCTTTTTTCCATATGGGAAACTTACCTGGTAATATATGTAGAAGGAGTCTTTTGTTTTGTTGCTAGGAACCACAAAACTCCTTGGTTGCGCATTCTGGTAAGGTGTTGTTTTCAATTTCCCAGATAAATTGTCATCGATCCAATATGAACTCGTGCATATTGGAGCAAAAAAATTAGGTGCTGGAGTGGAGTAATCATTACATTACCACCTCATTAGTCCTGATAAAGACGAAGCATAGGATTGGATTCATTAATTTATTTCATTACAAGGGAGATTAGAAATTTCTTACCCTATGTAGAACGAAGGATGACGTCAGGATCGGTCATGAAAAAACTTGGTGGTGTTCCCTCCTATGAAAGGTGATCGCGTTCCACTAAGGTTCCGTTTATGTTGCTTCTTCTTGATCTGCATGCTTTGATGATTTTAAGACGAGATGAAACTATGGGACATTTCGATCCTTCACGCAATATATCGTCCACTAAAATTGATTCGTTCAAGACTAGATTGTTCATATTCCTATATCCGATCGATTACCATTTGATCTCCTTGCTGAATATAGTTTTGGTTTGGTATGTAATCTTAAATATTGAATGTTAGAATTACAATTCCCATATGAAATAAATAATATAAAAGTAATACATAAAGTTGAAAAGGATTCATCCCCCCATAATACTTGATCAAGTCTTTTGAATGAATCATAGATTCAATCATTAAACCGGCACAAATCAAAACCAAAAACCGATTTAAATTTATCTCCAACGTATCCCTTTTAATGAAAACACTTCATAATTGAAGTATAAATATTATTATTTACGAAAATTTACCAATCCTGGGCATGCAACATGTGAGTATCAATGTCCATCCCGTGACTGAAAACTTGGTAACGAAATTGGTTGGTTAATAATTGTGCATCTGAATGATATTTCAAGTTGAGATAGCTAGCAAGGATTGAAAACAGCTCTCTTCAGGCAATCATTGAAGCTACAATATCGGCACCATTTTTGTAATAGAGAGAGAGACACGCATTGTCTGCTTTTATTATGGTCTGCTGTCATAAAAAGGAGTGACCCAATAGATCAAATTGTGTGGGGAATGCTTCTAGCTGATAATTTTCCTCATGTTTCGATGAATGATACATCCATCTCTGGGCTTATTGTGGATGCAATCAGGCACTTTGGTGTCCCTTTTGAAAGAATGTCACATTAATAAGACCAGCACCATCTTTATCATGAGTTTTTTGGATAAGCTTGAGCACTCCGTAGAGATGCTCGCCATGAGTTTTCCCCAGGATGGCCATTGGTAAGAACTTATGGGATGAATTTAACCTAGCCAGATTTTGATTTGAGACTATATATATGGACACCAAGAATCTCTACCAGTATATGTAGAGCCTAGTTCCACAAGAGTATTAAACCATGGAACCATATATACTTAATGATCTATCTTTATATATGAATGGATGCCTCGTTTTTCTTTTCCGCAAGCCTGAAGTTCAGTTTCTAACTAAACGATGTTTTTTTTTAATGATTACTAACTAAGAAAAAAGTTGTCTCTTGCATACGTGATAGTTTTTTATCCTAAGTTCACATTTTTTTTATTATTATATTTATCTAAAAAGACAAATTAAAATGAATTCTATGATAGATTTACATAGTGAACACATTTCATAGTTCTCATCATTATATATTTTATACTGTATTTTTCTTGTTTTAGTGGAAAATATGGTACATCTTTTTTTTTATTAAAATGAATGTTCAGGTCAACTTACACGCACCACGACTAATTCCACGGGTTTTAAAGTTAACGACCATATAAGTCTCCGATAACCATCATATTAACAATCGCAAAATTTAAACCTGATTAGTCTCAAACTCTTTCCTCTGAGTTACATACTAAATGGTTATATGGTATATCCTTACTAGACATGTATTTGTTTTAATTGTTATTAAATTTTAATGGTATTCAAAACCAATGCCTTTAGATCTAATGTCAATAAAGTTGTATCATAATTAAAAGTAAATATTGATTGAAAGGTAATAAAAACAGCCGCTTGAAGTTCTTTATATCATGTACTTGTAATGAAAAATTACTCAAAATATCGATATAACTACTAAGCGGGTGCTGCTAAATTTCTGTATTAATTAATATCACTAGATAACAGTAAATTAATGTATATCCGTGAATAAAGCAGATTGCTTTATTTATTTTAATGGTTGTAGCAAAAATTATAATTTATGAATTTTTAAAACTAAAAATCCCTCCAAGAATAAATAAATAATATATAAAATTAAGAACGAAACATCCACCATAAAATTTGAACTATTTGATATGCTAGCAGAGAAGATAAGACCCAATGGTTCAATAAAGATGCTGAAACCCATTTCATTTAAAATATAAAACTTAAATACAATGAATTTGGATTCAAAAATCAATCATCAGCTTTAACCATACTATACAGGTTTCAAAAAATTTGTACTGCATGGAACCGGATATGGACAACTCTAATCGATAAAAAGGGAAAAAAGAAGAAGAAATGGGAAAGCTTTATTGTCTTCCTCTCTCACCAATTCTTAATTTCTTATAAGTGGTTGCCATCTTGACTCGAGAGGAAAATTGTATCTTCTTTTACCAACGAAATATTCAGCAGTTGCCATGTACAATCATGGAAAGGGAAGATATAATAAGTTCAAGAAAGGAAAATGCAGATCTACAAGAGAGTCTTCTCGATCTCACCATTTTGCGGGTACATGACCCTATTCTGGAGGGCTGATCTCCTTAATTGGACTCTTGCAGCCATTCTTATTAGGGTTTTGCAGGGCACGTTTTGTTTGTATTAATCTTGGATAATCTGTAGTCTCTCGTTGGAGCAAAATATGGATCATCGCTCTCATATTATTCCTATGCTGGTACCATGATGTACACAGTTGGTGACTACAATGATAAAATGAGAGTAAAAAAGGGAAAGGTAGGGAGAAAAATAGAAATTACTTAAGTCTCCACAGAGCCCATCATGCCCTCTCTCCCTATAGGGACCATGAAAGGTCAGTGCCTCCCGACCCCATCATCTCTCCCTTGCCTTCTTGTCGTTGAGGTGGTTGCACAAGTAAAACGAGTGAACCTTAGTGCTGTTTACAGAGAGAGAAGGGAGGTAGAACGAGAGAGGGAGAGAAGGAGAGAGATTATTTTAGGATAGTGGTGGTTTTAGTGGTGCTTTTCAAATAGATATTAAGGTCATGGGTCGTAGTTGAGATGGGGGCGTGCCCCCTGCACATACAAATACCAATAGTTATCGCTAAAGCTGCTTCATTTTTCTTTTTTTTTCTTTTTTTTTGGTTTCATGATGGACCCAATTGGCCAATTGTTAGTACCTATATTGTGGGCCTAAAAAACCCTACCCTATTGTCTATCTCTAGTCCCTCCTTCTAGGTGGTTGGCTCTTCTCCGAGGCTTAGACCCCACCGTAAGTACACTAATGGAATTGATTCCAAAACTTTTCATGCATTTTTGGACCCTTCCCCCACATGCCCTACAAACCATTATAAATCATCAGGGACTGCATTACCCTTTACGCACCCTCTCTCCTTAACACATTGTTGTTAATTTCTCTTTTATATTGATCTCTGGCTATTCTCTTTTTCTCTCTATCATCAGCTTTACATGTACATTGATCATCTATATATATTCACTCCCTAGCCAGCTTTATACAATAAATTTGCCCCAGCAAAAATGCCCGACGATATGGTGAATCTATCAATCAATGGCCAGTCTCAGGTTCCTCCGGGCTTTAGATTCCACCCAACAGAAGAAGAGCTTCTTCACTACTACCTGAGGAAGAAGGTTGCTTATGAGAGGATAGACCTTGATGTAATTCGTGAGGTTGATCTTAATAAGCTCGAGCCATGGGATATCCAAGGTAAAGTGAGCTAGCTATATATGGTGTTTCCGTGTTTATCTTTCTCTGCATATATTTTTGTTCTTCCACATATGTACTCCAATCTTGCTGACAAACCAGATTTTCCCTTTTTAACAATTGGGACTGTGCAGAGAAGTGCAAAATAGGATCTACGCCTCAGAATGATTGGTATTTCTTCAGCCACAAAGACAAGAAATATCCCACAGGGACCAGAACAAATCGTGCTACGGCTGCCGGATTCTGGAAAGCTACTGGCCGTGATAAGATCATCTATAGTGGTTTCAAAAGAATTGGATTGAGAAAGACTCTTGTGTTTTACAAAGGAAGAGCTCCACATGGTCAGAAATCAGATTGGATCATGCATGAATATAGGCTTGATGACAGCACCCATGAACCTAATGTAAGCCATCTTCTTTATGCGTGAGCATATTTTATATGTTAAATAGAAAGAAAAAAAATTACAGTTTACGCTTTGAAATCTTGCCACAGTCTTACCTCTTCTTGTCTTGTCTTTTCTTTTTTTCTTCTTATCTTCTTACTTTTTCTATGTAAAAAGTATATACCTGGATATCACTCTTGATGATCAAAAGTAAAGTTGATTTCAGAAACGAAGATCAAACAATTCTATCTTTTCATTTATTTTGTGATGATAAAAACAAAATTTAAATTTGGGATCTCGTATCTTCTTTCATGTATTTGGTCTACAAAAAAATGTTAAGTATTTCTTCTATGATATTGATTTTGCTCACTCTCTGAATCCTGCAGGTTTCAAATCCTATAGGAGAGGCAGTCTCAGAAGAAGGCTGGGTGGTTTGCCGGGTATTTAGAAAGAAAAACTATCAAAAAACCCTAGAGAGTCCCAAAGGCTCATCAAGCTCACTGGATTCAAAGGCTCATCAGATTCTTGGTTCAGGGAATGAAGGAGTTCTTGATCAGATACTTATGTACATGGGAAGGACTTGCAAGATGGAGAATGAAACATTTAACAACATGAATATCTCCAACAACAGCAACAACAGCAGTTTAAGGTTTCTCAGCGAAGGACTCCATGAAAGATTCATGCACCTTCCTCGGCTAGACAGCCCAACACTCCCTTCCATTCCAATCAGCAGTCCATGTTTCGATCAAGATAGAAATTTCAAATATTCTTGTTACCCTCAATCATACGATGATATGCTGACAGAGAATGAACCTTCCTCTCCAAACCACGTCGGCAATGGCACTTTCGACATGTCCTCATCCTCAATGACTCATGACTCCAAATCCGGGCAGCTTAATGATTGGGCAACTCTTGATCGCCTGGTGGCGTCACAGCTTAATGGGCATGGAGTGGAGACATCCAAGCAATTATCTTGCTTTAATTCTGACCCAAATGCGAGTTTTGGTCTTTCTCCTGATGATGAGATGCAGTTATCACACTTGCAACATTCTCATGGATCACCAAACATTCAAGCAAACTCTTCTCATGTTTACAGCAACGAGAATGACCTGTGGAGCTTCACCAAATCATCATCTCCATCGTCCTCATCCGACCCCTTATGCCACTTGTCGGTATAACAAAAGTGCTCGATATTTTATACCCTATAGAATAATATAGAAACCTTAAAAATCTAGGTATGTATACGTTATAGTCGTCTTTATCTATATATAATGCATGCATGTATTGCATAAATAAGTTTGGGTGATCTATATACATATATTTTGAGATGGGATGGCATTGTCAACTCACACACCATTATCTTAGTATCTCAAATAACGATGTCGTCCATGTTATTCACAAATTGTTAGTTTTTTTTCTTTATTTTTATTTAAAGAAGAAGGTTTCTGTGTGATTTCCTCTTTCTACTTGTAATCATATCCGCAGCTGATTGAGGTCTTACCTAAATTCGTTAACCATATTGAAAAAGCTTCGCGAGGCAATTATAGCACAGAGCTGACTTTAACGCGGTGTTGGGGTCGACCCAGACTCGCCCAAATGATAATACCCACATGCCATGGCGATATTGGAAAGAGGTCAATTATCAAACACTGATCAATTGGTTATTGTTTTGTCGAGGAATAGTGAGGCCATGGGGTCTGTAACCCAATCTACGTGCCAGTAAAGATGATAAAAAAGAGAGAAAGGTGACCATCTTTTTGCAATGGTCGAGATAAGATAGAGCACACAAGATGCCTCTCGAAATTCATTATTTGGGAGCAAAGCGTAGTGCATTGGTCTTGTCTTAGATATAGGACGCCTTAGGTCGTCTATATTGTTAATTCCTAGATGGAATAATATGCTTTCCTGGTTTTTTTTTCTTTTTTGGAAATTATTTTGGTGGGTTTACTTTGTTGAATTCTGAGTCATATATATGACTTGACTGGTTTTGTATCCTTGATTTATTTTTTTGTTTTTTTTTACCTAAATTACCCTGAGTTTCGATCAAACGGGACTTAATCTCTAAACTTGGATGGACTTTTATGTGCGAATTATGAGCATATTTTCAGTTGGCTGGTTTGATTATATATGCATATTACAACCTAATTTTTTGTATTTTTCTATCTTGAACTGTTTTATGGGTAAATTAAACAATAGGTCTTTCCATTAATTTTGACGACATTCGATAATCTAAAAACACAATAAATAGCATGAAAATGTGTGATTTGGTAAAAAAGAAGTTAAGGGAGAGTTGAGAAACTAGATAAAATGAACTCTAAAAAAAAACCCAATTGACAATTGTGCTCACATGTGGTTATTACAACTTGGTAATGAAATATTCGGATCGATGATCTGATAGGGTGGTCATCTAAGTTTTAAATACACAATGAGAATTAATTAGGACATGGTTAAAGAGGTTGGTCAATTACTAATAGTTTTTTCTATTTTATTTTGATCCCTTCTATCTTTGATCCTAAGTCGACAGGAAATTTAAAAGTGCGTAAGAAATAACGTTGTAATCTTCAAACTCAGTAATTATAATCATGGTCTGGAAAAAAAATATGAATTAACTATTTCTGTAATAACTAAAAATTGCTAGGCGCTTCAATATTCAAACTTCTTTGAATTTAAAAGTATTAGTTGAGATGATTTAATCTTATCTCTAACAGCTAGCCTGTGGACTGTCCAGTGGTGTATGATAATGTCATCAATCTGTATCTATCAATTATCAGGAATATTTCAAGACCCCTATTTTGAAATGACATTTTGTGAATAATACCTATAGTTTGACTAATTAGGTGCACCTAAAATAACAATAAATAATATGTAGACAATTCTTATGTAATTCAGTGCTATATATATATATATATATATATATATATATATATATATATATATTGAAAATGGGAATTGTAATCATCATATATGCGGGTGATTTAATTTATTTGTGAATTTTGTGATCATGAAATCTAAGAAATCTTTTGGATTTAGACAATTCTTATGTAATTCAGTGCTTAAATATCTTTTGTACTATGTATGTGTTCCAGGTGTCATTTCGTAATGGCTCTTTTAATTGCATTTTGGGAGAAGGAAGCGTGTATATACACACACACATATATGTATATATGTGTGGTTGGTGTATTTAAGAATATATATATATATATATATATATATATATATATATATATATATATATATATATATATATATATATATATATATATAGGTATCAAATGTGTGAGCATGTGTATGGAGAATTTTCAATATGGTGTCTTTTTTTTATCTTCTTGCACTTTTTAAAACGCCATTGTTGACCTTTTTCATTTATTTTAATCATATAAATCAACATGGAAGCTTTTCTTATATATATAAAAGAAGGGCAAAATATATCAGAATTTATATCAGAATTGAAGATGAAAACTAGCCCTTCTTTCAAGTAGTGTTAGGTTTATATCTTTTTTCTTTTTTCCTTTTCTTTTTCTTTTTCTTAAGAAAAAAACATGTCAAGCCTCTTACCTATTATATACATATTACATGGAAAATTAGGATGAATATTACAAAAAAAAAAGCATTTCAACGGTGACATGAGTAAGAATTGCAGTAATTTATAGGAAAGTTTGGACTGCTTTATGAAGCTATGAATTACTGTTTGTAAAACGTACGTTAATGGAAATTAGGGATCATTTTTTGCTTGCCATGATAAAATTGACTGCTATCTGAAGGTATTTCGATTTTCAAGGTGATAGAAAATGAGGTTTTGCCAATGATAAAAACGTTGCATGCCATGACGAACAACATCACAGCGTGCTAAATATAAATAATTATGTGATTAATTAGCTAAATAGGGAGGAAAAAAACAGAGAGAGAGAGAGAGAGAGGAGGGGCCAATTATATACACATATACATGATGCATGTATGACGATTGATTTGGGAGACAGACACGTTTTCGGGGAAGCAGCTTCCTTGCGAATATTGTACAACCTTTAAACAAGATTAGACAGACAAATGACAAATCATGAGAGGTTTATCTCCATCCATCCGAACTTTAATTTGCTGCTTACCATCTGATTAAGACTAATCATTGGTTTTAAATAAATCCCAGATAGACGTTAATAAGCTTCATCTAGAATTTTTAATAATATGGTTTATCCATACGTATTTTTGTTAATCAGTCAGTTTTGAAGGACCCATCAACAGCTTTTTCGGTGCCCAAGTAATTGACCGAGTCATTAATTTCCATTAGTGATCACAACTAAGTTATTGATGGCACAAATTTGAATGTAATTAATATAGAAATTGATTAGGAGAAGCTTTGATTAACATTGGATAACCAAACAAGTCTTTGTATATTGGTAAGGTTAATCTATCATGTAGGACTTAATGTATGTTAGGTATCATGCATTGAGCCCAATTAATTTGCAATTCTCCTAGCACACTCATTGGCAATTGGACTGTAATTTTGGCTTGGTACAATTATGCACTTGATAATAGAACACTCACAGCTCACCTTTTATATATAGAGAGAGAGGAGGTGTTAGAGAATAATATAAATCATATTTTAGGGTATCAGAACCTTGTTGACCCGACAGTCATGAATTCTAATTTCATCATCCTCATTCTATTTGATAAAAAAACCAAGCACAAGGTAGTGTGGGACTGTACAAGAGCCTAAAGAGCTTTCACTTAAAGGAATGTGTTAGAGAATAATATAAATCATATTCTAGAAACTCACCTGACAACTTAGATTTTCAGGGAAGATGATTCTTTGATATTTTTTATTCTTTGTGGAAATCCATTGTTCATAATTGATTAGCAGCCGGAACTGGCTAGATCATCAAATAACATCAAGGAAGTATTGAACGATAAGGTTTGCACGGGGAAGAATACAAAAGGTTTGTATGATGATGGCTCTATTGGATGTGATCAAAATTTGCTGGAACAGAGATATTGCTACCAAAATTAAAGGCATCTATGCATGTGTCGGTTGAAATTTACGTCAAGGATTTTGTTGCTCCTACTCCCCCGATTTAAAGAGATGGGATTCTTGTAATAATAGGGTTTATATATATAATCTCGCTACAAGAAAAAAATGGGAAGTATGAAAGTAAAAATTATTTTCGTAAGAAAGATTAGAGGCTTGAGCCAGTAGGTCCAATATTAATTAATTGAATTTACATATTTATATTATGGTTGGGATTTCATTATTACATTATTTAAACAAGCACGTAGTTGTTGTGTGTGAAGATAAAAATAATATATATTTTTCCCTCTCTTTAATTTCTTATCAATTAGAAGCTTTTCGTGTGCGTTCGTTCTTCCTTTTGTTCAAAATTAATTAGATGTGTCATGGATGACCGATCGATGAAAAAATAAAGTGGTACGTACCAGGAAAAGGGACGGTGTTACATCACTGGTTGGTGGCTGAACAAACAACTTAAAGAGAAAATAATTTTTGGGTACTAAAAATAAACCCAAAAATATGGGAAATAAATATCCTATATATGTATGTCCATAGTTCATACCCTACAGGGTTTGTGTGCAATAACCAGTACTTAGAATAAATAGCAATATAAATGAACTAACATCAGTAGTTGGTGAATGTAGAAAGAACAGCCTGCAGAGATAAAATAATAATAAATAAATTAAAATAATTTTACAATATAAATACAGAATTTTCTGGAGAAAAAAAAAACTAATCAAGGCTGGTTTGTTTTCGTGACTAAATGCGGTGAGATCTACACTTTAATAGATTTAAAACCACGCCATATTTTTTTAGTTATTATTCATGGATCCGAGTACAATTCCAGTTGTTCCGAGATTTTATAAAATAAATATATTTTGATTTGAATTCAAGATTTACAAAATAAATCTCAAATTCTTTTCCACCTAAACGTGGCTGGAATATTTTTCTAATCCTACGAATGCATGACTTTGGATTGACAAGTTTTCATGAAACAAGCATTTGACAATAAAAGTTAATGGGTAAGCAATCATTTTAGTAGACATATAGTAGTGGCGTATATTTGTCTAGATTCATGTTACCGATCTCCTCCTCCTCTCACCTGGTGGTGGTGGTGGTGGAGGAGGAATTTGTCTGTCTTTCTAGCAAATGATCTTGCTTCTGTTAGAACTGAACTATCAAAGAATGGAGAATAACATAATCTCATCTTGAATTGGTTAGGTCCCTTTGTCGTCTAATTGAAGTGTATGTCCGAAAGTATGTTTAACACTCGGTCTTGATAATCTATCATTGGAATATTTCTGTTTCAAATCTTCTTTTTTTTAGTGCTATATAATTCACGTTGAAAAGGTATAATTCTGCCGTTGAATTATGGAAAAATAATAATCCGGTTTTGATCACCTTTTTAAACTATATATTAAAATATATCCCTCTAAATAATACAATTGATTTTATACCTATAATATCCATACTCGGATCGCTTGCCCACCGCCAGGGAAGAGGCAGAGAGCATGCAAGTAGTGGGCCCGACTGCCCACTCTGTGGGATTTACCGACTGGTCCCACAGACGGAGAGGTCCTTTCTACCTTGCATGCCCGAAACCCTGATGTGATATATTTTTTATTTTATTATATTTAAAATACCATCATCTTTGTTCTCGTGCTCAAAGCTTTTTTTTTCTAGAATTGTTAATTTTTTCTTGTTATAAATTAATATTTTTTTACTGTTTTTTAGATTATTTTGACATCTTAATGTTATAAATAATTTTAGAAATAATAAATTAAATTGTTTTTCTGAACTATGACTCGAGTCTTATGCCGTTTGTAGATCAAACATTGTTCGTTATAATCCCACCAAACTAACTAATGCTTGCAGCCCGATGCTTGGTAGAAGAAATAATTCAGAGGCTGTAATCATGGTCTTAAGGACAATTACCTACATATTTAGTTGAAAATAATTAGAGTCACCTCTTAATTATAGCCGTATTGAAAATTACTTGCATAATTGGACTCAAATGGTTCTATCTTCCTTCCGGATCATGTCAGTTGTCATGCTCACTGCATTTTGATGTTTGCCAAGAGCAAAACCACACTCAACCATAAGTTTCAAAAATATTTAAAAAAATAAAAAAAAATATTTTTAGATTTTATTTTAAATTAAAAAAAATTGGTGATTTTATATTATTTTTATGTGTACATGTTAAAAATAATTTTTTAAAAATAAATAATATATATTATTTTATTATATTTCTAAACAAAAAATATTTTTAAAAGTCAGATCATACTACTATCAAGCCACGCACGTGTGCAGCCAAGCGAGTTGCCTCTGCGGTTGGATCTCATGCACGCACGTGTGCAGCCAAGCGAGTTGCCTCTGCGGTTGGATCTCATGCACGCACGTGTGCAGCCAAGGGAGTTGCCTCTGCGGTTGGATCTCATGGATAAAAATGTTTTTGTGAAATAAATCGTGTAAATTATTTTTACAGGAGATGTACAGTTTCCTTCGTGAGTAGAGAGGGATTATTTGGTCAAAGTCGAATCAAATCATCATAATTTCAAACTGGACGAATGAAAACAAGATTAGTGGGCCCTCGTCTATTTTCTTACATGTTTAAATGATAAAATTGTGACAAAACATTCTTTATTGAAATATCTATTGGGATGTTTATCACTATTTTTCAAAAGTATCTTTAAAAAAAATTAATTTTTTTTATTTTTTATTTGAAATTAAAATTAATTTTTTTAATATTTTTACATCATTTTGATATGTCAAAACCACACTTAACATTATGTTTCCAAAATATTTATAAAAAAAAAATTTAATAATTTTTATATTTTATTCTAAATTAAAAAAAATCAATATTTTTAGATTATTTTCATGATGTCAGAAATAAATTTAAAAATTAAAAAATATTATTTCAATTTATTCTCAAGATGAAAAATAACACGAACTATATTACCTCATGGTCACGCACGTGTGCAGCCGAGTGAGTTGCCTCTGCGGTTGGATCTCATGGATTACACTGTTTTTTTGAAATAAAATGTGTAAATTATTTTTACAAGAGATGTACAGTTTCCTTCATTACAATTTACAAGAGAGGGGTTATTGGTCAAAAATCAGTCGGGGTAGGCTCTAGGAGGGAGCCGAATATGGTCCAAAGTCGAATCAAATCATCATAATTTCAAACTAGACGAATAAAACAACACTAATGGGGCCCCTTCTATTTTTTTAACATGTTTAAATGATAAATTGTGACAAAACTATTTTTACTGAACTCAGATATTTTTAATAAGGTTTTTGACATTATATTTTAAAAATATTTTAAAAAAAAAATAATTTTTTATTTAAAATTTTAAAAAATTATTGTTTTAAGATCATTTTGATGTGATGGTGTCAAAAATAATTTTTAAGAAATTATTAGTTTAATATATTCTTAAATAAAAAATATTTTCAAAAAACATTTCAACTAAACTACCAAAATAGTATGGGTTGATATCAAGTCGGGCTATTTTTGTGACCTACAGTCAAAACAAAATTCTCTTTTTTTTTTATTTTTACTTTCTCCTCAACATTCAGGGCTGAAAAACATGGGGGGAAACAAATAGAAGTTTTATACTAAAACACAAGAAGGGTTATATATATATATATATATGAGGAATGAAATTAAGCTTTTCCATACTACTTTTTTTATATAAAAAATAGCGTAATCTAAATTTCTATGTCGTAAAATCAAATCTTAATCTAACATTGAAATATTCGATGACATGTCAAATAAACAATTTTTAATATGCTAATTGACCTTAAAAGTAAATAACAAGGCAATTTTAGTTTGTTTTTTTTTTATAATATGCTTGGCCCATGCCAGCTAAAGAAGTACTCCTCGATCCAAACCTAGCCCATGTCATAGCCAGGCTATTCCCATCATGGAGGCAGTCCAATCAAGCAAAACATCCTGGAGAGGGACAGCAAAGGCATCTTCTCAAATCTCTCCCCTTATGGAGGAGGTAAAATGCTAGAAAATAGGCTAGAAACATGGATTGATAGTTTAATACTCGTTTACTTTTCTATAAAAAATATATATTTTTTAAATGGAGTTTACTTGTATTAAAAAAAAACATGAATGGATACAAGCATCTCAAGGTCAAACTAGGCAGCATCTGGTAGTTGACCAGAAGCCTTAAAGATGCTACCAGATAGGGAGCTGAGAGCAGTATCATAGCCCAAGCCTATGCGACATCATTCTAGCAGTAGGGCTGTTATGGTTGAAGATCTTTCACATGCAACGCCCTTTAGCAATTTAAGCCAGCTGAAATTCATATTTCTATATTTCATTTTTTTTCGGCTGAATTAGTCAAATCATTTTGTACTACTTAAAAAAATATATATTATTTTTATTTCAATTTAAATTTTGGTTGAAATATTTCGTTTCATTTTGCTTAAATCAAATAATATTTTTTTAAATAATAAATAACTTTATAGTATGAAACATATCTCTTAATCTTACAGTTAGATTAAAATAAATTTTTACGAGAAGTCTCTTAATATATTTATATATATTATGTTAAAATTTCAGAGCAATCGAAGAATGTTGATGACATTCTCATAATATTACATATGTTTATAATTTTGTTCAGAAAAATTATTTTATTGTGTTTTTTTAGATAAAATGGCACAATTCTAAATAATTTATCAAGGGTATAGTGATTTTTATTTTTAGATGTATTTTATTTGAAAAAATATTAAATTAATATGCTAGTATTTAAAACCTAAGATAAATATATTGATACATTTTTAAAAATATAGTCACATTCACTTGAAAACAACGAGTCCCGAAGCTCCTCCTACCCATCATTACATGTCCCATCTTCTGTCATCTTTCAATAATATGGGGAAACCCCAGGTTTTTTTTTCTTTAAATAGCACAATCAATAAAAAAAAAGGGAAACTAAAACATATGAGTAATAATTAACCTCCTTCAAGAAGTAGTTGTGCTGTTCATATCACCACAGCTTGTTAAAACTCAACAAGTTGCAGAGATAGGAATGCCGCAACCTAAATTCAATAAATTACGTTGTTCTACATGGCTCCCATCAGCGCGAACTATAGAAGACAAATAAATAAATAGAAATTTAAAGGGTTGTGCTTGTGATAAATGAAACAACACAGCCTCTTACGATGTGCTCGTTTACAGGGTCACATTATGTTTTAAAGCAAATCATTTTATTTTTTTGGTATTCTTAACTTATTTTTATAGTTTAACGTATTTTAAAATGTGTTATTTAGCTTCTTCTCCTTTTCCCAGCTGTGCTAATTTGCTCTTGCTTGCATAACGATGTCGTGCCAGAGCTTCTGCAGTTCAAAATGATTCTACAATATACAAAGAAGATTATATTTCGACACACAGAACATTATCATTTCGTTCAAAACAAACCAAATTGAGATTACATACTTGTGATGATGCTTCATTGGACTTTAGATCCAAACAAGGTATAGTTCGAATCATCAGCTACAATTGGGACAGAGCACCAAACAATTCTCATTACAACCAGGGCTTCTAAGAACAGCTGTCCCCCCCTGTTTCTGCCCCTGCTCCTCATCAACCTCCATCACATCTTACAGCTCCCATTACGAGAAAAACAAGGCAATTTCAGCGTATGATATTACGGTCCAGAGACCAAATTTGATTTTTTGATTAAATTTAACTTTTATATAAAAAAAATATTGGTGATCAGGTTCCTGCTGATGAAATTTTAATATCTGGTCACTCCCTGCTATTGATGAATCAAGTATGTCCGGAGAAAACACGACTGTCCAAAAGAACTCAAGTGCGAATCTAGTGTCTGATTGCAAGGCTGCAGATGGTAGTGGCAGTATCTGACGAACAACAAAGTGATATGACAAGAAACTTGAAATCTACACGAGTTAAGCAATTCTTATGGATTTTACTCGTTATTTATCCACTAAGTGAGTGAGTTTATCGCATCCAAAAAAAATATTGCTCTACTCGTTTAAGGTACGCGTGGTGATCGGTGAGTGTGAGATTTCAAGTTCAGAAGATGCTGTAGAGCCCAATGTAATTGAAAGAAAAGTTTTCTTCTCTGAATGCCAAGCTTTTGCCTGTGCAAACATCGAAAAAAGGGGCCGAGTACAGTAATCATTTAGCCTTTTGCAAGGCACTCAAATTTGGGATTTTGAGGGGCTGTGGTGCACGAGCTCGGAGCTAAAAATAAAGGGAGTACGTGCTGTGGCTGTGTAGCCTGCAAGCAAGTATATAAATCGGCTCACGCTTTGTTGCCATGTCTGCCTCGCCTATTCCGAGGTCGATTCACATGTTTAGGCTCGTTTAGGAGCGCGAGTCTTTTCCATTCGAAAACATTAACGTTTCGTTTATTTACTTTTATAATAATATATATGAGAAAGATATTTGAATACTTTTCGAGTACATTTTTATGCTTTTAAATTGGAAGGAATATGTTTTTAGAGACAGCATTTATTTATTTTTATTTTAAAACATCTTTGTAAAAAACATCAATTTTAAAATTATCTAACTAAAACAATAGTTATTACTACACTCTTAAAACTCAACTCAACAGTCAATTTATAGCAAAACTCAAGTTATTAGTCGAGTAAGTGGTCACAGTTTGAGGTGATCCAGGTCAATATAATAATAAAAATAATTATTGTTATGGTCTTGCCCTTGATGTGGCGATCAACTTGAGACAATACTCAAGTCACGTGTGAGATTAACTACTAACATGAGTCAACATAAAATAAAAATAGTTATTATCATGGTTTTTTTTTATAAACAGGGTGTTTGTGCCGGCTTGCGCACACCACAATAAATCCCTGATCCCACTGAACATCCTGCAAGTCCAATAAACAGGTAAGACACCGCGGGGGTGACAGACGTACCTAACAAGGTTTGAACCTGGGATGAGAGGAAAACAAGCCCCTTCTCTGACCACCAGGGCAAGACCTTGTTGGCATTATTATCGAAGTTTTAAGAACACAAGTTGAGGTTCATTCTGATGCAAAACTCAAGTCGCATGTCATGAGTGCCAACGTGAGCCAACATAAAATAAAAATCATTATTATCATAGTTTTTAGACTTGACTTGGATGTCAACTCGGGGCAAAGTCCTGATTACAAATCAGGATGGTCAGCCTAAAATAAAAATCATTGTTATCATAATTTTATAGCTCAACTCGGGGGTAGTTTAAGGAAATATCAAAGTTACGAGTCAAGAGAGTCCACCCAAGTGATTATTATCATTTTTTTTAAAATTTGACTAGCAAGTAGAGCCAAGATAAGGTTTTAGATCACATTATTAGATGGTCAGCCTAACTTACACAAAAATGTTAAAAAAAAAACAATCAAAGCAACTTTGTTTAACAAAAAAAAAATCAAATAATTTTACCCATGTTTTATCTAAATTTTTCAAATTGACGAGTGAAATGTTTAGTTTTTGCTAGCTAACCATTTTGACTTCTAAAAAATACCATAGTTTTTCATTTGTCCATCTGATTTACTCATTTTAAAATCTAACTAGAAGAATTAACTCTTGTTCGTGGGACATTAAGAAACAAAGTTTCCCTTCCAAAACAATAATCTGGATTGAAAACAGTCTTGATTTTTGGTTATTTACTGAGAAACAATTCCAAAACCAAAGAGCAGAGCAGTCTGGATAAAATTATTAGGGGGGCAGATTCCAAGTGGGTACCAGGGACTGGACCAAAGAGTTCACCTTCCGAGTCTTTCACTCTTGTCAGCAGGGCCAGCACCACCCCCATCTAAAATAATGTTCACCCACTCTTTCGAACCACCACTCCTTTGATACTTGTGGACCTACTGGCCACGAAATGAAATAATTCACGGGGTGTGTGGGGGTTTTTGTTTGAACATTCGCTAGAAAGATATTGTGGTGTGACAAGATAAAGGACACGTATATCTCTACAAACTTGATTTTCCATTATAAATCAAAATATGTGAAAATAAACATCTCAACTCAAAATCAAAAAATTAAATAGTTTGGTGAGTCTCAGTAAATATTTTTATATTATTTTTTAGCACACTATCATAAATGAAAGTTATTTGCATAGGCATTGTTATTTATATTATTTTTTAACACACTAGATGAAAGTTATTTGCATAGACATCATTATCTTTTACTTAATTATATTAATTTGATTGGAGATGTGAGTATTTGCTTGTTACTACTATTATATCATATCAAAGAATTTTTGTATAAAAATAATTGGAGTCATGCTATCACCCTTGTTTGGATAACTATTCTTATCTAAAAAATATTTTGAATAAAAAAAGTTATTGGTAGAAAATATAAATAATTAATAAAATTATAATTTCCATATCACAACTTCTTACAAAATTAATTTAACTCTTCATTTTCATTCCTTCCAAATTTAACACATGAAAAAAAAAATCATTTTGTTCCATAAGATTTTCATTCTCTACACTTTCATTTTTCCCTCTTATATTTTCTCACATACAATGTAAAGGTTAAGGTGTTGCAATTTAGACTCATTTAACCTTTAGCCCATTTGGTTTTCATGAAAAGCAAATTCCGAAAAAGTAGATTGTATTTTTATGTTTGATAGTATCATGAAAAATAACTTGGAAAACAATTATATTTATCACACATATATCAAATATATTTATCATTTTTTTATACCTTCTGTTGCTACCCAATTTTTGACTCTATTTTTTTTTTTTTTTATGTAAAAAAAAAAAAAGTATTTCAAAGATAGATTTTGGGGTTCAAGGGCGAAATCGAGCAATTTGAGAGTTTAATGTCTGATTGAGGTTTAAATCGCGAAAATCAGGAGTCAAGGTCTAGTTTAGAAGATTGCGCAAAGTCATGGTGGAGATTGGAATTTTTGATGGGATTTAATTGCATGAAAGGTTTAAATCCAATTGGGTGCATTTTTAATTTTTTAAAGGACCAAATCAGATTTTTACCTTCTAAATTTGTTTTGAAAGCTGCATTAAATGGTATGCTATTCCGGCATGAAATTTCATTGATTTTCAGGCGCGAGATCACAGTCATCAAATTTTCTTCCCTTTTTCAATATGATTTTCTTCCTATTTCACGGTGATCACAGCAGATCAATCAAGTTTTCTTCTTATTTCATGTTGATTTTCTTCCCGTTTCACCTCCCTCAGCCACAGCATGCAAATTAATCAATCGCGATCTTCTACCCAAATTTATCCCCGAAAAATCTCATTCCTGCTTCTCCTCCCGTTTTCATCTAATTTTTATGATTTTGCTTAGCTGTTTTGATACTGCATTTAAACGTGATCTCGGCCAAAACGTTTTGATACTGCATTTAAACGTGATCTCGGCCAAAACGTTAGGGGACGGCATTTAAACGTGATCTCGGCCAAAACGTTGGGGAAGGATCCGGGTCTGCTCGGTTAAATAGAGGCCTGCACAAAAAAGTGAGAGGGGGGCAGAAAGAAAAACAGAAGGGAGAGAGGAGAGAAAAAGTGAGAGGGAGAAGAGGTTTTTCTTAAACTTTGACAGAAGAGGGGACGACGGTCGAGAGAAGAAGGAAAGTGGACAGAGAGGAGAGGAAATTTACGTGAGAAACTTATATTAAGGACGTAGAAAACAGAGAGAGACCCGGGCATTTTTTCTTCGTTTCACTCTGCCTCTCTCTCTCTAAAACCAGGTCTTCGTCTTGCTCTCCTTCTCGGTTAACAGCCTTGACAGTCAATCCCAGCTTCACCACCGTCGACCACCGTTTTCCCTCCTCATCACCATAAGCCTCCTCTCAGCCCCAGAAAGCCTTCCACCATCTCAGGCGAGGAGAGAGGCGACGACAGCAGCAATGTCAACAGCCCCTGCAATGTGAACCGTTGCCTTCCGACGCCATTTCCGGCCACCTCAGGCCACCATATCCGAC
This sequence comes from Salix exigua, assembly GCA_032356905.1. NCBI lineage: Eukaryota > Viridiplantae > Streptophyta > Magnoliopsida > Malpighiales > Salicaceae > Salix > Salix exigua. The sequence continues at coordinate 6,501,734 of CM063598.1, forward strand.
GAGACAACGACCACAAGATCCACCACGACCTCCTCTACACAACGGTATTATCAGTTACTCCATTCTCCATACTTGAAAAATTGCCATTGTCACTGTCACTGTGCACCATTTCTGTTATTTGCATGTTGTTTCATGCGGGGTGCATTGTGTGGTGGGCTTGGCGGGCTAGGCCTTGTGCCCGGCTTGGCCTGAAGATGGCCTCTAGTGTCTGGGCTGGAAGCCCAGCCTAGACGGGTCTGGGCTAGCAGCCTAGCCTGGAGATAAAGTGGGTTGGCCTGTCAGCCCAGTCCAAATTTAGGTGGGCTAACAGCAAGCCCGCCGAAAAATAGAGAATTAAAAAAAAACAAATTTTTCAAAAAAGAATATATTTTTACTAAAGAAAAAATGTGTTGTTTTCTTGCATACGGCCAATACACTAGCATATTTTTTAAAAGTTGTTCTTTTTGAGAAAAAAATATTTATCTTGGGTTTTGAAAAGAAAATGAGTTTTAGCATGGATTTCGCAAAGAAAAAATCATCTCTTGCATTTTGAGATTTTACAACATGTTTGTCAAATCCAAAGGGTATTGGCCAATATTCAAAAAAATATAAAAATCTTATTTTTTTCTTTGGGAATCTATTATTCACCATCGGTATTTGGATAAAATAAATCCTAAGAGGTTAATATCCAAAATATTCGGCGGGAATGATATGTTATTATTCACCATCGGTATTTTGATAAATAAATCCTAAGGGGTTAGTTTCCAAAATATTCGGCGGGAATGATATGCTATTATTCACTGTTGGTATTTGGATAAATAAATTCTAAGAGGTTACTATCCAAAATATTCGGCGGGAATGATATGCTATTATTCACCATCGGTATTTGGATAAATAAAGGGATTAATATTCAAAATATTCGGTGGGAATGATATGCTATTATTCACCATCGGTATTTGGGTAAATAAATCCTAAGGGGTTAATATCCAAAATATTCTGTGGGAATGATATGCTATTATTCACTGTCGGTATTTGGATAAATAAATCCAAAAGGGGTTGATATCCAAAATACTCGGCGGGAATGATATCCCATCTGCCATTTATTTTAACGTTGTTATTTTTCAAGGCCATAGCAAATCATAAGCAAACCAAAACGTCAAGCAGCTTACCTTAGGTAGGGCGTACTAGGGGTGCTAAAACCTTCCCTTTACGCAACCAGCCCCTTACCCTAGAATCTCTGAAAGACCAATCTTAGGTTTCCTAGTAACCATACTACTAGGTGGCGACTCCCCTTTTTACAAAATAGATCATCCCCCCGACACATTGATACCCCCCCGCTCATGGGGAAGAGTTGCCACGATGCCGCATTACACCAAAATCATTTTTGGGGTGCGACAGAATGGCGACTCCACTGGGGACTTGGGCTAAGCTTGACAATTTTTTTTATTTGTTTATGATATGTTTTATTTGTTTGTTCATTTATTTATTTATTTTCATGTTGTTATGGTTTATTTATAAGTTTTAGCATGCATCTTTATATCCTGTCATCATGCATCACTTTTTTTTATTTTTGAGAGCACACACTAAACTTTAAGTTAAGTGGGGGACTAGCAGCTTACCTATGACTTGAGTCAAGGTTGAAGTTTGTGTAAACCCCAACTCTTTGCTGAGTGTTTAGACTGGTAGTGATTGGTATACGTGCCATATCACTATCTGCTGAACCCCCATATCGCCTTTACGAGGGTGATCACTGGGACAGCAAGAGACCCTCTTTAGAGACCAAGTAGTAAATCTACCCTATGTCTCACGTAAAGGAACTAGAACCTATCGTTAGGATGTATGCTCCATAATATCTTTTTGCATAAAAAGAAAAACCCTAAAAAAGCATTTTTGCCTAAGGAAGTGTGACACACTCTCTGAAATGAATTTCGTGATGCAACGAGATTTATTTTTCGCCACAAGTTCAACTTTGGGTTGTCTGAAAGAAAGGTTCTTTTATTGTAAAAGAAAGATAAAAGACAGGCTGCTTGAAAGGCAATTTACCCGATCCAATGTTACAAGATCAGTTGGGTACACTACAAAAGAAGCTAGAAGTGTCACTGGTGATGGCAACTTTGTAACGATTGATAACGAGAAAGATGAGCGAAAAAGGTGCTACTTTTGGCTTTTCCATCTCCACAGAGAACTTTGGGGACTCTACCAGTGAGCACAGAAGAGAGTATGATAGGGCTGTTACACCTCGTAAAGGATACGACGTCCAAGTATTTCGAAGTCGACGCTAATTTCAAAGGTGCTGAGAGTAACCACACTGCTATCGATCCAAGTATTATTAATCAAGATATGAAAGTTGAAGAGGACTCTTGTCTTTGTGGCAATTGTGGCAGTTTTTTGGGACTAAAAAAATGTTCTCGTTGTAAATCCGTGAGATATTGCTCACAAGATGCCAAGAAGCACATTGGAAGGCTGGCCACAAGTTGAAACGCAAGGAGTTCAAATTAAATTCCTCACAAACAGCAAGATCAAACTTTGGTTTTAAACCTTCAGGTGGTGGGATTAAAAGCTTTTCTAGCATTGCACTTGCTCCTTCCTGTGGAGTTTCTAACTCTAAGCCTATAAAGAAGCCAGGAAAGGTTCTTCTCCCGTATGAAGAATTCATTAAACTTTTCAACTCAGACGAGCCCGGATTTTCTCCCTGTGGGCTCTTAAATTGTGGAAACAATTGTTTTGCCAACGTGGTTCTACAATGCCTCACATACACAAGGCCATTTGTTGCATATTTGTTGAATAAAGGACATCAAACAGAATGTAGACGTAATGATTGGTGTTTCAATCCCATGTTGAAAAAGCAAGCCAAAGCACGCTTCCCTTTTCACCGATAAATATTCTTTTTCGGTTACCTAATATTGGTGGTAATCTTGGCTATGGAAGACAGGAGGATTGCTCATGAGGTTTGCCATTGATACTATGCAATCAATATGCCTTGATGAATTTGGTGGGGAAAAGGTTGTTGAACCTGCATCTCAAGAGACTACAATAATTCAACACATATTTGGGGGTCGCCTCCGATCTCAGGTGATTTGTGCAAAATACAATAAGATTTCGAATCAGTTTGAGAACATGATGGGTTTAACTGTTGAGATTCATGGTGATGCTGCATCCTTGGAGGAATGCCTTGATCAATTCACAGACAAAGAGTGGCTTCATGGAGAAAATATGTACAAATGTGACAGGTGCAATAACTATGTTAAGGCATGGAAGCGTCTTACCATTCAACGAGCTCCAAATGTTCTTACAATCGCTTTAAAGAGATTCCAGGGTGGGAGGTATGGTAAACTTAACAAAATGGTAACTTTTCCTGAGATGATGAGTAAAGGAGGAGATGACACCGATGTATACAAGCTTTATGCAGTTGTTGTCCACGTGGATATACTAAATGCATCATTTTTTGGTCACTACATCTGTTACACCAAGGACTTCCATGGAAACTGGCATAAAATTGATGACAGCAAGGTTTCTAGTTTAAATTAGACGAGGTGCTTTCTCAGGGTGCATATATGCTTGTGTACAACAGGGTTTCTGTTCGGCCATCTTGTCTCAGAACCATTGAGCCTTCAAAGGAGCAACAATCAATCATGAAAGTAGATCTGGATTCTTACACAAAGAACCCAGCTGAACACCTTTCACCAATAAAGTTGATGGAGCCACATAATTTTGAGCTTTCTTTTTCTGTATTGGATGGTGATAGATTGCCTAGGTCTAATGCTTTATATTCAACATCTTATGGAGATGGAATTGGTGCATCCAATATTCCTTATGACCCAGATGTCCCCAGGCCTGGCAATAGGTGAAGAAAAATTAAGCTGCGGATGAAAAGGCGAGATGAGGTTACAAATTTCAAGGATAAGAAACAGAACAAGAACTCCCACTTATTAATGGGTCAATTGTCGAAGGTCTCAAAGGGTATTATCATGAATGATATTTCAGCTGGAGGGGGATGATCCCCAAATACCATAAGTGATACCATTTTATAGATTTCAAGCGTTGTAGAAAAGCACAGAAATTGTGAGTGCTGCCAATACAGGGAGTACAGAAAGCATTGGTTTATCAGGTCAGCAGCATAAAAGAAGAAAGTTGATCAAGCCAAAATTCAGTGGTAATGGATCGTCTGACAATGTTAATATCGGAAGTCAGGATAATGCAAGTAGAATGACTCAGAATGTTGAGTTACCAGATATGACACTTCATATTGACCTTGAAGAAAATAATACTGGTTTTCAAGGCTGTTCAGATTGTGAAGGAAACGAGAAGGTACCAAACAGTGTGGTGACCCCCAGCAATGCTAATGGAGACAACAAAGAAGCATTACAAGATGTTGGTCCAGTTTCTAGTGAATACAGAAAGTAGTTTGCCCTCGGTGAATTTTGAGGCTGAGGGGATTATCAGATGTGTACTTGATCATGATGGAGGTAATGGAAATATATCTGATAATGTTAAAGCTGAGAATAGATCTTTTCACCATGGAGGAAATGAAAAGATACCTGACAAGGCTAAAGCCGCGAATAGATCTTGCCCAACAATTGGTGAGAATGCCTTAGATATTATGTTAAGCAGCAGAATGGATTATAACTGTGGATCGGAAAAGGCATTCAAAGAAGTTGGAAATGTTGAAGAAAGTAAGCAGCAACTATTTCTGCAATCTGTGGGGGAACAGTGCAAAGCATCTATTGAAACCGTCAGTTACTCCAATACAAAAGAGTCTGCAGAATTATGTGAACAAGATGACAAATGTGTAGAGGTGATAGCAACAGCTGCATGCAAAGACTGTAAAGTGGTTGCTGAGCGAGAAGATAGTGGAAACGGAAATCTTGAAAGTCCTAGCCATTGACCATGGCGCAATCACAGATCTCAAGCGAGAAGATTGTGCATTTTGTTTTTGGTTCATAAGGAAAAGTTAACAACGAGAACATCCAATGCAGCGAACAAATTGAACCATCATAAATTGAAGAAAAGATGGTCTCCATTACGTGCTTATAAGATGCACCCAGAAATTTGCCAGTTTCCCTCCTTGATAACAAGTTGATGAACGGAGAGCAAATGTCAAACAAATCAGCATCATTTCATGAGATTGGGGTTCTTGGCCTTTATTTATTCCATGATATTACGGACGGCCAGGAGCTTCGCGATAAAAAAAAAAAAAAAAATCTGGGTCATCGACTCTTATAATGAATGTGAGGCTGAAGCTGCAGTTGAGTTGCTACGATTTTTCAAAAGGAGGTACTCATCCGAGTTTGTTGGTGGTAGAATTCGCATCATAACTCCATATAAGTGCCAGCTCTCGTTTCTCTAGTGCATTTGGATCATCTGTTGTTGCTGATATGGAGTTCAATACTGTTGATGGCTTTCAGGGCTTAGAGGTTGATATACTGATACTTTCCATTGTTAGAGCAGCTGATTTAAGTTCATCTATGAATGGATTGAGCTCCAGCAGTATTGGGTTTGTCGCTGATATAAGACGGATGAATGTTACTGTTAATGAAAGTAAGGGAAGAGAAAGAAGCGAGAAGAAACTTGACTCTGGTATGAAGAAAGATAGATGTGCAAATTCAAAGAGTTCTAGAGAGCGTTCTGAACATGAACTGGGTGATGGCCGAAAAAATCTGAATTTGAGCAGGGGAACAAAGGAATCTATTGAAGGTGAGAAAAGCCAGAAGAATTTGGAGAGTTCTACATCCTCAGATGAAGGAAGCCTCAAAAGCAAGGAGGTCAATGATGGTAAAAATCCTAATCCTGTAGGTGCTTGTTCAGATACGATTACAAAGAGGAAACAACAATGTGAAGCTGTTGAGGCCATTCCAAAAGGCTTCCTCCAACCTCTGTTATAAGTGGTGGAATCAGACCTCCCAAGACAAGAAAAGGTTCGCGGTAGCCTCAAACGGGTTTATTGCAAAATTAGATCCATCAGCACCACTGTAAAAGTGGAAATTTATGTGATCCCAGTATGTATGAAATCGGATTCTGTTTTGAGATTTTAGCGAAACCTATTTTATCATCCCTGAAAGTTTATGGAAAGAAGGTCGGCTTGATCTTGAATATCAAGGTAAACCATGGATTGGATAAGTTTGCTTTACGTGTGGTGATTCCTTGTTATAGACCCCCAAGGCAATACAACATTGGTCTTGAAAATACAGAAATGCTATTAGTATGACTTATCATTGTGGATGTTACTCGGTTGAAGGAGAAATAGATGAAAACCCTTGGTACTACGATATCAATAATTTCATACAAAACCCTGGGGGCATCCAAAAAGAGAATAAAACCTTGAGGAGGTTAACGATGGATTTTTACCTTGATGGGGAGGTTTTTGTATAAGAGGTCATCTGATGGTACTTTGCTGAGATGCTTAGATGGATTTGAAGCCAGAAACGCGTTACGAGAAATCCATGAAAGGATTCGCTCAACCCATACTAATAGGCATGATGGTTAGAAAAATGCAAAGAAATGGTTATTTCTGGAAGACATTAGAGAAGGATTGCATCGACTATGTCCGCAAGTAAGTGTCAAGTCCGTGGCAACAAAATCAATGCCCCTCCGACTCTCATGTTTAACTTGATATCTCCGTGGCCTTTTGCAAAGTGGGGAATTGATGTGATTGGGTATATCAACCAAAAGCCAGCAATGATCATAGGTTATTCTCGTGGCTATCGACTACTTCACAAGATGGGTAGAAGCTGGTTTATTTGCTCATGTAACGCAAAAGGTGTTGAATAAATTTGTTGAAGGAGATTTGACATGTCGATATGGACCACCAGAAAAGATCAGAACTGATAATGCTCAGAACTTCAAAAGAAGAATAGTAATAGAACTTTGCGCTAAATGGAAAATCAAGCAACCTCACACTTGGGGGCATGGTCAGATTTGGATAAAAGCAAAGATCATCGCAGATAGCCCATGATAAGCAATGTGCTTGCGTTGAGTGGATGAATGATTTATGACAAACTTGAATGAGCCATCCAATCAGAGAAGCCTGCAAAGCTTTGGAGATTAAGCAAAGACATCTCGTGATAATGGAACATCAGAGAAAGGCGACCTATGTGTCCAAAAGAGAGAAGCAGAATCTCAAGTGAAAGAAACCACAGAAGAAAATATGAATTGAGGACTGGTGCTGTTTCGTTCCTCAAAGTCACTTGTGACAACAAAACCGCCTTCATCTTACACTCGGGCAGGTCACCCGTCATAACGAGACCCGGGTGGATCACCCGTCACTATCATATCTAAGCCGGGTCGGTCACCCAGAAAAATGAGACCAAGCTAGCCTTGTCGGTCACCCAGAAAAATGAGACCAAGCTAGCCGGGTTGGTCACCCAGAAAAATAAGACCACGGGTCGGTCACCCATCAAATGAGACCATGCTAGCCGGGTCGGTCACCCAGAAAAATGAGACCACGGGTCGGTCACCCATCAAATGAGGCCATACTAGCCGGGTCGGTCACCCAGAAAAATGAGACCACGGGTCGGTCACCCATCAAATGAGGCCATGCTAGCCGGGTCGGTCACCCAGAAAAATGAGACCACGGGTCGGTCACCCATCAAATGAGGCCATGCTAGCCGGGTCGGTCACCCAGAAAAATGAGACCACGGGTCGGTCACCCATCAAATGAGGCCATGCTAGCCGGGTAGGTCACCCATAAAAATGATACCACTGGCCTGGTCACCCATCAAATGAGACCATGCTAGCCGGGTCGGTCACCCAGAAAAATAAGACCACGGGTCGGTCACCCATCGAATGAGGCCATGCTAACCGGGTCGGTCACCCATCGAATGAGGCCATGCTAACCGGGTCGGTCACCCATCAAATGAGGCCATCCTAACCGGGTCGGTCACCCAGAAAAATGAGACCATGCTAACCGGGTCGGTCACCCATCGAATGAGGCCATGCTAACCGGGTCGGTCACCCATCAAATGAGGCCATGCTAACCGGGTCGGTCACCCATCGAATGAGGCCATGCTAACCGGGTCGGTCACCCATCAAATGAGGCCATCCTAACCGGGTCGGTCACCCATCGAATGAGGCCATACTAACCGGGTCGGTCACCCATCAAATGAGGCCATGCTAACCGGGTCGGTCACCCAGAAAAATGAGACCCTTCATATCTAGCTTGGGTAGGTCACCCAGAAAAACGAGACCCATATCCTTCATCCTGTTTTTCTTTACAACGCTTACTATTTAAAGTCTTGCAAGACTTTAGTCGTAAGCATTGTAAAGAGGGGGCATCTGTTGCTACCCAATTTTTGACTCTATTTTTTTTTTTTTTTATGTAAAAAAAAAAAAGTATTTCAAAGATAGATTTTGGGGTTCAAGGGCGAAATCGAGCAATTTGAGAGTTTAATGTCTGATTGAGGTTTAAATCGCGAAAATCAGGAGTCAAGGTCTAGTTTAGAAGATTGCGCAAAGTCATGGTGGAGATTGGAATTTTTGATGGGATTTAATTGCATGAAAGGTTTAAATCCAATTGGGTGCATTTTTAATTTTTTAAAGGACCAAATCAGATTTTTACCTTCTAAATTTGTTTTGAAAGCTGCATTAAATGGTATGCTATTCCGGCATGAAATTTCATTGATTTTCAGGCGCGAGATCACAGTCATCAAATTTTCTTCCCTTTTTCAATATGATTTTCTTCCTATTTCACGGTGATCACAGCAGATCAATCAAGTTTTCTTCTTATTTCATGTTGATTTTCTTCCCGTTTCACCTCCCTCAGCCACAGCATGCAAATTAATCAATCGCGATCTTCTACCCAAATTTATCCCCGAAAAATCTCATTCCTGCTTCTCCTCCCGTTTTCATCTAATTTTTATGATTTTGCTTAGCTGTTTTGATACTGCATTTAAACGTGATCTCGGCCAAAACGTTTTGATACTGCATTTAAACGTGATCTCGGCCAAAACGTTAGGGGACGGCATTTAAACGTGATCTCGGCCAAAACGTTGGGGAAGGATCCGGGTCTGCTCGGTTAAATAGAGGCCTGCACAAAAAAGTGAGAGGGGGGCAGAAAGAAAAACAGAAGGGAGAGAGGAGAGAAAAAGTGAGAGGGAGAAGAGGTTTTTCTTAAACTTTGACAGAAGAGGGGACGACGGTCGAGAGAAGAAGGAAAGTGGACAGAGAGGAGAGGAAATTTACGTGAGAAACTTATATTAAGGACGTAGAAAACAGAGAGAGACCCGGGCATTTTTTCTTCGTTTCACTCTGCCTCTCTCTCTCTAAAACCAGGTCTTCGTCTTGCTCTCCTTCTCGGTTAACAGCCTTGACAGTCAATCCCAGCTTCACCACCGTCGACCACCGTTGTCCCTCCTCATCACCATAAGCCTCCTCTCAGCCCCAGAAAGCCTTCCACCATCTCAGGCGAGGAGAGAGGCGACGACAGCAGCAATATCAACAGCCCCTGCAACGTGAACCGTTGCCTTCCGACGCCATTTCCGGCCACCTCAGGCCACCATCTCCGACGAGACAACGACCACAAGATCCACCACGACCTCCTCTACACAACGGTATTATCAGTTACTCCATTCTCCATACTTGAAAAATTGCCATTGTCACTGTCACTGTGCACCATTTCTGTTGTTTGCATGTTGTTTCATGCGGGGTGCATTGCGTGGTGGGCTTGGCGGGCTGGGCCTTGTGCCCGGCCTGGCCTGAAGATGGCCTCCAGCGTCTGGGCTGAAAGCCCAGCCCAGACGGGTCTGGGCTAGCAGCCCAGCTTGGAGATAAAGTGGGCTGGGCTGTCAGCCCAGCCCAAATTTAGGTGGGCTGACAGCCAGCCCGCCGAAAAATAGAGAATTAAAAAAAACAAATTTTTCAAAAAAAATATATTTTTACTAAAGAAAAAATGTGTTGTTTTCTTGCATACGGCCAATACACTAGCATATTTTTTAAAAGTTGTTCTTTTTGAGAAAAAAATATTTATCTTGGGTTTTGAAAAGAAAATGAGTTTTAGCATGGATTTCGCAAAGAAAAAATCATTTCTTGCATTTTGAGATTTTACAACATGTTTGTCAAATCCAAAGGGTATTGGCCAATATTCAAAAAAATATAAAAATCTTATTTTTTTCTTTGGGAATCTATTATTCACCATCGGTATTTGGATAAATAAATCCTAAGAGGTTAATATCCAAAATATTCGGCGGGAATGATATGTTATTATTCACCATCGGTATTTTGATAAATAAATCCTAAGGGGTTAGTTTCCAAAATATTCGGCGGGAATGATATGCTATTATTCACTGTTGGTATTTGGATAAATAAATCCTAAGAGGTTACTATCCAAAATATTCGGCGGGAATGATATGCTATTATTCACCATCGGTATTTGGATAAATAAAGGGATTAATATTCAAAATATTCGGCGGGAATGATATGCTATTATTCACCATCGGTATTTGGGTAAATAAATCCTAAGGGGTTAATATCCAAAATATTCGGTGGGAATGATATGCTATTATTCACTGTCGGTATTTGGATAAATAAATCAAAAAGGGGTTGATATCCAAAATACTCGGCGGGAATGATATCCCATCTGCCATTTATTTTAACGTTGTTATTTTTCAAGGCCATAGCAAATCATAAGCAAACCAAAACGTCAAGCAGCTTACCTTAGGTAGGGCGTACTAGGGGTGTTAAAACCTTCCCTTTACGCAACCAGCCCCTTACCCTAGAATCTCTGAAAGACCAATCTTAGGTTTCCTAGTAACCATAATACTAGGTGGCGACTCCCCTTTTTACAAAATAGATCATCCCCCCGACACATTGATACCCCCCGCTCATGGGGAAGAGTTGCCACGATGCCGCATTACACCAACATCATTTTTGGGGTGCGACACCTTCAACAGTTCATCTATCAGAATATAACTTGGAATTTTTAACCTTGAATCAAACACAATCTTATTTTTTTAATTTCAATTTTAATTATAAAAAGAGCTAGACAAAGAATACCTTTATTGTATATAGTCCTTGTAAACTCTCGATGAATCAAATAAAAAATAATTTTGAAATGGAATATTAGCTAAAATTTGTGCAAGAGCTCGATTTTTTTTATTAACATTAATATTCAAATCAGTTTACATATATTTTAATTAATTCTACAAATTTTAAAATTAACAAGTAACTTTAAATACAAATCATATCCTCAGCTTTCATGTTCCAAGTTCCATCGTAAAAATTGTAGCATGAAGATTCTCAGAGGACTATATATAATTGCATCGACCTTGGGACTTGGAGTCGATAGCTTGGTTTTGATTTGCTTCTTCGTTAGTTATTGGGGCAAGAGTCAAGACGCGACACATGTACATGTATTATTTGTCCTTATATTTACAGATTCAGACAAGAAACATTTTCGGAAAGTAGACTGCTTGCATCAGAAGATAAGTTTGACCAGTCAACGGAAAATGAAGCCAAACCCTTTCCATCAGCCCAAGAACGTCTCGACTGGATCCTATTAGCTTGGCTGGCTAGCTCGGTCCTCCGTTGGTGGTCTTCGAGGTGTGTTTTCTCACCCTCACGTCCTCTACCTGCTCGTGACACGTGAACGCAATAGGGGGGCGGTCAGTGATTCCACAGAAAGATTAAACTAAAGGCAAGCATGCTGGCTCAATAAAAGTTAGCCCAGGAGCTACATTGTTATCTTGGTCCTTCAAGTTTTAGATTTCTGTCACATTAACCCCTTTAATTACATATCTACGAACACGAGCTTTATGGATAACACGTGTGACTATAAATAAGTCTCACCATTAATTCTTTAATGAGATGCAGGTGCGGGGGCTGGGGCCGGTCTCTCGACGAAAACATTTATCTTATGCTTTTTATAAAAATAATATTTTTAAAATTTTGGGTCAAAACTATTAAAATTTATGTTTTTTCTTCCCTAGCTCACACTCATTTACTTTCTTTACGAGGAATGTTCTGAATTTTCTTTAATAAAATAAGTGTATTGGAGGTTTTTCAAGTATATATAAATATATATTACTCAATGCATGGTCAGTCTATTTACACATGCACCAATTTGTATGGATAAGAAATGAAAAACGAATATTGGAGGGTATTCTATGGACCCAAAATCGTGGTGAAGGGGTGAGAAAAGATCAGGAATTGAAAATTGAGGGACTAGACACATAATTTGCCTAGCTAATCTTAGTATGATCACTTTGGATTCTTGTGAGTGCTACTAACAATCTATCTCTCCCATGTCTTCTTCTATCAACATTATCTTAATTTACAGTGTAATTGGCAATGCCTCGCACACCTCGATCCTCATTTTTTTATCTCATCCCACCACCCTACACCAGAACACAAGTCTTGGCGGATATATTGGAACAGTACGGTGCTAGATTCTGCACCAATAAACATCACACTCACAGACTTATAATCTCTCTCTCTCTCTCGTATATTATCACCATGCACCTATATCTAGCACCCCTCGCACCTCTCTATCTAGGTAGTTTGTAGTGTGTGATGTGAGGAATTTTTTATTGCTATCTAGCTACCTTTCAACATGGGAAAGAAGGGCGGCACCTCATGGTTGACCAAAGTGAAAAGAGCATTCAGATCTCCGAGTAAAGAGAATGACGAGAAAAAGAGTAGCAGAAGGGGAGAAGAACATGACCACGAAGAGGAAGAAAAGGTAATTAACGACACTGTTTCCATTAGCAATAGCTAGCTTTAGTCTTCATGTGTATCATTATAAAGTATTGATTTCTTTTCTTTGTGCATGGATTTCTGGGTTTGTTTTTTGAAGAAAAAAGAGAAAAGAAGATGGATTTTCAGAAAGCCGTCCAGTGCTAACCATGTCCCAGTTCAACGACGTGAAGAAAATATTGCGGTAACGAACAAAACAAGTACTCCCACCGCACCTTTGAGCCCTCCTTTGGATGATGGGAAAAGACTTGCAATTGCAGTGGCAGCAGCCACCGCTGCGACAGCTGATGCTGCGGCTGTGACAGCCCAAGCAGCAGTAGAGATTGCTAGGCTCACTAGACCAGCTTCTCTCCTTGTTAGGGCTAAACTCCGGGCTGCTATTGTCATTCAAACAGCCTTTAGAGGCTACCTAGTAAGTGTGTTTTAACATAAGAGTTGCTTGTCACTATGTTTAGAAATTATTTTTGAAAAACATTTTAAAAAAATTATTTTAAATTAAAAAAATTAGTAATTTAAAATTATTTTAATGTAATAATATTAAATATAAAATTTAAAAGGAAAAAAATATTATTTTAATATAATATTTTTAAAAAGCAATCTCATTCAAATGCAATATAAACTACACTTCAAATAAAACGTCGCTTAAACAATGCACTCTAAGTGACCGTTGAAGATTTTTTTATATTATTTTTTAAATTTTTTTATTTAAAAATAATTTTCATATATCATCACTTGCTATATTGTATATTTCGATATTTTCATTCTTTCTTGGTCAATGATTAGGAATTAATCTTGATTGATTATTGGTCAATATTTTTATTTAAAATACTTTTCCTAGATCATCACTTGCTATATTGTATATATCAATATTTTCATTTCTTTCTTGGTCAATGATTTGGGATTAATCTTGATTGATTGTGGAGGCAAGGAGAGCTCTACGTGCACTAAAAGGGCTAGTGAAGCTTCAAGCTGTGGTGAGAGGACACAACGTAAGAAAGCAAGCAAAGATAACACTTCAATGCATGGAAGCTTTAGTTCGAGTACAAGACCAAGTTCTTGACCAGCGAGCTAGGGTCGTTCCACATGAGTGGAGCCGAAGGTCCATGTTTTCTGAGACTAACAGCTCCTGGGAGTTCAAAAATCTCCACGACATCCGTGAGAGGAAGCCTATGGTCAGTCCTTTTTGCAACCCTACGAGCCCACTATACTTACATGCACATGCAAATCAATTAATTTTCAGACAATCTTGATGAGAAATGAATGGGTTTTCTTAACAGTCGAGAGATGTAAGCTCCGTTCTAGATGATTGGGATGATCGTCGATGTACCAATGAAGAGATTGAAGCCATGCTGGAAAGTAAGAAGGAAGCTGCAATAAAACGTGAAAAGGCCCTAGCTTATGCTTTCTCTAGCCAGGTTTGTCTTACCATTTGTCTTACCATTTCTTAAAAGTTAGATTTTATAATTTATATTATTCTTTAATATATTTTTTTAATTGAATTTTTTTTATCTTGAAATTGAAATTTTTTTGAACTTGCATGGTGTAAATTATTTTGTGTTGGATCTATATGAAATAAAATGAGATAGTGAGATTAAAACTTGTAAATTATTAAATAAAAATACAGAATATAATTTATATTATTCCGTAACATCATTCATAATAATTTTGGGCTCGGACATAAATAATTATACTACAAGTTCTTCCTCATTAATTGATTTTTTTCATGTGTTTACCTGACTCGAAATCAAGATATGGAGGTCTAGAAGGAACCCATCAGCAGGCGATGAAAAGGAGCTAGAAGACAGGGCAAGATGGCTTGATCGCTGGATGGCAACGAAGCAATGGGAGACGAGTAGCCGGGCATCAACAGATAGAAAAGACGGCAATATAAAGACTGTAGAAATGGACACATCTCGACCATTTTCATATTCTCAGAGATTACAAACCCAGCATCACCTGCAAAAGCAACTCTCCAGACATTCTGTTGCTTCACCTTTCCATGGATCACAATATTCCAGTCTTTCTCTCCACCAATATTCTCCAATCACGCCCTCTCCTTGCAAACCCAGGCCCCTTCGAGTACGCTCAGCCAGTCCCAGATGCCTGAAAGAAGAAAGCAAATGCTACTCGGCAGCACATACTCCAAGCTTGAGCTCTCGATATTTCATGAACAGTGATATTGGTCGGTGTGGAATGATGGGTGCAGGTGGGGGAGCTGCTGCAATCTTGCCAAACTACATGGCAGCAACTGAGTCAGCAAAGGCTCGAGTTAGACCACAGAGTGCACCGAGGCAGAGACCATCTACGCCGGAGAGAGAACGTGGCGGATCAGCTGCCAAGAAACGGCTGTCGTTCCCAGTTCCAGATCATGGACCGCATGGAAATTGTGGTGGCCTTAATGGCTACAGTAGCAGTAGCAGCTTCAGTCAGAATTTAAGGAGCCCTAGCTTCAAGAGTGTGCATGGTTGCCACTTCGGAATGGGGGAGAAATCAAATTATTTCTCGGGTTATAATGAGAGCATTGGTGGAGAAATTTCTCCCTGCTCAACGACTGACCTTATGTGGTTAAAATAAAATTAAAAGAAAATGTAATTGGGGTGGGAGTGTTTTTAAGTACCCCTTTACAATTAATTATTAATCAAAGCCGGCCCAGCTCTCATCGATACCATATCATTTTAAGAAAATAAAATAAACTAAGTTTTGAATGAGTTTATCAAGTCATGTTGCTTATCAGCTCTATCGATTTTGATCTTGTCAACTATTAACATGTTCAATTTGAAACTCAGTTTGGATTAAATTTTAAATAATAAAATCATTAAATTAACTCGTGAAATTAAATTAATTTAAAAATTATTTAAATCTAATAGTTATTTAAATGGAGTGTGTTTTTTTGTTGTTGGAAAACACACACGCACACACAATGCCATTACATATATTTAGAGAGAACATCACGGCATTTATATAAAAATAAAAGTTCAAATTGGTGTGTAAAAAAGCTAAATAAGGATAGCAGGAACACACAAATCATAATAAAAAAAAACACATAAAATCTAAAAAAAAAACTTAGAAAAAATAATAAGATCAATCAAAACACAATTTTAAAAGATTTAAAAGTCCATTCAGCAAACTGCCTATAAAACAATTGGCCATAAAATCATATATAAACATTTAAGTTTGATTTAATAGTCAAATATTATGTTATTATAAGTTAAATGAGTTTATCTATCATGATCATTTCAAACCTTTTCTTAAATATAGAATTGTTTCCCTAATCCCTAAAATTATTTATTAGATTATCCATCGTATGGTTACATCACAAAGTAACTCAACCTTGCACTATGTTCAACCTTCCTATAACTAAAAAGTCAAGAAATTAATTGTAATTATGATTGGGAAACAAACTCGAGGTCGTTTTTACTTGCAAACCGACCATGAAAGAAAGAAAGAGTTGTTGTAACCAAATAATAATAATAATAATAATAATAATAATAATAATAATAATAATATACAATTGATTGTAAACAACAATTACACAATGTGTTGAGTATATAAATTGTCATTTCAACCAATAATTTAAGTATCTAAATATGATTTAAAATAATTTTTTACTACTCTATGATACACCATCTTAAAATATATTTTTTAAACTTGAAGTTTACAGGATATCATTATTTTACATGTAATTTTATAAAAAAAAATAAGAATTATAAGATTTAGAGTTGAATATTATATTAAATAAATATTTCAATCTCAAAATTTAAAAATTATACCTTAATATTTACATAAATTGAATAAAAAATTAAAACAAAATGATGTAACATGTAATTTCTAAGCAAATGGAAACCCTGCTAGCAAAAGACCTTCACTCTTTCCAACAACCGGCCATAATGTTCATTTCTTCCTACCTCCATATCAACAACCGGTGAGGGTAACAAAATATTTTTATTTTAAATTAATTTTTTTTAATATTTTTTAAAAAAATTTAATGTACTGCTGTAAAAAATAATTTAAAAAAATAAATAATATATATTATTTTAATAGATTTAAGAACGAAAAACACTTTCAAAAGCAACCTCAACTACACTCTCAAAAAATTATTAAGGGGTTTGTTTCTCCTATGATCTCAAGTTCGAACCCTATAATTGTTAATATAATGGTCACTAGAAACTTACATGGCCGTTAACTTCAGGATCCGTGAGATTATTAAATATACGTGCAAACTTCAGGATCCGTGAGATTATTAAATATACGTGCAAACTGACTTGGACACCCACATTAATAAAAAAAAAATAATTCATCTTAGCTGAGGACAGCATATTAAAAACCAGTAAGGATACATAAATAAAATAATAATTAAAGTCGAGATATGAAGAAGAACATCAGTTAAGGAGGAGAAAGATGAAAGTTCAGGTCTCCTAAGTTCATCCCTCTGCCATCGGTAAGACACACCGTCCGTCCAAAATTAAAGAGGAGATAGAGGCCTTGTAGATCCATATGTCTACCCTCCTTTATCAATGACGGCGCGTGAATTCACGGTCTCAAAATCGTGGTAACGCGTGGATAAACACGCTGATTTATAGATTTTTATAAATATTTAATGTGTTGTTTAGATTATTTTGGTGTTTGTAAATATATATAATTTATAGGGGTGTATTAATATAGAAAACAAAATTGTGTTTCTCTTTTTATTTTTTATTTTTTTCAAACAAATGATTTTAAAAAATATTTAAAAAAATATTTAATTAAATACGCAGTTAAATATCCTGACAACAAGGGCATAAAAATAGGTAGTTAAAGGTTCACGTGGTCACGGTGGTTTTCTCGTGCATTAATCTTGTGACATCAAAATCATATAGGTTTTCATGGAATAGAAACCGCCTACGTTACATCAAGAAGCCCAAAGGCCTTAACCATTCAGGCCCATATCTTAAATGGGCCTTTATTATCTATCCAATTATCATTCCTCCCACAGAAATGTGCCTATTTCCTGAGCCTTGACATGGCATACTGGTGTGATCAGTGACATCATCTCTTAATTGGTACTGTCTTATATAGTTTTTTAAAATATTTTTGAAATTTAGAACATGATTTGTTTTTTAAGATATGAGTCATATAAAATATAGTCATATTATTTTGATATTTTTTTATTTAAAAATATATCAAAATTATTGTTTAGTTTTAAAATCAACACATTAAAATTATCATAAAAAAACATTAATATAAAATAATTTAATATGTTTTAGGGCATACTCTTCCAAATACAACTAAATACATATTATCAAATCAAAAAGATAATACCTTTTTTTTGTGGTAAAAATCATGTTTAAAAACAAATATTTAGTTTTCTTGAAATTATTATTTTTCTTGTTTTTGGATCATTTTGATATGTAAATGTCAAAAAAAATTAAAAATCAGTTTTTCTTATTTTTAAAATATTTAAATAAATTTAGAACATGATTTTCTATTTTTTTTATGTTCTTATAAGCTTTCAGTCATATAAAATATATTCATATTGTTTTGATATTTGTTTTAAAGAGTTGTGTTTAATAACCGTGATTCGAAAGAGAGAGAAAAGCATAAAAAATACTTCGAAGATAAAACTATTAATCTGGGCAAGATGAAAAGGAAACATACCGAAGATATAAACATCGTCCTGGCTAAGAAAATTTTATTTTTAAAAATATAACTAAAAAATAGTATGTATGTTTAAAAATAATGACAATACACGAGAATTTCTTGAAATTTGAAAAAACAAATTACATTTTAAAACATATTTTTCCCTTGTAACATAGCTTGACGATGTTAAATAATCTATGTCATTTAATTATTTTTTTTTTGTGAGTTGTCAAAATATATATTATTTTTTAATACTTTTTATCATTGAATTTGTGATTATTGAGAAAAAAAATTCTAATATTATAAAAATGATCCAAAAAATTATTTAAAATAAATAAATAAAATTCAATTTTTATATATAAAAAAAATTAAACACGGTGTCAAACACTTCTAGATCTAAACTACTCAAACAAAAACCTGGTGTAAAAGTATTAGAGAATCAAGTATTGTCACAAAACATGAAAATATTAAATAATGTTATCTTGATTGTCGTGATTATGTTTTTTTTCATGCTCCGTGCCCTACCATCCCTGGAAGAAGAGACAACGCGCAGTGAAATAAAGGCGTGTTTTATAGCCGCAAAATTACTACTATAATTTTTAGGAGTTGCACCTAGTATTAAGGTCACTAGGAAATCTATTGGTATTCAAGAGTCTGGTTATAGAGACTTGTTGTACAAAGAGAAGACGCTTCACCCTAGCGCACCCTACCTAAGATAAGCTGCATTGTTGTTTGATTGTTTTTTCTAAGCTAATTTTTATTTGTTGATCTTTTCTAAGGTTTGAAGTAGATCTCTCTTCATGAGAAAATTTATACCTTATTAGGAGTCAAAAATCTGATCATTCTAAAGTTTTTTTTAAAAAAATTACACCACATTTTTTTTTAATTTTTTTGCGGGTATACTTTAAAATATAATTTTACATTGCAATTGAAAAAACTATTTTTATATCCACGGGTGTACTTTATAATGTAAATTTACACCGTCATAGCTAAAACAAAATAAATGATATTTTTTTTATATTTTTTTGCTAAATTCCAACGGATAATCATAAACTAGTTACATGCTACTAATGACGGGTAGAGAAGGGCGAGGCGTTTCTTCGTGTGGTGGTGGCGTCGAAAACGATGGGTTGTGGTGGTTTGGAGGAACGCTAGAAGTGGTTGTTTTGTGTTGGAGCTTGCTGCCGCTGGGTGTCGTTGTCGCTATAGAAGAAGGGTTGAGCCTTCCAGGAGAGATGCTAGCGCGAGAAGAAGCTGTTGGTGCCAAGGGGAAAGGTGCTGCTTGCTGGGAGCTGCTGCTTGATGAGAGAGAGAGAGAGAGAGTTGATGTTGCAAGGGGGAGAGAGGGACGCCGACCTACAATGATTTATTGTTGCTATCGGTGTGGGTGTCTTGTCGATGACGAAGAAGATGATGGTGGCTGTTTTTGTGTCTTCGTCTTCCTCTCCTTTGTTTTTTCTACTAATTGTCCTCATATCTGTGCATGTTATTTGTGTTGTATACATGTTATTACATGCATCCTCACTGTTATTCTCCTATTTTTCCAGTAGAGCACCTTTTGTTAATGACGGTCTCACCTTTTGTATATTATTTCATACTCCTCCCCTATTTTTTCAGTGTTAATTGATTCTTTGTTCTCTCCCCCTAGTGTGTAAAATTTCTTCCCCCTTTTATAGACTAAATTTGAAGGTTACAAGGCATGGGAGAGGTGTCCAGGAATAGAGTGTTGTAATGGTAGGCTGCAGGTATGGCGAGCATGGCTCCAGGAATGCTTCCGCAGGTAAGTTTTTTTCAATTAAAAATTTGATATAACATTAAAAATGGGTTATGACAAAAAGGAGTTGTTCGAAAGGGAAAACCGGGAAGAACGATATTTTTTCTTCAATTTTAAATTTCGATTTCACCCAAAAAGTTTTGTTTTTGAAAAATCTGATTTTCTCAATTTAACCCAAATTAAGCTTCCAAACTTAATTTGTCACCAATTAAGCTTTTAATAAAATTAATTTGACTTATTTAAAGTATAATTAAGTCTTTACACTTAATTAAATCCTTCAATTAGATACTAAATTAATTCTTAAACATAACTACACTTTAAATTGGTCAGCAATTAAATCAAACCGGCCCATAAAATATAATTATCTTTTCAACTTAATTCTTACACAGATTCATCCAATACTAAATTATTTTAGCCTTAAATTTGCATTTTTCTTCATTTGTAGGCACAAAAAGATATGATCGAATTCTCAAAAACATCCAAAATTTTCACCTTGATTATTTTACCAATATCAACCCTTTTTATTTGATTTTTGTTATTTTTATTTTATTGTGGGTAGATTTAGGGGAATAAACTAGAATTGAATTAGTATCATTATATTTAATTAAAGTATTGAAGTATGATATATATATATATATAATAACTAGAAGAATGTAATAAAAATAATTTAAAAGCATACAATCATCATGCAAGTTTGTCTAATGAAATGATAATTAATGATGGCATAATGAAATTCCTGACTTCATGTGAAGTTCAGTGAATAATTTAGGACTCTGACCAAGTATCTTTATTGAAGGCATAGATTGAGATATCCGATTATGTGGTGATAACGTCAGCAATATATCACCTCGCGTGTGTTTTACGCGTTAAGGTTTTCGAGAAAAAGACTAAACCAGCCTCATGTTCAAACCACGCGCATGTAGTGAGACTGCAATTTCATGCCCCTCCTAGTTCCCAATGATAGAGGCAGGCTCTTAACAAAAGAGAACAAAATGCATTAAATGAGCCCCCTGCATTTTCCTCACTCTCTCTCTCGTCCAAGGACCTCATTAACTACCACCACCAGCTCATAGTAAGTAAAAGTCCATCTTATCCTCGTTTATTTACAATTCGTAACTGGCAGGGTTTTTTTAGCCAGATTTAATATATTGGGAATAAAAAGGTTGTGTGGTAATGTGTTATAATTTTTTTATTAAATTATTTTTATGTTTTGATATTAAAAATATTTTTTAAAAAAAATAATACAATTTTATTTTAATATATTTTGAACAAAAAATATTTTCAAAAGCAATAATAATCACACTCTCAAACAAACACAAAATTAAAATTGTTTTATAAAAAAAATTTACTTAGAAATATATTAAAATATTGTGTTTTATTTTTTAAAAAATATTTTTGATATCAGCACATCAAGATAATCTAAAAAATCTAAAAAAAATTAATTTAAGACAAAAAAAAATAGATTGATTTCTTAAGTGTATTTTTTTAATATATGAAAATAATATATATAGTAGATTTTCATGAAATCTTTTATCATTAACCGAGGTAGATATATGAGTCTTTATATATTAACTATAATATATAATTCAAACATGATTAAATTCTTGATATTGAAGTTTTTACCCGTATTTGTTTTCCTGAGAAACTAGATATTAAAGTAATTAACAATACATTTACGTGGCAATATTGTAACATGGTCATGTAAGGAGTAATTTATAGGAAATCTCAAATTAAATGCACATATAATAATAAATACCATTTTTTTAATGGGCTTCATTGATTTCAGCTTCTCACTATTTATTACTTCCATCTCGATACATTACTCTTTGCTTCTCTTATCTGTTCCCTCGTTGAACTTGCTCCTTGTAAATTTCACTCTCTTTTCTCCCCCTCAACAACAGGGTTAGAGAAAAAAGGTCAGCCATGGCAGCAGATGTGAGCTCCATGGTGAATACCACTAGCAGTTCAGAGATTTTGATCACAAAAGACCTGCTTGGAGGGTTTTCAAAGGTTGCTAACAAAGATTTGGATCTAGATTTACAAGACACAAAATCTTGGGACGCGCCCCGTGATTTTAAGGTGATTTTTTTTATTTCCGTTCTTTGATTTTGATGCCCAGTTTTTGCACAGGATTTAGGCTGTTAATAAGATTTATTTTTTACAAAATAAAATCTCTGCAGAAGAACTGAATATTCCTGTTTTGTCAGTGGTCAAAGAATTTATTTATTCTTGTGAAATCTTCAATCTATTTTGTTGAAGTGAAAACAAATTGTTGATGAGTTGGGGTTTTCATGCAGTCTGCAGGTAAGGTATTCTCACAGAGATGTTATTCTGTAAGTTCGCCATCACCAACCTTTAACAGTACGAATAACCACAAACAGAGAGCAACCCAGGAACCAGAGGCTCAAGATTCTAAGCTTCCGCCATTAATGTTCCTGGAAGAAAGTTGCTTGGAATTGAAACTCGTCCCTTCAACTCAGTACTGTCAAAGTGTGTGCACGCTTGACAAGGTGAAATCTGCTCTTCAAAGAGCAGAGAAAGAGACCATAACTAAAAAGAGATCGCCTCCACCACCACCACCACCACCACCAAATGACATCGAAGAAGAAAAAAATGGCACCGCATCCTCCTCGGCCGGAGTTTTTGCCGCTGCCTGTCCTGGTTGCCTGCTCTACGTGATTGCTCTGAAAACAAATCCCAGGTGCCCTAGTTGCAACTCCATCGTTCCATCTCCGCCGGCTGCAAAGAAGCCCAGAATTGACCTCAACGCTTCATTTTGATTTTGTAACCATGGCTCAAGATTCCCAGAAATGGAGAACTAGTCTAGTGACAAGCACTTCATACTTCCAGATTATTATTTGTGTATGAAAAAAAATAGGTTATTGTGTTCATATGTTTTAGGTCAATTTAGGATAGGTGCTGAAATTTTTATAAGAAGCTCATAGAATTGAAGCCATATCCTATGCTTTGTGAGAATCTAATGCCCTTTTGAAATGTGGATCAATCAATATGATTATTCTGATTTAAACCTTATACCGCTAGCTTTTGGCATGAAAATGTGTCTGTTCTTTTGGAAAGTGTTTTCGAGGCTCTGAAATGGAAAATTTTGCAGCAACTTAAATGCTTTGCGTAAATTACTAATTGCTTTTCAAATTTATTTTTGTTCTTAAATAAATAAAAAATACTTATTATTATTATTTTTAAATATTTTTTATATTTATACATCAAAATATATATAAAAAAAATATAATTTTAAAATACTGGGGAATGTGGGGTGCATGTGGAAAAATCGGTGTTTGGTGATGTGTGCTTTTCATGGAAAGGTGATGGTTTCCAAGTAGTTGTCTAATGCAAGGAGAAGTAATTAATTTTATTATGATATCATTGGTAAGCTGATTAAATTTTAATTAGTTCAGGGCAATTAATAAATGTCACTACGAACTTTGGAAAAGTAATGCATGAAGCCATAAATAGATCATCCATCACAAGTATTAATAAAAGTAATCTGAAATTTCAAAAATAATTATAAAACACATTGTTAATATATAATATGAATAAATAAGTCTTTTTTAAAATAAAATGTAAAATCAAGAATAGAACACCCACCATGAAATTTAAATATTTTAAACACGACCCGAATTCAGACAAGCCATGGAGGCAGTGTTTTTGCGAGCTTCATGTGAGTTCCATGCTTATTGTGGGGTGGGATTCACGAGCCAAGGCAGGCACAAACACAGAATTCACCATCCCGAGCTGCAATTAATTTCCTTTTTGCCATATTCAATGATGCCATCAATAAATTATTTCATTTTTTGCCATTTTTAACGGCACAATTAATAAATCCATTTTGGATGGGTCTACCAGTTTCTGAGGCCCCGTGGCAACTAAATTCAGGGCACATTTATTCGAGTAGGCCAAGCTGTCTACCCAATGCCCCTTCCTAATTTTGCAACCCGTGAGCCCCTTTGATAGATTCACCTTGGTTGATTTATATCCTCGATTTTTAAAGTGTTTTTTTATTTAAAAATATATTAAAATAATATTATTATTTTTATTTTTTAACTATTATTTTTGACATGGTACATGCAAACATTGAAAAAAAATAATTATAAATAAAGAATTTTAAATTTTTTTAAAAAGTTTTTTGAAAAATAACAAACACCCCCTAATACCATGATTTGCTCAAACTATATTTGTCTAATTTACCCGAGGTTTTATTTTTATTTTTTTATAAACGGGATGTCCATGCCAGTTTGTGCGCATCACAACTAAATTCTCTGGACCGACTGAACATCCTGCAAGTCCGATAAGAAGGTAAGTCATCGCGGGGATAACTGGGGTGTCTGGCAAGACTTGAACTTGGAGTGATAGAAAGACAAGTTTTCCCTCTGATCATCAGGGCACAATCTTGTTGGCTGGTTTTATTTTCTTATTACTATATGGTAATTTGTTGTTACTTTGAAAAAATAGTTTTTACCGGTAAGATTTTCAGTAAAAACTATTTTTTTCAAAGTAACCGGACAAGAAAATTACACCGCAAGTAATAATTATATTAAGTGGAGGTGAAAATTACAAATAATAACAAAAAAATAATTGGAAGTGAAGAATAATGATTGCTTTTGCATGTGACCATATAACAGCTAGGACCCGATGAAGAGAGCATTATCCAATTAGTTTTGGTGTTTCATTTGAATTATATCAGCAAAAACAATATCCAATTACAGCCGTGGAGATTAGGGTTGAATTTAAGGGATAAAGATTGAATTTAAGGGACAATGTTGATTTCTGCAATTTGACCAAAGATAAGACTCTAGTGGGATGGTCAAGGGTTTCAAAGTTGGGAGTTTTATTTCACTTTTTAAATTTTAATGAATGTTTTTGTTTTTTCAAAATCAATTTTTAGAATTCAGAATTAATATTATTAAACATGATTCAACATGGTGAACCTAGGACTTCTCAATATTAAATTAAGAAAATTAAATGAATATTAACTTTTTAATTTAAAAGTTTGACAAATGTTTTCACAACTACATAGATTTTTAATTTAAGAAAATAAATATTTAAAAAATAATATAAAATGTTATTTCAAATTATTTGGGTCGGATTTAATAAAATTTGTTCGAGATTATATAGTTTTAAAGACTTGTAATTTAAAAATAATGATACTTGACTATCCTCGTTAATTGTGAAGCTAACCTCGTAAGTTTGAAGGCTCGGCTGGGAAAATCACCTCCCAAACAATAGCATAAAAAAACAATGCACCTCCCGTGAATGTCCACTCGTACAATAGACTTGGTCCTGCGATGACGTCAGCATTTCATTTAATGAGCCACGTCAACATCAAGCATTTAAAGTGAGGAAATCTTAACTCAACCTTGGACGATTACTATATCAACGTCACCTCTCGCCACGTGGCGATGTATGATTGCCTGGCATTTAATGATTCTTCAACTCATGCGCCACACGTCAAATATTTCGGTGGCTGTCATTAATGAGGCTGTCGTCCTATGCGAGTCGAGGACGAAACTAATTAATGAGTTGATTTTTTTGAAGGGAGAGAAGGCGTGGACAATCAAAGCAAGTAAGGCATTAATTGAGCTGCACGTCGTTTTGTAAGTTGTAAGTTGACAGGGCTGGCTGTGTGTTTTGCGTGGTGCCAAACAAAAAACGTTCGAATTTGACAATACAAGCAACCATTACGCAGACAAATAAAATAAATAATAAAATAAAATTCTCACGGGAAATTACTTGACCTCACGGTCCTCTCGGTTTTTATTTTTATATAATTAGTTCAAAGTCTATTTGTCATTTGGATCTGAAACATTTATGAAAAAAATTAATTTTTTTTTATTTTAAATTAAAAAATTTAGTGTCTTTAGATTATTTTAATGTTTTGATGTCAAAGATGATTTTTAAAAAATTAAAACAATTATAATTTTAATACATTTCTAAACGAAAATCATTTTTAATAATAATAACATTTTCAAACATACTTTTTTAATTTTAGTTTTAAATTAAGAAATACACACACTTAATTAAGTACATAAAAATTTATTGTTAATAAATAACGCATTGATGTATTTATTTAACTCGTTTGAATGTTAGTTAAATGATTTTATTCAATGCAAGAAAAAAAGTGTAGATATTATCATAATATAATTTTGAATTAAAAAATGATTCTTATATATTATAAAATATAGTAAAGATTATATGCGTTGATAAAAACAGGTAAAATTTCAGACATGCACGCCTTGATTGCTATTATAAGGTCAGTTATTGGCATGTTATTTTTCTTATTTTATTTTTCGTCTTTAATATGGTTTCAAAATTTGATTATAAATTCTTATTTAAATTGTAGAGTTTTTTATTTTTTGTGTATCTGATATGAAAATAATAATGCTATTGATAAATTATTCATGTAAAATCTATTCAAGTTCTATTTATTTTATTTTATATAAGATTCGATTGTCCCCATAGCACAGACATGCATACAAGCTTGCTATCTATGCATGGTTCGTTGATCTGCATGAAATCAAATGATATAAACTAAAACGTTATTTTATTAATATAATATGTAAAAAAAAAAATAATTTTTTTATTCCAATCCTTGAAAGCATCTACTAATGGGCTTTTATTCTGGGCCTGGTCTCCCGTTTTGGGCTGCACTGCAGGCTTATCTAATACTGCTGGACATGAGCATGTTTTCACAACTATAGGTCCATATTTACTGGACTCGTTGTTTCAGCCTTCTAACGACTGTAAACGTGGGCTTCAATGCATTTTATTGGGCTTATGACACAGCCCAGATAGAGTTGTTTTTTTTCTTCACTGTGATCTCGAGTGAAGTCATGAAAAATTTATTCAATCAATACACACGGGTTCATCCAATCACATACTCTTTGATGTTTAGTTTATTTTTCTTTCCTGATTATTAATTCTTGATTTATATTTAGTAGCTTGAGCATTGAAGAGTTACATTGAGATTTGTTTTTATGGTGACAACCTAATCCAAAGATGAAACCTATATTAAAACCACTCGTTTAGGTTTAATATATACCACATCGTAAACCGGTAAGCGAACATTTAACATTACATTTTAAAAATATTTTTTAAAATATAGAAAAAAAATATTTTTTGTATTTTTAGATTATTTTCATATACTAATATCAAAAATATATATATATTTTTAAAAAAATATTTTGATGTATTTTTGAACAAAAAAAAGTAACAAATGGTATTTAAAAACAAAAATTTTGCTCAAGAAATTTTTTTGTATAAATATCTTAAGAAATACATAGGATATTTAAGATAAATATATTATAAAAACATCTTAAAATATCCAAGTTATAAAATATCCAATATAGTTATATTCTTAATTTTTTCATGTATCATCACAAACTTATTAATAGAAAGAAGTTCGTTGGAATTTTTTCAATCAGAATCAGAGAAAAGATTGTTCATCCACTGTTCACTCACATCCATATCTATTTGGATTGAAATAGTGCATGACTAATCTGTTGGCTTCTAAAAAAAAATGAATTAGCTACCACCCTCTCTTTTCCCTTCTCCTACTAGTATTCATGTTGCACCAAATAAACCGGACCAAACTGAACTGGTTCACAGTTTAGCAATATACTATAAATACAAAATTTCTAAATTTCTACTTCTTTGCTAAAATCCTAAAACTAGTGTGGTCTATTTTGGCAGCAACAATTATCCTTGAGTAAATGGTAGCCTTTGAAAGACAAAAATATTTAGTATTTGTCTGGGAGTATTGTTAAAATTATTTTTAAAATGTTTTTTATTTAGAAATATATTCAAATAATTTTAATTTTTTTTTTGATATTAACACATAAAAATGATTAAAAAAACATTTTTTTATTTAAAAAAAAACACTTTTTTACCGTTTGAAATGAGTGGGAAAGATATCTGGTCATGGTGACCAAGGAAACGTTTGCTATCAATGGATGGAGAAAAGCTTGAAGAATTCAAGGAAGTCGTCATTTTTTTTAATTGATCTGTCTTTCAATTGATACTTCAATATTCATTTTTTTTATATAGAAATCCATTATTTTTCTGTTAGGTTTTGATGTTCTTAAAATTCAATATGCGGATTAATATGTTAATCCAAATTAAATTAAATCGATAAAATATATTATATCTTTTCTTAAATATATATTTTGATTCGGATCATCATTTCATTTGGTTGTATTTGAGTTTGCAGAGAAAAACGAGTTATATCAAATCAATACCTGAATGGTTTTTTTTCACTGAAAAGAATATGAGCAACTCATAAAATTATTTTTATGTTAATTTTTTTTTTGAAAATTATTAATGATATCAGGAAATCAAAAAAACTTTAAGACATCAAAAAACTTATAGTTTTAACTAGATAAAAATACAAAAAATAATTATTTTTTTGAGAAACATTTTTAAAATACAAAAATAAACCCGCTACTAGAGTATATAGTTATATTCCGAGTTTACATCTTAAACGATGCTAAATTCACCAGTCATCTCGGAATATATGACTGTGATGACAACAACCTTTTAAGCTATTTATTTATCAAAATTTCGAATGAATTTATATTATTTTTAAATAATGAAATAAAAAATAAAGAAAAACAACAAAACTAACACTTCTCAGAGTTCAAATAACCCATCTCAGATCGTTTTGTTTTCAACAATTTTCCCACTTGATTATGTCGAGGATTCATTTAATTTTATTTATTTTTATGTAAAAAACATCATCTAAGTAATGAAATGCGCTTAAAAGAGACAGCAAGAACCAAGAATCCAAGATATAGTTTTCACCGAGTATAATAAGTTGATTTTATTTTAACTAGATGATAAGAAAATAAATTATGATAATAAATCAACGTCATAGTAACTTGGGAAACATTTTTTTAAAGTAGGCAATTTGATAAAAATAAACATGAAAAATTGTTAAAAATCAACTGGATAGGGCATGATAAACACATAATATGGTTAATAAAAGATGGGCTAACCCAAATAACTTGCAAAATTAGTGGTACAGACGATGACATAAAGATGACTTGAAGCATGTTTAGAAGTGTGATTGAAGTTGTTTTTAAAACTTGAAATTGATTTTTCTTTAGAAATGTATCAAATAATATTTGTTTTTTAAAAAAATAGACATATGAAAATGATATAAAAACACCAAAAATTAATTTAAAATACAAAATAAATATATAAAAAAATCATTTTTATAAGATATTTTAAAACGCAATGTCAAATAGGGTCTTAGCAGAGAAGAAATTGAAGAAAACAACAAAGACTAAATAATTTATTGAATATAAAAAATACTGAACAATAAAATAAAAAAAAATTATAAAGAAAAAAGATGTGTTAATTTTTTAAATTCATAATCGAGTGATTAGATAAAAAAAAACACAATACATGAAAAAAACTATAAAATACAAACGCTGATTAACCAAAAAAAAAAAATCAACCTGAAAAAATGAGCTATAAATTAACTTGTTGGACCATATTGAGTTCAACAAGAGTGATTGTTACATTTAAAAAAATAGTAATTCTATTTGTCAATGACAAACAATTAAAAAATACCATAATAATATATGGATTAAAAGCATCAAATTGTTATTTTCTTAAATGTTTTATTTTATCTTAATGTAGTCATATCAAAATATGAAAATCTATTTTTTAAAAATATATTTTAATTTTTTAGATACTATGAACAAAACACAACACACTAACTACAAAAAAAAGCTTTTAAAAAAGGTGCCAATTTCGAAAAACAAAAGATGTTAACACATCATAATCTCGGTTACATGAACTTCAAGATAAATCATTGGATCACCATCAGATTATGACAGCTATAGAATACACCAAATCACATATGAATCCAACGGCTCCAAGAATGCGCAACAGGGCCATCTCCGTGCAGTCCAATGGTAGAGAATCAACCATCAACATAGACGAGCACACCTGCTCCCTCGGTGCTTATGACACCTTTTTTAGTGTTTTAAAAGTTATTTTTTACAATTATTTATTATTTTGTTTTAAATAATATTGTTAATTTTTTATATTAAAATATATTTTTTAAAATAAAAAATTCTATTTGAAAATATTTTGAAACAAAAACAGCAACATTTAAGTATAATAAGTTAACCATACAGATGTTGACCAGTGGTAAAAAAATGAAACTAAGTGGATTTTGATGAGAAAATACAAAGATGTCGTGAACATTTAGAAGCTTTAGAAGAAGAAAGACGCAAGATTCAATTTTTTTGGGTATAAACTACGCGGTGTCTCGGATGTTAGCCTTAG
The DNA here is from genome assembly GCA_032356905.1 of Salix exigua. Taxonomy (NCBI): domain Eukaryota; kingdom Viridiplantae; phylum Streptophyta; class Magnoliopsida; order Malpighiales; family Salicaceae; genus Salix; species Salix exigua. Next base: position 6,532,098 of record CM063598.1, read on the forward strand.
ACTAATCCATGTTTACACCGAGTGGACCTGAAGAGGTGAAAATGCTTCCCAAATAGCCGATTCCATACAAGAAAAGGGATTGAACTCCTGATATATTTTAAAGAACGAGAGTATCCTCACCACTCACCACTCACGTTAGGACCTTTGGGTCAAGATTCAATTTTTGAATGCGAGCTTCCTCTGTGTTTAGAGCTTGTTACTCTAGGTTTTCTCTTTTTCTCTTGAAGAATGAAAATAAACGTGGAGAATTTTATAAAATATGTCAGTTTATTTATACAAAACATAAATTCAGATGGTTGTTATATCAATGATATTATATAACTATATTAAAATGAGATCGTAAAATGATGTTGTTTTTGTTGATATAATCGTAATCCTAATTATATCTCGGATGATTTGTTATTAAATATTATAGCTCGCGCAGATAGTCAGAGATTGCAAAGACTTTCATGTATAGATTTTGTTCGTGATGAAATTGCAAATAGTTTTTGATGGAAGAATAAAAACAAGTATCTAATTTAATTAAATTATTAATTATATTATGTTATTTTAATTATTAAATCTACAATATTTAAAAAATAATATCTATATATATTTAGATATGTATATGTGTATATACTCTTTTAAGTAATTTCACAAGGTGACAATAATATGAAAAATATGATAACCAAACGCATGAAATTGCTTTTTATTAAATTACAAACTCAACCATATTTTTAATCAAACATCTCAATTTCATCTATAAACCTTAACTAAAAGTGTTTCTTATGAAATTGATTTTTTTACATCAACTACAACAATAATTACAATATTAAACAAGTTTTAAGGGGTTTGTATCTCCTTTGATCTCATTTTCAAGTTATGCAGTTGCTAATATAATAATTATTAAAAATTTATATGAAAATTAATATCAAAACACACGTGAAATTAATCTAGCATACACATAAGTTAAACAAACATTTACGTTAATAAAAGAAATAGAATAACACGTATACTCTATGTTTTGGAACGCACCTCTCAGGGCCCTCCAAGAATTACACTGCTCACCTACAACAAAAACACTGTCAAAGAACAAGCACACGCACACGCGCCAACGAACAGCAACAATCCCATTTCTCCTGGGACCACGTCAGCAGACGTTTGCGTTTGACATTGCTAAATTTTGCTATTATATTTTTTTTAGAAAGTTTTTTTAGCAATGTTTTTTTTTTGTTTCTACAAAAAATCAATATTTAAAACATTATTATATATACATCTAAGTATAAAAAGCAACAATATTTACTAACCAAATATAAATATATATTTTTTTCTCATAGTTGAATAAAAAATAAAAGCTTCTTTAATATTGTAGGCATGATGATTTATAAGAAAGATGTAAGATAATAATAGTAATTTAATGTTTTTAAATTTTATATATTTAAGTAAAATCTATATAAAATAAAATAACATCTAAATAAAAAAGGTAAAATATGTTTGTTTTTATAAAAAATCAAATAATATCTAAAATAAAGATGAAGTTATGTTAATGGATTTAAATAATTGTAAACGGGGGGTTGTAAAACCCCCTCCCGTCAACCGTTACAACGTGAATCAACTCACCCCACACCGCGCGTCGAAAAAACTCCAAAATTCAAAAACTTGCAACTCAAAATACCTTCCCCCCCTCTCTCTCATGATTTTTAATTCACCAAAAAATAAATAATAAAAAAACTATCGTTTGCCCTGTCCTTTCCCATCTCTCTCTACGCCTTGATTTTGTCACTCCTCTCTCCCCGCTCTCGCCGGCGAGAGAAATAAAAAAAAAATAAAAAATTCAAAAAGCCGGCGATAGATTTAAATTTTGTAGAGAGGAGAGAAAATGTCGGAGGAAGAAAAGTTGTTAAAGGAAGCGAAGAAATTGCCATGGGAAGATCGGTTGTTACACAAGAATTGGAAAGTTAGAAATGAAGCCAATATCGATTTGGCATCTCACTGCGACTCGATTTCCGATCCGAAAGACTCCAGACTTCGTGAATTCGGTGTGTTTTCTTAAAATTTCTAGCTTCAGATCTGATTGATCTATGAAATGCGGATTTGGTTTCATGTCTTTAGTGTTTTCGTGACTGTCTTTTTGCGTTTTCGTTCTTAGCTCCGTTGTTTAGGAAAACGGTTGCGGATTCTAATGCACCGGTGCAGGAGAGAGCGCTTGATGCTTTGATTGCGTTTTTGCGTGCTGCGGATGCGGATGCTGGAAGGCAGGGTTTGATCGTATTTAGTTTTTGTGTGTGTTGGTTTTGTGGTTTTCTAATTTTTTGTGGTTTGTGTGTAGGTATGCGAAAGAAGTGTGTGATGCGATTGTGGCTAAGTGTCTTACGGGGAGGCCAAAGACTGTGGAGAAAGCGCAGGCGGCGTTTATTCTGTGGGTGGAGCTGGAAGCTGTGGAGGCTTTTTTGGTGGGTAATTTTATGTTTTTTAGATAAAGAGTGAAAATGTGTGTTGGTTTTAATTAGTCTTTTCAGGATAGTTTGCTGTAGGAATGTTTCTTTTGTTTAGTCGTTTGCTAAGAATGAATGAATGAATTGTTATGACGTTGCTTTTGCTGAATAAGTTTGTGGAAATTATGAGTGAAGTGAACAAATTTTGTTGTTTTTATATGCTCTCCTAAAATGGTAGCTGTATCTTGTTTGCTAGGTATTATTTGTTAATTAGTTATAGGATTGATGGGAGTTTTCTGTGTCATATCTTTAATCAGTGTAATGGCTAACCGTTCTTCAGTTGGTTTGTATTCTTCCGTAGTTTATTAGCATAGTTAAGTGGATTTTTTTGGCAAAGAGTTTCCGATGTTAAGTGGGTATTTTGCAAACTTTGACTTAAGGGGATATTTTGCAAGCTTTGACCTTGCCAAACTAGATTGTAATTGAGGTTATGTTTTTGGTGTCCTTTTTGAAATTAAAGACCTTTCTCGTTGGTTATTTCATCCTTCTTTGGTTTGGAAAAATCAACTTCAAACTTCATAATCTTGTAGCTTTAGAATTCTTAGAACTTACACAAGTAGGTAGGCTTTAAGGTTTCTTTAATCAGCTTCACTTCACTTGGAAAGTGGCACCTAGTTTCATAGTCTCTTTTATCGTGGATCGAATCCCTTATTTTTAGAGTATCTCATTGTCTTTTATGCTGTGATTATTTTGAAATCTGAATAGCTGAATGTGGCATTTCTTTTGCCGTGCTTGAGGATCTTGTAGCTTTCAGCATTTCTCTGTCATTTTCAAGTTCTTTATTTTCTTTTTCCTTCATTCCTTCAAGCATTCCATTCAATTTGGCGTCCATGTTTGGTATCTTTTGCTCGCGGTGGGCTCTTTTGCTCACCAAATGCTCAGAATTTCTTGCTGGAATAGAACTGGTTATACTGTGTAAGATTGTTACAAATATTGGGTGATTGTAGGATGCAATGGAGAAGGCGATTAAAAACAAAGTTTCCAAAGCGGTGGTGCCCGCGATAGATGTCATGTTTCAAGCTTTAAGGTTTGTAAGCAATATTTCTTGGTTGCAAAGCACTGATTCTTTTAGTCATCTAAGTGTCTGTGCTGTTATGTTTTGTTTGCTAATAGTGAATTTGGAGCCAAAGTTGTGCCCCCAAAGAGGATTTTGAAGATGCTCCCAGAATTGTTTGATCACCAGGATCAAAATGTTCGTGCATCATCCAAAGGACTAACTCTTGAACTTTGCCGGTGGATTGGAAAAGACCCAGTTAAATCAATTCTGTTTGAGAAGATGCGAGATACAATGGTACAATAGATTTATTCATTAATTTGTATTACTTAGGTACTTCTTTCGTTTTACCTATATATTACAACCAACTTTTCTTCTCCATCTCCCCATGTTCCTCCTTGAAGAAAAAAGAATTGGAGGCTGAGCTTGTTAATGTCACAGGGACAGCTAAGCCATCCCGCAAGATTAGGTAAATGTATACAGGAACCTTTCCACCCTTCTCATGTATTTTACTAGAAGTATGTAGTTCTCCCAAGATGTTACCTTATGCTTTGGCCTCATAATCTGCCAACATTATATGCTTGGAATTGATCATATGCTGTTCTGTCATTGTAACCCTTAGATTTATGCTCCTGTTCTTTTTACACCCCGCCTATTGCCCCTTGCATACATACTGTTCTTCAGTGGTTTTTCTTCTGTACAACATTGGTTTGAAATTATAATTACAATGGAACAAGATTACAATAATTAAACCTATCTGCATTTTCCCAATACACTGTTGCTTAAGCAATTTCATGCTTCCAGGAAATATACATTTTCCCTTCCTTTACCAATTAGTTTAAAAATAATATAAATCTTGTTGAGGTTTGATGTGTCAAACTCTGTTTGGAATGTAGAATTAACATGTGTATGTGACCAGATCTGAGCAAGACAAGGAGCCAGAGCCAGAAGGAGTATCAGAAGTTGTGGGTCCTGGTCATTCCGAAGAAGTTGCACCTGACGGTATGTGATTTAACTTACTCCCATAATACCTGAATCTTTTGTTCAATTGACTAATATGCTATTACCTGGTCATGTTCTGATTGTCAGCTCCTCTAGAAATAGATGAGTATGATCTTATGGACCCTGTTGATATTTTATCACCCTTGGAAAAATCTGGATTTTGGGATGGAGTGGTCAGTGCTCCTGCTTCTTGTTTTCATTTTTTTAGTATTTTGGATTATCTAACTTATTGTTATCATTTTCTAAATATCTCTGTTTTCCTGCTTACTGCTAACGTGTCACAATTTGTGTCTACCTCTTAGAAAGCTACCAAATGGTCAGAAAGAAAGGAGGCTGTTGCAGAGCTGACAAAGCTTGCTTCCATAAAGAGGATAGCACCTGGTGATTTCTCTGAAGTTTGTCGGACATTGAAGAAGGTAATTTTTTTTCTCTAACTTTCAACCTCCATTTAAAATTCTCTACAATCATCTCCCTTTGTATTGTCACTATATTTAAGGCTGTTTTGTCTTCTTTGTGTTCCTTTATTAATTTTGTTTCCTTTCTGGTGTATGAATACTAATGTTGAAAAAACACATGTTATTTGGTGACAAATAGTTTACTCGATTCTGGTGCAGTGCTTTTGTTTGGTCAATTTGCGGAAGATATGAGAACCTACATAAACCAAATATTATTAGGAAAAGTATTTTTGAAGTATGGTGCCAAAACACATACAAGTTACTAGCTGCACTTGCAGGCTTATTATGAGGTCACATAATTTGGTTGATGAAAATCTTCTGCTCGTCCCTTTCCCTTTTCTTTTTAAGCTTTGGTGTAACCTGAATGGAATCACATTAAAAATATCGTATTTTTTTTCTAAGCACAGGGATCTGATTAAGATATTTTTCTTGGAGATTAAAGTATGCTTTTCCTCAATAGCCAGTGAATTCTACTGAATTTCACTTTGTTAACTTGAACCTGTACTAAACTTGGAACTCATATGATTACAAATGCTTTTCTGAAATTTATATCCTACTGGTTTATGGTGTTCAGACTTCAGAGTGACTTTTCACTATGTTAACTTGAACTTGTGCTAAACTTGGAACTCAGTATGATTACAAATGCTTTTCTGAAATTTATTACTTACTGATTTATGTTGTCCAGAATTCAGAGTGACTTTTCAGTGCAATGCTTTCCTTATCTTTGTTGATGAATCTGTGATCCATTTTACCATCATCTGTATAATCATTTCATTTTGTTCAGTGTTTCACTATGTTTTTGTCTGGAGCTTCACTCTGTGTTTGCCTGCAGCTTATTATAGACGTGAACATCGCTGTTGCAGTTGAAGCCATACAAGCTATTGGAAACCTTGCGCGTGGTCTAAGATCCCATTTTTCTGGCAGCTCTCGGTTCTTACTGCCTGTTTTGCTTGTAAGCCATATACACTTTTAAGTATGACACATTCCCATTTACTGATGCTTTCAAACCTTGGCTACCTGGGCATGTTGAACTGGTCTACATATGTGTCTCATCTTGCGTGATAAGTGGGCTATATAAGTTTTTGCAGTACCTGTTTAAGTCTAACTGGCCTTTTCTATTGTTTCATCTAATAGGAAAAACTGAAAGAGAAAAAACCTACCCTGACAGAGTCACTTACACATACTCTCCAAGCGATGCATAAGGCTGGATGCTTAAATCTTGCTGACATTGTTGAAGGCAAGTTCCACCTTTCATTCCAAATATGGTCTGAGAGTTTTTTGTCTACCCTTTGCATGAGCTATTTGAGTCTGACAGACTGGACGTCTTAATATTTTGTATTTGTTTTAACCAATTCACTGAGTTTTGTCGAATCCAGAATTCTAGTTGTCTCCATGAACTCATCATTATGGTTGCATTACAATTCATAACTGACACGTGCATAAGAAAATAATAATCATGCTTCTTTAGGAGAAATACTGCATTTTCAATCTACTATCATTATTTTTGCAAATTCTTTCCCAATTACCATTTCTTTTCTCATATAGCTTGCTGTTGAATGTTGTTAATATTATTCTCTGCTTTCTGCTTTTTTGGGTGCTTATAGAAACTTTACGCCACTGGTGGTTCATGGTTTACAAGGTTACATGATCCTGATTCTTAATGATTTCTGTTACTGCAGATGTTAAAACAGCAGTAAAAAATAAAGTTCCTCTTGTGCGCTCATCAACTCTAAACTGGGTGACATTTTGTATTGAAACTAGCAATAAAGCTGTTATTCTGAAGGTGCATAAGGATTACGTCCCTATCTGTATGGAGGTTAGTGCATCCCTTGTTCTTATGTTAATGTTTTGACTGATAATCAAAATCTTCACATGGCATTCATATTCAATAGCTGGTGCTTGCACTGTGATCTCAGATAATAGAGCTTTGCCCTTTGCTCTGTTGTAAATATATTTACATTGCTCTGTAAAGATTATTCATGGGTCATCATCTTTTAATTCCTTACTTATGATGCATGGAGCTCTAAGATATGCAGCTGTGGAATATGCACTGATTTTTCTTACAGGCTGCTGCTTTGCCTACATTTTTATTTTGTTTAGTTTGAAATTAATTGATTGTACTTTGCAGAGCCTCAATGACGGGACTCCTGATGTGAGGGATTCTGCCTTTTCAGTGTTAGCGGCAGTAGCTAAGGTAGTTTTTCATTTGAGAAAAATATTGAAAAATTATTGCTTCAAATTTAGCTACTATTATTTTGACCCTCAAATTGTTGATTAGTTGGTTGGCATGAGGCCTTTAGAGAGGTCACTGGAGAAACTTGATGATGTGAGAAGAAAGAAGCTGTCTGAAATGATAGCAGGTTCTGGGGATAGTGTGGCAGCTGTGGCAACCTCAGGTGGGGGTACATCCATATTCATGTTGCTATCACAACAATTATTTTAGAATTATAAAATCTTTAGCTATGTACTTCTTTTGTATTTAAATTGGCTGATCATGTTTGTTGTGCCATGGTCAGGTACTGTTCAAGCTGCTCGTGGAAGTATGTCTTCTGTAGAGGTTTGTTGAGGCATTTCTGTTTTTTGAAACTTATTATTATTCTTGGTGTTGCTATTATATTTGTCTTTATCATTTATAACATATTCAACATTTACATTACAACGATAAGTATCTTATTTTCATTAGATACTGTATTGAGCTGACTTGTAGAAAAGCTGTTCAAACAGTAGATATGCTTTTTGTGCACCATGGAAGAGTGGCATGGGTTTTGAAATCTGCAGCTGTGGTTAGTTTAGATACTCTTTAGGGTGAAGGGCCCTATGTTTTGATTATGGCCCATTGTTGCAAGCTCACTAAATTTATTGATCATGATACATCCGCTCTTCATTGGACTATAAAAAGGAAAAAAAGATACATTCATGTTTTTTTTTAATAGTGTTCCTTTTGGCTGATTTCTTGTGCCCCTTGGCAAATTGTTCTCATTTCAATGGTTATTATGTTCACAGAAAAAGTGAATTTTTTTTCTGCCACCTCATCTCAATATTTCTGCTATATTTCTAGTTTGTTTATTTCTTAATTCCTTGAGTGTATGTTGTGGTTGTTCTGTGTACCTCACTTCGATTTCATTAAGGGTGGTTTGTTCAATTTCATTTTAAAGTGTTGTAACAAATTTACTTTGCAGACATCAGAAAGTTCATTTGTTAAAAAGTCAGCGGCAAGCATGCTTTCTGGGAAGAGGCCTGCTCCAGCAGCTGTGAGTTCATTTTTCCTTTTCCTTTTGTGTTTCTCATCAATCACTTAGTTCCACTCAAATGGACATTATCAAATGATGTTTCTTGATTGTGTTATTGTTCTTTTTTCCAGCCTGCTAACAAAAAGGCGGCACCTACAAAATCTGGGGCCAGCAAGAAAGCTGATGGAGCTGGGCGACCAGAAACTTCACGAACAATTGAACCACCTGAAGATGTTGAGGTGACAAATGCCTTTGTTTCTGAAAGTGCTCTTTGTTGATCGGCATTTGCATTCATAGTTTTTGATACATGAATTGTCTGTTTTTGATATTTGCAGCCAGCAGAGATGAGTCTTGAAGAAATTGAAACCAGATTAGGCTCTATCATTCAAGCAGACACTGTTTCTCAACTGAAGAGTGCAGTGTGGAAAGAGCGGCTGGAAGGTGTGCTATAAGAACCTTTTGCTTGTTTCATGCGTGCATTAAAACTGAAGGTTTACCATGCTGTTATTTCTGCTATTCTGATGCATTTGCTTCCACTCAATTTAATAACTGAAGGTTGTTTTGTCTATCTTAGGTTTTAAATGATCTTTTTTTCCTCCATATAAGTTGAAACATGAATGCTAACTTCTATTTGTTTGATTTCAGTAATCTTTTGCTACAAGTTGCTAGGGACATTTAATTATTCTTTAGGAAGGTTCTCTGTGACCATGTTTTCTTCTAACATCAAGATCGTGTATTATAGCAACAGTTTTTATGCAACTGTTTAGTAGAATTTACATCATGATTTGTTATTCGAAGTAAATTCCTTAGATTTAGATTTTTTTCTCTGACGTGTATTTAAGGTTTATTTGGCTGTTTCTTTGCAAAATTGTTTTGATGCTAATTTCATATGAGTAAATATATATATTTGTGCATATATTATCTTTAATTGGGGAGTTAATAAGAGTGCTTTTCTTAACAAAGAGATGTCATGTTCTTGCTCAGCTTAAACAAAATCTGTATGGGCAATTTCATCTTGTTGGACATATCTATTCTTGGTGCACAGAAGTCAGACATTTATCTTATGTAGCTTGCTCATTTTGATGCAGTGTCTTCTTATTTTTGTTCATTTACAACATTTATTTTCCTGTTTTTGTTACATTTTTATTTTTATTTTTTGAATGATTTATGGTTTTTAACATCTGGAAATTGTTGCAGCAATATCCTCATTGAAAGAACAAGTGGAGGGGTTGCAGAACCTTGATCAATCTGTGGAGATTTTGATTCGTTTACTCTGTGCTATTCCTGGCTGGAATGAGAAAAATGTTCAGGTATTTAAATGTTTTTATGTCTCACATTTTTTTCTCTTATGAACAGATTATCATCAAGATCAAATGTGTGATGGTTATAATATTAAGAATACAAACAAAAGTGCAGGTTCAGCAACAGGTCATTGAAGTCATTACTTACCTAGCTTCAACTGCATCAAAATTCCCAAAGAAATGTGTTGTGCTCTGCCTTCTAGGTGGGTAGTAGGTGTTAATTGCCTTATTCTTTTGTTTGAAGTTAGAGCTGAAAATTTTGAAAAAAATGCTTATATTCTTTTCTATCATCTGTAAACGTGAACCAATCCCGAGCTAAAATACAAAGTCGCAGCTTAGCTTACATTTCATACCTTCTCTCAGGTATTAGTGAACGAGTAGCAGATATTAAAACCAGAGCTCTTGCTATGAAGTGCCTCACTGCTTTCACGGAAGCAGTGGGTCCAGGATTTGTTTTTGACCGAGTAAGTATAATTACAGCTCACCATTAAGTTTTTCTTTCTCTAAACAGAAGTTAGGTGCTTGCTTTAAAATTGTGATATTTTTGGTCTAGTTTAATAAATTGAGTGAACCATTTTCTTTTGTGTCATGGAATAATCTGTGTGGAATCTCATCGTTTGCAGCTTTATAAAATTATGAAAGAGCACAAGAATCCAAAGGTTCTTAGTGAGGGAATACTCTGGATGGTTTTGGCAATTGATGACTTTGGGGTGTCACATTTGAAGCTTAAGGTGCTTCTATTTCTGTCTCCCCATAAATCTTCTTTGACTTACTGAAGATTATCTTTCTATTCTATTTTTTATCCTGTAGGTTTGGTTTTCTAAGGAGAAATGTGGATTTTATCTCGCAGGATTTGATTGACTTCTGTAAAGATACTGGGCTACAGTCCAGTGTAGCTGCTAGCAGAAATGCAACTATCAAACTTTTGGGTGCTTTACATAAGTTTGTTGGTCCAGGTGTGTAGTTGTATTGTTATTTCCAATTTTCCACATGCCATGAATCCTGATATATATATATATTTTTTTTCTTTTTCTTTATGGTAGATATTAAAGGTTTTCTTGCTGATGTCAAACCTGCACTGCTTAGTGCACTTGATGCGGAGTATGAAAAAAACCCTTTTGAGGTAACAGAAGGCCAAAGATCAAATTCCTTTCTGAAAATGTTAGTTTTATATGATTTACCTGAAGCCTTTGCACATGTCTTCAGGGTGCTTCTGCTATTCCAAAGAAGACAGTAAGGACATCAGAGTCCATGACTTCTGTTTCTGGTGGTGGGCTGGATAGCCTGCCACGTGAAGATATCAGTGGAAAGGTTACACCTACTTTGATCAAGAGCTTGGAAAGTCCTGATTGGAAGGTATGGTTATCTTTGCTGATGAAGCCAGCTCACTTCTTGTTGTGATTGGCATTGCAAAACTGTGTCTTATTGGTATCAACTTGACTCTAAATCCACATTTCAGGTTCGACTTGAGTCGATTGAAGCTGTCAATAGAATTTTGGAGGAGGCTAATAAACGGATTCAACCCACTGGAACTGGTATGCATTCGAGTTAAAGTTGACTTGAATAATTATAAAGATTTATTAAGATGTGCAGTGTCATAATAACCTTGCTGTTATAACCAGAAATCTGCTGGTCACTAATAACTTGTTTGGTTGCAGGTGAATTATTTGGTGCCCTTAGAGGGCGTCTTTATGACAGCAATAAAAACTTAATCATGACAGCTTTGACCACCATTGGTGGTGTTGCCTCTGCTATGGGACCAGCTGTTGAGAAGCCAAGCAAGGTTTGACCACTCAAGATGATCATATTTCTTTACATTTATGTTTATGTTCTTGAGAAAAGCTTTAGCTTGCTGTTGACTGGGTTTCACAGGGTGTTCTGTCAGATATTTTGAAATGTCTTGGGGACAATAAGAAACATATGAGGGAATGTGTTCTGAATACATTAGATTCTTGGGTTGCTGCTGTTCATCTTGATAAAATGGTAATTGTTTATGCAATTACTTGTAATTTGTTATTTTAATTTTGGGCTGTTTTGAAGTGTTGTGGTCTGGTAGTAATGATATTTCTTTGGTTGTAGATTCCTTACATCATAGCTGCTTTATTTGAAAGTAAGCTTGGTGCTGATGGCCGCAAGGACCTTTTTGATTGGCTGTCAAAGCAACTTTCTGGATTAAGCGAGTTTCCTGATGCCATACATTTGCTTAAACCTGCTGGCTCTGCTATGATGGTAGCTTTTAGTTTTGTTTTTTTCACCAAGACATTTCTTGGCCCTCTTGTGTTCTTGACATTTTCTTTGTGATTTCTTAGGATAAATCAGCAGATGTTCGGAAAGCAGCTGAAGGATGCATCTCTGAGATTTTGAGAGTGTGTGGACAAGAAATGGTAAGTCAATTAGTTATGTTGCTTTTCTCTTTCACCTGTGTTGATTGATGCCTAAACTTTCAATTATGTATTTCCTCGTATTAGATTGAGAGGAATCTGAAAGATATTCACGGGCCAGCCTTAGCTCTTGTTCTTGAACGAGTGAGGCCTGCTAATGTTTATCAAGGTTTGTTCTTTGGGAACTTGGATGACTTCTATTTCGTGTCTCTGCATGCAAGCGCATGCCTCTTGTTTTTCTTCATATTGAAGTTTGTCATGACTTCTCAGAGTCATTTGAATCAACAAAAACAATGACCATGGGTCCATCATCCAAAACAAGCTCAAAGGTTGCGAAAGCTGCTTCCAATGGCATCTCAAAGCATTCAAATAGATCTATATCTTCGGTATGTTTCTTCTATTTGACTTGTATTGTTTGGAATTCAATGCAGATATTGATTATTTTTGTCTTGGTTTTATTAGAGAGTCCTACCAACAAAAGGGTCAAAGCCAGAGCCAGCCATGTCTATTCAGGACAGAGCTGTTCAGTCGCAAGCATTATTGAATATCAAAGACTCAAACAAGGTAGCTGACATTCCATCAAAATTTTCATTAGATGTAACTAGCATTCATTCAACATTTTCCATTTGCACCTGCCTATTCACAGGAGGACAGGGAAAGAATGGTAGTCCGAAGGTTTAAGTTTGAAGAGCCACGGATGGAACAAATTCAAGATCTTGAGGTTTGGTTTTATACTGTGCTTCCATGGTAAGCCCTGTTGGATTTTCTTACTGCATTTTGAGATGCCTCTTCCACATTCCCCACACGCAGGGTGATATGATGAAGTACTTCAGAGAGGATCTGAACAGGAGACTTTTAAGTTCGGATTTTAAGAAACAAGTTGATGGGCTAGAGATGTTACAGAAGGTATTTCACAATTTTCTTGACCATTGGAAATTACTCTTGAGAATGGCATCCTCTTATCGAATTTCAAACATTTTTGTTTTGTTTTTTCCAGGCCCTTCCATCCATTGGAAATGAAATAGTTGAAGTTCTGGACATACTCTTGAAGTGGTTTGTTTTGCAGTTTTGTAAATCTAATACAACTTGCCTATTAAAGGTATATTTCCCTCTTTTTTTTTCCAATAAATTGTCTCACTTACTTTTGTTGATATGGTTTATGAGTGATGCTTCATAAGATATGATCATATGAAGTTTGACCTGATGAAATGGACAGGTGTTGGAATTTCTCCCTGCACTTTTTGACTTGCTTCGGGATGAGGCCTACATTTTGAGTGAATCAGAAGCAGCTATATTTCTTCCATGCTTGATTGAAAAGGTTCTACTTGGACCTCAGTAGTATAAATTGTCATCCACCTGTTAGATATCCATATTCCTCGTGGTCTGCATGTTTGTGCCCCAATTGGAGAAAAATTATGTATATAGTTTTGGGAAGTGAAATGAATATTTAAAATGTTTTTCTTGTGTGCCATTATCCTGTACTTCTAATATATTGAATGTTGAATACTGCAGTTGGGGCATAACATTGAGAAAGTGCGGGAAAAAATGCGTGAGCTAGCCAAACAAATTTTGCATGCATATTCAGCAACAAAATCTTTCCCATACATTCTGGAGGGTTTGCGCTCTAAGAACAACCGTACTCGGATAGAGTGTGCAGATCTAGTTGGTTTCTTGATTGATCAGCATGGGGCTGAGGTGCAATTAGATAGTTCATGCTATTATTTTTCTTGGCCTTTTATGCACATACTTGTGTTCATAATTTCCTGCTCTACAGATAAGTGGACAGTTCAAGTCATTACAACTTGTTGCAAGCTTGACCACAGAACGTGATGGTGAAACTAGAAAAGCTGCATTGAATACACTGGCTACTGGTTATCAGATTCTTGGTATGTTTTGATTGCATGAAATAATGTCACCTTACTGGTATTAAGTGGGATTGCTGATTTGTAAGGTTTAGTGGTATGAATCTCGATTGGTCTATTACAGATGCATTTTTGGTCATTTTTTTCAATAGGTGAGGACATTTGGAGATATCTTGGGAAGCTAACAGATGCTCAGAAAAGCATGATTGATGATAGATTTAAGTGGAAGGTGAGTATATATTGGAGCTTTGATCTTTGTCCACTTTCAGTCCACTCATCCTGATATTTTTGGTAGGTTCGAGAGATGGAAAAAAGGAAAGAAGGTCGCCCTGGTGATGCAAGAGCTGCTTTAAGGCGCTCTGTTCGGGAAAATGGGTGTTTATCTTTTGATACTTGCATTTATTTCTTTTGGAGTTCTATTTTGTTAATATTAATATGAATGTGTCCTATTTAAGATTATTACTGCTAAACTATTTGCTATCATCCAGTTTTCCATGCTACCCTTTTCATTTTGGTGACATTGCTTATATGTTCTTTATTTATACTCAGGTCTGATATAGCAGAACAGAGTGGGGAAATTTCACAATCAGTCTCTGGCTCTATATTAGCCAGGTATCATAGGATCCCCCCCCATTATTGTATCTTTGATTTTATAATTTTTCTCCTTAAATAAACCACTTTTCCATGTCCAGGAAAAACTCTGGTACTCAGGAGCTTCAGGTGGAGAGGCATATAATGCCCCATGCATTCGCTAGTGCCAGTGGCCCCATGGACTGGAATGAAGCTCTGAACATCATTTCTTTTAGTTCCGCAGAGCAGGTTTTGAGCTGATTTCATTTTGATATTTTTGAGTCCTTGGGAGTGCATAGTATCACTCCACTTTCATAGCACTATATGTTGGATGATGTCTTTAACTGTCTATCTACCATTCCTGCATGTCATCTTTGGTTGTCTTGTAACTATGTGATAGTTTTTGGCTATCTGATGTAGTCTTTAATATGTTTTCAAAATTAATTATACGTTTCTTCCAGACATTATTTGGTTTAGCATGTGATGAGACTGCCATTGCAATTAAAATGTAATGTTTCATTTGGATAAGTCACATAGTTTCTTAATTTGTTCTCCAATGTCCAATTGTTTTGCGCGGTTATATTTCTTTCCCCCCCTGTTGGTGGGTGAGATCCTGAAATATATAAGTGACTTATACTTGCAGTCAGTTGAAGGTATGAAAGTTGTTTGCCATGAGCTGGCACAGGCTACTAGCGATGCAGAAGGAAGTGTGATGGATGAACTAGTGAAAGATGCAGATAGACTTGTTTCATGCTTGGCAAACAAGGTAACAATTGTTTCATGACAAAATTTGTCTGGTATTATCCTTCTTGCATTTAGATGTCAACTGGCGTATTTAATAACAGCTTGCTATTCTGAAATTCATTTGTTTCCTTGTTTTTTCATCTGGACAGGTAGCAAGGACATTTGACTTCAGTTTGACTGGAGCGTCATCACGGTCTTGTAAATATGTTCTTAACACGCTCATGCAGGTGAAATTTGCAAGTTTTTTTTTTCCCAGTAGATAACCTGCCTTTTTATCTTTTTCCTTAAATTGCTCCATGTCTTCCCCACAACCCCATCCAGCATTGAGATCTATTCCCTCAATCCCTTAAAATAATGCCCTAATGGTTTTTCCACAAATTTTTAGGAATAAAAAACAATTAATTAATGGTGTTTGTTTTAAACATGCTATTCCACTTTTACTCCTAACTTTATTTATATGGTTAACTATTAGTTTTCAGTAAATTTGAAAAAGTAAAGGGTGATAAGGGAAAGTGAGTGAAAGTTTGTAATAATTAGACTTTTATTTTTAGAATGGACACTTAAATGAAGACTGCCAAAATGGAAAGTAGGACATTTAATATGGATCCGAGGGAGTATTTCTTGACAAAACATTAACTATTTGAACATTTCTACAGACTTTTCAAAATAAAGTACTTGCTCATGCTGTCAAAGAGAGTACTCTTGACATTCTGATAACGGAGCTTCTACTTTGGCTTTTGGATGAAAGGGTCCCACATATGGATGATGGCAGCCAACTCCTAAAAGCTTTGAATGTGCTGATGCTTAAGATACTGGTTAGGATTTAATGGAAGATGTGCGTATTTAGTTTGAAGATGTATATTACATAATTGTTAACTGGCCATCACATGTACAGGATAATGCGGATAGAACATCATCCTTTGTTGTCTTGATTAATCTGTTGCAACCATTGGATCCCAGCAGGTGGCCATCACCTGCATCAACTGAGACCTTTTCCATAAGGAACCAGAAGTTCTCTGATCTTGTTGTAAAATGCCTCATCAAACTCACAAAGGTAATAAATTTGATATTTCAATCCTTGGTGTCGTCTTCCTTTTGACTTCACATGAACTGATTCTATTTAGTATTTATTACATTACAGTTCAAAATCATGAGTGCAAACGAAAACATTTGGTAATCCACTGTCTATTTTGATCAAAATGATGTAAGTAGTTTTAAACATGAAGTTATTAGATTTCATGGGTCCTATGTTGCCACTGCACTTAATAGCTTGTCATGATTTGACAACTCTCGGTGTTTCAAACACATTCTGGGGTTCTTGTTGCTTTTCAATGTAGCAACTTAAGAATTTTGGGTCTAACACAGTACTTTACCTGGTTTGTCCCCATTGATAGCTTTTCAATGTAGCTTCTTGTAGCTTTCCAGGCATTACCATATCTGAGATGGAATTTATTTTGAAAACATTTTTTGACATGGCAATACAAGTCACGCATCCTGGATGCATTTGATTTCTGTAATGAAAATGAAGGAAAGTAAAGGATGGGTGGGTCGGGACCTCAGTCTAAATTTCAGGCACATAACCTTTTGGTTATATTTCTAGTGTTGTGTGAGGTTGCTTGCACCAAACAGAAATTATGGTATCTAAAAAATGCGCTAGTTTTCATGAATGGGAAATTTTGGTTTTTGAGATGGAAATGTTTACAATAAATTTTAAAAAATGATTTCTCTGCCTATGAAAATTTGTTTCTGATTTAGCCTTTTGAAGATCGATTATAAATTACATTGGATCTAAAATCAGCTGATCTAAGCATGACATGTACTGATTTATTGTTGGATGCTGGGAAAATGAAAGACCTTTGGGGCCATAACATAAACTAGGATTATCTGCCGTAGTAATCTGTGAACAAAGTTTCCCATACAATTGGGTAATGATTATAGTGGCGAGTGGTTGAATTGTAATGCCTTGCCCTCTTACTATTATTTTTTTTTCTATCCCGGAAGTGATAAAATTCTGAGCTGCTTTACTGGTGATTTCTAATGTGCAGATAGAAGTATAAATGCCAAAATAAACAAATTTTGTTTGAGAAAGTGAAACAAGAAGGGAAAATATGGGGAAGGTTTTCTGGCTAGGAATATTAGTTCAGTTGAATTTAAATTAGTGACCCCCCTTTCCCTCTTGCTTCCCTTTCTTTCCCAAAACTAGCCTTGTTAATGATATGCATTAGACTCAGTTGGGAGGTAGTGGGTCAGGCCTAGAACTCAAATAACATGTCAACAAGAAATTTGTGAAATAAATTTCATACTAAAATGCAGCCCCTGAGTCTAACATGTCTATCACTTTGGTCATGATGTCCAAAACTGGAGAAATCTGCAAGAGTTCAACGCGTAATTGGAATGAAGATGAACCAATATGTTTGGTGCCACTAAGAACAGTTTAAGCAATTATTGTGTCCCTTTAAAGAGTTTTTTGGTAACTTTAGTTGATTATTTTTGCTTATGGTAGACTGAGGCAGGGTAGCCCTTATTCTGGAATGTAATTCACCATCTATGGAGTTGGGGATGCTGATATCTAACGGGCCCTCTTCCTGTTGAAATTCCCCCAACATAATAGTTTTTGCATCTATGGAGTTGCGGAGGCTGATGTCATCCTCCCCCCTTGGCAGCAGGATTGTGTATTGAACTGTCCAGGTTATTAACCGTTGTTTGTTATTGTTGGACATGTCACCAAAGTTTTGTTTCTCAGGTTCTTCAAAACACTATATATGATGTTGATCTTGACCACATCCTTCGGAGCATCCATATTTACCTCCAAGAATTGGGGATGGAAGAAATCAGGAGAAGGTATGTTTAGCTCTCTTTCCCCTGTTAATCTCTGGTTGTTAAATTGTTTCATTTCATTTCTACAGACCATTGATAGTTACCTTTCAATTTGGTCTCTCAAGTTGATGGATCTGAGTTTCCCTGCTTTTATGCTTTATCTGAACTTATAAATAGAGCGGGTGCGGATGACAAGCCTTTGCGTATGGTGAAAACAGTTCTCCATGAACTTGTTAAGCTCCGTGGAGCTGCCATAAAGGGTCACCTATCCATGATTCCTATTGACATGAAACCTCAGCCAATTATTCTCGCCTACATTGATCTTAATCTTGAGGTACACGTTAAGAAATATAGAGTTCTGTATTTATTCAACCTGGTCATTTTTTACTCATGCTTGTTTTTTTTTCCTTTCTATCCAGACATTAGCTGCAGCAAGAATGTTGACCTCAACAGCCCCTGTTGGCCAAAATCATTGGGGTGATTCTGTGGCCAACAATTCATCTCCTGCCACTCATTCTGCTGAGGCTCAGTTGAAGGTAATCACATAGTTTCATCTCAAATGATTTGGCTGTCTTCAATTAATAAATGAAACTAGTTTATTTTTCATTTCATCTCTCTTCACCTCTCAAAATTTCTCAATAACATTTATTGCATTGTACTTTGACTTCAGCAAGAACTCGCTGCCATATTCAAGAAAATTGGTGACAAACAAACCTGCACCATTGGTTTATATGAGCTCCATCGCATTACTCAGTTATATCCCGAGGTAAGTAATTGGTGTTTTAGAGTCTACTGGCAGAGCTATGGTACTGTTTTTGTTTACTAGAGTGAATTAGGGGGCTGCAATGGTTACTACCTTGGCATTATGTCCACCATCTGTTTATTCAGTTCGTTTTTTCCCTTTTCTTGCAGGTTGATATTTTTGCCCAGCTCCAAAATGCCAGTGAAGCATTTCGCACTTACATTAGAGATGGTCTAGCTCAGGTTTGCATTTCCTCGATCTCATCGTTGTGATTGGAATAGCCACACATCAAGCTACCAATACGCATTGCTCTTATTGCAGATGGAGAAGAATACTGCTGCTGGAAGGACGCCTTCTAGCTTGCCTATTTCAACACCCCCTCCATCTGCTCTAAATGTTTCTCCCCCTGATTTGCAGCCTCTTTCCCCTGTTCATACAAACTCCTTAAATGATTCAAAACTTTTACATGCTAAACATGAAGCGACAAACTTCCATCTACGTCCCTCGTATACTGAAGACAAAAGAGCAGCTAGTGCCATTTTCTCTAGAGGTTTTGTCTCGGAGAATTCTTTGGGTGACCAAAGAAATGAGAAGCTTATTAATGGAGGTAAATTTGCTACCGGTCTCTATCCTTCTCGCATATCCATGCTCGTGCTTTGTTATTATTGATGGAAAATGAATGCTATTTTAATGCTTTATTTTTATTGATAGAACTTATGTTGTTGCCATTGCAGTAACCAGCGGCACATTAGATGCAATTAGGGAAAGGATGAAGAGTATGCAGTTAGCTGCCACTGCCGGGAATCCTGATCCAGGAAGCAGGCCACTGATGTCTCTGAATGATAATTTAAACAATGGACTTTCTAGTCAGATTCTTCACGCACCAGGCTCCGCAGGCACGGAGAATCCTACCCATGGCGGGGTCCTTCCTTTGGATGAGAAGGCATTGTCCGGGCTTCAAGCCCGGATGGAGAGGCTTAAAAGTGGATCTCTCGAACCCCTGTAGATAAGTAAAATGAGTCGACCTGAGATTCTCTTCTGCATATTTTTGTATGTCCGAGTTCTGAGATTTTGTTCCTGTAAATCGACGGTGGGCGAGCTTGTTCCAATCAAATCGAAAGCTACTGCTGGTAGATTATCATATAGAGCTGGATGCGCATCCGAGCAACCAGGGCTGAGTTTGTTTTTTCCTGTATTGGGTTTTTTAAGTGTCCCACTCTGTTGTTTTCTAGGTTTTTTTTTTGAATAAATTCAAAGTATATTAAAAGAAAAACAAAATTACAAAGAAACGCTGGCTTTGGTGAGCCAGCCGAGAAGGGAAACAGGCTACCCGATTACATAAGCCTTAACGGCTGGGAGCTATGCCTAAAGGCTCTAGGGAGAGTCCAGGCTGGCCGGCCGAAACAGAAGACCAAACAGGCCTGAGAGAGAATCAAAAGCGCAGCCGAGCAGGCTGCCCAACAAAAGAAAGAAAAAAAATAATACAAAAGGCCATGTAAAGGCCTCCCAAGAGAACCGAGTTGTTTTCTAGGTTGCTTCTGTTGCCGGCATATGTATATTGTAGGTTAAAGTTTTCGTATATCTGCTTGACTTCTTTCAATCCATACAACTATGTACTGATTTCGGATGTGTTGTATACAAAATATGGAATGGGGCATGGAAATGTCGAGGTTGCATGTTAATATTCAATGGAATTTCTGGGATATTTGTCTCTGAATTTGTTTTTTCATCAAAAGTTGGGCAGTTATGTACTCGTTTACAACTTATATTCACGCGTATTGTTTCTGAACTTTTTGATATGTAATATTTATACAATATTTTATATATTTTCTTACAACTTATATTCAAGTTTTTTTTTTAAAAAAAAATCGATGTGAAATAACTATATATAATTCATATTCATATATATTGTTTTATAAAATTTGGACACTTTCACTTTCTTTTCATGTGAGAGACTCAACTCCTTATTTGTTTTATAATGAAATCGAAGTCTAGTCTTATATCTTATTCGAATCTTTTTCTACAAGTCGTAAGAATTGCACCGTGATTTCCTTGGAACAAGACAAGTAGGGAGGCAGAGGCATAGGTGGCGAGACATGGAAAAGAATTGAGCTTCCTTTTAAGAGATTTTGACCTTGAAAACTGTTGTTTTTACTCTGACATAGAATAAAAGTAGTTTTTCATTTTTTTTTTAATTTTTGCATGGAAAGATTATTTTTAGAAAGACGTTTTGAAATAAATGTTCTCGAGCTATGAAAGAAGAGAACAACGTTTAAATCTTTTTTTCAATAATTGGTGGTTTCTTAAGAATTATTAAAATGTTTAGGTTTAGTCTATCCTCCAATAAGAATTATTAAAATACAGGTCTACAAAAACGTAGTTCTTGCTTAAGCTTTTTGAATTTCACTAAGAGTTTTTTCATCTACAAAAATATGTTAAAACCCCCCGTGTATAAAACCTTTTTTTTTTTTATTAAAACAACATCTAGCCCATGACGAGATGCAGGTAAAGTGTGACTCGTTAGTTCAGGCCCGAGACAATAAAATTACCATTTTCTTTTTATTTTAACAATGCCATTTTTTTTTAAAAAAGAAAAATATAAGACTGTTTGGAAGTGAGTATTTCTGTGATTTTTTTTAAAATATTTTTTGTTTAGAAATACATCAAAATAATTAAAATTATTTTTCACACCAACACATAAAAATAATAATAATAAAAAAAAATTGAAAATAAAATATTTTTAAAATACAATAACAACAAGCATGATATTAATTTCGGGTCTAGGCCATGGTCTAGTCAATTTCCGAGTTGAATTTTAAAAAAAAGAGTACAAAGAGTAGGTTAAAAAACATTAAATTTTATATTATGAGTTGTAGGAACGCGCGCAAGTCACGGGACGAAATTTTTGACTTGGAATTTCATGTGCTCTTCTTTTCAAACATCACCTTGCTGTAAATCTAAAACCGGGGCAGAAGAGAAATTTTTTGACTCACAGTCAATTGACACGTGTTATGGGTGAGCAACATTACATGAGCCACACGTTTATATTCAAAATATTTACCAAATCTTTGAAATACACTACTTCCTACTTCCTTCTTCCCCTCATTTCATTGGTTTTTATTTTTGTGTTTTTTAATTAAAAAATATATTAAATTAATGGTTTTAAGAGTTGTTTCATACCTGATGAGCTGACATTTTAGCTCAAAAATAAATTAAAATAATATTTTTGACATGAACACATGAAAACAATCTAAAAACACACAAAAAAAATCTTATTTAAAATAAAATATATATTTTTTTCAAACTTTTTCAAAAACAATCTTGAAACGCAGGGGATGAATATATATGATGTAGTAGAAAGATATGAGATATTATGAAAACAATGACAGGAAAGTAGTGATGCATATAAATTCATTAACAAATCTTTATAATTTGAAAAATCATGTATATAAACCTTACATCATACAATCTGTTTATAAAAGCATCCATTCTAATTCCATTTTATTTCTCATTTCTGAACCATCTCATCTAAAAGCTCAAGTTTATAAGTGAGACCCCGTAATATGATTTATATTATTCTCTAACACACTTCTTATGTGAAAGTCCTTTAGCCTTGAAACTTATACATGCCCGCATCACCTTGTGCTTAATTTTTATTAAATAGAATGGGGTGGTGAGATTCGAACTCGTGACCGTTAGGTCAACCAAGTTCTGATACCATATTAAGGAACCATCTCATCTAATTCATTGATGTTGTTTTTATTTTTCTTTTCTAAAACATAGAATACTAAAAATGAGTTGGAAAGAAAAAACTGGTTGAAAATAAAACAGTACTAAATTGAAGATCATGATCCGATCAATATTATTCAAAAGAATATTTAATTATATTTCAAACTACATCTATTAATTAATTAATTAACTAGTTTCAATAAACTATATATAAATGTTTTTTACATTTAATCCTAAAAATAGTTCTCCATCTTTCATGTATCGAATAATAATAACAATAACAAAAAAAGATTTCACCTCGAAGAAATCTTAATACAGAAATCTAATGAGCAACTAGCCAGTTTATTTTGATGCTCGTTCATACAAATTTGTGTAGGCCACACAGACAAGAAAAAGGAAGGCAATGTACGTCCGTAGCTCAGGAAAAACCAGGGGCAAAATCTGAAGCCACAAAGTAATGGTGTTCTTGATCAGAGCATGGCCCTCGAGCTTTTCTGCTGCACAGACTGGTGGCCAAGTGGGAATCGAATCACAAGTTCGGGAGAGTTTCCTTGCTAGAAGAGAGGCCACACCGAGAATCCTCCATTGATTCCGGCGATGAAGCTCGTAAAGCTGAAACCTGAAAAAGAAGAACACTACTAGCAAGAACATGCACATTAATACTAGCTCCTCCTCCAATTAGATCAGAATCAAAGAAGCACACTCTCACGGACAAGAAAAAAACAATGTGGGCGATAATATTCAGTTTATTTGGAAAATAATTCAGTATCATCTCAAGAAAACAACACGATATGTTAAAAAGAGGATACTTCAAATTCCAGTGTCCAGATTCATAAGCTAGCTAGCAATGGTTTCTTTAATGAAGAAATGATTTTTCAATGTAATTTTGGAAGCAGTGTGTTAGCTCGATATGCACATGCAGAGAAGAAAGTGATGAAGATGAACACAGGCTCACATGGAGATAGAAAGGAGAGAGTATGCTTGGCTCCTCGCACGCCACCGGCAGCAGCCAATCTGAGACGGTGGAGATTGTTCTTTGCTTGTGGCATACAGGGAGCCAGGCATAACCCATTTCACCACCTTATTTGCCGGATCTCCCTTCTCCGTCGGATTCGACTCCCGCTTCCATCGAGCGACACCAATCTCAGATCCTCGTGAAAAACATGGGGGATATATAGAGATCGATGAGCATGTTCAAATTAAGGGGGTGAACGTAAAAGGCTTGCGTGGTGTTTGGTAATGCGATTTTTTTTTTAAATAAAATCATTATTTCAAAATAAAAATTATTATTTCAATATATTTTTAAACAAAAAATATCTTAAAAAATAATCACAACCAAACATTTATAAATATAGGCTTAAAAAGCTAAAGCAAAGCCTAAACAATATAATTTTGTTAGAGAATAATATAAATAATATTATGTGATTTTATTTATGAGCTTCAATTTTTAGTTGAGATGATTTTTTAACATGGTTTCAGAAGCTTGTTGACTCAGTGATCACGAGTTTGGTTCTCACCACCCCATCTATTTGATAAAAATCAAACACAATATAGTATGAGCCTGTATAAATTTCAAGTCCAAAAGACTTTCACTTGAAGTGTTATATCAGAGAATAATATAAAATTATATTCTAAAACTTTACCTATAAATTTAAATTTTTAGATGAGATGATTAATTAATATATATATATATAAAATATATTATACTTTTAAAAATATATATATATTTTTAAAATTAAAATCTCAATAGTTAGTTCTAATGAATTTCTTCTGCCGTACACATCCACACTATAGCCACCATCAGCACCGACCCACCACCAGAACCTTTTCTCCTTTTTTTTTTCAAAAATAATAAATTAAAGTTTTTTTGCAAGTCTTCTTTTTGCTTAACAGACAAAATTCCACCTATATGGGTTTAGGCAGAGCATGGCATGGCTTTATATTTGACCTATGTTGGTTTTCTAAGTGTATCATGTGCTTGTCTAAAATTTTTTGAGGTGACAGCTCAATGAATTATTATTATTATTATTATTATTATTATTATGAGCAGACCAATATGAATGTATGTGGCCAAATTGTAAAAACAAAAAACTCAATTCAATTCTTTTTTTATATAGTTTTAATTCATTAAATTTGAAAATAAAATAAAAGATGTGCAGTACAAGGGCTTAATATTAAGTTTCTAGTAATACATATTTCTTTTGTTTATTATTCAAAATTTGAATGAAAAGGCTAATCCATTTTTACATGCAATTCAAAAGCATTTTTTAACATAATTTTTATTTTATTTTTACTTTAAATTAATTTTATTTTCTTATATTTTTGGATTATTTTCATGTGTTGATATTATAAATAATTTTTAAAAAATAAACAAATTATTATTTTTATATATTTATAAATGAAAAACACTTCTAAAATATTGAACGACATTTCAAACTTGAGTAAGTTGGAGATCCAATAAAATCAACCAATTTTATGTGAAACCGATTTGGGATTTTTTTTTTTGTTCTTAAATTTAAAGTGACTAGTAGAACGCAATACACAGTGTTCAACATAATGGAAATGGAATCATTAACAAAGGGATACTGTTCTTGATAATTTTTATAAAAGGATGACATCCTTAAAAAGTCAAGAAAGTACAAATCATGTCATTAGCTAGCAGTCCAGCCCCTACCACATAAGGGCAGGCGATTCCACATAGGGATAGTCACCCTGTAAAAACAAAATCCCAGGCCCCTACCCTTTCTTTTTTTCCTGATCGGTCCACATCTGTTTCGGTGTGTATAGTTGTAGCATGGGGAGGTATGATTAAATTATATATATATTTCTGAAATCTATTTTTAAACCATCACTACAAAAACTATGAAAGGTCTTCAAAGTGACATGATGTAGAAATTTTACAATCTATACGGAATGTATCGAGTTCGAGTCAAAATATGTATTTCTATGAAGATTTTCAGAGCATATGACATGATGATAGAAATTTAATAATTTATACGGAATGTATCGAGTTTGAGTCCAAATATATATTTTTTATAAAAATTAAAATAATCAAAATTTTAACTATTCATCTGAACACATAAATATACTTTCACTAAAAACTATCAAAACATCGAACTTACACTTCGTTTCTTTTTAAAACTATGGTCAGCCTCGAAATGCTTTAGTTATATAGGTTTTTTCCTTTCCCTTTCACTCAAGTAAAGTTGAGCCAGGCTTGTCGGGTGCCTTTTAGAGGGCTTCGGGATTCCTTTTGCCAACCAAAGCCTATCAATGAGACATTGAATCTAAACCTTATACTGTTTTGATCTTTACACAGTTCTTTTCCTGTTCTGCCTTTATTTTTAAAATACAAGTGAGATTAATCGAAATATATGTTTAAACACTCGTGTTAATAAAATAAAATATATACATGCATGTTCAAGTTCAAACCTTTTTTTTAGAGGAAAAGATCGTCTTCATTTTGAATTCAAATTCTTTTACATTTGGAATGAAACATGATCGATGGGACATATTGGAAACATATTAGTCATAATTTGAAAATAATTTAAGATACTCGAGTACTTGCTCTATGGTATGGTAGGCATCTGTAACCTTTTTTCTTAGGTTTCCACAGTATCACTGCTCAAGTGTCAATTTAAGAACAAGCCAAGTTAAACATGTCTCCTATATGTTTACTCTTTTTTTATATATAGTCGCGGTATCCGGGACAGCTTATGTGTACCACAATTAATCCCGGATTCACTCGAACATCCTACAAGTCAATGAGCATGTAAGACACAGCGGGGTGACAGACATACTTGATAAGACTTGAACCTGAGGTGAGAGGAAGAAGAAGCCTTTCTTGACCACCAGGTCAAGACCCTGCTAGCGCTTGCTCTTGAATGATCTATTCTAGGTCAAAGATCAAAACGAAGATCCATAATTGTTGTTTCCACATTTTATATCCCCACTCACATCACCTCCATAATTCTCCTTCATGGTATGGAATTAATTCCAAATCAAACCGTGTTGGTCCATTGTCGAATTTTGATTTGATTTCATTTACATAATCAGCTATAACTCGCAGTGTTGATGCTGATTTTTTTAAATCTACTAGGTGACATCCTAATTATCGAACTGACTCAAACTGAATCTTATAACAAAATAGGTCGAAATTAATCTAGTGAAACTCAGTTTCTTTGAAACTTCATAGTTTTATTTTTATGTTTTAAAATAAATCATGAGACGATATTGTTTTAGATGTGCTAGAGAATAATATAAATCATATTTGGAAACCTCACTTAATAGTTTAAATTTTTAGATAAGATGATTCCGTGACATGGTATTAAAATTCTCACCATCTCTATTCTATTTGATAAAAATCAAACACAAGATGACGTGAGTATGTGTAAGTTTCAAGCCCAAAGAGCCTTTACTTGAGGAGGATTTTAGAGAATAATATAAATCATATTTTGAAGTCTTACTTAATAACTTAAGCTTTTGGATAAGATGGTTCCTTGATATGATATCAGAGTCTTGTTGACCCAGTGGTGATGAGTTCGACTCTCATTATTTTCATTCTATCTAATAAAAATCAAGCACAAGATACTGTAAATTTATAAAGTTTCAAGCTCAAATAGCTTTCATATGAGGGAGGTGTTAAAAAATAATATAAATTATATTCTGGATCTTTATATCTTAAAATCGAGTTTTGAAGGAGTTTATGATTAATAACCTTTATCTGTTACTACATTTATGTTTTTTTTTTTTTGGAATTGCAGGGAGACTCGGATCTTGAAATCGAGCTTGTAATGATCCATTCGTATGATCAAACGACAGAGCCTTAGGTGGTTTCCAAGTGATCATCTATCTCTCTTTCAATCTGATTCTGATATTAACAGATCGAGTGGATATTCAACTTTTGATAGACAATAAATCTTTTAATCTTTTAAGTAGGACCCATTTAAAATGGTCGGTCTATAATCTATATGCTATCAAGCTTCATTCACGCAGCTTACTGTGCCCGTGCCTTTCATTCTATCACCGTTCATCTCTTTTTCCTGTGTTGCTTGGTGATGGTGATGGTGATGGTGATGGTGATTTTAAAAAAGAAACAATTTGATGATACCTCGTTTGATGTCTTACGATGGCGATCCTACTAAGGTCTGTAAGCAAAGTCATAATTCATTTAGTTCGTTTTTGAATATATATTATATTTGCTGGCTTGGATAATAAATCTGTTTATTTCTTGGGTGTACTGGGAGAACCATTTTACCTAAAAGCTAAAATTTATAGGTGAATTCTAATAATATGATTATATTATACTTTAACATACCCCTTTAAATTTAAAATTAATTTATAAAAGATTGAAAAACTTTTATTTTAGATTGGCACGTGTGTGTGGGGGTGTATAACAGCATAAGGAATCTTTTAGTAAACACCAGCACTCACAATTATTAATTATTTTTATAAATCGCTTGTACAAATTAGTTGATTGAGCCATAATTCAAGGGCAATTACCGAGTTTGGGCATCATTTAGTGCTATAATTTGGGTGTCTTTTAGAATAATTTCTAAAATGTTTTTCTGGTATGAAAAGTATCAAATCTAATTATAATTATTTTAGATATTTTTTTAATAGTTTCACACAGAATATTGAAAAGTACTCAAAAAGCATTTATTTATTATTTTTCCGAATAAAACAAATACTTTAAACCATGTTATTAGAAATATAATTTAAATTATTTTTAACTTGACATGTAAAATCGTGCTATGGCTTAAGATGCTAATAGTTTTTTTTTTTTTTCAGAGTGTTGAGGCATGGTTGAAACTATAATTTGTTATAATTATAGTTTTGAAAATGCTTAATTAATTAATAAACATTATAATTTAACCTGTCTTTTGAAGTCTTAAATTAATATAAAACATCTAAAATTTATATTTTTTTTAAATCATAACTATTATCATCTCAATTCAATTACTATAGTAAGGGATTGCTTTTTGTTTAGAAAAATACTGGAATATTTTTTTATAAAAAAATATTTTAAAAATAATAAAAAAAATAAAAAAAAATCATTTAAAATAAAAAATTATTTTTAATTTTTTTTTTAAAAGTATTTTTGATAAGTATAGAAGAAAATAATGTTACTCTTTTATGGACATGATTAGCCAAGAAAAATAGTTTCTTTTCAGTCAAATCAAGCATTATTTAGTCAAAAAGGGGAAAAGGAAAAAAACAAAATAGAGAAGAATTTAATTAAAAAAGGTTTCAAGTGGAGTCAATATCTTTTTTACCCCTACACTTCAACTCAAACCTGTCTTTCTCAGTTCTAACAATGGATATGAGTAAACCATATATAAGAATTTAAAGTTTGATTTATTTTATATCTCTGTCCCTATTTTTATTTTAATATATTTCTAAAAAATAACATTATAAAAAATAATCACTACTATTTTTTACTCGCTCCAGAAATTTAAGATTAAAAAAAATTAGTGAAGACAGGATAAATATTTACATGTTTGTTTTTTAAGAAATATATAAGAATTTAAAGCTTGATTAATTTTATATCTCTGTTCCTATTTCTTCAATGATATTTTAATATATTTCTAAAAATTAACATTTTAAAAAATAATCACTAATATTTTTTAATCACTCCCGAAAAAAAAAAGAATAATAAAAAGTGAAGTGATTGAAAATGAATTTAGAAATGATTCAGCGGTCTTGCTACTCAATTAATTATATATGTTTTCTATGCACAAAAGCTATTATTCCAAATTAAGATATTACAACATATATAATTAAAAAAAATAAAACAGTTTGGTGACTTATTTTACCAACCTCTAATTGACCAAAAAAAAATGATAAAAGCAAAATCAAGAAATAATTGAAGTGCTCAATTTTGAAATTTAGTCACCAAAAATGCAAATATTTCAAATCATTACTTTGATTTTAAGTTTTTGATAATGATCGAGATGCATGGATGTTTTTAAAGGTGTTTTCAAATTAAAAAATATATTAAAATAATATATATTTTTATACCAGTACATCAAAAATTATCTATTTTTATTATCATTTGGTTTAATTATTGTATTTTAATAAATAAAATTTAGCAAATAAAACCAAGTAAATATTTCATCTTGTGAGATTACATATCTTGATCTACACATGTTTCTTGATTTTTCATGTTTTATTTATAGTTATTGTTAATAATAATCTGTCTGTTTATTTATTTATCAGAATGCATAATTTTCAATTTATTTGATTATTTTAATTTTCACTTGAATTTCCTTAATTAAATGCATGTATAAACATTTTAGTTTTTATATATAACCCGTGGCGGCGATCACGATTCACACAAGTAGTTGATCATCTATTGTCAATGGTTTGAACTTATAGCAATTAACAGCAGCTATAAGCTGAGGGCACATGATGGGAAACAAAAACGAAACTCTTACATTGTCTTTGAAAAAGAAAATAAAAAGTTAGACAGAGATGGCCTTTCATTTCAGTTTAGATGTCTATATCACGAACTAAGAAAGTCTAAAGGTGGCTTTTTACAATAAATTTTAATTTAAAATGATTTTTAAAAATATTTTCGAGACTTAAAAACATTAAAAAAAATTAATTTAAAATAAAAAAAACAAAAATAAGTGTTTTTCAATTTTTTTAAAACATTTAAAAGCAAAACAGGATCGAATTAGCCAACAAAGAATTAATCCCAAAAGCCAATCAATCTAGGAGAGCTTAATTGTTTTATTCAAAAGAAAACAACTTTATAGTACAATGATTATGATTAAGTTGCAATTCATGAACATCATGATTGCCTTATGGCATGATCTTATCTTATACTACAGTATTTTTTATACTATAGTGTTTTTTGGGTATAAACCGTGTGTACTACATCTAGCCTAAACTAATCCACGCTCCGGATGAGCGAGATGAAAGTGCTCCTCAAATAACTGTCTCCATACAAGAAAATAGATTGAACTCCTAACCTCTTTTAAAAGACAAGAGTATCCTCGCAACTTATATCAGATCCCTTCGTTTATACTAGAGTGTTAATCATGAGATGAGTAGTAGCAATTAATTGGACAACATCGTATATATCATGTGGAGTAAGTTGTTGAAGTTCATGTTGGAGAAATGTCATATGATCATGTTTCTCTACTAAAATTTTTGATTTTTGTTATTTTAATTATTTACCTAGATGATTAATGTTTGATTTTGGGTTTTAATTCCAAGGAAGATTGCTCTTTTTTATTTTCCCTGTAAATATATAACATGGATATGAATGATATATTTTAAATTTAAAATCTGATTATAAAATTAAAACTAATGCAGAAATATCTTGCTCTTAGTGACAATCTCATTTACGGTCTTGTAAAATAGCGATAGGAATGATTTATCTGTCAACTTTATCACTGTCACTTTCAAAAAAAACCAAACTCCATAATTTACATATCTAAATATAATATCTTGAAATATATTAGATTTTTTTAATGTTTTTTATCTCTTGAAAAACAATTTAGGTAAACTTATAGAATCCCAGTTATCTTAATATCTTACAAGAAATACATACTTTAACTTGAACTCGAGATTTATTGTGCAGATTACAAGCTCTCTAACATTACGTCACACCTCTTACATCTTTAACTATATTAGATATTTTTTCTTTCTTTATTTTTATTGAAAAAAAAGAATGTGAAATTGAGTAATATGGGGATGCCAGCCAAACCCCAAGGTGATTCCAATCTGTGGAATTTCTAATTACTGAAATAAATTTGAATTAATTAATCTGTGTCAATGAAATAATATATTAATTATTTTGAAAAGAAATCACAAACAGCCAAATGAAGCAATATATATATATATATATATATATTGAATATTAATCGTCTTAACAATGAATCAATGGAGGGAAATAAAGGCAGAGCAAGAAATCAGTAAAAAGGTTTAGACCAACGAACCTGAGGCTTTGCTTTGGGAGGAGGTCTCATGTTGGTGATGATGGCAATGGAGATTGAAGAGAAGAGACACAGTGAAGTGATGTTGTCGTCGTTTCGAGTGCCTGAAAGGACGGCAAATCCTAGAGAAAAACAGACAAACCTAGAAAATACAGTTGAGTTCTTTGTTAACACCGCCATTACAGAAGCTCATGCAATGTCCAAGCCTGCAATACCAAAGTCTTGCTGTTGTTTTAAGGTTTACACGACGTGGTCTATTTACGATATATATATATATATATATATATATATATATATATATATCTATATCTATTGGCCCAGACTCAATGTAATACTTCATAACCCACTGACGTGAGGCATGGGGCATGACACCTTGCATTTGGTTAGCATGGAGATTTTAGAATAGAAACATGTTTGATTGAAAAAATAAAAACAGTTTTGAAATGAATTTCTCATGAACATTCAAAATATAAATTATAGAGATACATACTTTTACTCTAAAGGGTGTTTAACATTGCATTTCAAAAGTATTTATGAAAAAAAATGATATTTTTTTTCACTTTAAATTAAATTTTGATGTTTTTAGATCATTTTGATGTGATGATATCAATATAAAAAATATATTCTGAATAAAAAATACTTTAAAAAACAACCACCTCACACCCAAACAATCAATTAAGACAAAATCAAATGCATGGGAAAGCTGGCTTAAAGATATCCTAACCGTTGTCATTCCTTTCAATATTTGGCAACAATCTTATAAGGGTATATATATTTACCAGTTTCATAAATCAGACAAGTTGTTTTTAGTGATCTAGAGTCTTGTTTCAGAACTAGTAATTATCAATTTAATACTGTATTCATGACCCTTTTTTTAGGTTGATTTAATTTTCAAGTGAACAGATTGTAAACAATCATTAACCTTTCATCAGTTAGAGATTTTATCATTCGAAGAATATTATGCACTCAATTTTGCTCAAAACCTATGAAAGTTGGTTCAAGATTACATAGCCAACAGGCCTATCTATGCATATATCAGGCTAGTAAATAAACTAGCTTCTAGAGGATCAAGATCGAGATAGAGTTGGCGAGGCAGCGTCTCAGCCATGAATTCTCTGCCCCTCGTGTCCTTTTCACACACAGTTCTTGTAGGAAATCCATTGCTGCTGCACATTTTTTCCTTACACTCAGCAACCTGCCTAAGTTTGTTCAAACTACAACCTTGCATAGTGAAAAAAAAATATTGTGAGTGGAACTGTTAGTTGAGTGTAACAGGCGTTAAGAAAGTGATAATGGTGGACAAAATGATGATAGTAATTGGACACAGGGATATTCTATTTGCAACTAGTTTTTCATTTCTCTTTTGGCTCGCAGGATTCGTACATTCGTGGCCAGAGTATTTCTCCATCAACATCAGATAATGGTGATTTGAGAGGAATAAGATTTTCAGATATTCCTGGAAAGTTTAAGGACTTGCCAGTAAAGGATTCAGTCTCAGAAATTCTCGATCCTTTCGCGCAGACTACACTCGGGACTTCGTCAAAAATTCCCAGATCAACGCCATTCGAATTCCAAAGTTCTCAGTCTGATATAAGCCTTGATTTAGGTGGTTCAAATCATTCAGTGAAAGATCCAGTCCTGATACCTTTGAAAAAACTGGAGAACACCAAGCTGTACCTGTCCTATCAAGACCTGTGGTTGACAAATCATTTGTTCTGAACAAAAGGAAATCAAACCTGTCAAAGATTCCACTTCCTCAGTCGGCCGCAACATTTTATAATGGATTTTCTTCACAATTTGAAATTATGGAATCATGTGAAAGCACCGTGAGGCTAAACATACTTGAAAGCCAGAGAGGATGATGTGAGTGCTGGTGTTCCTGGAAAATTCCTGCATGCTGTCTCAGGTAATTCCCTTTTTCTAGTCTGACAACTCTTTTAACTAACTTCTTAGATTCTTGATATTTTCTCTCCCAAAATCCTGTCTTTTACTTGTCATTGGTTCTTAAGATTATGCACCATTCTTCAACACTTAAGAAGATTCTTGCAGAGACTTAGCCTACCGGGACTTGAGTTTGGGAAAAACGCTATAGCTTAGTCTACTTCTACTTGCTTGAAACTCAGGTTTAGGTAATTCTAATCAATTGCATATCTCCAATCCCCTTTCTCCATGTCCCCTTTCTCCTTCTCTTTAGCTTCTCTCTCTCTCTCTAAAGCTTCTTTCTTTTCTTGCTTTAATTCTTATTAGTTATTGTCCCGCATCAAATCTCCTCTCCTCCTTCAATTCAAATGCCTCCCATATGCCACTCAAAAGCTATGCAAATGTCAGGTTAGGTTTCTGCATTCTGTGGAGGTCATTCAGTCAATAGAAAAATATCTCTTTTTTTGGCACTCAACGCAGCTCCACTTTTATACACTAAAACCCTTTTTTGCTCGTCGATCATGCAGGTGATGACATGAAGGCATTTGAGATTGACAAAGTTACATCAAGAAAGACTATCGAGCGTTTCTTAGAAGAATTTGGTGGGGCATCAAAAGGCTAATGTTGTTAGTGAACAAGAAGATAGCAAGAATTCTGATACATACTTATTCCTTCAATGTGGAAATACATAAAAAAACCAATGGAGAAGGTTGTAGTAAATTTAAAGAAAAGCATCTGTCCGTGACTGCAGAATTCAATATGAAATATCGCTTCTAATGAATGATCAAATCAAGTCTGTTTTTTTTTCTTGGTTCCGCTGAATTAGATGGAGCCTGTTTTCTCTTTCCAAGCTCACATGCCTGTCACTGATATCATCCTGTAGTGATAGGACTGAGAGTTAAGGAAAGATTTTTTTATGGAAACGATATTGATTTGATTGAAGCTGGCAGCATAGAAAAAGAGGACGTGGCTGCTTGGAAAATTTTCAGCTGACGATCCTGATTTTTTTTTCAAAGCATAAATTTCAGTAAGGATTTCCATGATGTGGAAGAATTCAATTTGAAGTCAGAAGCAGAAGTGACAGGATTAGGATCTTTCACTTGTGAGTTCTGAATTCTGAAGAGTTCTGAGTCCGTAAGAAAATCCGAGTTCTAACAAGAATCATCTATCTTAGATTATGTCTTAGAATAGGATTATTTTTATTACTGTTTCAATTTTTATTTAATTATAACCCTAGTTAGATTATAATACGAGGCTATATAAATAGCCAAGGTGTTTGAACATTCATCAAGCAATACGCAATAAGAAGAATATCAAACACCTTCAGAAATCTTTCTGAAACTAATCTCAACTTCTAACATTCATCAAGTAGCATTTACAGGTCTGCATTAACCTTTTCCTGAACTTGATTTGCCACTTCAGTTTCCTTCTCATCAACTGAAGCCTCAATAGTGAGACCAGCTTTCCCAACTGAATTGACTCTCGCCAGCAAGTCCTGAAGTTCCACTAATTATTGAGCATCAAGAAGATCCCCAGATTTCATATTGAGCATCTCACTTAATCTCTTTCTGTCTTCATCAAAATTCGTTTCAGAAACTTTAGGGATTTTGGGTTTCGGAAGTCGTCTGCGAGGAACTTGATGCTCTGACAGGGATCGCCTTGGATTTTGCTACCTCATAAATTCGAATTGCTTCAGAAAAAGCTGGAGGCTGCAAAAAAAATTCAAATTAAGCAAGCCACTTTTAAAGTTAATGAAATGCAAGTAAGTTCTTAGCAGGGATGAAAGTCAACCTAGTCAAAGAATTTATACTTTTTGGAGCTGATGATCTGGGCTCAGTCTCTATTGCTGGGGTCTTGCAACTTGTAATAATTATCCTATCAATTGTTATATAACAATCCTATTATGAATACAGAATGATGAGAAAGAATTGGCAACATTGTTGTGATTGCAGTAATCAAAAGAAGCAGGAATATAGGAGACAATATAGGATCTACTGCAACTTTCCTTAGCCAACTGTAATAATATAGGAGATAATGTAGAAATCAAACCTGGCCGCTTTCCTTCAACTAAAAGAAAGAGAAGTTTCTTCCACAATTTATTCTGAAGCCTTTTGAAGGGTTTCAGGTTCATTGTAATGACTTTCTTGAATAACCTTTCCTGAGCTTTCCTTATTGTCAGTATCCTAATCTAGGTGCTCTTTCCCACTATCTTGGGGAATATTTTGTTTCTTCTTCTTTTACCACCACCACCACCACCACTGCTGCTGCTACTCCTACTGCTACTGCTGCTGCTGCTGCTACTACTCCTATTTCTACTCCTACTCCTGCTACTTGTTCTTTGTTAGATAGTGTTTTCTATTCATCATCTTGAGTTCATCCGTGCCTGTTGGTTGACAGCATCTGTAGCTTAAATCCCGAACCAGTTCAGGTGTCTGTAAACCAGAAGATCCACATATTACACATAGGTAAATCTTGATATTGATTAAAACAAGAACAAACACTATAATACATAGCTGAGAATGAGATAAGCCGACACCTCTGACTTGACAGTGGCAGAATTGTCTACTGCAAAAGTAGATGTCATCAGTAGTCATATTGGGACAGTTTTGCACTGTTAATCATTCCAAGCGTGGGAATATAGATTTTTTCACATTTTAGTGCCTTTCCCACCTCCACGACCACCACAATTGCTAAAGGATTTTGCTTGCGTTGTCTTCCAGCTTTCTTTGCCAGATTGTTTTTCTCTATGACAACCAGTAATGGTCCCTAAATTTGTGGTGTGAAAGATCATGGAGAAAGATCAAGAAATAGATCTTGACAATCACAAGATGGCACACTCAACCCAACTCCAATATCATCAAGCAGTCAATCTAAAAAATAGAAATGAAGCTAGAATTAAGATCTCATTCGTGGCAATCATTCACTATGTCAATTTAGAGCGATTGTTTTGTTTTTTAAAAATTATTTATGATATCAGCACATCAAAATGATCTAAAAACACTATTTTTCATTGAAAACAAAATATTATAATTTAAAGCTTGGTTGGAGTTGAATTTTAAGTTAAATATATAAAAACAATATTACATTGATAAGGTAAAATTTAGTTTCCTTGAATGATAAAATTAAAAATATGAAGGAATTAATTTATTTTATAAAAGATAAAACAATATTATTTTTATAAAAATAATTAATTGAAGTCTATTAAATGGACAGTATCGAAACTGAGTAGCCATGATAAACGTACGAGTAACTAGGCCCCACCAAAAGAGTAATTGGAGAGGCCCAATAGGACTCTCTCGTTCAGGCGTTTTGTCATGATACTCCTAATAAAAACAGGGCCATCGGTCCAAACCATTATAAGATCCAGCCCAGATATCACCCTTGTCCAACCCATTCTTCACGGGCCCAATCACTCCTTCTCCTCTCCTCTCCTCCCCTCCCCCCTTCCACTCGTCTGTAAATTCCTTTCCTTCACTTGAGATCCAAAATCACTCCCGTCTCTCTAGATCCAACCCTCTGGAATTCAATTATATTCATTTTCGTCCTTTTTCATGCCTTCCATCAGATTTGTAAATCCCTAGATACACTGCAAGCAAAGCCATGGATTCTCTACCTTCCTTCAATTCTTATTCCAATTCCAATTCCCCTCTTAAAAAATCACTCTCTGATACCACAAATATCCAAAACCTCTCCTCCATCCTCAACAACCCTCACACCTTCAAATCCACCGATCCATCCGCCTGGATCGGCTGGTGGGCCTCCTCCACCACTCTAGCTCCCCCTGATTTCTCCCCCATACTCCCCAAACAACC
This sequence comes from Salix exigua, assembly GCA_032356905.1. Lineage (NCBI taxonomy): Eukaryota > Viridiplantae > Streptophyta > Magnoliopsida > Malpighiales > Salicaceae > Salix > Salix exigua. The sequence continues at coordinate 6,569,076 of CM063598.1, forward strand.
GCTACCTGATATCTCCCGATCCGATTTCCTCCCCTACTTATCTTCTGTCTCCGACATCTACTCCCGCTTCGAAGACATCAAAAACCACACCAAAAATAACGACCTTGATGGGGAGTCCAATCCGGATATGGCGGATGGGGAGTCCAATTCGGATTTGGCTACTGTAGGGCAAGGGGAGGCGCTGGTTGCGTGTTTGAGGGAAGTTCCGGCGCTGTATTTTAAAGAGGATTTTGCGTTGGAAGACGGACCCACCTTTCATGCCGCATGTCCGTTTAGCAATGCGGCGGAGAATTTGATGTTGCAGGAGAAGTTGAGTCAGTATTTGGATGTGGTGGAGTTGCATTTGGTGAAGGAGATATCGTTGCGGTCGAATTCGTTTTTCGAGGCGCAAGGGCAGTTGGAGGATTTGAATGGGAAGATTGTGGAAGGGTGTGAGAGGATTAGGGAGTTGAAGGAGACTATTAAGGTTTTAGATAAGGATTTGGTGGACTCGGCGAGGGAGATTCATGAGCTGAATGTTAGCAGAGGAGATTTGGTTTCATTGCAGAATAAGTTGAGGCTTATTTTGTATGTTAATCAGGCTCTTTCCACGCTTAAATTGGTATTTCTCATGTGTCCTTTTATTTGTTTTTGTTGGATTTAAGTTGAATTTGTTAGTGTACTTGCTCGATTGTTGTTTTCCTTATTGGGTGAAGTTAGAAGTAACTGATAGGAAGTAATGTATTACCCAAGATGATGTCTTTTGGTGCTTTAATTGTTTATTAGCATTGCATTTTTGCTTGACTAATACGAAATTTGAGAGGTTATGATGGGCCTATTCATAGATAAGTTTGCTATGAAAAATGTTATAGAAGTGTTGCTCTTGGGTTTTCTTGATGATTTGTAATGGAAGTAAACTTTTTGTGGAATACAGCTTGTTGCATCTGCAGATTGTGCCGGAGCATTGGATGTTACAGATGATTTGCAGCAATTCGTGGTATATATAGTTTTTTTGATGTAATGAGAAGGTTTGGTTGAGTTACATGCATATTGTTTTGGTTGAAATCTGATGTTTTGTCTTTTATAGGATGGAGATGAGCTGACTGGTCTACATTGTTTTCGACACCTTCGGGATCATGTAGCAGCTGCAATAGAGTCCATAAACAGGTATCTTTATTTTTTATTCTGAAAATATGAATGCATCAGTCATTTGCCAATGTGACCTGGCATTTGCTTTGGTTTTGTTATTTATTACTTTATGTTCTTCATATTTTCCAAAATGATCGCATCTTTCCATATATTATATGGTTTTGGGGTCAAATTTGGTACTGGGGAATGTCAGGAGCAGAGGCAGAAGGGTTGTTCTTAAGTTGGATTCTGAGAAGACTTATGATTGAGTGAGTTAGAATTTCCTGATGAGGTCTCCAAAATGATGGGCATTGTTAAGGGGGGTGGGGGTGGATTACAGGCAATGGCTATTAAATAAGCTTTTATCTTGCTTGGCCTCTGCTTATGGGATTTTATGGGTTGCCCTAAGTTTATTAAGATTGGCTGGTCCTAGTGTTCTGTAGGATGTCCTTTTCTTTTATCTGTGAGAAGTGTACTGCTTGTTACATAATGCAATACAAAATGTCGTATCATTTAATTTAGAGAGGGAATGCATGCCATTTTGTTGGTCTTTTGTAACTTATTACATTTGTTTTTGTAGCATTCTTTCAGCAGAATTTATGCGAGCTTCAATACATGGTGCTGGGGACAAAGATTTGCTTCTTTTATCCAAAGCAAAAGCCAGGGATTCCATGTATATGAATGGAATAGATGTAGAAGTAAGCTTAATTTCACTTATACATTTTCTTCTTTTGACAAAGAACATGTGGATTTTTTGGTACTTTAGTATGATTATATTGGTCGACATGAAAATACAAGCATGTAAATTATTTAGTCTATCATGGCTTTGAGTCATGAACTACGTCTTACCTTAAGATTCTCACTCTAGCACATTTAAACTGGACCTGTCAATGTGCTTATTCTTATGATATTTGTCTTGTTCGTGATTTCTATTATTATCAAGCATATAAAGTTGGAAATAAGTGGCTGTTGTTGGTTTTGCACTTGATGTCTGATAATTGCACCCTGTCTCACTGATGCTTGTGATTTGTTTAATAAGATTTTTTTAGCTGTTCTTCTGCAGACTTACTAGTAATTAGTATATCTATTTTAGTCTAACTTCTTTATTGATTTTTGGTCAGTAATATCTGCTGCTCTTTGTCATGTTTAGCAGGTTAAGTTGGATGATGAAGAGGCATCCAATTTTCGAGATCATCTTCTTCCCCTCCTTGTTGGGTTACTTAGAACTGTGAGTGTTTTTTCATGGAAATTCTGTCTCTGAAGTTAAATTTTGCCCCTCACAATATTTTGGTTGAAGTGTCGGCTCTTGGACTTAATGTAGTTGCCCCTTGTTTTTATTCTGACCTGCCTTTGTTACTTCTTCTGCTGCTGCTTGTTGCTGCTAAACATATATATAATTTTACCCTTTGCTGTTGATATTTACTCTTGGTTCCATATCTTGGTTATTGTTTTAGGATTTTATTTGAATTACCCAACATGAGTAAATTTTAAGTTGTTCACACTGATAGAAAGGCTTGTCTAACTGAGAGAAACCGGAGAGAACTGTTTGGGCATAATGAGTTCATAAGTTCAAGTTCCAGACAAATATTGTTTCCAGTTTGGGTAGTATAAATTTCTGGATCTACTTGTATCCAATAAGATACTTCCAAGTTATGGTCATACTGAAGTCAAATCCTGATAGGGACTATTGGAGCTTCCATCCATCAGCATGTTTGTAAGATGTTAATTGTTATTAGTACTGCAATTTGAGCTTATGAGTAATGATTATGGGGAACCAGTTGACTGTGCATGGTTTAGCATTGCATTCATTGTTTCAATGATTGCTTTCAGGCCAAGCTCCCCCCTGTGTTGAGAATATACCGAGATACCCTTACAGCCAGCATGAAAACCACCATTAAGAATGCAGTTGCTGAGCTGCTTCCTACCTTTTCAGCCCAATCTCTGGAGTCAGATCTCACACCTACAGAACGAACAGCAGATACAGATGGTGAGTGCATAATACTACATTTTAACATTTCCCCCTTGAGTTTATTAATTCAGAAGTAACTTGTCTTTTTCTTTAAAATGCATTTTCAATTACAAACAAGTTACTTGGAATGTTTTTCTGTTCCTTTCTCTCTCCTTTTTTAACACTTATGAGTGACTCAGGTGGAGGTTTATCACTTGCAAGCAAGTTAAGGAGCTTGTCATCTGAAAATTTTGTGCTACTTTTAAGTGCTATTTTTAACATTGTACAGGTAATGTATACTTCACAAGTATCTTCCTGAATATCTAGTTTCCTTAGGTTCCTGATGATGTACTAGATGTGAATTTTTACTTTAATTCCGAGATATACTGGCCAACTGAATGTAATGAAGGTGGATTGTTGCACCAAAATCTTTTTTTTTGTGGGGGGCATAGTTGCTGAACTAGGCCTTGAAGAGTTTATGGTTTTCAAGCTGTACATTAATGTGGAATCTATGTTATGGACTCAAACTGAAGTTTTGAGTTTGATTAAACTGTGTAATCATAGAGCTGAGTGTGGTTGTCTACTAAACCTGCTTGTGATTTGACTGATAATTTCAATGAACTATTCATATTATCATGGCACATGAACTAGCATGGAATACCCAGGTCAGAATTTGTGTTTGTAGTAGATCCAATGGTCCAAGGTTGAGTGGATGGATGGACTGGTTGCAAAATTAATGGGGGCTTTAGCCCATTTTAAGAGGTTGTAAGATCAAGGGAGCCACTTTTCAAGAACCTGCTACACTTCACATAAGCCAGTTCTAACAGTAGGATGCAATCCAATTTGCATTTTTCTATTTTTTCTCACCTTCTTTCCTTGGTTCAGGGTTATTTCTTCAGTATTTTTTTTAATATATTTATGAAAACCCATACTTAGGTTGCTAATTTCTAATTATGCTTCTGGTGAACTTGGTTTGAATTTTGATTTCTTGATTATCATGGGCATGATCTCATAGCTTGATTCAATTTTCTACTTTTTTCTCATTATGTGCTGTTTAAGTAAGAAGTAATATGATTTATTTTCTTTTAGTGAATGCAGGCACACTTAGTGCGGGCTGCTGAAGTGAAAAAGGCAATTGAGTGGATTATGTGTAGTGTTGATGGACACTATGCTGCTGATTCAGTTGCTGCTGCAATTGCAGTTGGTGCAGCAGCTGCTGAAACAGCTCATGAGAGTGATGGTCTAGGTGTTTCTCTTCTCCCCTTTTCTCCGCTGAGAAGTGCTTCCAAGCTTGCTTCATCTCAGCTGAAAGCAAATGATGCAGCAAATCCCTCAAATATTTCAAGAAATTTTAGGTGAACTCTTGTCCCTTTGTTGTGGTAGTTTTACAATGTTGTTTGAGTGATTTTAAGCTTCTATATAAAAAAACAATGTTGCATGAATTACTGTACTACATAAATAATGGTCTGTTTTATAATTTTGTACAATTTTATGGTTATTTTTTTTATGAGTTCTTTCATGATATTTTCCTGTGATCAGATCTGTTATAATTATTATTTATCGTTATGGAAATTTGTGGGTTCTATGTATTTAAGGATCTGAGTTCAAGAGCTATGTTTCATGCTATTTGTGTATAACAACTTCTCATAATAAAAGGTGACATCTTCTTGGTTTTAGTTATAATATCTTGGCAAAGAAAAGATTGAAAAACTGTTACAAAATTTCATGTAATGAAAACCAACAAGAGTTTAATAGGAGTAGTTATGTTTTTCATTCACCCTGATCTATTATGGAATAGTATAGTTGAGCATGAATCTATCTGTATTCCTCTCTTACAACTTGAGCTGAACTGGGCATCAAGTAACTTTCCAGTTTAGAGTATTGTAAAGAAAAGAATCGGATATCAATAAACCTTAAGAAGGTTGGGAATGCCTCCATGTTTGGAGGAACCCTCCAAATTGCTGATGATGATCAGAAGCTCCGTTGCGATGGAGGTTTTTTCAAGTAGCCCTTGTTGTTACTTAGCCACTGCCTGGCTGCCACTTCTCTTATAGGCTGGTATTTTGGATTGTTATTTGGTGTTTTCTGAAAGTTACAATCTTTGTCAGAGCTGATGTATTGAGAGAGAATGCAGAAGCTGTCTTTGCTGCTTGTGATGCTGCACATGGAAGATGGGCAAAGCTCCTTGGTGTCCGTGCTCTTCTTCATCCAAAGTTGCGATTGGTGGAGTTCTTAAGCATATACAACATCACCCAAGAGTTTATAACTGCCACTGAAAAGGTATTCATCTATTTAGTTTTCTATATGATGAATTTTTTTAGCTGTTTGTGTCTGTGATGCTATTTGTATGCTAACATAAACAGATTGGTGGAAGGTTGGGTTATAGTATTCGTGGAACAATGCAATCACAGGCTAAAGCTTTTGTTGATTTCCAGCATGAAATGCGAGTTAGTTTCCTTTTTCAGCTTCCCTTTTTTTAGGTCTTTGTTTTTGTGAGACCTTTGCAATTTGTCTTCAGGCTAACCTTTACATCAATGGATGTAGATGACAAAAATTAAGGCAGTGCTTGATCAGGAGATGTGGGTGGAAGTAGATGTCCCTGAAGAATTTCAGGCCATTGTTGCTTCATTGTTTTATTCTGAACGCCTAAATGATACTCAAGGTGATGCGACAACCAGTTATGGTGAAGTGGGCACAAGCAATGATGGTTCACTTGTGATTGATGCTGAAGCACAAAATGCTGAACAAGAACTTGTGAAAATGAACTCTACAGATATATCTTTGGAAAATTCTGTGCAAAAGAAATCTACTCCCTCAACAGAGTCAACTGAAAGCAATAAAGTCATAGCTGCAACTTCTTCAGCTCAGAATAACAATCATACTGTGAAGGAGCGTGGAAAATCTACTTCTCAAACACTTTTTTGTGGTGGTGTTGGTTACCACATGGTAAACTGGTTAGTTTTCTTGTTTTACCTTTTTCTTACCAGTGTTTTGCATGTTGTTGTGAATTCCTCAACAAAATCTTGCTTATTTCCTCTAGAAATCTTTGCATCCCATTTGTAGTTAATGCCATTAGCTGTTGCTGGTGTGGCTCGGCATTCCATTACTTGATGTCTCTTTACCTTTCTCTTGTTTATTTGACTGATTATCATCTACAGATTTCCTTACTGTGTATTGTTATTTTCATTTTGCAAACTATTTTTATTTTTCAACCATCAAAAGAACTTCTGAAGTGAACAATTTGCTGATGCCATTTGTATTTATTCTTTCTCAGTGGCTTAATATTGCTGAAGATGTTGTCAGAATACATGGATATGAATAATTTTTTGCCAACACTATCTTCAGAAGTTGTTCATCGTGTCGTGGAGATCTTAAAATTCTTCAATACAAGGACTTGCCAACTTATTCTTGGAGCTGGTGCCATGCAGGTTAAAGTTTCTAATAGCTGACATTTGCATTATACAATTTGTTGTATTTTAATAACCTAATTCTCAGAAAAGGTCTAGATTTTCTGGTTAATATCATAAAGACAAACAAACTTTTTTTTTTGTGTAGCATGCATTTATGATCTTTGGTCTGTCAGTTATCCCAGTTTGTAGACAGGTAATAAATAAGAAAATATAAAAGATTAGAACCAGAGAGTTTCTCAGTTCTGACACAAGGTAATTATTAGATGGAATGTACTTTATTTGATAGCTCATCCTTGACAGCTTTGAAGTGCTCCACTGATTCCCCAAACAACACCCTCTTGCCAGTGGTTTCTTTATCTATCCTAGTGCCTGCCCACAATCTGATATTCCATGCATCTTTTATTCTCTCTCACTCTTCCTATTTGCATTATTTTATTTTATACTGTTTCATTTACAATCAATTTGGAGTGAGCTTGGTTGCTGATTTAGCTACTAAGTGGGGTCTATGGCATGCTGCAGGTGTCAGGTCTGAAGTCTATTACGTCAAAGCACTTGGCCCTAGCTAGTCAAGTCATCGGTTTTGTATATGCCATTATTCCTGGTAGGATGATAGACTGAGATGCTGATACCTCAGCTAGTTAATGTTTTTTTTTACCAAATTGCTATGTGCATGGGCGGTCTTAAAGACAACCTTTTTGCCACTCTTATTGTGAGCTCCTCATTCATTATCTGAAGTTTCTTTGTGCTTCCTGTCTGAGCAAAGAAATCAGGCGAGTTCTTTTCCTTAAAGTACCTGAAGCACGGAAAGTATTACTGCTGTCAGAGATTGACCGCGTAGCACAGGTATGTGTCTATTTAAGCTGCTTCTTCAGCTAATATTATGATGCGTGTGACTTCAATTGATTAGTTCTGTTGCCTACTGATTTTATGGTGTGCATGAGCCAGAAACTTTAATCACAATCTTCACATTAGATAATGCATGCGATTTATGATGAGTTCAAGCATCATGGTTGTTATTGAGCCATGATGGTACATGCCTCTACCAAAGGAACACAAGTCTTCTTTATGACAATGAATTCATCTATTGACTTCTAGTATTTCTACCCCCTCTCCCCCCCCCAGTTCAATACACACACACACACACACACTCGTCTTTTTTCTTTCTCAATCATATCAAGTTACTTCCACTGCACGTAGCTCTTCATGTTCTTGGAGAGGGGCAGGTGATGGGGGCAAAGATCTCATGGAACTGCTCTTTCAATGCCTTTTTGTATGGGGATTCTTGGTTTTGTGTGTGGATGCACAAGTGTTTATGTTTAGTCTCATATATCACATGGTTTTGTTTCTTAAAGGATTACAAGGTTCATCAAGAGGAGATACTTACAAAGCTGGTTCAGATAATGAGGGAAAGGTTGTTGCATCATCTACGTAGTCTGCCTCAAATTGTTGAGAACTGGAATAGAGCTGTAGATACCGATTCACAGCCTAGTCCTTTTGCTCTAACGCTTGTAAAGGTACTAATTGTTAATTTGAATGTCCCAATCCCAGAGACAGCTTAGGGCCTTGGACAAAACTATAAATGGAGTCTTTTAAAATATTTAAGAAATATTTTCATTTTGTACTTGGGACCTTTTGTTAGGTGGGGGCAATCATTTTATAAAGCGTGATTGACAAATATACCGTATTTATTTTTGGGTTCTTTTATTAAGTGGAGTCTTGAGTCATTGCCCAAGTGACCCTTAGCTTAAGCCAGGTCTGCAACTTCCTAATACACCAAAAGCTTGTGCGTCCTCATACTGTGGATTTTGGAAATTCCATATCTACCTGCTTTGATCACTAGGTTGAGGAAGACTTAAGTGTGGGACACATGGCAGGTTGATGTGCAGATGTCTTTTCACTGCATAAGAGTTTGGTGAAAATATACTGCATGTTAACAGTACTCTATTTGATTCCTGATTATGAATCCTCAACTAGTGTGGCTGCCTATATTCATACGGACAAGTGTTCCATCCCCAATGTTACCCTTGTCTTTTCTTGTTTAGTTAAGATCTTAATCTAGAGAATTCCTGCTAAATAACCTTATTTAAGAAATTTGAGCTCCATTGCTTTTTATAACCAGCACAATATTAGTTGGGAGGTTCTTTTTTCACTTAACAGTTCAATCAAACTTTTCCTAGGAGGATTGGATCTAATTGGCTGTTCAATTTGTTGCAGGAGGTTACCTATCTTCAACGTATCTTATCTAGAACTTTACATGAAGCAGATATCCAAGCAATTTTCAGGTGAGTTTTAAATTTATCTTGGTGAATATACTTTGCTGAATACAATATCAGCATACACTTTGGTGTCTATGCTGTTCCATGCTACAAAATGTAGAGTATGACTTTCATCTCATGGCCGTGCAATGCATAGTCCAATGTGACAAAAAGGCTGAGGTAAAATGTCTTGAAGTTGATATTGAGGCAGTTTTTGTTGTCTCTTCCTGTTCTGTTCTTTTTTTTTTGCTTAAACAAATTATCTAGTTAATAATCTTCCTGAACTGAATTGGCTTCAATGTGTGGCCTGGTTAAACAAAGAAAGTCATCTCTAGAATGGATGCATCTAGTTCAAACTTACTATCAAAGTCTGATGTTAAATGCTTCACAATATCCAAAGCAATACATCTTGGTGAAAAATGTATTCTCATGAAAACAAACCGAGCAAATCTCAAATCCCAAAAACTTATTTTCCATTGGATTTTGAAGAAATTACTTATTCCTGCATTGCTAATGATTTTTTCAGGCAAGTGGTTACAATCTTTCATAAAGAAATTTCAGAAGCATTTTCACGGATGGAGATCACCAGTCAGCAAGCCAAGTTCAGGTACTGCCTTTTATTTATCCACATGTGCAACCAACAGTATTCTGCTTATTAAATGGTGTGCTTCTGTGTGGAAAATCATTTTCCTGAGCTAAGGGTGTTTTTTGTTTGTGTTCCATATAACAGGCTTCATCGGGATATCACACTTATCCTTGGATGCATTAGATCATTACCTTCTGGTAATTTGAGTGAATCGGGTACCCCGAACTGGGGACAACTTGATGAATTCTTGCTTCAAAGATTTGGATCCGAAGCTGGCTGAAAAATTTCATAATCAAGTGTCAAATTGGTTGCTCTTCTAGTGTGGCTGTAACATGATTTCTATGGAAGATATGGGATGATAGAACCAGCTCTCAACTTATACATTTACCTTGTAGCATAAATTTGAGGTACTTCTCTATTCTGCATTGTCAAACTCTTTTATCTGCAGCTTGTATTCTTTTTTCATCCTTTAGGGAAAAAAATAAAATAAAATAAAATAAAGAATTCAAATTACTATGAACATAGAAAAACCACCAAGATTTGTATAGATGTACCATCCCCTGTTTGCAATGAATAATTTTCCTTTTATGGAAAACTTTGCTGGTTTCTGATCATTGGAATTTATTTCAGGTGTTTTGATTGCATTCAGGTAAATAGTTGACTGCATATGTATCAACATTGAAATGTTGCAGAAGGAAGTGTCTTTGAAGCAGATTTTTTGTAGGAGTTCGCAGATAATACAATTTTTTTAATTGTTTGAAATAGTGAAGAGCTGGTTCTAGCTATCGAGTTGTTCTTCCATGTACCGTTTTCAGATGCTCTCGATTGCTTGATCTTGAGATAATTGTATTCTAGTATCATAAACACGATTTCATTTTTCATTTTGTCTGTCCTAAACTCATTCTTATCTTCATGAACTATTTCTTAAATTAGCCTGAAGATTCCATCAACTTCGTATAATGTGCAATTTTTTCAACAGGGTAGGTACATTGTCAATATGGTTTATGTAATGCCTTTATTTTATATAATGTCTTACTTTATTTCTGGCAAAGGGGAAGCAATGTGTGATCTAGTGCAAGTCTGTGCACTAAGATTCATTAAAGCTGCCTTAAGAGTGCTTCAAACTTATTATTATAATTAAACATATACCATACTTTGACTCGTAACACTGAGTCACATCTTAACATGGACAGCACCAATCTCTAAGACCAGCTTTCTTTTAGCTTGTCCAGGGCCATCCGTGGAGATCGACTGCAACGAATAGCTTGCTGGCACCATTGGGATTCGCAGGAAGAAACTGCATAAGCAGTTATGGAAATAGCAGTCGAAGACTCGAAGAAGTTGATTCACGGGTCAGAAGTTGTTTTTTAAAATGTTTTTTATTTATAAATATATTAAAATGATATTTTTTAAATTATTTTTAATATCAATATATTAAAATTATCTAAAAATATCAAAAAAAATAATTGTTATTAATTTTTTAAAAAACACTTTTAAAACATAGACGGAACAACACTATTTTTATTACTAGGTGGTAAGAGTTTTACATGATGTACCCATTTTTGTACATTGAACTTGGTACCATTGATAGAAAAGTCTTCAAATGATAAATAATTTCGATCGCAAAATTTCTTCCCTAATTGAGTGGTGTTTGGTGCTTTCAATAAAAATAAATAAATAAATTATACAAACGAATAATAATCATTGTATACATGTAGCTTTAGACGTATTGAACTCGAGATTTCTTGAAGAGGGAGGACTCTAATGCCACTTAAGGTACTCATTGGCTAGTCTATGTCTATGTATTATTATGGCTACACTTCTTCATTCCAACGATTAGTATTATTTTTTTATTACTTAAAAACTATAATGTGTTGGGTGTACACTACGCAGCCGATACTATTTATTTTTAATAAAATATTATAGATATCTTGTTTATTATTTTATTCTTAAAGTTCTATTTTTTGATGATTTGATATGATTAAAAGCTAATTAATTTGGATTTTCTTACGTGACGAGGAATTAAAAGAATATAGATCAACATTAAAAAGACATTAAATATTAGTGGCGTGCTAGAAGTTTCAGGAAAGACTCCTCTAATTTTAAAAATAACACAAATTGTATGATTTTTTTTTTATGCCTCAATTGTTTTTCAAATTAATTTTAGTACTAAAGTTTTTTTTTGTTTTTTTTTTCTTGGTTGAGAGAGAGGAGAGGGAGAGGTCATGGATTTTTGTAGTCTAGTGTGAGAGAAAATATCGTTAACATCAAATTGGACTATCAATACGGTCAAT
>CM063598.1:6581175-6598012 GCA_032356905.1 Salix exigua
ACTAAAAAGGGATTGGATATGAAAACACGAACAAGGCTAGAAATACAAGTATATTACCCATTTAAATGGGGCTAGTCGAATCACGATAAATTTTTCCGAAAATCCAAGGCTACCACCCACCCAAAAACCAAATTCAATCATGCTAGGGGGAAAAGTCTATTACCCATAAAATTGAAGTCTAATACTAACTAAAAGGCTTGGATATGAACAAGTTCAGAAATATAAGGTTTATACCCATTTAAACGGGGCTAGTAAAGTCAAGATCAATTTGTCCGAAAATCCAAGGCTAACACCCCTCTAAACACCAAGTTCAATCATGTTTGGGGAAAAAGTGTATTAGTCATAAAATTGAAGTCTAATACCACCTAAAAAGGGTCTGGATAAGAAAAGACGAACAAGGCTAGAAATATAAAGCTTATACCCATTTAAATGGAGCTATTCGAGTCAGGATCATTTTGTCCGAAAATCCAAGGCTAGCACCAACCCAAAAAACCAAGTTCAATCATGATTTGGGAAAAAGTCTAATACCCATAAAATTGAAGTCTAATACCAACTAAAAAGGGCTTGGATATGAACATGTTTTGAAATCTAAGGCTTATACCCATTTAAATGGGGCTAGTCGAGTCAAGATCAATTTGTTTGAAAATCCAAGGCTAACACCCACCTAAATGCCAAGTTCAATCATGCTAGCGGAAAAGTCTATTACCCATAAAATTGCAGTCTAACACCAACTAAAAAGGGATTGGATATGAAATCACGAACAAGACTAGAAATCTAAGGCTTATACCCATTTAAATGGGGCTAGTCGAGTTAGGATCAATTTTACTGAAAATCCAAGGCTAACACCCACCCAAAAAACGAAGTTCAATCATACTTGGAGGAAAAGTCTATTACCTATAAAATTCAAGCCTAATACCAACTAAAAAGTGCTTGGATATGAACTAGGTCGTAAATCTAAGGCTTATACCCATTTAAATGGGGCTAGTCGAGATTGGATCAATTTCTCCAAAAATTCAAGGCTAACACCCACCCAAAAACCAAGTTCAATCATGCTTGGGGGAAAAGTCTATTACCATAAAATTGAAGTCTAATACCAACTAAAAAGGGATTGTATATGAACAAGGTCAGAAATCTAAGGGTTATATCCATTTAAATGGGGCTAGTGGAATTAGGATCAATTTTTCCAAAAATCCAAGGCTAACACCCTATCCAAAAACCAAATTCAATCATGTTTGGGGAAAAGTCTATTACCAAATAAAAGTGCTTCGATATAAACAAGGTTAGAAATCTAAGGCTTATACCCATTTAAAGTGGACTAATCGAGTCGGATTAATATGTCCAAAAATCCAAGGCTAACACCCCTTCAAAAACCAAGTTCAATCATGTTTATGGGAAACATGTATTAAAAAATAAAATTTAAGTCCGATACCAACTAAAAAGGGTTTGGATATGAAAAAGATTAGAAATACAAGGCTTATACCCATTTAAATCGGGATAGTTGAGTCGGGATCAATTTGTCCGAAAATCTAAGGCTAGCACCCCTCCAAAACCAAGTTCAATCATGCTAGGGGAAAAGTCTATTACCTATAAAATTGAAGTCAAATACCACCCAAAAGGGCTTGTATATGAACAAGTTCAGAAATATAAGGCTTATACCCATTTATATGGGGCTACTCGATTCAAGATCAATTTTTCCGAAAATCCAAGGCTAACACTCACCCAAAAGCCAAGTTCAATCATGCTAGCGGAAAAGTCTATTACCCATAACATTGAAGTCTAACACTGAATAAAAATAGATTGGATATGAAAACACGAACAAGACTAGAAATATAAGGTTTATACCCATTTAAATGGGGCTAGTCGAGTAAGGATCAATTTATCCGAAAATCCAAGGCTATCACCCCCTCCAAAAACCAAGTTTAATCATGGTTGGGGGATCTGTATTTCCCATAAAATTGAGTGTAATACCAACTAAAAGGGCTTAGATATGAAAAGATTAACAAGGCTAGAAATATAAGGCTTATACCCAGTTAAATTAGGCTAGTCCATTCAAGATCAATTTGTCCGAAAATCCAAGGCTAACACCCACCTAAAAGCAACTTCAATCATGTTTCGGGAAAAGTGTATTACCCAGAAAATTGAAGTATAATACTGAACTAAAAGGGCTTGGATATGAACAAGGTTAAAAATACAAGGCTTATACCCATTGAAATGGGGCTAGTCGAGTCGGGATCAATTTGTACTGAAAATCCAAAGCTAACACCCACCCAAAACCAAGTTAAATCATTCTTGGGGAAAGTGTATTACCCATAAAATTGAAGTCTAGTACCAACTAAAAGGGATTGAATAAGAACAAGGATAGATATCTAAGGCTTATACCCATTGAAATGGTGCTAGTCGAGTCGGGATCAATTTGTTCGAAAATCCAAGGCTAACACCCACCCAAAACCAAGTTCAATCATGCTTCGGGAAAAGTGTATTACCCAGAAAATTGAAGCCTAATACCAACTAAAAGGGCTTGGATATGAACAAGGTTAAAAATACAAGGCTTATACCCATTGAATTGGGGCTAGTCGAGTCGGGATCAATTTGTCCAAAAATCCAAAGCTAACACCCACCCAAAAACCTAGTGAAATCATTCTTGGAGGGAAAGTGTATTACCCATAAAATTGAAGTCTAGTACCAACTAAAAGGGATTGGATAAGAACAAGGATAGATATCTAAGGCTTATACCCATTGAAATGGGGTTAGTCGAGTCGGGATCAATTTGTCCGAAAATCCAAGGCTAACACCCACCCAAAAACAAGTTAAATCATTTTGGGGGATAGTGTATTACCCATAAAATTGAAGTCTAATACCAACTAAAAGGGATTGGATAAGAACAAGGATAGATATCTAAGGCTTATACCCATTTAAATGCGGCTAGTCGAGTCAGGATCAATTTGTCCAAAAATCCAAGACTAACACCCACCCAAAAACAAAGTTCAATCATGTTTGGGGAAAAGTCTATTTCCCATAAAATTTTAGTATAATACCAACTAAAAGGGATTGGATATGAAAAGACGAACAACGCTAGAAATATAAGGTTTATACCAACTTAAATGGGGCTAGTCAAGTCAGGATAAATTTGTCCCAAAAACCAAGGTTAACACCCACCCAAAAACCAAGTTCAATCATGCTTGGGGGAAAAGTCTATTACCCATAAAATTGAAGTATAATACCAACTAAAAATAGCTTGGATATGAAAAATGTTAGAAATCTAAGGCTTATACCCCCTTATATGGGTCTAGTCGAGTCTGGATCAATTTGTCCGAAAATCGAAGGCTAACACCCCCTCTAAAAACCAAGTTCAATCATGTGTTGGGGAAAAATGTATTACCCATAAAATTGAAGTCTAATGCAAACTATAAAGGGCTTGGATATGAACAAGGCTAGAAATCTAAGGCTTATACCCATTTAAATGGGGCTAGTCGAGTCAGGATCAATTTTTCCGAAAATCCAAGGCTAACATCCCCTCCAAAAACCAAGTTCAATCATGCTTGAAGGAAAAGTCTATTACCAATAAAATTAAAATCTAATACCAACTAAAAAGGGCTTCGATAAGAACAAGGCTAGAAATCAAAGTTTTATACCCATTCAAATGGGGCTAGTCGAGTCAGGATCAATTTGTCCGAAAATCCAAGGCTAGCACTCACCCAAAAAACCAATTTCAATCATGATTTGGGGAAAAGTCTATTACCCATAAAATTGAAATCTAATACCAACTAAAAAGATCTTAGATATGAACATGTTTTGAAATCTAAGGCTTATACCCATTTAAATGGTGCTAGTCGAGTCATGATCAATTTGTGTGAAAAGCCAAGGCTAACACCCACCCAAAAACCAAGTTCAATCATGTTTGGGTAAAAACTGTATTACCATAAAATTGAAGTCTAATACCAGCTAAAAAGGGCTTGGATAAGGAAAGACAAAAAATGCTAGACATATAAGGCTTATACCCATTTAAATGGGGCTAGTCGAGTCACGATCAATTTTTCCGAAAATCCAAGGCTAACACCCACCAAAAAACCAAGTTCAATCATGTTTGTCGGAAAAGTGTATTACCCATAAAATTGAAGTCTAATACCAGCTAAAAAGGGCTTGGATAAGAAAAGACAAAAAAGGCTAGAAATATAAAGCTTATACCCATTTAAATAAGGCTAGTAAAGTCACAATCAATTTCTCGGAAAATTCAAGGCTAACACCCACCCTCAAACCAAGTTCAATCATGTTTGGGGAAAAGTGTATTACCCTTAATATTGAAGTCTAATACCAACTAAAATGGGTTTGGATATGAACAGGGTTAGAAATCTAAGGCTTATACCCATTTAAATGTGGCTAGTCGAGTGAGGATCAATTTGTCCAAAAATCCAAGGCTAACATCCCATCCAAAAACCAAATTCAATCATGCTTGGGGGAAAAATCTATTACTCATAAAAATGAAGACTAATACCAACTAAAAAGAGCTTGGATATGAAGAAGGTTAGAAATATAAGGCTTATACCCATTTAAATCGCGCTAGTCGAGTCAGGATTAATTTGACCGAAAATCCAAGGCTAACAACCCCTCCAAAAACCAAGTTCAATCATCTTTGCGGCTAGTCGTGTGAGGATCAATTTGTCTGAAAATCCAAGGCTAACACCAACCCAAAACCAAGTTCAATCATGTTTGCAGGAAACTGTATTACCCATAAAATTGAAATCTAATACCAACTATAAAGGGCTTGGATATGAAAAGACAAACAAGGCAAGAAATATAAGGCTTATACTCATTTAAATGGGGCTAGTATACCCATTTTAAGGCTAACACCCAACCTAAAACTAAGTTCAATCATGTTTGGTGAAAAAGTGTATTACCCATAAATTTGAACTCTAATACAAACTAAAAAGGGCTTGGATATGTACAAGGTTAGAAATCTAAGGCTAATACTCATTTAAATGGGGCTCGTCAAGTCAGGATCAATTTGTTCGAAAATCCTAGGCTAACACCCCCTCCAAAAACCAAGTTCAATCATGCTTGTGGGAAATGTCTATTACCCATAAAATTATAGTATAATACCAACTAAAAGGGCTTCAATATGAACAAGGTTTGAAATCTAAGGCTTATACCCATTTAAATGGGGAAAGTCGTGTCGGGATCAATTTGTCCAAAAATCCAAGTCTAACACCCCTTCTAAAAACCAAGTTCAATCAAGATTTGGGGAAAAGTATATTACCCATAAAATTGAAGTCTAATACCAACTGAAAAGAGCATGGATATGAAAACGACAAACAAGGCTAGAAATCTAAGTCTTATACCCATTTAAATGGTACTAGTCGAGTCGGGATCAATTTGTCCGAAAATCTAATGCTAACCCCACCCAAAAACCAAGTTCAATCATGCTTGGGGAAAAGTCTATTACCCATAAAATTGACGTCGATACCAACTAAAAGGTCTTGGATATGAAAAAGGTTAGAAATACAAGGCTTATACCCATTTAAATCGGGATAGTTGAGTCGGGATCAATTTGTCCGAAAATCTAAGGCTAACACCCCTCCAAAAACCAAGTTCAATGATGCTTGGGGAAAAGTCTATTACCTATATAATTGAAGTCTAATACCAACTAAAAGGGCTTGGATATGAAAATACTAAGAAGGTTAGAAATATAAGGCTTATACCCATTTAAATGGGGCTACTCGAGTGAGGATCAATTTTTTCGAAATTCCAAGGCTAACACTCACCCAAAAACGAAGTTCAATCATGTTTAGGGGAAAAGTCTATTACCCATAAAATTGTCAATTTATCATACTTATATTAATGTGGGGTAAGAGAACAAAACAAGTGCAACCAAAAGCATGAAGATGTGAATAGCTAGGTGAAATATGCTACAAGTTTTCATAGGGAGATTTTTGATGAAGACTTGAAGAGGGTTGCCTATTTATTAAGATATCATTTTGCATTGCGGTTTAATTGTGTTTTTCAAGTCTCTTGATATTTCTTTTGTAAGAGCATCAAATTAATATCTTTTTTAGATTTTTTTTATATTGTTTTGATTTGTTGTGTTAAAAATAGAAATTTTGTTTTTGAAAAAATCATTTTTATATATATATTATATTTTTAAGTTAGTACAACTTCCTTAACCATGTACTAAATAAACAACCATTTTGACAACTTCTACCTATAATTTTTTGGTGTAACTTCTATCTATTAAACAACTATTTTTTTGTAAACTGTATTATTGTTTTAATATTTTTTTAAAATATTATCTTGATTTTTTAAAAAATATATATAAACTATATATTTTTAATTATTTATCAAGTCGTCTTTAAATTTATCAAGTCAATTGAGTCACATTAAAATAAATTCCACACAATTTAAATTTAAATTCATAAGAAGACAATAGATTTTGAAAGTAGAGTGAGTTTAATAAAAATAATAAAACAATTACTATGAATTTAACTTTTTTATATATTCAAAAACAAATAAAAAAAAGATCTGACATGTAATGCTGTCAATAAATTAGCCCAAACTAAGATCTAACTTGCAATGCTGTCGAAAAACTAGCCCAAACTAAGTAACCTAATATATTTTGATTATTTAAAGACAACCCTAAATTACTTTATTATTAGGAAAGTGGCCATGTCTTAACAATATCATAGCTCTTTTTATCAACATATTTTTGTTAGATACGAGGAAATTTCACCCTCCAAAAAACATGTTTGGTTGGCCTAGGTGAGTGAGTAAAACTCAAGTTATCCCAAGTTTTTATAAAGAATGCATGTCCTGACTCGAACTCTTTTTTTTTTACCAAGATATGCTAACTCTTTATAAACAACATAAGTACATATATTTAAAAATGTTTAAAAAGATATGGGGATTAACTATTTAAAATTTGTGGTGTGATACTTTTATAAAAAAAAAAAAAACTATGAATTCACTCTTTATAGTTTTTTTTTTCCATCACAATACTCTTTTTACTTAAACTTTCATCCTTTCTGGAATAAATTCGGGGCAATTTAAATAAGATTGTTAAAGGAGGATAAAATTAAATTATAGAGGAGGAAAATGAAAAGGGATAGAGGATGAAAATGAAAAAGTTAATTGTGATCCTTGTATTTTT
This sequence comes from Salix exigua, assembly GCA_032356905.1. Lineage (NCBI taxonomy): Eukaryota > Viridiplantae > Streptophyta > Magnoliopsida > Malpighiales > Salicaceae > Salix > Salix exigua. Next base: position 6,588,314 of record CM063598.1, read on the forward strand.
TTTTTAATGATAGAGAGATTCAAACTTCTAATTAGTACTTATTATGGTAAAGAATCATCTTAACCTAAAAACTCTAATTATTTGGTGATGTTTGAAAATTGATTTTTTATTTATCTAACATTTAGAATTCGTAAAATCTTATAATTCAAAATCATGGAAAACTAAATTTCTTATTCTTATCCTCTTAACATTTCAATATTTCAAGAGAATTTGAAATTGCTTGCCTTATCCTTTCAAAGACCTTAGATTTAGCACAAAAATATAAGTAGTCCGTATGTCTGTAAGTGGCAATGATGTGATGATATCATTGGTGTTATCCTAGGTGTTAATCCTCATTCCAAGAGAAGTTACAAATTTCTATTATGATCATAGGGAGATGTATTCAAAATTTTATTACTATTTTATTTTCAAGTTGATTGCATCTTTAAGCAATTTAGAACTCCTTAAATAAACCTAAAAAAAACTAAGCTAAACTAAGGAAATCCAAAAAATAAAGGGGGAAAAGTCTTTAAGAAAATGAAATACAAAAATAAAGAGGAAAAATAATAAAACCTTATCATCAAATCAATTACCTTGTTTAACCTAAACTTCTTCTTAGGCGGAGTAATGTTCCATTAATCCATATATATAATTGTGAGGTTATCCACGCACAATATTTGTTGACACAAAAAAAAAAAACTTGAAAAAATAGATTAAGACAAAGATCAATCCTCTGACCTTAAAACAGATTATTGCTTGCTCTCTGGTGCTAACAGGGCTATTGCAATATAGTTTCTCAAACTTACTTAATCTTTTATTATTGGTAGCATAACCAAGAATAAATATCGAGTCAAGAATTTTATATATTAATCTATATAAGAAAGGAGTTGAGGGGTTTTAATAGAAAAAAAATATAAAAGAGAATTTTTTTAGAAAGATTATAATTAAGTTAATATAGTCTTTATTTATAATAAACAAACATATTTTACTAGGATGAAGTTAATTAGCATTGCTTTGTCTTAGAAGAATACATCTTTTCATTTACCAAGATGTAACTTTTCATTCACCATAACAATTTTTGTATTGAAAATTTCAAATATGAGCTCTTGTACTCTCAAAAAGTTGATCAAGCATTTTTCTTATTTTTGGATGTATCAATAATCAATCCATTATTTGTGAAGTGGTGTAGCCTTTTTTGGTTATGTATTGCATGATTTGTTGGAAAACAAAATTTATATCCATAATTTCTTGGAAAATACTTCTGTAGTCTCATTTTTAAACTCTTCATATTTGATTTATTAGAAGCAACATTAAACACGACATTATAATTTGCTTAAGCTGACTATTTTTGTGATTAGTCTTACCTTATCTTAAGCTCAACCTACCAAGTCACTTTCAAAGGAGATGAGGCCAGATCCTGAAGAGCTTTACATGTCTTGAAGTGACAATAAAACCTCAATTTTTGCCCCTCCTCGTGGCATCAAATCAAGAACAACATGGTGATCACAAGCTCAGATGAAGTTCAAGAATCAAACTATGACAAAAGAAGTGAACTCAAAGCTTTTGATGACACAGGAACCGGAGTGAAGGGACTGATAGATAATGGGATAGCCAAGATTCCAAAGATATTCATTCATGACAGAAGATCAGGTGTTTCAAGTGATTCTGATCATTCTTCTGATGTTCCAGTAATAGACCTAGAAGGCATAGATAAAAATAGAAGTCAGCGTGCAAAGGTAGTTGAGGGAGTTAGAGATGCCTGTACCAAGTGGGGCTTCTTTCAAGTGGTCAATCACGGAATCCCAGAGAGTGTTTTGGAGGAAATGATAAGCGGGGTAGCTAGGTTTCATGAGCAAGATAGTGAAGTGAAGAAAGAATGGTATTCAAGGGATTACGAAAGGACGGTGCTTTATAATTCAAATTTTGATCTTTTTCAAGCCCCTGCTGCCAATTGGAGAGATACTTTGAGTTGTGTCATGGCTCCTCGCCAACCTAATCCCCAAGACTTGCCTCATGTGTGCAGGTTAGCTGATAATAGTTGGTAAAAGTATGGATTCATGGGGGGGGGGATGCGATTTTTGCTTATAATTATGAAGTAGGTTTTAGCTGTTTAATTTAAGGTGTTTGTGTTATGCTTCTATAAATTTGTCTGTTCAATCAATTTGCAGAGATATCATGATTGATTACTCAAACAAAGTGATGGTTTTAGCACAAAGATTATTCGAGTTGCTGTCAGAAGCACTGGGACTTGATCCTAATTACCTTAAAGACATACAATGTGCAGAGGGACTCTTTTTTCTGGGTCATTACTACCCAGAATGTCCTGAACCAGATTTGACATTTGGAACCAGCAGCCATTCTGATAGTTCCTTCCTCACTGTTCTTCTGCAAGACCAAATCGGTGGCCTCCAAGTCCTTCATGAGAATCAATGGTTTGATGTTAACCCCATTCCAGGAGCTCTTGTTATAAACCTGGGAGATATGTTACAGGTGAGTTATGTCCAAATACATACTTCATTGGCTTGTCAAGTAAAGTTTAATACCTCTAATTGGGTGATGAATGATCTACACTGGCTGTTACAATTTTGAATGAGAGTTGGAATTTGCCATTCTTATGATACCTAGATGATGCTAGCAAAACCTGGAGGTCCATGGCTTACCTTTTCTCCATGTTTTGGTGCAGTTAATTTCGAATGACAGATTCATCAGTGTGCAGCACAGAGTGCTGGCAAAAACTGTAGGTCCAAGAATTTCAGTGGCGAGCTTTTTAAGACAACATCTTCCTCCCGAGAATGCCTCGAGACTCTATGGGCCAATCAAGGAGTTGCTGTCAGAAGAAAGCCCCGCAATCTACCGAGAAACCACTGTAAAGGACTTGGTGGCTCACTACTATGCAAAAGGACTCGATGGGATCTCTGCATTAGAACATTTCAAGCTGTGAAACTGGTTATGAGTACCATCTTGTTAAAGCTCTAGAATGTCTTGCTGCCTTGTCGTCTTGTTATAAATGGTTCATCTTTGGATCCGTTGGACTTCTCCATGAACTTGGTGATAATATATCATTTGAAGTTTGTATTTCGACTAAATTACATAGAAATCGATTCAGAATTAGTTTTATAAACTATCCTCGAAGTGGCAGTCGGCCATGTTTGTTTCTCGAGCTGCAGCAGGAAATGATATTCAGTCACTCAATACATGATTTTATTGTAGATGTATGAAAACATAAGAAACAAAATGATTTAAATACATAAGATTTTGCCATATCTGGGCATTTACATGATCGTACACCAGCCTGCTTCCTCTGTTTTTGGGATATTCTTTTTTCCTGAGGGTCTTTGAGCAGGAATTGAATCTTCCTTCATTCAAGTCCCTTTTTTCTATTATTATTATTATTTGGTTTCGTTTTGCCTGTTTCCAGTCTAATAATGTTTTTTTTAAATAATGAATAGTTTTACAATATCAATTATATTTTTTAATTCGACTGTTAGAATGTGATAAAATTTTATGAAAAATCTTTTGACATGTCTATATTTGTTATGTTAAAATTTCAGATCAAGCAAAAAATATAACAACCTTGCAAGGTTGATGATAACATTTTCGTAATATTATCCAAGTTCATAATTTTATTTAGATAAATCATTTTATTATATATGTTTTTAGATTAAATTTTTCTCAATTTCATTATTCAACAACTGAGTTTATTATGAATTGAACTGTATAATTTGTTTCGATTTGTTTTATTTAAGGTTATCGTGGTCTTATAACGCGGGTTCCATATTTAAAAGGTTAACCTAGATTGACTCGAATTGACCCAATATGTTGTCGTTTTAATATTTTTTTCTTAAGGTATCAACTATATTTTAATCAATTTTTCATGTTATCTTTGAACTTATCAAGTCGTTCGAATTATATCAATTCAACTCTTTTTTTTTTTTTACTAATATATAAAATTTAAACTGCACAATTCTAATTAATTTTATTTTTAGAAAAACAAAACAACATCCAAACCAATTTTAGCAAAACCTTGGATCCACCAACAAAAGTGTTGGAGAGTTGCCCGATTCTGGCCAACTATTTTTCAACATTTCTTGCCAACTATTTTTCAACACGAAATTGCAAACCCCACAGACTATATTTGTAATTTCTGAGAAATTTGAAAGCAAAGTTCCTTAATTTGTAGTTGAAACTTGAAACTTGTAAGGTCGGCAGGTCACCTCTCTATACTCTATAGAGTCGTACTCGGCCAACCTTTTTGCCTTTATGGGTTTCGCGCATGGATCCCATCTTTTTTATTTATTTAATATTGTTCAATTTAAATTTTAATCATAAATATAAAAAATAACTAATATAACTCGATTGAATTGATGAGTTCAAAAATAACATAGAAAATTGATAAATATATAGTTTAACTAGAAAAATCAGGTTAACATCTTAAAGATATATTGAAACAATGATATATTGAATCAACTCGAATCAACCTAGATTAACCTTTCAAATGTGTGATCTCCGTTATAACTTATAAGATCATGACAACCTTAAATAAAACAATTCAAATTATAAAGTTCAATTAGTAATAAACTCCTTGTTGAATAAAGAAATTAAGAAAAAAATAATCTAAAAAAAGACACAATAAAATGATATTTTTGAACAAATAATGAACATGCATAATATTATTAGAATGTCATTATCAACCATCATCACCCCAGTATTTCTTAACATATTTATACTATATATAAATATGTTAAGAAACTCCTCGTAAAATTTCATCTCAATCTAACGGTTGGATTAAGAGATATTTTAAAACTATTTATCATTTAAAAAAAATACTATTTGGTTATAACTTTTCAAAACAGATCGATATTCTGAACAAGAATAAATTTGTTCTGATTTTTTCTATTTTTTGAATTGAAACGAAACTTACAAAATAGAATTTACAACCTTAGATTTTGCAGCACGACTCTACAGAGTAAATAACATTGTGTTCCCTTAAGTTTATGATTTTGCTCAACCTCATCAATGCCTTACCTTTTTTCTATTATTATTATTATTGATGACAGGCGTAGAAGAGCCATAAAGTTTAAACATAAAGAGAAGAAAAGGCATTTTAAAGGGATCTGGTGCGTTCATGGCAAGCACTTGTAAAGAGATGGGATCCATGCATCAAGGACCCATAAAGGTTGGCCGAGGTGACCTGCCGTTGAGTTAAATTATTTTTATTGTATGTAACCGATTATTTAGAAATTCTTATATGAAATTGGTTATTTAGAAAATATTTTCAATTCTTCAGGACTCATCTGGTATAAATATGAATTAACTTAAATCAGCGTATAGACACCGCGACGTGGTTTATATAAAAAAAAAAATACTACAAATTAATTACCTTGCTTTCAAATTTCTACACAAAGTACAGATTCTCTTTTTTTTGAATAAAAAAGTACAGATTCAGTCGTGCTGAAAAATAGATGGCCAAAACCGGCAAGTGAAATGGGCGACCGGGCAACTCTCCGACACTTTCGGTAGTGGAGCAGCACGACTCTACAGAGCAAATAACAATGTGGTCCCTTAAGTTTGTGGTTCTGGTCATCTTAACCTCTCTACTTCATGATTTTCAAGCCTCCCTTCTTTCCAATCCAAGATGTGATGTAAGGAATGGTACCCCCAAAAAATCTTGTGTGCACGAACAGGAACTTACCTGCATCCTACCTAGAAAAGGTAGCCATCTAGTCAACATCTTGAGTTTGATTTGGTCAAAAGTTTATTGATTTTCTTAAGTTTGGTCCAAATCCATCAATTAATTGTCTCTATACCAATCTTGATCAATACTTGGTCAATTCAATGTAGATTTTGCAGTATTTCGTGTCAATTTCTTTTTTATCTACCTAATCCAGTATTAATCAAGTTAATTTATAGTATGCATCCCAATCCAATGAGGGATTAGTCTTAACAGCTATTCTAATATTTTTTTTTTTGGATTAGCACTGAGTGTCCAGGCTGCTGGGCCTGACTAATTTCGAGGTGCACAAGATCTCGATAAACAAGTTTTCCACAAGTACACCACGGGGTAATTTATGAGTTTTGTTCAAGTCTGATAGACCCAAAAAATTATTTGCATCAGGTGGGACTCGAACCTGGAAACGAGGAAGGAACAAACTCTCCCGACCCGGACCTCATATCGCTAGACCAACCCCTTGGGACCGCCATGATCATGTTGCTTGAAATGGCAGCAACATTCATGGATTATACCTTAATCATGAGAAACTCTAGGATTAAGAAACGGATTGCTGGTTAATTATTTTCCTTCAAGTGGAATCATCTAATTGAAAAATCTATTTTCACTTTTTTTTTTACTCGAGCATTTGCGAGAATCGATTTGGAGGTCGGGGTTTTACTTTGTAAATGTTTGAAACAACTAGATTTTTTCTTTAATTCACTTTTCATTTAATTTTTTTTTAAAAAAAGACGCTTAGATTAGGCTTCTTCGAGACTTGGAGTGTAATTGAAAAGTCAAACTAATAAAGATAAGATAGGGTTCTTCCTGAGCCATACAGACAATGCAGGTGGGCTGCAAATCTAAAGTCAACACCACGTTAGGTGCTAGACAAACTAGAACATTGAAAAATTAAAAAAAAAAAAGAATAAAAAAGGTGGCCTAACCTCACAGATTGCTACTGCCTATACTTGTTGCCAGCCTCGTCTACCACCTGCATGGAATATGCAGTCCAAAACTGTGAAAATCATCCACTGACATATATATTTATATATATATATATATATGAAACTTAAATTGATTAAAATTCAAGTGGGATTAAATTTATTTAAAAAAATAATATAATTTTGAATCAGCTCATTCAATATATGAACTAAGCCTTAAATCAACTTATGAAACTTAAATTGATTAAAATTCAAGTGGGATTAAATTTATTTAAAAAAAAACTATAATTTTTTAATCAATTGATTCAATATATGACTTGAGTTTTAAGTGTCTGTATTTCAAAACTATTTTGAAAAAAAAATATTTTTTATTTTAAATTAAGTTTTTTGTGTTTTTAGATAATTTTAATGTGTTAATGTCAAAAATAATAATAAAAAACATAATTCTAGTATTTTTCTGATCAAAAATCACTTTGAAAAAAAATCTCAACCGTACTCCTAAACAGACCCATCAAGTCATTAAAACTCGAGTAAGATTGAATTTATTTAAAAAAAAAACAATATCATTTTAAATTAATTTATTCAATATATACCCAAACCTTAAATTATGGCCTAAGTAGAGTTATTATAAGTATATTATGAATGCTAGAACAAGTTAGACCATGCTGCAATCATGCCATTACATGTGCAACATTATTGTCATTTCTTGTGTGTGACACAACATATTTATATGTAGAATACAGCGAACGGATGAGACGGTCCAAGGTGGAAGACAATATACTATATCAATTTATCTTCTTATAGCATTACCATAAATATATAAATAAATAAATAATTTCTTTATTTGACAGCGATCATATGATGCTTTTATTTTCATGTTGGATTTTTATATATATGTAAAAGACTTTTTGCGCATGGGAGATGCACATTTCATAAAGTGGGAACTTTATATCATAAGCCTAATCTTGCCTCTATCGATCCATTGATTATCTGGAAAAATAAAAAAAAATAAAAAAATAAAAATAGAGCACGTGAGCTGGCACGTGAGTTGGTAGAGTAATTAGAGCTCCAAGAGCCTCTTGACTCCCTCCCCTCTTGCGACATGCTTACAATTTTCATAGCTCGAATTCAAATACACGTCATCATTCGAATTCAAAATTTTTTTTGTACAAATTACAAGTTTTCGATGTTATTGCATAACCTTGTTTCAGATTTTTATTAGTGACTCGTGATAGACAAGATTTATGGATTTCATGCCAAGTTTGTGTTTCCCATTTAACACAAAATATATATATATATAAAACTTGATTAATTAGGTAAAAAATTAAAATTATCTAATTAAAGACTTGACTATCAATTCATTAACTCATTTTTATTTTTTTCAAAGAAATTTTCTTACTAAAACAATATCATTGTAATTGCAAACAGATGCTAAATTACTTATTGTAATGTATTTGGGTCTTTTTTAACATTTTGTATTTTGTTTTTGTATTTTTAAATCATTTTAAAAATGATATTTTTTTTATAAAAAAAAGTACATCATTTTGATGCATTTCTGAATAAAAAACACTTTCAAAAACAGCCTCAACTACACTTATTTATTTGACATTGCATTTAAAAAACGCTTTTGAATAAATATAAATTTTTATTTTACATTGCATTTAAAAAACGCTTTTGAATAAATATAAATTTGTTATTTTTATTTTTATATTAAATTAAAAAAATAGATTTAAATCATTTGTATATGCTAATATTAAAATTATTTTTTTTTATTTTTTAAAAAATAATTTTAATATATTTATAAATAAAAAATATTTTCAAAAACAAAATTAACCTCACAAAATAACACGCGTATTAACAAGTAAAACTACTTATTATTTTTTATTATTATTTTTATTTTCTAGACGATTCCTTAATGAAAAGTGACAGTGCAGTTAAAAAACAAGCCACCAACGTCTTCCGATCATTCAAGCTGTCCTCTTTTTCTTCATGTGGAGCCCACTTCTCCTGTCCCACGTAAATATCTCAGAAATATTTCTTACAAGTGTCGGGTCAAAATCAGTGTCTCGATTTTCTCAAATCAATTCATTTTTTTTAAAATATTTATTGGTGTCATACAAAATAAAATAGAAAATATATTTTTTAGTGATTGATCATGCCATTAAAAATAATTTATTTTATAAAATACACCTATATATATATAATATAGTCATCTAACCTTGTTATATATTTTATAAGTAAAGTCTATCAATATCTTTTTTCATTTTCAAATCCTTAAAATAACTTTTTTTTTATAGAAAGTGAATTCCTTTTTAGACATGACTTCTTTTTTTAATTAAAAAAAAAAAGAGTATAACTTTTCAATATTTTGAGTTATTATTTAAAAAAATAGTAGAATTTTTATTTCTATCATTTGTCTTTTGGAGTTGGAGAACATTGAAAAGAAATCCATTTTCTATGATATTCTAATTTTATAACACAATTTATATGATTTAAAATGCACAACTATTATATAATATAACATGTTTTGTATTTGAATGTTTTTTTATAGCAATATTATCTATATATAAAGTATTATATGCACTTCCTATATTTTTAGAATACATCATTTTCTATCATTTAAACAAGATTTAAAATGGCAAGTACGGTTGAAGGGACTTGTTTCCTTACTCTGTACCACGACTCAAGTCTCACCATACACGCTTGTCAGCACTGCGGTGCTTTACATGCTCACTGAATTTGCAGGATGTTCAAAGAGTCCAGGGATTAGTTGTGGCGTGTATAAACTGACTTGTACATCCAATTATAAAAAAAAAATTAATTTCAATTCACATGTAACTTAGTAAACACTAGCATTCTAAGGACATGATATTTCATTTAGATTACCAATTTAGTGATAATAAATGTTTTTTTAAATTAATTTATTATATATTTTTAGATTATTTTGATGTATTGGTCCATAATAATTTTACAAAAATATCATTTTGATAATTATTTTTAACAAAAAAATATTTTAAAAACAAACACAACCACACTTCTAACACAAGCACAGAGTTATCATAAATATAG